>CM035849.1:42778496-43978496 GCA_020510985.1 Pholidichthys leucotaenia
CCCTTGGCATGGCAAACTGGGGTGGTGGTTCCACTCTTCAAAAAAGGGGACCGGAGCGTGTGCTCCAACTTTAGAGGGATCACACTCCTCAGCCTCCCTGGGAAGGTCTATGCTAAGGTACAGGAGAGGAGAGTCCGGCCGTTGGTCGAACCTCGGATTCAGGAGGAGCAATGTGCTTTTCGTCCTGGCCGTGGCACATCAGACCAGCTCTTTACCCTCTCGAGAATTCTCGAGGGTTCGTGGGAGTTTGCCCAGCCAGTTTACATGTGTTTTGTGGACTTGGAGAAGGCATTTGACCGCGTCCCTCGTGGTTTTTTGTGGGGGGTGCTTCGGGAGTATGGGGTATCGGGCTTGTTGTTACGAGCTATTCGGTCTCTGTACGACCGTTGTGAGAGTTTGGTTCGTATTGCCAACACTCGGTCAGAGTCATTCCCAGTGAGAGTTGGACTCCGCCAGGGCTGCCCTTTGTCACCGATCCTGTTCATAATTTTTATGGACAGGATTTCTAGGTGCAGCCAGGGAATGGAGGGTGTCATGCTGCTGGGACGGTTTGCCACTGAGTGTGAAGCGGCTGGGATGAGAATCAGCACCTCCAAGTCCGAGTCCATGGTCCTCAGCCGGAAAAAGGTGGATTGTCCTCTCTGGGTTGGGGACAGGCTCCTGCCCCAAGTGGAGGAGTTTAAGTATCTTGGGGTCTTGTTCACGAGTGAGGGGAAAATGGAGCAAGAGATTGACAGACGGATTGGAGCAGCATCTGCAGTGATGCGGATGTTGTACCGGTCTGTTGTGGTGAAGAGGGAGCTTAGTTCTAAGGCAAAGCTGTCAATTTACCAGTCAATCTACGTTCCTACTCTCACCTATGGTCACGAGCTTTGGGTAATGACCGAAAGAACAAGATCGCGGATACAAGCGGCTGAAATGAGCTTTCTCCGTAGGATTGCTGGACTCACCCTCAGAGATAGGGTGAGGGCTCAGTCATCCGGGAGAGGCTCAGAGTAGAACCGCTGCTCCTCCACATTGAAAGGAGTCAGTTGAGGTGGTATGGGCATCTGATTAGGATGCCTCCTGGACGCCTCCCACTTGAGGTGTTTCAGGCACGTCCCACTGAGAGGGGACCCCGGGGCAGACCCAGGACTCGGTGGAGAGACTATGTCTCCCAGCTGGTCTGGGAATGCCTTGGTATCCTCTGTGAAGAGCTGGAGCAGGTGGCTGGGGAGAGGGAAGTCTCGGCTTCTCTGCTTGAACTGCTGCCTCTGCGACCCGGACCTCCGGAAAAGCGGTAGAAGATGGATGGATGGATATCTATTTCTATATATGTGTGTACTCACATATATATGTGAGTACACATATATATGTGAGTATACTATATATGTATGTATGTACAGACGTGAACAAAATTGTTGGTACCCCTCTGTTAATGAAAGAAAAACCCACAATGGTCACAGAAATAACTCGAATCTGACAAAAGTGGTAATAAATAAAAATTTTATGAAAATTAACCAATGAAAATCAGACAGTGCTTTTGCATTGTGGTTCAACAGAATTGTTTTAAAAAATAAACTCATGAAACAGGGGCCTGGACAAAAATGATGGTACCCCTAGAAAAGATTGAAAATAATGTGATCATAGGGACATGTTCAACTAAGATGTGTCCTCTGATTAACATCACAGGTGTCTACAAACTTGTAATCAGTCAGTCGGCCTATTTAAAGGGTGACAAATAGTCACTGTGCTATTGACATGGTGTGTACCACATTAAATATGGACCTGAGGAAGAATAGGAGAGGGTTGTCTCAGGAGATTAGAAAGAAAATTATAGACAAGCATGTTAAAGGTAAAGGCTATAAGACCATCTCCAAGCAGCTTGATGTTCCTGTGACTACAGTTGCACATATTATTCAGAAATTTAAGATCCACGGGACTGTAGCCAACCTCCTTGGACGTGGCCTCAGGAGGAGACGGATAATACGAATGGTAACAAAGTAGCCCAGAGCAACCTCTAAACACATTCATGGTGAACTCCAAGGTCAAGGGTACATCAGTGTCAGATCGCACCATCCGTCGTCGTTTGAGCCAAAGTGGACTTCATGGGAGACGACCAAGGAGGACACCACTGTTGAAAACAAATCATAAAAAAGCCAGACTGGAATTTGTCAAACTGCATGCTGACAAGCCACAAAGCTTCTGGGAGAATGTCCTATGGACAGACGAGACAAAACTGCAACTTTTTGGCAAGGCACATTAGCTCTTTGTTCACAGACGCAAAAATGAAGCATACCAAGAAAAGAACACTGTCCCTACTGTGAAACATGGAGGAGGTTCTGTTATGTTCTGGGGCTGCTTTGCTGCATCTGGCACAGGGTGTCTTGAATCTGTGCAGGGTACAATGAAATCTCAAGACTATCAAGGTATTCTAGAGAGAAATGTGCTGCCCAGTGTCAGACAGCTTGGTCTCAGTCGCAGGTCATGGGTCTTGCAACAGGATAATGACCCAAAACACACAGCTAAAAACACCCAAGAGTGGCTAATAGTGAAACATTGGACTTTTCTAAAGTGGCCTTCTATGAGCCCTGATCGAAATCCTATTGAACATCTGTGGAAGGAGCTGAAACATGCTGTCTGGAGAAGGCACCCTTCAAACCTGAGACAACTGGAGCAGTTTGCTCATGAGGAGTGGGCCAAAATACCTGCTGAGAGGTGCAGAAGTCTCATTGATAGTTACAGAAATGGTTTGATTGCAGTGATTGCCTCAAAAGGTTGTGCAAGAAAATATTAAGTTAAGGGTACCATCATTTTTGTCCAGGCCTGTTTCATGAGTTTTGTTTTTTTTTAAATAATTCTGTTGAACCACAATTCAAAAGCATTGTCTGATTTTCAGTGGTTAATTTTCATAGAATTTTTATTTATTACCACTTTTGTCAGATTCTGTCTTTTTGAGGCGCTCGAGGTGAGGTTGTCTGATTTGGAATCCCGGCTCCGCTGCATTGAAACACCGTCTGCGCCAGTTAACCGTGACGGACGCCCATTAGCTGCAGCGGAGCTAGAGAGCTTAGGCCCCCCTGTCAGCAGTCCCCCGGCTCTCCTCAGCAGCGAGGAGACTGGGTGGGTGACGGTGAGAAGGAAGCCTAGTCGCAAAGCCCCGGTTCACCACCAACCTGTTCACGTTTCTAATCGTTTTTCCCCGCTCAGCGACACACCCGCTGAGGAAAAAACTCTGATCATTGGCGACTCTGTAGTCAGAAACGTGAACCTAGAGACTCCAGCGGCCATAGTCCAATGCATTCCTGGGGCCAGAGCAGGCGACATCGAGTCAAATTTGAAAATGCTGGCTAAAAGTAACTGTAAATATTCCACAATTGTTATTCATGCCGGCATTAATGACATCCGTCTCCGGCAGTCGGAAGTCACGGAACTTAATATAGAATCGGTGTGTGACTTTGCAAAAACGATGTCTGCCACTGTAGTATTCTCTGGGCCCCTCCCCAATCTGACCAGTGATGACATGTTTAGCCGCTCGTCATCCTTGAACCGCTGGCTGTCTGTGTGGTGTCCTAAAAATGACGTGGGCTACATTGACAATTGGAGCTC
The DNA here is from genome assembly GCA_020510985.1 of Pholidichthys leucotaenia. Classification (NCBI taxonomy): domain Eukaryota; kingdom Metazoa; phylum Chordata; class Actinopteri; order Cichliformes; family Pholidichthyidae; genus Pholidichthys; species Pholidichthys leucotaenia. The sequence continues at coordinate 42,782,085 of CM035849.1, forward strand.
TTTTTGGGGAAAACCTGGTCTTATGAGACGAGACAGCATTCATCTCACTTTGGATGGTGCTTCTCATTTATCTAACAATCTGGCATCTTTTTTATCCAAATTTCCAAAACCCTGACTACTCAGAGTTGGGACCAGGAAGCAGAGTCGCAGTCTTACACGCCTCTCTGCAGCTCCTCTTCATCCGCCACCCCTCAGCTTAGCCCCTGTCTTCCCCATCAGAGAATCGTTGTCTGCTCCCTCCAAAGTAAATAAAAATATAATATATAAGTATCCCAAAGTGATTAAGCAAAATATTGGTAAAACTCAAATTAAACATAAAGCCTCTAAAATGAATGATTTGGCCTCTGTTCCTCCTCATAATTTAAAAATTAAATGTGGTTTATTAAATATTAGGTCTCTAACTCCCAAGTCTCTGTTAGTCCATGATCTGTTAATTGATCATCAGATTGATTTAATTTCCCTTACAGAGACTTGGTTAGGGCAAGAGGATTATGTTGGTTTAAATGAATCAACTCCCTCTGGTTATTTAAACTGTCAAAATCCCAGAAGTTCTGGTCGTGGAGGAGGAGTAGCAACAATTTACCATTCCAAATTACTAGTTAATGTAAAGCAAAAAACATGTTATAATTCCTTTGAGGGCCTGGTCCTCAGTATTGGGCACTTTCGCAATTTTAGGTTAAATCCAATTTTATTTGCCATAGTTTATCGTCCCCCATCAACCTATTCAGAATTTTTATCCGAATTTGCTGATTTCTTAGCTGATTTAGTGCTGAAATCTGATAGAATAATTATAGTAGGGGACTTTAATATACATGTGGATGTACATAGATAGTGACTGCCTTAATGTGGCTTTTAATTCAGTATTAGACTCGATTGGGTTTTCTCAGAAAGTAGGAAATTCTACTCATTACCTCCACCATACATTGGACCTTGTTCTGACATATGGCATAGAAATAGAAAATCTTGTAGTGTCTCCTCATAACCCTGTACTATCAGACCATTGTCTGTTAACCTTTGATTTTACTATTTCTGACTATTTGGCTCCTAAAGAAAAATATTATCACAGTAGATGCCTCTCAGATGATGCTGTTTCCAAATTTATGCAGATTGTTTCCTCTATGCCATGTGTCAACACAAAGGAAATAAGCTATAGACAGCTTGCTCTTTCTGTAATTGATAACATGGTGTATAGTGTTTCAGCTTCTCTGCATCAGGCTCTAGACTTGGTGGCCCCCTTAAAAAAGAAAAAGTCTAATCAGAGATTTCTAACTCCTTGGTTCAACACAGAAACTCGTAGCTTAAAACAGAAGACTCGTCAATTAGAAAGAAAATGGCGCTCTACTAGTTTAGATGAAATCTATTTAGCTTGGAGAAATCATCTTTTAATTTATAAAAAATCTCTTAGAAAAGCTAGAACGAGTTATTACTCTGCATTAATAGAAGAGAACAAGAATAATCCCAGGTTTCTTTTCAGTACTGTAGCCAGGTTGACAAAGAGTCAGGACATCTGTCAATCCTAGCATTCCCTTAGAGCTTACTAGTCAGGACTTTATGAACTTTTTCAATAATAAAATTTCATCCATCAGAGATAAAATCAATCAGATTCTTCCCACAGTTAACTTAAATACTATAACTACTACAACTCCTTCTATTGATCAGAATCAGATTTATTGCCATTGTTCATGTAGTACACAAACTAGGAATTTGTCTCGGTGCAATGCTGCAACATTAAACATGATAAAATAAAATAAATAAACTATACATGCAATAAAGTGTAGAATAAGAGTGAGTAATACTGGTCAGCAGTTAAAATATATTAGTGAGCAGCAGATAATGTGGAGAACCATATAGTGCAGTCGGTAATGCAGGAAGAAAACAGTGATGATTGACATGAGTCTGGTTGAGCTGCTGTACATAGTGCACGAGAGTCAATAAGTCACTTAGTGTTCAGCAGTCTGATGGCAGAGGGGAAGAAGCTGTTCATGTGACGGGAGGTTTTAGTCTGGATGGACCGAAGTCTTCTACCTGAGGGGAGGGGGGCAAACAGTACGTGACCAGGGTGTGAGGGATTGGCTATGATCCGGCCAGCACGCCTCCGGGTCCTGGAGATGTACAGATCCTGGAGAGATGGGAGCTTGCAGCCGATCACCTTCTCAGCAGTGTGCACGACGCGCTGCAGCCTTAGTCTGTCCCTGGCAGTGGCTCCTGCGTACCACACAGTTATGGAGGTGGTGAGGATGGACTCGATGATGGCTGTGTAGAACTGCACTAACATCTTGGTGGGTAGCTTGAGCTTCCTCAGCTGCCGCAGGAAGAACATCCTCTGCCGGGCCTTTTTGATGAGGGAGCTGATGGTCGGCTCCCACTTGAGGTCCCTGGTGATGGTGGTGCCTAGGAAGCGGAAGGAATCAGCAGTGGTGATGGGAGAGCCTGTGAGGGTGAGGGGGGCAGAGGGGTTGTGACTTTCCTGAAGTCCACAATCATCTCCACTGTCTTCAGAGCGTTCAGCTGCAGGTTGTTGTTGTTGCACCAGGACGCCAGCTGGGCCACCTCTCTCCTGTAGGCGGACTCGTCGGCGTTGGAGATGAGCCCGATGAGGGTGGTGTCGTCCACAAACTTGATCAACTTGACAGACTGGTGGCTGGAGGTGCAGGAGTTGGTATAAAGGGAGAAGAGTAGGGGGGAAAGTACACAGCCCTGGGGTGATCCGGTGCTGATGCTAGCAGAGTCTGAGACGGTCTTTCCCAGCCGCACATGCTGCCTCCGGTCCGTCAGGAAGTCGGTGATCCACCTGCAGAGGGAGTCAGGCACGTTGAGCAGGGACAGCTTGTCCCGGAGCAGAGCGGGGCGGATGGTGTTGAATGCGGAGCTGAAGTCCACAAACAGGATCCTGGCGTAGGTTCCCGGGGAGTCCAGGTGCTGCAGGATGGAGTGGAGGGCCAGGTTGACTGCGTCGTCTACAGACCTGTTGGCTCGGTAGGCAAACTGCAGCGGGTCCAGGAGAGGGGTGGTGATGGACTTGAGGTGGGGCAGGACCAGGCGCTCAAAGGACTTCATGACTACAGAGGTGAGCGCTACAGGTCTGTAGTCATTAAGTCCAGTTATCCGTGGCTTCTTGGGGACAGGGATGATGGTGGAGGATTTGAGGCAGGACGGCACGTGGCATAGCTTAAGGGAGGTGTTAAAAATATCTGTGAAGACAGGAGCCAGCTCTTTCGCACAGTGTCTCAGGGTGGAGGGAGACACGCCGTCCGGACCGGGGGCCTTGCGCGGGTTCAGTCTGGAGAACTGTTTGAGCACGTCCTGCTCACTGATGACAAGGGCAGGGGGGGAGGAGGGGGGGCGCCTTTGATGAAGTAGGGATCGTGGAGGCTGTGGAGCTGGAGAGAGGGGGGGAGTTGGACACAGATGACGAGGTGTCAAAACGGGCATAGTGTTGGGACAGTCTTTGACAAAGGGCTTTGTCATCCTGACCTTTAGGAGCCTGAGGCCGATAGTTGGTGATTTGCCTCAGTCCTCTCCACACAGAAGCCGAGTCATTAGCAGTGAACTGCTGCTGGAGTCTCTCAGAATACACAGATTTAGCTCTCTTCAGCTCTCTGTTAAACCGATATTTAACCTCCCTGTAGCAGCCCCTGTCTCCACTTTTCAGCGCTGCTTCCTTCTCCTTCCTGATCTGTCTGAGCTTAGCTGTGAACCAGGGCTTGTCATTAGAGTACCTCACCCTGGTGCGCGATGGAAGAATGCCCTCCTCACAAAAGTGGATATAAGAGTTCACAGTGTCTGTGTATTCATCCAGATCATGCGTGGCTCCTTTAAACATGCCCCAGTCAGTTATTTCCATGCACGTTTCCAGCTTCTCCTCAGCTTCACTGGTCCATTTCTTCGTAGTGCTCACAACAGGTTTAGTGAGCTTCAATCTCTGTCTGTATGTGGGAATGAGGTGGACCATCACGTGATCAGATAATCCGAGCGCAGCGCGGGGAACAGCGCGATATGCGTCTTTCACTGTGGTGTAACAGTGATCCAGCGTGTTTATTCCTCTGGTGGGGCATTTAATAAACTGTTTGTAGCGGGGGAGATCGTGGCTCAGATTGCTCTGGTTAAAGTCGCCAACCACAATAACCAGAGAGTCTGGAAAAATCCGCTCCGTGTGTTGGATGTGATCCGCGAGCACGCGCTGAGCTTCGCGCGTGTCCGCGTCGGGAGGGACGTACACAGCGGCGAGGATGAATGAGGCGAACTCCCGCGGGGAATAAAATGGCTTGCAGTTAATAAAAAGAAATTCCAGGGCGGGAGAACAGTGTTTGGAAATTACCGTTACATCAGAGCACCAGCTGCTGTTGATGTAAAAGCAGACTCCGCCTCCTGTGGTCTTGCCGGAGAGTTCTGTGTCACGATCAGCACAAAACAGCTGAAATCCCACGAGGCGCAGCGCGCTGTCCGGTGTGTTTTCCCTGAGCCAGGTCTCGGTAAAACAGAGGGCAGCTGAGGAAGAGAGGTCCTTAAAACGCATCAGCAGTCTCAGTTCATCTACCTTGTTAGAGAGAGAATTGGTATTGGACAGAAATATGCCAGGCAAAGCCGTGCGCGTGCCTCTCCTGCGAAGCTGGACGAGAGCACCCGCTCGTCTTCCTCTCTTTCGCCGTCTCACTTTTCGAGCCAAGCAATGAACCAGATCGGCGGCAGGAGCTAAAAAAACTGGGAGTAGGTCCGTGGGAGTGAAAGTCCTGATATTTAGAAGCTCTTCACGGGTATAAGAGCTCGCAGACACACAATTGACAAACAAAAACAAACAAAGGGCGCAGCGAAGCACCATGGCGACCACTGTGGGCGCCATCTTGGATCAAGATAATGATGTCTGTCTTGATGAGTTTACTCCGATCGACCTTTGTGAGTTAGACAAAATAGTTTCCTCATCCAAACCTTCAACTTGTCTTTTAGACCCTATTCCTACCAGGTTATTTAAAGAAGTCTTCTCACTTATTGGTAGCTTTATTCTTCATATAATCAATTCTTCATTAACTTTAGGCCATGTACCGCAGGCTTTTAAAACGGCTGTAATTAAACCCTTACTCAAAAAGCCAACGCTAGATCCAGGAGCTTTAGCTAACTATAGACCAATCTCTAATCTCCCTTTCATTTCAAAAATCTTAGAAAGAGTTGTTGCTACGCAATTATTTGACCACCTGCAGGGAAATAGTTTACTTGAAGAGTTTCAATCTGGGTTTAGAATCCATCATAGTACTGAAACAGCCTTAGCAAAGGTTACTAACAACCTCCTCATTGCATCTGATAATGGACTAGTTTCTGTACTTGTCCTTTTAGACCTTAGTGCAGCTTTTGATACTATTGATCATAATATTCTACTTGATAGATTAGAACACTATGTTGGACTTAATGGAACTTCGTTGCAGTGGTTTAGATCTTATTTATCTGATAGGTTCCAGTTTGTTCATGTAAATAATGAGTTTTCTTTCAGCTCAAAGCTTAGTCATGGAGTTCCACAGGGATCTGTGCTAGGCCCTACTCTTTTTAGTTTATATATGCTTCCATTAGGCAACATTATTAGAAAGCACTGTATACATTTTCATTGTTATGCAGATGACACACAATTATACCTGTCAATGAAGCCAGATGATAGTAATCAATTAGCCAAGTTAGAAGCCTGTCTTAACGAAATCAAAGCTTGGATGACTTGTAATTTCCTGCTATTAAATTCAGATAAGATGAAGTCATTCTTGTTGGTCCAAAAAACCTTAGAAATTCCTTTCCAAATCAAACTTTCAGTGTGGATGCAGTTACTCTTTCTCTTAATAGCTCTGTGAGGAACCTTGGAGTTATTTTTGATCAGGATTTGTCCTTCAATTCACATATTAAATTTGTTTCTAAGACTGCCTTCTATCATTTGCGTAATATTGCCAAGATTAGGAGCATCTTGTCTCAGAGTGATGCTGAGAAGCTGATCCATGCTTTTGTTAGCTCGAGATTAGATTATTGTAATTCTTTATTATCAGGCTGTCCTAAAACATCTTTAAAAAGTCTTCAGCTGATCCAAAATGCTGCAGCAAGAGTTTTAACAGGTACTAGAAAGAGAGATCATATCTCTCCGGTTCTGGCCTCCCTTCATTGGCTTCCCATAGAGTTTAGAATTAAGTTTAAAATCCTTCTTCTTACTTACAAAGCTCTAAACAATCAGGCTCCTTTTTATTTAAAAGATCTGATACTACCGTATTATCCTCACAGAGCACTACGCTCCCAAAATGCAGGATTACTTGTAATACCTAGAATCTCCAAAAGTACAATGGGAGGCAGAGCCTTCAGTTATCAAGCTCCTCTCCTGTGGAATCAGCTGCCAATCTGGATTCGGGAGTCAGACTCGATCTCTGTTTTTAAGAATAGGGCTAAAACCTACCTTTTTGATATAGCCTACAATTAGGGAGGGATCATGTGTTTCTGAACCCTCCCTTAGTTATGCTGCTAATAGGTTTAGTCAGCCGGGGGACCTCCAGTAATGCACTGGGCCTCACTCCTTTCTTCACTCTCTATGAAATATTTTTTTTGCTGGTCATTAACATTTGTTTGTTCTCTCCCATAGATTGAGTCCCCATCGTGCTGTTTGCTCTCTACATGTCTGTTCTTTTCTTCTTCTCTATCCCCTCACCCCCCAGCCAGTCGCAGCAGATGACTGCCTCTCCCTGAACCTGGTTCTGCTGGAGGTTTCTTCCTGTTAAAAGGGAGTTTTTCCTCTCCACCGTCGCCAAGTGCTTGCTCACAGGGGATCGCCTGATTGCTGGGGTCTTTCTGCAACTGTGGGGGTTCCCCCCTACAGTTGATAGTGCTATGAGATGACTGTTGTTGTGAAATGGCGCTATATAAATAAAGTTGAATTGAATTGAATTGAAAGAGTGCCCTGTGGAACTGGATGATGAATGCCTTCACTCCAGTCACATTTAAGGGAGGTGAGAGGCACCCAAGTGTCACGTCAGACCATTTGAAACCCTTTACATCAGCATGGTCTGCGTGCTAGATGACCTGCAAGGTACCGGACCACAGCACCAGGCACAGGCGTCATCATTTGCCTGTGCCAGGGTCAGGGAGCATTTATGATGGACAAGGGACCATTGGGCCTCAGTGCTGTTCTCTAATGAAAGTCGATTCCCGTTGAGCAGAAATGATGGCCACCAACGATGTCGGAGACATCAGAGAGAGCGTTGTGCATCAGCCACTGTTGTCACCATGTTACAGTCTGGGCAGGTGTGTCTAGTCAATATAGATCTTCCCTACACCTTGTGTATGGTACAGTGACAAGCCGATACTACCTGAATAACATCATTAATCCAGTCGCTTTTCCTCTGCATGAACAACACAGGCCCAATTTCATCTTCATGGACAACAATGCTCCAGCTCATTGAGGTCACATCATTAGGGAACAGCTGCTGGAGGCTGGGGTACCTCAAATGGAGTGACCTGCACTTTCTCCAGACCTGAATCCCATAGAAAACCTATGGGATCAGCTGAGTCGCCGTGTAGAGGCTCTTAACCTTGCACACCACAACCTCAGTGACTTGAGGGCCGCCCTTCAAGAAGAGTGGAATGCCATGCCTCAGCAGGCAATAAGTCAACTTGTGAACAGCATGTGACGTCGTCGAACTGTAATTGATGCTCAAGGGCACATGACAAGTTCTTGAGACATTGACATTTTTTTGTTGTGGTATACCCACCACTGTTGTTGGCTTTTGTTTCAATAAATTGTTTGAGATGAGGAAATCACCATTGCATGCTTCTACTTAAATGCCCTTATTTCACAATATAATCAATCCAATCAACTGAATTTACCACAGGTGGACTCCATTTAAGCTGTGGAAACATCTCAAGGACGATCATTGGAAACAGGATGTACCTGAGCTCAGTTTTGAGCTTCATGGCAAATGCTGTCAATACTTACAGTATGTCCATGTGATTTCTTAGTTTTATTTCTAATAAAATTGCAGAAATCTCAAAAAAACAAACAAAATTCACGTCATTATGTAGTATTGTGTGTAGAATTTTGAGAGAACAAAAATGAATTTAATCCCTTCTAGAATAAAGCTGCAACATAACAAAATGTGGATAAAGTCAAGCGCTGTGAATACTTTACGGATGCAGTGTGTGTGTGTGTGTGTGTGTGTGTACAGTGGGGTAAAAAAGTATTTAGTCAGCCACCAATTGTGCCGGTTCTCCCACTTAAAAGATGAGAGAGGTCTCCAATTTTCATCATAGGTATACCTCAACTATGAGAGACAAAATAAGAAAAAAAAAAATCCAGAAAATCACATTGAAGGATTTTTAATGAATTAATTGGTAAATTCCTTGGTAAAATAAGTATTTGGTCAATAACAAAAGTTCATCTCAATACTTTGTTATATACCCTTTGTTGGCAATGACAGAGGTCAAACGTTTTCTGTAAGTTTTCACAAGGTTTTCACACACTGTTGCTGGTATTTTGGCCCATTCCTCCATGCAGATCTCCTCTAGAGTAGTGATGTTTTGGGGCTGTCACTGGGCAACACAGACTTTCAACTCCCTCCAAAGATTTTCTATGGGGTTGAGATCTGGAGACTGGCTAGGCCACTCCAGGACCTTGAAATGCTTCTTACGAAGCCACTCCTTCGTTGCCCGGGTGGTGTGTTTGGATCATTGTCATGCTGAAAGACCCAGCCACGTTTCATCTTCAGTGCCCTTGCTGGTGGATGGAGGTTTTCACTCAAAATCTCACGATACATGGCCCCATTCATTCTTTCCTTTACACGGATCAGTCATCCTGGTCCCTTTGGAGAAAAACAGCCCCAAATCACGATGTTTGCACCCCCATGCTTCACAGTAGGCATGGTGTTCTTTCTCCTCCAAACACGACAAGTTGAGTTTTTACCAAAAAGTTCCATTTTGGTTTGATCTGACCATATGACATTCTCCCAGTACTCTTCTGGATCATCCAAATGCTCTCTCGCAAACTTCAGACGGGCCTGGACATGTACTGGCTTAAGCAGGGGGACACGTCTGGCACTGCAGGATTTGAGTCCCTGGTGGCGTAGTGTGTTTCTGATGTAGCCTTTGTTACTTTGGTCCCAGCTCTCTGCAGGTCATTCACTAGGCCCCCCCATGTGGTTCTGGGATTTTTGCTCACCGTTCTCGTGATAATTTTGGCCCCACGGGGTGAGATCTTGCGTGGAGCCCCAGATCGAGGGAGATTATCAGTGGTCTTGTTTGTCTTCCATTTTCTAATAATTGCTCCCACAGCTGATTTCTTCACACCAAGCTGCTTACCTATTGCAGATTCAGTCTTCCCAGCCTGGTGCAGGTCTACAATTTTGTTTCTGGTGTCCTTTGACAGCTCTTTGGTCTTGGCCATAGTGGAGTTTGGAGTCTGACTGTTTGAGGTTGTGGACAGGTGTCTTTTATACTGATAACGAGTTCAAACAGGTGCCATTAATACAGGTAACGAGTGGAGGACAGAGGAGCCTCTTAAAGAAGTTACAGGTCTGTGAGAGCCAGAAATCTTGCTTGTTTGTAGGTGACCAAATATTTATTTTACTGAGGAATTTACCAATTAATTCATTAAAAATCCTTCAATGTGATTTTCTGGATTTTTTTTTTCTCATTTTGTCTCTCATAGTTGAGGTATACCTATGATTAAAATTGGAGACCTCTCTCATCTTTTAAGTGGGAGAACTTGCACAATTGGTGGCTGACTAAATACTTTTTTGCCCCACTGTATATGTATGTATGTGTGTATGTATATACAGTATATATACACACACATAGAAAGGAAGTAGGCGAGACAACGAGCTGGACAACAGTTACTTTATTCTTCCTCCCATATAGTTTACTGCAAAAGAGCTTCTGGGGTTTCTGTGAATTTCTCTTTTATAACTTTATTTCCATGCATCGAGACCCGAAACTTCTGATCATACACATTGTTATTTGAACAAAGGCCTGTGTGGTACATTAACATAACATAATGCCGGCGCTGCTTCAACACTGTTCTACTCCCAGCAGGTCCTGAAATTACTCCTTTCCCCGTGGGCGCATAGTCCTTACTGTCCCATCTGAACCCCCCGGTGACACCTCCTCTTTTCATCCATTGTTCCCTGGGTGGAGAAGTCCAATACAGTGCCCCCACACAGACACCCCCCCCTCCCCGAACACCCAGAAATGGGCACTAACCCCCCTGGCGTGAGCTGACGCCCATAGCGGCTGTAGCGGGGGGTCACCGAGCCAGTCAAACTGCCCTGCCAGCAGGGCGTACAGGAGGACGTGTCAGTCTGTGGAGGGAAAAAGGGAGGAGGAGAAAACACATCAGCTTCGGGAGTTCCAGTCCCTGCTGAGGAATCACCAACCTGCAGAGCCACCAATGGTGAGCTTGGGCCAACACCACCTTCTTGTCTGCCAACACAAAAGTGGGCTTCCCCTTGTCGATACAGACAGTGATACATCCCCCCCAAGTCTAACACAAAATGTTTCGCCCCAGGTTCCAACACCCTCAACAATCCGTCGTATGGTCATGCCTGACAAAAACAAAACTGACGTTCTGCAAGCTTTTTGTGATGAATGTATGCGGAAAACAATGGTGGGCGAGGCCCGGTTCACTCACAGCCTCGGTACTGTGTAAAAATTGCGTGGGCGGATCGGCCTCAGGGACGGGGTTTTCTGGTAAAAACTCACCGGGGATCCGCAGTGTTTGAGAAAAAACCAGTTTTGCCGGGGAGGCTTCCAAATAATCTTTAGGTGTGGAACGCATCCCTAAAAAAAACCCAAGGCAGGTGGTCAACCCAATTTGTGTCCGCGAGCTAATCTCTGAGCGCTGCTTTAAGCGACCTATGAAAATGCTCACATAACCCATTCTCCTGGAGGTTGTACACAGTAATGCGGTGAATTTTTAATCCCAGGCTCTAAGTCATCGCTGACCAGAGTTCTGAAACGAATTTTGGATCTCTGTCGGATGTGATGTCTGATGGAGATCTGAAATGTGCAACCAAAGCTGACAAAAAGCATGTGCCACTTCTGCGGTCGTGGTAGAAGCCAGCGAGACCACTTCAGGCCAGCGCGTGGTGCGGTCCACGACTGTCAAAAGGTGTGTGAAACCTTGCAGCGGTGGGAGGGGTTCCACCAAATCCATGTGGACGTGGTCGAACCTCCGAGCCGGGATTTGGAACTGCTCGAGGGGAGCTCTGGTGTGCTTGTGCACTTTGGCCCGCTGGCACACGACTTAAGCTGCAGCCCACTCCTTCATGTCTTGGTGCAAGCGCAGCCAGACACATTTTGCCCTCACTAGTTTCGCCGAAGCTTGTACTCCCAGATGCGAAGGGGGCTGGACCGACTCAAAAACGCAATGGCACCAAGAGCTCAGAACCACCGGGCATGGGTGGCCGGTGGAGACATCGCAGCGTAAGGGAGGGCACCCTTCCTCTGCCACCCTATTCTCCAGCCTTAACCCAGTTGGCGCAGACTGTAGTGTGCAAATGTCCGCGTCCCCAGCTTGGTCTGTGGCCACGGCAGGGAAATCAATTCCCATGTCGACCGGGGCGATTAATGCATGCGACGGGCAATTGGCCACAACGTAGAGTTTACCAGCAACGTGTTTAATGTTGGTAGTAAACTCCGAAATTGCGGTCAAATACCGTTGCTGCCGGACCGACCACGGTTCCGAGGTCTTGGACATGGCGTGTGTCAGCGGCTTGTTGTCCACAAACGCGGTGAACTCACACCCCTCCTGCCAGAACTGGAAATGGCGCGTCGCCATGTGGAGAGCCAGCAGTTCTCTGTTGAATGTGCTGTACTTGCGTTCGTTGTCGCGCAAAGTCAAGCTGAAAAATGCGAGTGGCTGCCACGAACCTGAAATGCACTGCTCCACCACTGTCCCTATGGCAACGTCAGACACATCCGTCGTGAGTGCAATCCGTGCAGACGGATCTGGGTGGGCTGACAACATGGCATCCGCAAGTGCTGTTTTGGCGTTAGTGAAAGCCTGGACTCACTCGGGAGTCCAGTCGATGGCTTCAGTGGGCTTCTTTTTTTTAAGTGCAGCATACAATGGCTGCATCAGCTGGGCTGCTCTAGGAAGGAAACGGTTTTTAAAATTCACCATTCCCAAAAACTCCTGTTGTGCCCTCACAGTCTGCAGACACAGAAAGTCCGCCACAGCTTGCACTTTGTCCAGTTACAGGATCGCGCCGTCCGGTGAAATGCGGTGGCCCAAAAAGTCAATCACTGGCACACCGAAGTGGCATTTTGCTGAGTTAACTATCAGCCTGTGCGCTTCCAATGTCTGGAAAACTGTCCTGAGATGAACAGTGCGCTCCTCCTTGGACGCGCTGGCGACCAGACTGTCATCTAAGTAGACAACAACGAAGGACAAGTCACGAAGCACTGCGTCCATCATCCTCTGGAAGGTCTGGGCCACGCCTTCTAATCCAAATGGCATGCGTAAAAACTCAAAAGGCCGAAAGGCGTTATTACCGCTGTTTTTGGAATATCTTCCGTGCACACCGGGACCTGGTGGTAACCGGGGACCAGATCCACTTTGGAAAAAACATGCACCCCAGCCAGGTGCATGGAAAAATCCTGGATGTGTGGAATAGGATAGCCATCGTATTCCTTAGTGCTGTTCAAGTGCCGGAAATCGCCACATGGTCGCCGCGACCCCTCGGCTTTTGGACACCATGTGTAGCGGGGATGGCCACGGGCTGTTGGAGCAAATGACGATGCCCAACTGGTGTAATTTGGCAAACTCCTCTCGCGCGCTGGCCAGTTTAGCTGCATCTAAACGCTGAGGACACGCAAACACCAGCGGGCCTTTTGTCGTTATAAAGTGCTCGACCCTGTGTTTCGTTACGTAACTGAAAAAGTCGGGATTGTTAGTGTTAGGAACTGTGCGAGCAATTGTTGGTACTTACCCCCTTAGCTATAACGATAGCCAGTGCTGTCGACCCAGCTCCCTGAGCTGTGCAGAGCAGTGATGTAAAAGAGACAGCGTCCACTAATCTCCTGTTAGCAACATTGACAAACAATCCATAAACACATAGGAAAATCTGCCCCTAAAATGGGGACAGAGCATGCAACTATCACAAAGTCCCACTGAAAGTTGCGTCCATGTAAGCATATCATCAGTGTCTGCTCGCCAAATGTCCTGATGGCGGATCCGTTGGCGGCCATGAACTCGGGACCGCTGTGTCCTGCCACCCTGTCTGCGTTGACCGGCAGGATGAGGCTCTTCTGGGAGCCGGAGTCCATCAAAAACTCTCCCCGAATGTGTGTCCATGACATAAAGCAGTCTGTTCCTGTCACCATCGGTTGCAGCTGCCACTGAATTCCGAAAGTGCCATCTTATCGACTTCTTGAATTGGCACGGCGACAGGCAGCGTTGGGCATTCGAGCCAAAATGGCGATGATAAAAACTGTACTGTTATCCCTACGTGTTGTATACACTGTGTATGTTAACGCAGATCAACAGCAAGCCAAACTCGTTTTTCACGAGCCAGGAAACCGAGCGTCCTTCTCCTTTATTCAGGTCTTCCAGACAGCTTACAGTTGTTTATAACTGTGGCTCGAAGCTCAATGAAAAGCCCGAGTGAAAAGCCATTGCTTTCGAAGGTGTAGAAAAAGGGTTTAACACACAGGAGGAACGTTTCAGACATTGGCGGGCAGGTTACGCTATTCTGCCTTTTTTTTTTCCTTTCTCTCTTACCAACGTTCGTTTCTTCTTCCCACAAATCATAGCGGCAACTGGCTGCGCTTTCAACATAAAATACAGGTAGATTGCTACTGACTGTATAAAAGTCACTCTTAACCTAATAACTGTTTTTAACATGAATTATTATAGATGGATTATGATATTTTAATATAAACTTATGAACTATTTTTCCAGCTCTATAAAACACACTCTACTGAGGGCAGAACACTCCCCGCCTCGCATTACTAATGCCACTACTTCTTCTTAACTACAACTTCATTCTCTAAGAGCATAACAACATCTGAGATAGGACGTAAGTAAGTCTTTGAAACACCCTGGGATGATGTCCTCACTTCGACCTTTCTGACCTTCCCGTCGCTGCTTGGAAAGGTGGATGTGATGATGGCCATTGTCCATTCGTTTCTGGGTGCTTGGTCCTGTTTCAACAGCACTATGTCACCTGTCTGTAGGTTGCGGTGTGTTGTATGCCACTTGCGCCTTGATTGGAGGGTGTTGAGATATTCGTTTCTCCAGCGGCTCCAAAATTCGTTGGCGAGTGCTTGCACTTGTTTCCACTGGTTTTTGAGCAGGTCTTTTCCACAAAAGTCTCCTGGTGGAGGGGGAATATGCTGCTTTTGGGTCAAGATCATTGCGGGACAGAGTAGGAGTGGTGAGGAAGGGTCTGTTGAGATGGGGACTAAGGGCCTTGCGTTGATTATAGACGTTTCCTCAGCCATTAAAGTACAAAGCACCTCATGCGTCAAACGAGTGTTTTTGTTTTGCAAAAGCATGGAGTCCAGTATTCTGCGAGTGACCCCAATCAGTCTTTCCCAGACGCCTCCCATGTGAGAGGCATGCGGGGGATTGAACTCCCATGTGCAATCGTTGGCATGAAGATAGTTGACGATGTTGGGAGGGTTCTTGTTTGGTTGTGCCATGCCTAACTCCACGCTTGCTGCAATGAAGTTAGTGCCTCTGTCAGATCGCATTTGCTTTGCTGGGCCTCGTATTGCGAAGAATCTGCGTATTGTATTCATACAGCTGCAAGCGTCCATAGATTCAATGACTTCAATATGCATGCCTCTTGTGGTCATACACGTGAAGAGTATTGCCCACCTTTTTCCTTGTGCAGCTCCACCTCGTGTGTGTCGAGTGACTACTGACCATGGACCGAATACGTCCAACCCGACGTATGAAAATGGAGGGCATGTTTTGAGTCTCTCAGGTGGGAGATCTGCCATTTTCTGAGTCTCTAGTTTTCCCCTGAGTCTCCTACACGTTACACAATGGTGGATAATGGACGAGACCAGTCTTTTGCAACCTACAATCCACAGTCTGGCTTGCCTAATTGCGCTTTCCGTGAACTGCCTTCCTTGATGTACAACTTTGGCATGATAGTGACGGACAAGCAGTTGAGTTACGTGATGCTTGTTTGGGAGAATGGTTGGATTCTCAGATGCTGTGTTCAATGAAGCATGTTTGAGGCGACCTCCAACCTTGATGAGGCTTTCATTCATATAGGGATCAAGAGCCACGATGGGACTTGAACTGTGGACGGTTTGGTTGGCATGGAGAGCAGCATACTCATCGGGAAAAGCGTCTTTTTGAACAGACTGGAGGATGAGGTTACTGGCAGCATCCAGCTCCTCTGGAGTGCTTGGCTTACTACATCGATGCCAGCCCCTGCATGAATGATCTGACAGGTTGTTTGATGAGTGAGAACGAGCTTGGTGAATTAGGAATGCGATGGCACGTACCAATGAGTTCCAACTTGAAAAGCGGTGGAAGCACGCTGGTAAGGGCCCGTTCTTCTGAATGTGAGTAGAAAAGGTAGCGACTTTTCTGATTTCAGAGTCTACTTCAGGCTCGATTAACTCAAAGGATTCGGATGTCCCGGATTCAGGTGGTTTGTAAAGGAAGTCTGGTCCCTTAAACCACATAGTGTCCATAAGCTGTGATGCAGGTATTGACCTGGTGGCTAGATCAGATGGGTTTTGCTCTGATGTGACGTAGTGCCACTGTTCAGGGGATGTGGACTGACGTATACAATGAACGCGATTATGCACGTAAACATAGAAGCGCTTTGAATCATTGCAAATGTACCCAAGAACCACCTTGCTATCATAGTAGAATTTAACAGCATTTGGTTTGTGATCAAGTTCGTCCAGAATGAGCTCCGCCATCTCAACCGCTAGAACTGCTCGACAAAGTTCAAGGCGAGGTATCGTGGGCTCTGGTTGTGGTGAAAGTTTTGCTTTCCCAAGCACAAATCCGACTTCGCATTGTCCTTCTGCATTGACTGTCTTCAAGTATGCTACTGCCACAATAGCCCAGCTTGAAGCGTCGGAAAAGATACACAGTTCGTTTGTAAGTGGACTTAGAGAGGGAAGCTGGTACATAGCAGCGTGGCACCTTGAGGCTGCTGAGATCTTGGAGGGACATTTTCCATGTTTCCCATGTGTCCATTTTGTCCTGAGGGAGAGGAGCATCCCAGCCTTGGACACCATTCGACAGTTCACGTAACAGGAGTCTGCCATTGATTGTCAGTGGTGACGCTAGTCCCAAGGGGTCGAAGATACTGTTAATTGTTGACAGAACCCCGCAGCGGGTGTAGGGTTCCTCATTAACAGCAACCTTGAACGTGAAAGAGTCAGTGTTTATGTCCCAGCACAGGCCTAGACTTCTCTGAGCTGGTAGAGTGTCACTAAACTCTGAGAACTGTTCTTTCATTTGAGGGTTTTTCGTTAAGTTGCGTCTTAGTGAGCCGAGTCTAGACAATGCTTGGTCCCTGTTATTTGGGAGCGGCAAGCGAGGAAACTTGAATGGCAGAGGAGCGATCCAGTTGTTATTTCCATCCTGGTGGACTTCCTCCTCCATTATCTTTAGGAAGGTCTCATCTTCGAAGGACACGGCACACTTGTAATCGTTCTCTGTGCACTCAAAAACTTTGTCCCCAAGCTTTTCTTCCACTGCATTGGGTTTTGAGCTGCGTTTAGAGAGGCCGTCCTTGTGCTCCCCGCCGTAGCATGGTTTCTCTTTGATGTTGATGCTGTTAGGACAAGGAGTGAGGAAAGATGGGCGTCCGTTGGAGAGCATGTGCGTTTTATAAACATTGACGGCTGGCTTATGGGCGTTAAGGCACACCTCTCCCACAATTACCCAGCCTAGGTCCAGGCGTTGAGCAAAGGGAGCATTGTGGGGTCCGTTGACTTGTTGCCTTGCTTTGTGGACTCGTAGGATGTCTCTGCCCAGTAAAATTGCCATCTGAGCATCTGGGTCATACTTGGGGATGAGAGGAGCGAGGTGTTTTAAGTGGGCATGAGCAAGAGCGACTTTGGGCGTAGGTATTTCACCCCTACTGAACTTTATCTCGTCGCATTCAAGGAGAGGAGGGAGGTCTAAGCGTGGGCCTCTGCCTACTGGCTCGATTTGGAACCCCGCTGCTTCCCTGCCAAGCATTTCAGTTAAACCAGCACATGTTCTCATGTGGTATGTCAGAGGGCTACCCTTGATCCCAAACAGCTCGAAGAATTCAGGACGGGCCAGCGATTTATTACTCTGATCGTCAAGGATTGCATACATCTTAACGGAGCGTTCTGGTTGGCCTTTAGGGAAAACTCGAACTAGACATACCTTTGAGCAAGAACGTGGAGGATTACCTTCGCCGCAGATCTCAGTGCACCGTGACGTTACCTCAGGTGGTGTGTTGTCTCGGGGCTGATGCTCTGGTTCAGGTGTGTTTCCTGGCTAGGGTTGCTGACTTGAATCGGGATGCATGGCAGAGCAATGCCTTTCACTTTGGCACTCCTCGCACTTGAGTTTCATGTCACAGTCCTTTATTGCGTGCGTGGGAGAGCAGCAGCGAAAACATCGTTTGTGTTCTTTGAGTATGCTTCGCCTTTCCTGTAACGGTTTATTCTGGAAAGCTCTACATTTGGCTAGAGGATGCATTTTCTTATGGACTGGACAGTAGCATGTTAAATCGTCCTCTTTAGTACTAGCGGGAGCAGTTGTTTCGACCTCTGTTTTGTTTACTGTTAGAGGCGTTCTGTAGCTAGTTTGTTTGAATGGTGGCCTCTCACCTTTGCTGAAGGGTTGGCTGCTGTATGTCGTAAAACTTGGGTCATTTCTTGCTTTAGCCTCGTCTTGGACAAACTTTACAAAATATGAGAAGGGAGGGAAGGTTACATCATATTTTTGTTTGTATTTTGAGCCCGCGTGCAGCCATTTATCTTGTAAACTTGGAGGCAACTTTTCAACTATGGGCTTAACCCCACGGGGTGTGTCGAGGTAGGCGAGGCCTGAGAGATAAGCTTCATCTTTAGCGACCCGCAGCTCTAAGAGTAAATCTCCAAGTTCCCTGAGTTTTACATTATCTCTGTTTGTAAGGCGAGGGAAGTTATCTAGTTTTTTAAACAAGGCGTTTTCTACTACTTCTGCCGTAGCGTAACATTCTTCTAACCTGTCCCATGACAATTGGAGAGCAGCTTTGGGGTTAGTGGCATAGACAGCTCTGATTCTTTTAACGTGCTCTGAGGACTCTTTACCAAGCCACTTGACTAGGAGATCTAACTCCTGGCTATATGTGAGTCCAACGTCTTCAGTTGCATTTATGAATGACGACTGCCATGCTCTAAAGTTTTCGGGGGTGTCGTCAAGCTTAAAGAGTCCGGTTGTGATTAGCTGTCTCCGCGCGAGGAACCTAGCAAAGTCTGCCATAGGTGGGTCACCATTGTGGGAAGCATGGTAGCTGTTTGGCCTGATATAGTCTCTCGGTATGTCGATGGATTCATTTTTCACGTACATTTTCTTGAATGTTGGTGGAGAGAGAGTTTGTTCGGGTCTCCTCGGAGTAAATGATTGTGCCCTTTGTGCGGGTTCGACTTGAGGTGTTTCTTCTTCAGCTGGTCGCGCCTGTGACTTTAGCTGGATTTGGTGGTGCACATACTCCATAGTTCTC
This sequence comes from Pholidichthys leucotaenia, assembly GCA_020510985.1. Classification (NCBI taxonomy): domain Eukaryota; kingdom Metazoa; phylum Chordata; class Actinopteri; order Cichliformes; family Pholidichthyidae; genus Pholidichthys; species Pholidichthys leucotaenia. The sequence goes on from CM035849.1 coordinate 42,800,756, forward strand.
TGTCTGACAGCTTGTAATGGAATTGCGCTCCTTACACTCTCTCCTTCGTCCGACTCGGTAGCTGCAGCAGCTTCTAGAACTTCTGCTTTTGCTGTGGCGGCCACTGTTTCCTTCTCTATCTCCAGCATCTCTAGATCCAGTTCTAGCTTTGCTTGTTGCTCTGCTTGTTCTTGTTCTAGCTTTGCTTGTTGCTTTGCTTGTTCTAGCTTTGCTTGTTGTTTTTTAATTTCTAATTGTTTCTTACTGTACGAGGCTCTAGCATTCGCAGCTTCAGCAGAGGCTCGTGCCATGATGGCTGCTTCCAGCATGCTGGACCTCGAGGACAACCTGGAGCTAGAACGTCTGGAGCTGGAGCTAGCGTTGTGTGATGATTTGGCTTCAGAGTTCGCCTTTTCTTCTGCCCTCTTCTCTTGAGTGTCGTCCATCGCTGTGTCGTGAATCTTATCTTCACCAACTGCTGACGTGGCTTTTCACTGTTGAGTGTCGTCCCTCGCTGTGTCGTGGACCTTATCTTCACCAACTGCTGACCTGACTGAGAATCAGAATAGAGAACAGTGTGTAAAAGTTCACCAGGATAAATCCTCATTTTTAAACAACCGCATGGGTATCCCACAAGGGTCCATTCTTGGTCCTTTACTTTTCAGCATTTTTATTAATGACTTGCCGTTACACTGCTCAGCTGCAACATGCCAACTTTATGCAGATGATGCAGTTATTTACACAGCTGCCAAGACTCCAGCACAGGCTGCAGATGTACTGTCTACAAGTATGGTTGATGTCCAAGAGTGGCTCCTCCAGAACCATCTATTGCTGAACCTTCAGAAAACAGTCTCAATGTGCTTTTCAATCAAAAAATGTAACCTGCAACGTTTTAAAGTTAATATACATGATCATGACATCAGTTTAGCTACAGAATTCAAATACCTTGGCATTGTACTAGATCCTCAACTCAAATTTAAGCTTCATATAAAGAAAATTTCAAAAACAGTAAAAAAAAAATCTGAACTGCTTTAAATTAATTAGATATTACATACCTTACGAAGCAGCTGTACTGTATATGCATTCTATGGTTTTTTCTCATATATCATACTGTTTGACAGTCTGGGCTCAAGCAGCCCCTTCCACAATAAGACATATAGGTTCATTATATAATCAAACCCTAAAAATCTTGGACCAAAAGCCCATTAGGTGGCATCACTGTAATGTTTTAAAAAAATACAACCTATTGAGTTTTGAGAGTTTCATTGACCTCTGTTTTCTGAAATTAACGTTCAAATGTTTCCATAAATCAGCACCCGAGCCACTTGCTGGTTTCGTCCAAAGACAGGACAGCAGCAGAGCCACCAGGAGCTCTGTTAACAATAACTGTAAAATATTCCACCGCAGAACCACATTTGGACAAACAGCCTTCTCTATAAAGGGCAGTCACATCTGGAACACAATGCCAAATGTAATTAAAATAATAACGGACTTTAAAACATTCACTAAAAAGGTTAAAAACTGGCTGAAAAATAAATAAGAATGTACTCATGTATGAATTGATTGTCTGCAAAGTGAGAGTGAATGAAGGGAAGGAATGAATGTGTTTGTTTATAATGAGTGACGAAGGGATGGAGGCCTGAAATAGGCAAATGTGAATCAGGTTGTTATATTTGTGTATTTATATTGTGTATTTTGTGTATATGTTATATTTGTGTAAATATTTATAATATTTATAATTGTGTATTTATAATCTTTTTGCATTGATGTATGTGGTTATTGTGTATTATTTTTTTTTATTTTTTTTACTTGATTAAGCCCATCCAGGGACAAGAGTTGCAAATTAGCTAATAGCTATACACTCTATGTGCAACACATCAGATTGATTGTCATTGATTAATTGTCTATGTTCATTGCACTGTCCCTGTCAAATAAACTAATCTATCTAACCTGGCTTTTCACTGTACTGTTATCCCTACGTGTTGTATACACTGTGTATGTTAACGCAGATCAACAGCAAGCCAAACTCGTTTTTCACGAGCCAGGAAACCAAGCGTCCTGCTCCTTTATTCAGGTCTTCCAGACAGCTTACAGTTGTTTATAACTGTGGCTCGAAGCTCAATGAAAAGCCATTGCTTTCGAAGGTGTAGAAAAAGGGTTTAACACACAGGAGGAACGTTTCAGATATTGGCGGGCAGGTTACGTAATTCTGCCTTTTTTTTCCTTTCTCTCTTACCAACGTTCGTTTCTTCTTCCCACAAATCATAGCGGCAACTGGCTGCGCTTTCAACATAAAATACAGGTAGATTGCTACTGACTGTATAAAAGTCACTCTTAACCTAATAACTGTTTTTAACATGAATTATTATAGATGGATTATGATATTTTAATATAAACTTATGAACTATTTTTCCAACTCTATAAAACACACTCTACTGAGGGCAGAACAAAAACAATCACCCCATTCGTTCGTCTTCCGGTGTCCTTCCCGGCTACCACGAACGGCTCCTCGACCTCGCTGGAGTCCCTCATGGATGCCGGTGCTACTGTTTGCATGCTGAGAGTTCTGGTCGCCAAAAGGATGTAGTCCGCTTCCTGCGCCACGGCACAGTGGTCCTTAGCAACCAGCCACAGCAGGTTGGCCAGGATCGCCTTCGCTGTAGCCGGTAGGTTCCTTAGGAACAAGTGGTTGAACAGGAAAGATTTGTCGTCCTTCCTCCTCAGCGCCAACATGGTCTCCATCAGCTCCACTGCTGATTTGTCCCCTAACTCTGAACGTGTTGGGAGCCTCTCTGCCCTTTCACTGTCAGAAAGGGTGTAGCGCTGGCGAAGCATCCTCTTGAGCGCCTCATGTTTTCCTTGGGCCGGCGGCTCCTGAAGCAGGCTCGTCACCTGTTGCATGGCGCGCACATCCAGCGCAGCGACCACATAGTAATACCTGGTATTGCCCGTTGTTATCCCGCGGAGTGCGAACTGGGCTTCCACAGTTACTTTAATCTTCCTCCAACATAGTTTACAGCAAAATAGCTCCTCAGGTCTCTGTGCATTCCTCTTTAATAACTTTATTTTCATGCATCAAGACCTGAAACTTCCCACCATACACGTTATTTGAACAAAGAACTGTGTGGCACAATAACATAACGCCGGCGCTGATTCGTTCTTGCTGTAAAGAACGTCTTTGTTGGTTTTTATGGTAAAGCCTGTCGTTGATTTAAAAAAAAATGCCCTGAGAATTTTCAAACAAAAGTAGGACTGAAGAAGTTCTCATCTGTCTGATGGCTGTGTGGGGAGGTGAGCTGTTAATTATTTAGCACATTATTAACGAAGTCTTTTTTATGCTGGGGTGTTCAGGCATAGTGTTAGTACATACTGCAGGTATTCTCTCCAAGATATTTCTTCAGTCATAATTACGTTACATAAAATGACTAAAATATAACTATGTCAGAGCTGTGATGAGGACAGATATCTGTGACTGTTATTAGAGCTTCATATCAGACTCATGAAAATCAGACTGGACATGAACTCATCTTTTTAGGAATTTGTATTGTATTTGAATTTACAATATTTTTAAATATTGGAAGACTGTTTTAATGATAATTATTTTTATAGTGTGACAATATATTATGTCTCCTGAAGTTACCAAATATGGTTCTTGGGCCAATAAAGGGTTAAACTGGTGTTCTAGTCTTCCCCAGGACAAATGGGTCCTTCCTGCTCTTCAACCGTTTCCTGTTTATCCTGGAACTGTATCAGTCCAATCAACACAAAAATGACCAAAAACAAATCTTGGGTTGGAAAAATAAGAAATACAAAATATTCATTTAGCCTCAGAAACATTTATTCATGCTTCCTTCAGGGAAGGAGGGATATCTGACAGGAGCGGAGGCTTCTGACCACCATAATCAAACGAAAGAAGATCCTCGGCAGAAAGATCCAACAATGCTTGGTGGTTGTACACCAGTAAGGACTTGATTTCTTGAATACCGATGATTAAAAACAGAAAAAAAAACAAGCAAAGCTGTCAGAGACAGATGGTCAACCCCATACACTGGTGCCATCTTGACCTTTATGAGAAAAAGGTCAGATTTTTTGAGAAAAAAGGTGCAATTTTTTGAGAAAAAAAGATGAAAATTTACAAGAATAAAGGCAGAAATTTCTGATTATAAAAAGGCAGAAAATTTATCGGAAAAAAGCTGCAAATTTACAACAATTTTTTTTTGAAAATTTATGAAAAAAATCACTATTTTTAAGGGAAAAAAAGTTGCAAAACTTTAAGAAAAAGTTGCAGATTTATGAGGAAAAAATTACAAATCTACAAGAAAAAAAGTTGCTTTTCGTTTTTGCCTAGAATTAGTGGTTCAGTCATTTTATTCAGTAATGTGAAATAATGTACAAAGGTTTATGAAATTAGGGGGACAATTCTCTCTCGGTAAGGGATGGCAGGTTAAAAAAATCATGTCCTGCCTGTCCTGTAAATATTTCCTAAAGTTGTAAAGATGGGACTGCTGTGACAGAAGCTTCCATTGTAGTTACACATGTTGGACTGTGGGGGCGCTGCAATCATTCATTCATTCATTCATCTTCTTCCGCTTAATCCTTTTCGGGTCGCGGGGGGGGGGGGGGGGGTGCAGCTGGAGCCTACCCCAGCATATTTGGACGAGAGGCAGGGTACACCCTGAACAGATTGCCAGTCCATCAAACTGGGGATTCTAAATTGTCCTTAGGTATGACTGTGAGAGTGAATGGTTGTCTGTCTCTCTGTTGGCCCTGCGATGGACTGGCGATCTGTCCAGGGTGTACCCTGCCTCTCGCCCAAAGATGCTGGGATAGGCTCCAGCCCCCCCCGCGACCCGAAAAGGATTATGCGGAAGAAGATGGATGAAATTAGCTGCAGGTCACCTAGGGGGCGCTGGTGAGCAGATGCAAACAATCTACAGTGGTACCTCTACTTACGAAATTAATTGGTTCCGGAAGTAGTTTCGTAACATGAAAATTCCGTAAGTAGAGACGCGTTTTGCATGTAAATGCCCTAATCCGTTCCAAGCCCCCCAAAATTCGGACATAATTTTTTTATAAATCATAAAAATGCATCAAAACATGTAACAAATACATGTTACAATTAGATTACTGCACAATAAACATAAAATGAGAGTTGTACATAATGTAAAAAACAAAGAATAAAGTAAAGAATAAAAATTATGTTCATTTACCTTTCCGTTCTCCACGCGCTTCTTGTCCTTCTCCTCCCCTCCGTCCACATGCTTCGCGCCGCTGTGGGACAGCCTCTCGGACAGCTTCCTGGCCCAGTTTCTCAGGCTCAGGTCCGGGGACCCCCTCCTCTTGTCCATCGCGGCCAGCTGCACGTTCCCCGTGTACCACAGGATCCACCAGGCCAGGCTGAAAAAGATGACGAGCGCGCCCGTGAAGATGAGGAAGTCCCCGCAGAAGCAGCCCTCCACGTTCAGGTCGCCGAAGATGTGCCGAAGATGCCCACCAGGAGCACGACCAGACCCACGGCGTCAAACAGGAGCCCGAGGAAGAACAAGAGCGCGCACCTACCCACGCACCTATGGGCCATGCCGGAGCGCAGCGGAGAGGCCGAGTAGCAGCGCTGAGCGGCTCCGCTCCGTTTCCTGGAGGTACGGGAGCTGCGAGTAGCAGCGCGTACTGTATTTTTGCCTTTCGTATCCTGAAATTTCTTTCGTAACAAGAGGCAATATTTTCCCGTTGAGGCGTGTCGTAACCTGAAAATTCCGTATGCAGAGACGTTCGTAAGTAGAGGTACCACTGTACTAATTATAGTGTGAATGCTGATTAAGGATTCACACTATTGTATCGATGAAGTTATTCTGTGCTTTTTTGGAACTCTAACTACTTCAGCATACTTTCAGCTAGAAACTACGCTCAAACTTTAAAATGTTCAGCTTATTTAGGACCATCATGCTAATACTTTTGGTGTTTTAATGTTTTATTAAATTATTAACATTTTTTTGCGTAATGTTTGCATGACTTTCCATGAAGAAATTTTTTCAAATTCTCTTTTAGCTGCTTCAGTTGTTCAGCATTATAAGTTCAGCAAATGTTCAGCTAGAAAAAACAATTCAAATTTTAAAATACTTCTACAAGACTCGACTGTTCATGCTTTTCTTTTTGATATCTCAAATAGTTTTCGAATGGTTCAGCTTTAAAGTCGGGTAGGGATTTCAGCAAATTTCAGCATTTAACGTTGAAGCCAATGGGGAGAGCAACACACAGTGGACCAACACCAACAGATGACTTCTTTACAGATGAAAGTAAATCTTATATTTCATTTGGAAATCAAGGTCACAGAGTCTGGAAGAAGAGTGGAGAGGCACAGAATCCTAGTTGCTTAAGGTCCAGTGTGAAGTTTCCACAGTCAGTGACGGTTTGGGGAACCATGTCGTCTGCTGATGTTGGTCCACTGGGTTTTATCAAGTCCAAAGTCAGTACAGCCATCTACCAGGAAATTTTAGAGCATTTCATGCTTCCCTCTCTGACAAGCTTTATGGAGATGCTGATTTCATTTTTCATCAGGACTTGGCAACCCCCCCCCCCCCCCACACACACACACACACACTGCCAAAAGTACCAAAATCTGGTTTATTGGCCATGGTATCACTGTGCTTGATTGGCCAGCAAATCCTCACCTAAACCCTAGAGAGAATCTATGAAGTATTGTCAAGATGAAGATGAGAGACACCAGACCCAACAATGCAGACGAGCTGAATGTTACATATGAGTTTTAAGTAGTAGCTAGATGGCGGCCGGGTTGGCCAGAGAATGGATGGGGGTTGTGGCCTGCCGTCTCTGGTAGTGATGCCACCCGAGGTATAAAGGGCAAGTGCGGAAGGGGCTAGTCCTCTTTCGTCATAGACAACATCGCTGGCTGGAGAGCACTGAAAGTCCAAGGGTATTGTAAATAGTTGTTAATAATAAAGCTCCGTTAATAGCAACGTTGCGCTGGTCATTATTGCCTCATTATGGACTCAACATTTGGTGACAAGGTAAAAGCAGTTATGAAGAGGTCAGTTGCTGATTTTTGGCCGTTTCTGGAAGCACCAGGCGAGCCCCCCGTGCCCTGGCCTAGGTGGTTCGCCGCATTTACCAACTATCACTATGCACCAGTAAACATCCAGGGAACAGACATTGAGATGATGACATCCTACAAGTACTTGGGTGGTCATCTGAACAATAAACTAGACTGGTCACACAATACCGATGCACTCTACAAGAAGGGACAGCGCAGGCTATTCCTACTGAGGAGGCTAAGGCCTTTTGGTGTACAAGGGGTGGTCTTGAAGACATTCTACGACACGGTGGTGGCATCAACCATCACTTTTGGAATGGTCTGCTGGGGCAACGGCATTACAGCAGCTGATAGGAAGAAACTGAACAAACTAATCAAGAAAGCTCGCTCTGTCCTGGGGAAACGTCTTGACCCAGTGGAGGAGATAGGAGAGAGAAGGATGGTGGCTAAACTGTCATCTCTGCTGGAGTCCCAGTCCCACCCCATGCAGGACATACTGAACGCACTGAGGAGCTCATTTAGCAGTAGACTGCATCATCCTAAGTGCGCGACCGAGAGGTTTCGCAGGTCCTTCCTACCTACGGCTGTCAGACTGAATAACCTAAGCGGGGCTGCTTGCAGAGATAGCAAAAAAATGTGACGACCTAATAGTATTGAATGTAAAAGACGCAACAGACTTACACAAAGTCTAGGACAATGTCAGTCGCTACGGAGGGTGACAATATGTATGGGTACATATTCATACCATGTAGGGTAAATAAATAGACGGTTATGCTGTTTATTACATCTAGCTACAATGCTTTGCACTGTGTATATATATTTATATCCATATATATTGCAATCCTGGAATTTCCCCATTGTGGGACTAATAAAGGCTTATCTTATCTTATCAGGTGGCTTTGAACCTCAGCGAACTCGAGAAGCTTCACGTGAGGGCAGTTTTGGTCCATTATCTAGGCATGGAAGAGCAGAGGATTCTGGTAAACTTAGGAGGAGCTGATAGCGTCGATGAGATTGTGGAGCTAATGGTACACTAACATCACCGTCCGACGCATTTAGTTTCGACAGCGCTGCCAGCGGACAGGAGAGTCTGTGAGAAGATTCATAGCAGACCTCCGTGAGCTGGCAAGGAAATGCAAGTTCAGGAACTTGGAGGATGAGATTATCCAGGACCAGCTGGTGGAGCATGTTCACTGTCCCGTGGTTCGATCGAGGCTCTTAACCCACCCAGATGAGCTGACATTGACTGCCGCTATTGAGATAGCTCAGCAATTTGAGGCAGCTGAAACAATAGCAAGTGGCTTCAGTGAGAGAGCCGCTCCGACCCAGGATGAGCCTCGTTTAAAGGTGCTGACAGTGGACCCTGAGGATGAGGACAACGGGGATGATGAATACACCTCCGTGGTCAAGATTGGGTCTGCCCTAGGATCACCTAGATGTTACAGCTGTGGGTCTCCTAAACACCGCTGTAAGACCAGGGAATGTCCGGCAAAGGGCAAGCATTGTGGGAGGTGTGGCTTGCTGAACCACTTTGCCAGGACCTGTAAGAATTTTGAGTGGAGGGTTCGACAGCGTGAGGCAGGTCCCTCACGAAGATTCCGACGATAGTTCATGCAGTTTCTCCGGCGACAGATGGACACGTTTGGCGCACTGTGTCGCTAGATGGCGTTGAAGTCTCGCTGATGGTGGACACCAGGGCGGCGACTTCCATGTTAAACTTGGCAACAATGAGGAGTCTGCTTCCCCACAACCGCGTTCATAGAGAGACTGCACCCTGCTATGGCTACGGGATGAACAAGTTGGCTGTCGTGGGTTTCATGGAATGAGAGGTGAAGTACAAGTCTGCAACGATGCCAGATGTTTATTTCTTAGTCACCGCAGCTGGAAAAAACATGATGGGGCGCAATACGTTCTATGGTCTTGTGTTTTACATCACCAACGTCACTGTAGAGGAGTGGTCGGGCTGCGGGTTGTGGGACCGACCTGTTCTGTGTGTGGAAGATGAGGAGGTGTGGGATCTTGATTGGTCCGGCGTTTCTGGAGGAGAGCACACCCGTCGCCACGCGATGTCATCCAGGGACGGACCCAGTGCCAGAGACCAAGTTACCCTTGGTGTGGGAACTGGACGGCACGGCGAGACCCCTGGGACTGACTGGTAAGCACGAGGCGCCCCCTCGCTGAAGAAGAACGGGGTGAGACCAGAAGGAGCAGTGTTAAAGTGCTCCAACCGACGTCCTCCTAAGAGGACTTTGAAGCGGACCTGCGAGACGACTGGTTTCGAGGAGGAGGCTCACTTACACTGTTGTGACCCGAAGAAGCATGCCAGGGCTCCTCTGAGGATCGGTGACCAAGTTTGCCCAAGGGTTGAAGTTCAGCTGAGGGGGACTCACGGAATGTGCGAACGGCGCAGGGACCAGGGGCAGCTCCAGGTGGTGGCTGCCCAGTCTGACTGGTATCTGGGCCTGTCGGCCTAGACGTGGAGGCACCCCAACGAGCTGCGCTATAGTGGAGAAGAGGAGACGGTGCAGTTCAGCTCCAGACGTCAAGAGGAGAAGGCACTCTGGATGGGAACCACGAGATGGCAATTCAGGGGGAGGGCTCTCCACGGGATGTGTAACATGTCTGGTGTGTTTGTTAGTGAGTTTTAAGTTTTATGCCTCAGTGTCATGGTGTATATAGTTATGGTCCTATTGGGTTTGTGCCGTGGAAGAATCTTTTAAAACAAGTGAATTAGTGGAAGTGTTTGAATTAACTGTATTGTAAAAGTAAAAGTGAAATATAATTCTAAGTAACTGTCATAGATTCGGGAATTAAAAAAATAAAATATGGATTATATTATGGAAATTTTGGTAAATTGAAATGAAAAGGGGACTAAAGTGTTTTATCAGTACATTGGATGGGTGTAAAGAGATAATCACTGAGTTGATTACAGTAGGGCTAAATGGTGTGTAATTTTACAAAGAAGTTGAAATATGAGTGGTACCTCTACTTACGAACGTCTCTACATACGAAATTTTCAGGTTACGAGACGCCTCAACGGGAAAATACTGCCTCTAGTTACGAACAAAATTTCAGGATACGAAAGGCAAAAAAAGTACGCGCTCCTCGCAGCTCCCGTATTTTACCGAACGTAAACATACCTGTAGCTGCTCTGCCATTGGCTATCGCCTAGCATCTTCCTGGTATCCCATTGGCCACGAATGGGTGCGTTTGGTTGATCTCGCTTTATCTTATTATTATTTACTATTCTTACTACTTTATTTTATCCTTCTTACCTCTTGTAAGACTGTTGACTGAACTACACAATTTAGAGAAAAAAAAATTGTTAACTGCCATGTTTATCACCATCTACGTTATAACTCTGTACTTTCACCTTGTTCTTAATAAAGTTTTTGGGGAAAAAAAAACAACATCAACGATCAGCACGGTATTAAAACAAAAGGAAGCCCTTACAAGCCGATAAAAGCAAACGTCCTTGGATCGTTTCATCACAAAACGTCAGGCAAAAACCACTGATGAGACAGAACATGAACCAAAGAAGGCAAAAGGTGACGCTGACGCCGACGATCGCAGTTAAAAGGTAAATGAACATAATTTTTATTATTCTTTCTCTCATTTTAAACTCTCATTTTATGTTTATTGTGCAGTAATCTAATTGTAACATGTATTTGTTACATGTTTTGATGCGTTTTTACGATTTATAAAAAATTTATGCCCGAATTTTGGGGGCTTGGAATGGATTACGGCATTTACATGTAAAATGCGCCTCTACTTACGAATTTTTCACGTTACGAGAATTCTTCCGGAACGAATTAAATTCGTAAGTAGAGGTACCACTATTGTTAAAGTGACAATTTTGGTCTTGAATACCCAACACTGTGAATTTTTTGATGTGCTCAAGTGTGGGGTGTGTGTGTTGGGGTGTGTGCCGCCAATAGGGGGGTTGTTTTGGTTCTATTTTTATAGTGTTATTTGTCTGGTGTATTGAACTGTTCCGGGATTGCGTTATTTAGAAACACGGCTTATTTTTTATTTTGGACTTTGAGGGACAAGGCGGCAGAATAACCCACCTGGCTGTGTAGGGGGCGCTGGCAGTCTACCCGGCCCCCCAGCCTTGCTTGTGTGAATGGATAGGTTCATTATTTATTTCTGTACATCACTCTATTAAAGCAAGAAATCTGTGTGTGTGTGTGTCTGTGTGTCTGTCATGTTTATAGGACATCATAGGATGGCCTATGAACTCAGGCGTCATAGGACTCGCGATGCTGTCATAAAGATATGATGTCTATATGACGGCACATAGACAGATGTGTCTTTATGATGTCATATGGTTCAAAATTGGCAAGGTGAATAAGTCACAGGGCCAGTCTTTACAGCGCATTTGTGTTTTCTGCACAACAGATTTCTGCAGCCATGGCCAATTCTACATTGCCGCGAACAGAGTTGCCAGATCAAGCAGTCTTTGTATTGTTGCTCAAGATGAAGAAACTAAGAAAAAGCATCACTTTCTCAGCAATGTCATTTTTCAAGAGGTGCTGATGTGGAACCTTGATGAATGCCAGTCTACACTACAAATGTGTAAAATGCCAAGCAAAGCGCTGATTTTCTCCGGGTGCTCCGATTTCTTGGTTTCGACAGGCATGCACGGGCCTACCTGAACAGGTTCAAAAGCCATTTTTTGCTCAGATCTATTTTCATGATCCTGCCCATGAACTAGAATTACAACGCACCTATCCCTCAACCAGTGGTCTGAAGGAAGACGAAGAAGATCCACCAGATGGAGAGCAATACAATGAGGAGAACTGCTGCACATCAGAAAAGATGCCGTGAACATGAAACACCCTCAGGATCCAGCAGTATGCTGCAGGCATGACTGTGAACAACACAGCCGTCTGAGATAGGAGGAGACCCTTCAGCAACGGGCATGCAGCAAAGCTTGCTTATACTTGGTTTCTACGGGCATGGACGGGTATGTACTAGTAGTTGTTAATTGAAGTCTGCTCCAGTCACTGCTCTCTCCCCCTTGGGAACACTCTACCACTGCAGCCCACTTACTCCAGAATTCAATTCAATTCAATTCAACTTTATTTATATAGCACCATTTCACAACAACAGTCATCTCATCGCACTTTCAACTGTAGGGGAAACCCCCACAATTGCAGAAAGACCCCAGCAATCAGGCGATCGATCGACGGTGGAGAGGAAAAACTCCCTTTTAACAGGAAGAAACCTCCAGCAGAAGCAGGCTTAGGGAGGGGCAGTCATCTGCTGCGACTGGCTGGGGTGCGAGGGGATAGAGAAGATGAAAATACCAAAGATGTAGAGAGCAAACAGCATGGTGGGGACTCAAACTATGGGAGAGAACAAACAGATGTTAATGACCAGCAAAAAAAAAAAATTCATTGAGACTGAAGAAAGGAGTGAAGCCCAGTGCAATTATTGGAGGTCCCCCGGCTGTGAAAACCCAATAGCAGCATAACTAAGGGAGGGTTCAGAAACACATGATCCCTCCTTAATTGTAGGCTATATCAAAAAGGAAGGTTTTAACCCTATTCTTAAAAACAGAGATCGAGTCTGTCTCCCGAATCCAGATTGGCAGCTGGTTCCACAAGAGAGGAGCTTGATAACTGAAGGCTCTGCCCCCATTGTACTTTTGGAGATTCTAGGTATTCCAAGTAATCCAGCATTTTGCATTTTGGGAGCATAGTGCTCTGTTAGGATAATAGGGTAATATCAGATCTTTTGTTCTTTGACTTCTCCAGTGCTTTCAACACCATCCAACCGATGATCCTGAAGGACAAGCTGCTGCGCGCAGGGGTGGACCAGCACCTGTCATCATGGATCCTGGACTACCTCCCGAACCGGCCTCAGTTTGTGAGAACCCGGGACTGTGTGTCCGACACGATCATCAGTAGCACGGGGGCCCCCCCAGGGAACGGTGCTGGCTCCCTTCCTGTTCACTCTTTATACTGCGGACTTCTCACACAACACAACACACTGCCATCTACAGAAGTTCTCTGATGACTCTGCGATCGTTGGCCTCATCTCCAATGGAGATGAAGCTGAGTACAGAGGGCTTATCCAGGACTTCGTGGACTGGTGCCATCGGAACTGCCTCCAGATCAACGCGAGGAAAACTAAGGAGCTGGTGGTGGACTGCCGCAGGCATGGGCAGCCCCTCACAGTACCAGTAAATATACAGGGAACAGACATCGAGATGGTGACATCCTATAAGTACCTGGGTATTCATCTGAACAATAAACTAGACTGGTCACACAATACTGATGCACTCTACAAGAAGGGACAGCGCAGGCTGTTCCTGCTGAGGAGACTCAGGTCTTTTGGTGTACAAGGGGCGCTGCTGAAGTCATTCTATGACACGGTGGTGGCATCAGCCATCACTTTTGGAGTGGTCTGCTGGGGCAGTGGCATTACTGCAGCCGATAGGAAGAGACTGAACAAACTGATTAAGAAAGCTAGCTCTGTCCTGGGGCAGCGCCTTGATCCGATGGAGGAGATAGGAGAGAGAAGGACGGTGGCTAAACTGTCATCTCTGCTGGAGTCCGAGTTCCACCCTATGCAGGACATACTGAATGCACTGAGGAGCTCATTTAGCAGCAGACTACATCATCCCAGGTGCACAACCGAGAGGTTTCGTAGGTCCTTCCTACCAACGGCTGTCAGACTGTACAACCTAAGCAGGGCTGCTCGCAGAGATAGCAAAAAGACGTAACAAACTAATAGTTTTTTGAATGCAAAAGATGCAATAGACTTACACAATGGTCCCCTCCGGCATACAACTAGGAACATACCGGTCGCTATGGAGGGTGAGAATATGTATGGGCACATAATCATACCATGTAGGATAACTAAGTAGACGGTTATGCTGTTTCATTCCATCTAGCAACAATGCTCTGCACTGTGTGTGTTTATATATTTACATATTTATTCCATCTAGCTACAATGCTCAGCACTGGGTGTGTTTATATATTTATATATCTACATATTATTCCATCTAGCTACATTGCTCCGCACTGTGTGTGTTTATATACTTGCATATTTATTCCACCTAGCTGCAATGCTCCGTACTGTGGGTGTTTATATATTTACATATTTATTCCATCTAGCTACAATGCTCTGCACTGTGTGTTCATATATTCATATATTTATTCCATCCAGCTACAATGCTCTGCACTGTGTGTCTGTGTGTGTGTGTATATATATATATTTTATAGTAATACGTACATATGTATATTAGCTGCTCTTGCTTGCTTGTTTTTTTCTTGCCTTCTGATTGTTGCTCTGAGTGTTGCTATCCCTGTGCTGTTGCAATCCTGGAATTTCCCCGTTGTGGGACTAATAAAGGCTTATCTTATCTTATCTTATCTTTAAATAAAAAGGGGCCTGATTGTTTAGAGCTTTGAAAATGAGAAGGATTTTAAACTCAATTCTAAACTCTATGGGAAGCCAATGAAAGGAGGCCAGAACCGGAGAGATATGATCTCTCTTTCTAGTACCTGTTAAAACTCTTGCAGCAGCATTTTGGATCAACTGAAGACTTTTTAGAGATGCTTTAGGACAACCTGATAATAAAGAGTTACAATAATCTAATCTCGAGCTAACAAAAGCGTGGATCAGTTTCTCAGCATCACTCTGAGGCAAGATGCTCCTAATCTTGGCAATATTACACAAATGACAGAAGGCAGTCTTAGAAACAAATTTAATAGATGATGCTTCAAGACCTCCATCATTGTACCGGTGGCAAAGAAACCAGTGGTGTCCAGTGGTGTCCTGTTTGAATGACTATCGTCCTGTTGCACTTACACCAATTGTGATGAAGTGTTTTGAACGGCTTGTCAAACCACACATCACAGCCTGCCTCCCTGCATCACACGACCCACTCCAGTTTGCATATCGTTCAAACCGCTCCACGGAGGATGCTATAGTCACCACCCTACACTCTGTCATCACCCACCTGGACCAGAAAGACACCTACGCCAGACTCCTGTACATTGATTTCAGTTCAGCATTCAACACCATTATTCCCCAGAGACTGATGGAGAAATTATTCCTTCTAGGTCTGAACACCGCCACATGTCTCTGGATCCTGGATTTCCTGACTGAGAGACCTCAGCCTGTCCGGGTTGGAAACAACATCTCCAAGTCTGTCACGCTGAGTACCGGAACCCCTCAAGGCTGTGTACTCAGTCCACTGTTGTTTACACTTCTAACACATGACTGTGGATCCAAACACGAGGGGAACCAGATTATTAAGTTTGCAGATGACACCACGGCGGTGGGACTTATTCAGAGGGATGAGGAATCAATGTACAGGGAAGAAGTGAGAGACCTGGAGGGCTGGTGCAGGGAGAACAATCTGGTGCTCAACGTGGACAAAACGAAGGAGACGATTATCGACTTCGGGTGGTCTCAGCCTGAGCACGTCCCCCTCAGCATCGGCGGCCGTTTAGTGGAGAGAGTAGAGAACATCAAGTTCCTCGGAGTGCAGATCTCGCAGGACCTGACCTGGAGCAAGAATTTCTTGGAGATCAGGAAGCGGGCTCAGCAGAGACTACACTTCTTGAGGAAACTCAAACAGGCCTCTCTCCCCATCTGCATCCTCAGGACCTTTTACAGAGGTGTGGTGGAGAGTGTTCTGACGTACTGCATTGCTACATGGTACTCCAGCTGCAGTATGTCAGACAAAAAAGCCCTGCAGAGGATAGTCAAGGGGGCGGAGAGGGTAATTGGAGTCTCCCTCCCCTCTGTCCAAGAACTTTTTCAGAACCGTTGTAGGAGCAGGGCACTGAACATTGTCAAGGACCGTTCTCACCCTCTGCATAAACACTTTGAACTTCTTCCATCTGGTAAACGATTCCGGAGCATCAGAGGCAGAACCACCAGACTGATCAACAGCTTCCTCCCACAAGCTGTCAAGATGCTGAACAGCTGACCCGGAATCTCTCATACACACTACTGCACCTACGGACATTTTGTATATTATAGTTAGTTATTCTTTTTCCCCAAGTATGTCTCAGGGATGTGTGAATGGATGGGGGGTGGGGGTGGGGGTGGGGGTGGGGGGTGGAGCTATGTGGGAGTGTGTCTTAATCATGCTGCTTCTTATATGGATGCCGAGAGAAACGCAATTTCATCTTGCCTGCACTACAGTTGTATGTACAGCAATATGACAAAGTTTGATTTGATTTGATTTGATTTAATATGTGAATTGAAAAACAGATCTTGATCAAAAATAACTCCAAGGTTCCTCACAGAGCTATTAAGAGAAAGAGTAACTGCATCCAAACTAAAAGTTTGATTTGGAAAGGTATTTATAAAGTTTGTGGGACCAACAAGAATGACTTCAGTCTTATCTGAATTTAATAGCAGGAAATTACAAGTCATCCAAGCTTTGATTTCATTAAGACAGGCTTCTTACTTGGCTAATTGATTACTATCATCTGGCTTCATTGGCAGGTATAATTGTGTGTCATCTGCAAAACAATGAAAATGTATACATGCTTTCTAATAATGTTGCCTAACGAAAGCATATTTAAACTAAAGAGTAGGGCCTAGCACAGATCCCTGTGGAACTCCATGACTGAGGTTTGAATTGAAAGAAACTCATTATTGACATGAACAAACTGGAACCTATCAGATAATCAGATCTAAACCACTGCAAGGAAGTTCCATTAAGTCCAACATAGTGTTCTAATCTATCAAGTAGAATATTATGATCGATAGTATCAAAAGCTGCACTAAGGTCTAAAAGGACAAATACAGAAACAAGTCCATTATCAGATGCGATCAGGAGGTCATTAGTGACCTTCACTAAGGCTGTTTCAGTACTATGATGGATTCTAAACCCAGATTGAAACTCTTCAAATAAACCATTTCCCAGCAAGTGGTCTAATAATTGCGTAGCAACAACTTTTTCTAAGATTTTTGAAATGAAAGGGAGATTAGTGATTGGTCTATAGTTAGCTAAAACTCCTGGATCCAGCATTGGCTTTTTGAGTAAGGGTTTAATTACCCTTAATTACCCAGTCCAGGACTGAGTGGGTGTAAGAATTGATGTTTGTGTGGGAACCACAAGTAGCCTGAGAGGTGAACATACTCCAGTCTATGTTCCTGAACTTTTCCTGGAGTACAGAGTCAACCCCCTCTGGCCACACTTTGATGATCCTCACTGATGGCTTCACTCGGTCGATGAGCGGTGCATACTTGGGGGTGAGAAACAAAGATGGGTGATCAGACTGACCTAGGTGGGAGAGGGGAGTTGCTGTGTAGGCTCCCACAATGTTGGTGTAAACATGGTCCAGTGTTTTGTCCCCTCTTGTGTGACAGGAGATATGCTGGTAGAATTTAGGAAGCACTGTCTTGAGGTTAGAGTGGTTCTAAAATCACCCGCCACAATAAATGCTGCCTCTGGGTGTGCAGTTTGTTGTTTGCTAATAGTTGCATGCAGTTCGCATACCCGTCAAGTGATACAGTTTCGCCGTATTTTAATATGGGGAAAATGCAATTTTAGCAAATACGGGCGTATTGCCATTTCTGTACGCCAAAAAGAAAAATATACAGCGAAAAAAAAAAAATTATTGAGAGAACCTAAAATCAACTGAACAGTAATTCGATACCTGGCGAAATTGAGCGCACCTAAGCAGTCTTTTTGTGATTTTCAAAACGGCTTCATGCAGCGCGCCGCTGGCGAAGAAAACAAAGCTTGAAGAAAAGGGAAATCGAGGGACTGGACGTCACCGAAAAGAATGGGAGAGTCCGAGCTTTGAGAAATTGGCATAGACAGACTCAAACCCGCCTTTGTAGCGGCGGACGAGCATACGCATACGCTCATCTGCATCAGATCGTACCTGACAGCCAGACCCACACTGCAGGGCGGCGCCTTTTTAGTCCTTCATGCTTCCTAGACACACTGGATATAAAGTATCAAACTTCAGCTTTCAGTAGATCAAACGCAATGAAGGTGATGATTTACAGTAGGTGAGAATAGGGAAACACCATCTTTGACTGACAGCGCTGTTCAGATTCAGCAGGGCATATGCTGCTCCATGATAGCTATGGCACTAAAAAACAGGCTTTTCAATTTTATATAATTTAGCTAAAATACAGAAATGTTACACATTTATGAGGGCTGTTCATAAGAGATTTCCCCTGAGTCATCTTCCATGGACTGAGAAGACTCAACCTTGGCACATTTATTAGTCTTTCTCTGCATAGTTACCACCAAGGGTTACACATTTCTCCTATCGCTTTATGCAGCTGCGGAGACCTCACCTGTAGAAGTCTGCAGGCTGTGCCAGAAGCCACAACTTGACCATGGAAATCAGTATTTCATTGTCTTGGAAGCGCTTGCCCTTCAAAAATGGCTTCATTGTTGGAAAAAGGTGGAAGTCAATGGTGTAAGGTAGGGAGGGGAAGTGGGGTGAGGAAGGATTAAATAGCCACAGGACTGTGCTTCCCTCTGGGCAACGTAAGTTGTGAACCCGGCATTATCTTGCAGGAAGCAGACACCTTTGGTCAGCATGATGATTGCTTTTGATGACCTTCTGCAATTTCTGCAGCAGTGAAGTGCAGTAAGTCCCGGTAATTGTGGTACCCTTTACCTGGCAATCCATCATCACTACTCCATGCTGGTCCCAAAAGACCGTGAGCAGGGCCTTGCCTGCCAAGGGTTGGACATGTGCCTTCTTCAGAGGTGGTGAGTCATAACGCTTCCATTGCTTCAACTGGGCTTTAGTTTCTGTGTCATAGTGATGGACGTATGTTTCATTCTATGTGATTAGTTTGTCAAAGAAGTTGTCTCGTTTTTTTTTTTTTGGTGCATGGCCAAAAGAGCCTGACAGTATGTGACTTGTTCCTGCTTCTCAAGTTCATCCTGCCTATCATCAGCAACTTCAACACCATCTTTCAAGCAGACAAGAGCAAGATAGGCAGTCTCCTCCCTGAAATGGATCGTCTCTTGAGAAAACTATTGGTCAAATTTGTTCAAATGAAGTATGTAAAGGCGACCAATGACCTACGAAGGTTGGATTTCCTGGACAGTGACCTGCAGCACTCTGAGGAGTTTATCACCATTGGACTGGAAACCAGAGAAGCCCTACAAACCCATGAACTTGACCCAGGCACAGAGCTGAAGTTCTTTGAAGCAGTAAGAGGCTTCTATGAAACTGTAGTGAGAAAGATGCTCAACAAGTTCCCCTTTGACGACAAAATTCTGCCACACCTCTCTGTCCTCGACCCCAGGAAAACAGAGTCCCTGACCTATGGCCCCATTGTAGAGCTTGCTGCTGCATTTTGCCCGACTGTTGATACAGAAGAGCTGAAAGAAGAATGGGAGGACCTGCAACTGCTGCCAGAAAACACAGTGCCTCTACAAGACAAGGATGGCAAGCCTGTCCGTGCTGATATCTACTGGGGTCAGGTGATGGCCTTGAAGACAGCCCTTGATGTGCCCCGCTTCCCCCAGCTCCTCAAAGTGTACTCAGCACTGCTTTGCCTTCCTCACAGCAATGCTGACAGTGAGAGGGCTTTCAGCATGGTCAGGAAAATTCACACCGACTTC
Source organism: Pholidichthys leucotaenia (assembly GCA_020510985.1). Taxonomy (NCBI): domain Eukaryota; kingdom Metazoa; phylum Chordata; class Actinopteri; order Cichliformes; family Pholidichthyidae; genus Pholidichthys; species Pholidichthys leucotaenia. Next base: position 42,820,363 of record CM035849.1, read on the forward strand.
AGAAAAGGTATGCTCCCAGAAACTCTGACTTCTTTCATGCAAGTGAAAATGAATTGTGACACTCCATGCTTCAAGGTCAAGCCTTCAAAAGAAATGCTAGAGTCAGCAAAGGCTGCTACTTGGAACTACAACAAGCAGCATCAGTGAACATTTTCTTGTTTCAAGTTTATCAAAGTGCATAAGTGTAACAAAACTGACAATTAAAAACTCTTTAATTCCAAGTGTATATAACTAGCTGACAATTATATCTAGCTGACAATTAAGAACTATATTCAGAATTATTCTTATTGTGTACTTTCAAATTAAGCAATTGTCAGAAATTGTATATATGTACAAATATGTTATCATTTCATAATTAGTTTTTAGCTGAACTTTTCTGTATTTTTTCCCTTACAATGGCTGCAACAATGCTGCATCAGGAAGGTTTAACTCACCCTGTAACAGACATACCTCAACAGACCGGAATAATCTGTATTTACTTAAAGTTTAGAAACTGGTGTGCAAGAAGTCATGTGCTGACATGGAGTTGTCTTTGTGTTACACAACAAAGCCTGACTGTTCCACAGTCTTATCAGTCGCCACAAAGCCTGACTGTTCCACGGTCTTATCAGTCACCACAAAGCCTGACTGTTTCACGGTCTTATCAGTCACCACAAAGGTGCCCATAAAGTTGCAGTAGATGTTTCCTGTGTCTGACCTGCTCAGTATAAAAGGGACGTGCTGGCTTTGTATGGCAGCGCGCATTTCCCATCTGTAATCAGAGGTGTGTTGCTCCTTGTACAAGTAAAAACTTTGAACACATTTTGTGTCTCGAATCTTATTAAGGTACGAACCTAACAGAGTACTATTATTTTGTGAATCTTGAGTTTCAGATTCCTGACATGCGTGGTGCCGTGACCCGGATGACCAATATCCAGACTGGGTGAGGACCAGGACAGACTCCAGGTTGAAAACCATGCGCATGGTCTGACTTATAGTCAGCTTTGAAAACCCGCCTTGAGGGAACTCTGTGAGCCTCGTTGGAGTCCTAACTCTGTCTGGTGACGGTCATCCGCACAGAGTCTGAAGAGTAAGTGAAAGTTATTTGTCTTATCGCGGAAAGTAATTTGAAAACCACAGGTCAGCTAAATGCGAGTAATGGTAGTATAAGGTGATGCCCTGTACTTTTCCTGGTGGTTAAAATTATTGTGTGAGCATCTAGTTCCATTCAAAAGGTGAATGCAATAATTTTATGAGGTAGTGTGACGGCGTTTCACAACTACAAGTAAATGGGCAATTGGAAAACCGGATAGACAGAAGAGTAAACAGAAAAAGATTGTGTTGTTTTCCGGCCGAAGAGTCAGGTTTCAAAAAGTAAAAGGTGCTACGTATTGACTGATAGGTCAAGCTTTAGCTAAGTAATGGTAATATAAGGCGGTGTCCTATATATTTTTCCTATCTGATCATACCAGGTAATGATCCTGTAAGAAATTACAGGAGCCCTAATATAGGTTGCATAAGATCTAGCCCCATCAACAAGTGAGCGCACTTAAAAAAAATTGGGCAGTAATAGTGTTGCAGTGGGCGTACTGACGTTCCTGACTATATAAACAGATAAAGCGAAAAATTTAAAAAAAAAGGAAACTGCGCGCCGAACGGTAAAAAAAATATTACAATAACCGATTAAAAGAAAAAGATCAGATAAAGATTCCTGAAAAATATTTAAACAAAAAAGATTATTCCTTTAAACCCACACTGGATGTGGATGAATGCACAGTCTTAGCGTAGACGGAAAAGCTTACAACAAAAAGAGATAAATATCAAAACCAACTGCGCATCGAACCATTATTAAATGAAAAAGATAATCCTTCCCCAACTTATCAATGCCACGATCCTAAGGAGGGTCCATACGGCAAATTATTTAAAGAAGCCCAAGAGGTTGGGAAAAGGAGGAGGCAAATAAAATCATAATAATTAGACCATAATATTTAAAGACGGACGGATTAAATGGTAGCAGAACTGGATAACGTTAAAATGGACAATGAGAGCGTTATTTTATCTATTATCTATTCTTTGTGTGTGTGTGTGTGTGTGTGTGTGTGGTTGATCTGTGAGAAAGTGGTCTAAATATGGGTACTTTTACAAGGTTTTGGGTTTTTATTTTTTCAATTTAACTCTGTGGGGTCTTGATTAATGTTGCGTACGTGATAAACTGTTTACATATTTAAAAAAAAAAGCAATTTTGACGCATTGCTGACCTTTGTCCTTGACTGAAACATGACAGTGCACTTTATAGAAAAAAGGACTGATGTGTGACAATGTGACTACAGGCCATACTATGATCATATTATGATGTCATTTAATAATGCCTAATCACTGAAGGTATTATGTTTACCCTATATCACATGATTTAGAGCACAGAGGATCAAAAGAGATTGATGATTAATGTGTCTGTGCATATGATCTGCCAGAGGCTATGGATTATCAGACAAAGGTCTTGGAGAAAGAATCCTTAAATTGATGGGCATTTTTTTGAAGCCAAGTATGACTTTGTATGACATTGTAGATAACATAAGGTGTACTGATTCAAATGACTTTGACTTTACAAATATAATGTTTATATGATTTTATACTGATGTTACTCACCACATAATGGTGCGGTAACAATATATTTCAGAAATGTGACAGTAATGAGGAATGTGTTTTTCCTGATTCGGCGGTGGCCAAGCTGGGTCAGGGTAAACTACATTCACCCCATAATTTACCAAGGAATATATAAAATGAGGCATTCCTGGGAAAAATTTAAATCAAATTCTAATTAGGCAAAACGTCCACCTTTCCGTTGATTGAAAGAGTGTGATGCAATCTTTATTCATTTATTCAAATTCAACCCATCTGTGTTCAACTGGACAAACTGATCTTATTTATCAATGCTGAAGCATGTTAAAAATGCACAGATAGTTATTTTGTTTTTCTTAAATGGAATTTGTAAACTATTTTAAGAGATGTCACAAAAAGAAGCTATAATTATTGAAATCTATTTTTGAAGGAACTGGGCTACCTGCAGATTTTATTTAAAGTTAAAAATGGTAGCACACTTCCTTTCAGTAAAAGAATCAAATACCCTGTAACTTTGCTGCATGTGAGCCTCCATGTATCAAAACAGGGGGTATCAAAGAAATTAATTAGCAAATAATTAGCAATCCTTAGAAAAATAGATAATGCATAAAAATTATCAATAAATGATTGATGATGAATTCAATTCGACTTTATTTACATAAGCGCTTTTCATTTCATTTTCTGTAGTACCCAGGATAAACATATGGCTGCAGTTATAACTAAAATACATGCTAGGCAATACAGACCACTTTTTATTATTCATGGGATAATACAAATAATAAGATCATGCCCTCTATTTACAGCAGGACAACCATTCCATATTGTTGCCAGCTAGACTGTTGTCGTACACTATAACCTTGTTGTCACAGCCACACCTTAAGCTTATACCAAATTCCTTGTGGTTATTTACTGATGGCCCATTTTTTGTTAAAGAAAAAGGCAACAGAGGGGCGAGCGGTGGTTCTCTCTCCCATCAGCAAAGGGGGTTGAACGGCAGCTCGCTCTCTCTACTTAGCAAGGGAAGAAGCGAGCGACAGGCTTGCTCTGTAAAAAGGCCTGATGGGCCAACATCCACTGCTTATGCTGTAACAATGTTGTCTGGGGTCCTGATTGTGTAAAAATTCCACAACCTGCATCTTTGATTACAGCACTTACATCTGTGCAGACAGTAAGTATGCTTATAACGCATGCCACCTGCATACTGTTACCTTGAATCTGCGAGGGTTTGTCATCTCCACAGAAAAACCAGCAAAACATCCACAGCAATTATTGTAACTATGTAATGTTCTGATGCTACCATGTTCTGTGGCAGTTATTCACTGCCCTGCCCACACTAATGGCACTGACTTGTCTAGCTGCGGTAATCGCTTGGCTGATAACGCTACTCACTGTGCTGCTATTGGTCTTTTACGAACCGTCTGTCTTATTAATAATGTTGATGTTGATGTTTTAAAAGGCTATCAAAATAATATGGACCTTCCTCCTGTTTCATGTGTAAATTTGCTCTGCCACCCACATTATACAAATGAGCTGTCCTGGTGGCACATGGCCAATCATGTGCCAACAGGAGGGAAAACTGTGAGGATGTTGGAAAACTGTCCTAGTTTTTGAAAGAAGTAACAAAAACATGCTAAAAAATGCATCATTTGTTTACAAAATAATGCTCAAGGAGCAATGGAAAGCTACAATATTGCTTGGTGTTGATTGACACCTTTACAAAGTGGACAAAAATTCATCCCACATCCTCAGCAAATGCCGCATTTGTGTGTAAAACTCTATTGAAATTGGGGTTCCAGAACTGATTTGTGCAGATAATGGAACTCATTTTACAGCACCTAACAATGTAGATATTACTGTGTTGCTTGATGCACAGAAGGAAGTGACTATGCCCCCTGGAGCAATTGTTTCAAACAATGGAATTTATTGCACTACTGATGGTAAAATAATCCTTCCTCCCTCCTTGTATCGCTTGCTGTCGATCTTGACTCGAAGGCACAGGCTGAAAAACATTTTTTCTGCCCAGGAATTTTGAAAGAAATGAAAAAAGTGTGCCAACAATGTTTAATCTGCATACAAAACAATGCACAAGGTGCAATGAGGACGAGACATGGTAGTTTCCCACCACCTAAAATGCCCTTTTCTCAATGGTGTATGGATTTTATTGAACTATCTAAAGTGGGACAACTGCAGTATTGTCTGGTCCTCATTGACACCTATACTAAATGGACAGAAATTCATCCTACAGCAAAGGCAGATGCTAAATTTGTTTGCAAAGTTTTACAAAACAACATATTTCCCACGTTTGGAATACCGGAGACCATTTATGCAGATAATGGCACACACTTCACAGCACAAATGGTTAAGGATCTTACTTCTGCCGTTGGAACACAGCTGAAGTTTCACGCTGCTTATCACCCACAAAGTGCAGGTCTAGTGGAAAGGAAAAATGGTACTGTTAAGCAAATGCTAAACAAAGTAATGCATGACCAACGAATTTCATGGCCTAAAGCATTAACTGTAGTGAAGCTAACCATTAACACCATCCCAGAAAAGAAGAGTGGGTTATCTCCATTTGAATGCGCCTTTCATAGGCCCTATATTCTACCTGACCTACTCCCATTAACTGCCACTAACCCTTATAAGACTCTTGGAGAGCATTTGAAAGAATGTAAACAAATGAAAGATTATGTTGAATCTGTCAGATCTTTCTCTACTCCACAGGAGGGCCCAGAAAATTCCCTCCAGCCTGGTGATTATGTCTTCATAAAGAACCATCACCGACAGAATTGGAATTCCGTGAGGTGACTTGGACCATACCAAGTATTATTGACCACACCTACCGCAGTGAGGATTGCTGAAAGACCTTCTTGGATTCATCTGTCACATGTTAAAAGACTTCAGGTGCCCCTTGGTGACCTCCAGCCACCCCTAGGGTAAGTCCGGTTACAAAGGGGAGTCTAGTCCTTTTAAGGATAATACTCGTCTCAAACCCGGTGAAGACAGTGACCTGAGTCTATAGGCACACTCCCAGGGGAATCAGGCACCATGGTAATCCTGAGACTGACTCTGACCTTCTTGAGCATCCCGCTATTGGTCCTCATCATTATCACCTCACCACCCTTGAGAAGAGATAATAGGAATATAGAGGAACATGTCACAGAAACACTGTTTATGACTAATCAGTGGTATCAGTATATGTTCCTCAATGCTCGTCTGACAAGAGGAAACTGCAGTTGTTGGGCTTGTTCTTTGTTGCCTTTAACCACTAAGGGACCAATCCTAAAGGCTGAACCCTTTCCTATAAACGTATCTAACTGTATACTAGAGATTTCAGCCTGGGGATTCCTACCCAAGATTACTATGAAAAATCATGATAACACCACTTATTGAATGACATGTCCTGATCAGATTATGGCTATGAATGTAACACAACCATTAACTAGATTTGCCTTTACAAAGAAAAATGTGACTTTCCCAGCATGTGTATATTCAAATGGTACCACGGCGTTGGGAAGACTTCTTCCACGACAATGTTTGACAGTGTTGTTACCTTGCACCTCACAGTGCAGCGGAGCAACAGATTGTTCTTTTACACCCGTATTACACCTAGTCCAAGGTATAGATCACAAAATTATACTGTCAGGAAGACTAGCACTACGGGCACAGTTCAAAGTAATGGCACCTATGTTATCAAAGAAGTTCATTGGTTATGTGGTTCTAAACTCTACGCTCAACTACCTCCCAATTGGGGAGGAATTTGTGCCCCAGTGACTGTTACTGATGGATCATTTGTTCTCTACTCTGATGACAACTCCTCAGGACACGCTAAGAAGAAAAGAAGTATTCAGTCCCTTTTTAGTGCTGCTGGACTTACTGTCCCACAGAAATATAAATTATGGACACTGGGTGACGAGGTTGGACATTCAATTTTCGCCCCATATGGAGTTGGTCAGTTAATGACAAAATTTGAAGAAATGAACTACAGACTGTTAATGTTTGTTCATGCCACTACTGTTGTTTTGAAGGTTTTAGCCAATGTAACTGAACAAACTAGAGTTATGGTTATGCAAAACAGAATAGCATTGGACCTGGTTTTGGCTGTCCAAGGAGGTGTATGTGCTATGTTTAACGGGTCCTGTTGCACTTACATTCCATCTGTCTCTGAAAGTATGGATACCGCTATTAGCGTCATGGAACAAGTGCAGCAGGCAATCATGAATGATTATGATGAGAAGCTACAATCTGGTTGGTTAGACTGGTTATTCACAGGAAGTTGGTGGCAGGTGCTTCTTAAAGCCTTTATGCCTTTTATTATAATAATGATATGCATGTTTCTGTCATGTTGCTTTGTGATTCCCTGTGTCAAATCAATGATGTCTCGCGCTCTGTCTCAACATACATTTATGATACAACAAGTGTTCCAAGACCAATACACTCCTTTAAATACCGAAGAGGTGGATAACAATGATAATTGTGCTCCTGTTTAAATTTGGAAATGATACTCTATGAAGACGATGTAGAAAATCTTTTGAAATTACATTGTTCTGATGTCTGTATGTGATAAAAATTATGAACTGATAAACAGGAGGAAATTGTCAGAAATTGTATATATGCACAAATATGTTATCATTTCATAATTAGTTTTTAGCTGAACTTTTCTGTATTTTTTCCCCTTACAATAGCTGCAACAATGCTGCATCAGGAAGGTTTAACTCAACCTGTAACAGACATACCTCAACAGACCGGAATAATCTGTATTTACTTAAAGTTTAGAAACTGGTGTGCAAGAAGTCATGTGCTGACATGGAGTTGTCTTTGTGTTACACAACAAAGCCTGACTGTTCCACAGTCTTATCAGTCGCCACAAAGCCTGACTGTTTCACGGTCTTATCAGTCACCACAAAGGTGCCCATAAAGTTGCAGTAGATGTTTCCTGTGTCTGACCTGCTCAGTATAAAAGGGACGTGCTGGCTTTGTATGGCAGCGCGCATTTCCCATCTGTAATCAGAGGTGTGTTGCTCCTTGTACAAGTAAAAATTTTGAACACATTTTGTGTCTCGAATCTTATTAAGGTACGAACCTAACAGAGTACTATTTTGTGAGTCTTGAGTTTCAGATTCCTGACAGCAATCTACCTCGTGCTAATGTAAATTTGAAAAATATTGTTTTTTTCAAATTATTTTTATTTATTTATTATTAATATTATCATTTATTTTTTTAATTAATTTATTATTTTTTTGTGCAACTTGGCTTATTATTTTCACATTATCAAAAAGTTATGGCTCAAGATTGTGTCCATATACGTGTACATTTGAATAAATATGTTTGAAATAGTTCATGTTGCAATTGTTGTTGTTTGTTTGGATTTTGTTTGGGTTTTTTTGCTTCAGTTTTCTTTCATCTGCCGATAAATACAGTTTTTAAGTACTCAGTACAGGTGTGAAAGCCCCCCCAATAAGGGAGGCATGAGGTATGCCTTGATTGGTATGAGTTCGTTCATAGCAAGCTTAGCATTAGCATCTGGAGAGATATAAGCAGCTGTTATGATGGTACAAGTGAACTCCCGTGGCAGATAGAAAGGTCTACATTTAACCATGAGAAACTCCCAACAGTGACAGAGTTTGTGCACCAAGCCTTAACAAATTAAGCCTAATTAATAAATTAATTAAATTAAATTAACAAATTAAGACACATGGCATAGAGGAAACAATCTGCATAAATTTGGTAACAGCATCATCTGAGAGGCATCTACTGTAGTAATATTTTTTCCTAAGGAGCCAAATAGTCAGAAATAGTAAAAGCTGTTAACAGACAATAGTCTGACCGTACAGGGTTATGAGGAGACACTACCAGATTTTCTATTTCTATGCCATATGACAGAACAAGGTCCAACATAAGGTGGAGATAATGGGTAGAATTTCCTACTTTCTGAGAAAACCCCATTGAGTCTAATATTGAATTAAATGCCAAATTAAGGCAATCATTAACTCCATCTACATGTATATTAGTCCCCTGGTGTAGGTATCCCACGCTGGGATAATCATCTCAGACTGGAAGCAGAGGGGAGGGGAATATTCCCTCTGCCGGCAGAGCGTGGGGGATTAAATGAAGGACAGTGCGTATTGTAATGTGTGAAGGTATTGTGATGCAAGATTTCAGGCAATAGGGGGAAGGAAAGGAGTGATATAAAAGGAGAGACCCTGGTGTATTGAAGGAAGTCTTTTTCTGTGTATGAATGCAGAGAGAGAGAAATAAAGTCGTCTGTCGTGCAGGTCTGGTTCCTTTATTTGCACTCTCCACACGGGTGACCCTTGACAAATTATGGAACATGAGGCAAGAACCCCGGAGTCGGCCCAGACGGGAAGCCCCAGCAACGCAGCAAGCATCCCAGAGATGGCCAGACGGGAAGCCCCAGCAATGCGTGTGCTGTTTCAGTCAAATTACCGGACTTTTGACTGCACGACCTGCAGTCTTGGTTCCACCACACCGAGGCTCAGTTCGCCCTCCGGGGAATAACGGCAGATGACACCAGATATTACTATGTGGTCGCAGCGCTGGACGCTCGCATGTCTCAGCAAGTAGCAAGCTTGCTCCAACAGCCTCCAGCCCACGATAAATACGGGGCTCTCAATGCCGCGCTGACCCGGCGCTACACACTCTCGGACTGTGAGAGAGCGGAGAGGCTCCTGAGGTGCTCCGAGTTAGGAGAAGGGTCGGCGGTCGAACTGATGGAGAAGATGTTGGCGTTGATGGGCACAGACGACGGGCATTTTCTGTTTGCACACCTTTTCCTCCAGAACCTCCCAACAGAGGCAAGAGCGGTCCTGGCCAACTCACCGTTGCTGGCCGCACTTGGCTACCGTGCGCTAGCCCGGGAGGCAGATCGGATCATTCTCACCACCAGAGCCCTCACAGTGAACGCAGTGGCGTCGGAACCCAGCAAGATGATCGGCGGAGGCGAGGAGCCAGCGACGGTAGCGGCAACAGGGGCCAGAAGGCGCCAGAGAGACACGCTCTGCTTCTACCGCCGCTTTGGAGAAAACGCACGCAGATGTATGCCACCGTGCAAATTCAAGCGTTTGGGAAATGCCAAGGCTGGCAGTAAGTAGCAGCTGCGACCGCTGATGAAGAAAACAAGCTGCTCTACGTGACGGACTTGCGCTCGGGGAGACGGTTCCTCGTGGACTCTGGCTCCCAAAAGAGCCTCCTCCTGCCGTCCTATGCCAACCGGCTAGCGGGAGCTAGCGGCCCCGAGCTGATAGCCGCAAACGGCTCGGACTTTAGGTGAGAGGACACTGACTGTATCCCTACACGGCCGTATGTACGAGTGGACATTCGTCATAGCGGCATGCAGTTTCCCAATCTTGGGAGCTGATTTTCTGTGTGCACACGGGTTGCTAGTCGATGTTGCTAACAGACGCCTGATTAATGCAATGTCTTTTGAGTCTCTTCCCTGTACAGCTCGAAGGGCCGAGCCAGCAGCTCTAGCCAATGTCACAGCTCCAGGCGTTAAGTTCCAAACACTGCTCACTCAGTTCCCAGCACTCACAGTCCCAACGTTTTCGACGGCCATCACTAAACACGGGGTGGAACACTTTATCACCACCACTGGGCTGCCCGTTTTCACACAACCTCGGCGCCTGGTCGCAGCTAAACTGGCCATAGCGCACGAGGAGTTTGCCAACTTGGAAAGGTTGGGCATCATCAGGCGCTCAAACAGCCCATGCGCATCTCCACTACACATGATCCCTAAGGCTGAGGGATCATGGTGACCGTGCGGAGATTTCCGCAGATTGAATAACGCCACAGCGCACGACCGCTACCCAATTCCCCTTATTCAGGATTTTTCCGTTCACCTCGCCGGGGCACGCATTTTTTCTAAAATAGAAATGATCCGCGATTACCACCAGGTCCTGGTGTGCGCGGAGGACATACCCAAAACAGCGGTAATAACTCTGTTTGGCTTGTTTGAGTTTTTACGCATGCCCTTCGGATTAAAAGGCACGGCACAGACATTCCAACGCATGATGGATGCGGTGTTGCGCGATCTGCCGTTTGTGTTTGTCTACCTGGATGATATCCTGGTGGCCAGTGTGTCCGAGGTCGAACACGTAACCCACCTCAGGACAGTTTTCCGGAGTTTGGAAGAGCACGGGTTAATAATCAACCTGGGGAAATGCCAGTTCAGTGTGACGGGATTGACTTTTTGGGGCACCGCATCTCACCGGAGGGAGCAATATCCTTGCCGGACAAGGTGCGTGCCGTGGTGAATTTTCCCCGGCCTCAGACGGTCAGGGCGTCAGGGCAAGACTTTTTGCGGATGGTTAACTTTTATACCCGGTTCCTCCCCCGCGCAACTCAGCTCATGCAGTCATTGTACGCTGTGCTCAAGAAACAGAAGCCGGCGGACAGAGTTGAATGGGCTCCGGAGTGGGAGCAGGCATTCTTCTGAGGTTAAAACAGCCCTGGCAAACACCGCACTGTTGGCGCACCCAGATAGCGCTCACTACCGACACCTTGGACGTGGCCATAGGGGCCATCGTGGAGCAACGCGTCGCCGGTTCTTGGCAGCCGCTCGCTCTTTTCAGCAGGGCTTTGCGCGACAGTGAGTGTAAATACAGCACGTTCGACAGAGAGTTGCTGGCTCTCCACCTGGCCATACACCACTTCCAGTTTTGGCTGGAAGGGCGCAGCTTCACTGCGTTCGTGGACCACAAGCCACTAATGTACGCAATGGCCAAGGTTTTGGAACCATGGTCGGGCTGGCAGCAGAGACAGTTGGCCGCGATCTTGGAGTTTACGACCGATATTAAGCATGTAGCTGGTAAACTGAATGTGGTGGCGGACTGCCTCTCGCATGCAGTAGTGGCCCCAGTCTGCGTCGGGATAGATTATACAGCCATGGCCGCAGAGCAGATTGGCGATGCAGACGTGTGCACACTCCAGTCTGGACCAACAGGGTTAAGGCTGGAGAGCAGAGTAGTGCAAGACGAAAGCCCCCCCCCCCCCGCGCCAATCTGTGATGTCTCCACGGGACGCCCGTGCCCGGTGGTCCCAGTTGCTTGGCGCTGCCAAGTGTTTGAGTTAGTTCACGCTCTGGCGCACCCAGGAGTGTGCGCGTCAGTCAAAATGGTTGGAGCGAAGTTCATATGGCCAGGCCTGCGCAAACAAGTGAAAGAGTGGGCTGCAGCCTGCATAGCGTGCCAACGAGCCAAAGTACACAGACACACGAAGGCCTCTTTGGAGCCGTTTCGTGTACTGGCTAAGAGGATCGACCATGTTCACGTGGACCTCGTGGGCCCCCTCCTGCCATCGCAGGGGTTCACACACCTTCTGACAGTGGTGGACCGCACCACACGATGGCCAGAAGCAGTCCCGCTAGCGGCAACCATGTCCGCAGACGTGGCGCGCACTTTTTTGACAACATGGGTGGCACGTTTTGGCATCCCGTCGGACATCACGTCTGATAGGGGCCCTCAGATGGTTTCTGACCTCTGGTCCGCAATGGCCCATAGCCTGGGTGTAGCAATTCATCCCGCAACCACGTACAACCCACAGGCCAGTGGGTTATGTTGTGGAGTGTGTAAATGAAGAGGCAGATTCATTTCAGACGATTTATTACACACTCACATCTCACAAGCAAAGAACAGACTGAACATTTCAGCAGGCACTCTTCTCTTAAGTTTCATGGCATTTCTCCACACACAACATGACATTTGCATCACACTGCATTCAACCCCCCTACGTCCTTGACTCCTTCCTGCTATCTCGCCAGGAACATCCTGAGTATTGTTCTCCCTTGTTTATCCACTGTCTCTTGTCCGATATGCTAAATAATCTGGCTCCCCCAAGGTGCTAAACTCCCCCCCCCCAGCATCTTAGATAGAACAATAGAATAACAGTCCACATGCTGTGATAGAACAATAGAGTATCAGTCCACATGCTGCTTGGGCTTCCGTCTCCTCCCGTATCTGCTGTAACTGGGGTTTACCACCTCCGTGGCGCTGCTGTGCCGGTGAGGGGCTGCTGGGAGTGTGTCTGACTGTGGGTGGGCTGTGCCTGGGGGGGGGGGGGGCACTTCGGTCTGTCCGTGTGGCTGCTCTGGTGAATCGCTTCCCTGGGGAGCTCTCCGTGGGGGTCTTCCACGCCGAGGGGCCCTAGCCAACAGCACTTGCTCGTCCACCACAACGAAAGCGGGTTTGAGTCTGTCTATGCCAATTTTTTCCCTCCTATCCCCCAAGTCTAGCAAAAAAATGCTTATTCCCTGTTTTCAACACTCTGAACGGTCCATCATAGGGTGGGTGCAATGGAGGGTGGTGGGCGTCGTGTCTGACAAACACGAACTCCGCGCTCTTCAAAATTTTAGGCACGAAAACACGCGGAAAACTGTGGTGGGCAGGGCCCGGCAGTGTGCCTGTGTTTGCGCTACGCTGCAAAAGCTGAGACGGGCAGCTGTCCGGCACGGGATTATCTGGTAGAAATTCCCCGGGCAGCCATAGTGGCTGCGCAAAAACGAGCTCCGCCAGGGAAGCTTCCAGATCCTCTTTCGGTGCAGAGTGCAACCCCAATAAAACCCACGGCAGCCTGTCTACCCAATTTGCATCCGTCAATGAAGCCCTGAGTGCTGCTTTCAGTGATCTATGAAAACGCTCGCATAACCCATTGGCCTGTGGGTTGTACGCGGTTGTGCGGTGAATTGTAACACCCAGGCTGTGGGCCATCGCGGACCAGAGTTCGGAAAGAAATTGAGGGCCCCTGTCGGACGTAATGTCCGACGGGACTCCAAAATGTGCCACCCATGCTGTTAAAAAAGCGCGTGCCACGTCCGCGGACGTGGTTGCCGCTAGCAGGACCGTTTCTGGCCAGCGCGTGGTGCGGTCCACCACTGTCAGGAGGTGCGTGCACCCCTGTGATGGCGGGAGGCGGCCCATGAGGTCCACGTGAACATGGTCGAACCTCTTAGCCGGAATACGAAACGGCTCCAAGGGAGCCTTCGTGTGTCTGTGTACCTTGGCTCATTAGCACGCCACGCAGGCTGCAGCCCACTCTTTCACTTGTTTGCATAGGCTCGGCTACACAAACTTCTCTCTCACCATTTTGACCGACGCGCGCACTCCTGGCTGTGCCAGAGTGTGAACCGACTCAAAAACGCGTCGGCGCCATGCGACCGGGACCACCAGACGCGGGCGACCCATGGAGACATCGCAGATTGGGGGGGGGGGCATCTTGCAGCACCCTGCTCTCCAGCCTTAACCCTGTTGGTCCAGACTGGAGCGCGCGCACATCTGCATCGCTAATCTGCTCCGCGGCCATGGCTGTGTAATCTATCCCCACGCAGACCGGGGCTGCCACGCACGAGATGCAGTCCGCCACCACATTCAGTTTACCCGACACATGCTGAATATCGGTAGTAAACTCTGAGATCGCGGCCAGCTCTCTCTGCTGCCGGCCCGACCACGGTTCTGAAACCTTGGCCATCACGAATGTTTGCGGCTTGTGGTCCACGAACACGGTGAAGCTGCGCCCTTCCAGCCAGAACTGGAAGTGGCGTATGGCCAGGTGGAGAGCCAGCAACTCCCTGTCGAACACGCTGTATTTACGTTCGCTGTCGCGCAAAGTTCTGCTGAAAAAGGCGAGCGGCTGCCAAGCCCCGGCGATGCGCTGCTCCACGACAGCCCCTGTGGCCACGTCTGAGGCGTCGGTGGTGAGCGCTATGCGGGCCGCCGGGTCCAGATGTGCCAGCAGTGCGGCGTTTGCCAGGGCTGCTTTAACTTCCGAGAACGCCCGCTCTTGCTCCGGGGTCCATTCGACCCCATCCACAGGTTTCTGTTTCTTGAGCGCGGCATACAATGGTTGCATGAGCTGTGCCACGCGGGGAAGGAAACAGTTATAAAAGTTCACCATCCCCAAAAATTCCTGCAGCGCCCTGACCGTCTGAGGCCAGGGAAAATCCGTCACGGCGCGCATCTTGTCGGACAGCGAGATCGCTCCTTCCGGAGAGACGCGGTGCCCCAAAAAATCAATCTCCGTCACGCCAAACTGGCATTTCACCGGGTTGATTATTAACCCGTGTTCCTCCAACCTCCGGAAAACCATCGTGAGGTGGGTTTCATGTTCATCTTCGGATGCTACCAGGATATCGGCCCGGTGGTGGTGATAAAGTGCTTCACCCCGTGTTTAGCGATGGCCGTGGAAAACATCGGGACTGTGAGTGCTGGGAACTGAGTGAGCAGTGTGTGAAACTTACCACCTGTAGCTGTGATGTTGGCTTGTGCTGTTGGCTGGGTCACTCGAGCTATACAGGGGAGAGAGTCAAAGGACAGTGCATTAACCAGGCGCCTGTTAGTAACATCAACCAGTAAACCATGTGCACACAGAAAATCAGCCCCCAAGATATGGTAATTCAGTGCTGCTACAACAAAAGTCCACTCATATGTACGGCCGTGTAGAGATAAGAGCAGAGTCCTCTCACCAAAGGTCTTAATATCCGAGCCGTTTGCTACCAACATCTCGGGGCCGCTAGGTCCTGCCAGCCGGTCAGCGTAGGTCGGCAGGATGAAACTCTTCTGGGCTCCGGTGTCCACGATGAAACGCCTCCCCGAGCGTGCGTCTGTCAAGTAGAGCAGCTTGTTCTCTTCACCGAGGGTCATAGCTGCTACCAACCCACGGCCTTGGCATTCTCCGAGCGCTTGAATTGGCACTGGGGCGCACATCTGCGTGCCTTCTCTCTGAAGTGGCGGTGGTAGAAATAGAGCGTGTCTCTCTGGTGCTCCTTGGCCCCCGCTGCTGCTACCATCGGTGGCTCCTCGCCTCCTCTGGTCATCTCGCTGGGCTCCGCCGCTGCCGCATTGACTGTGATCGCCCTGGTGGTGATGATGATCCGGTCTGCCTCCTGGGCTAGCGCACGGTAGTCGCGTGCGGACAGCAATGGTGAATTGGCCAGAACCACTCTCGCCACTGTCAGAAGGTTCCGGAGGAAGAGGTGGGCAAACAGAAAGTGCCCGTCATCTGTGCCCATTAACGCCAGCATCTTCTCCATCAGGTCTCTGGCCGAACCATCTCCTAACTCGGTCTGCGTCAGGAGCCTCTCCGCTCTCTCACAGTCTGAGAGCGTGTAGCGCTGGATGAGCGCAGCCTTGAGAGTCTCATATTTGCTGCTGGCTGGTGGCTGATCGAGCAGGCTCACTACCTGCTGAGCTGCGCGGGCGTCCAGCGCTGCTACCACATGGTAGAATCTGGTGTCGTCTGCCGTTACTCCGCGGAGGGCGAACTGGGCCTCGGTGAGGTGGAACAAAGAGCGCGGGTTGTGCTGCCAGAAATCCAGTAGCTTGACTGAAACCGCACAGGCGTGGCTGGAGGTTCCAGTCCGGGCTGCCTGTGGGGTGGCTGCCACCTCGCTGTAGCTTCCTGACCGGGCCGGCTCCAGGGATCTTGCCTCGTGTTCCATAATACGTCTTGGGGCACCAGTGTGGAGTGTTTAAATGAAGAGGCAGATTCATTTCAGACGATTTATTACACACTCACATCTCACAAGCAAAGAACAGACTGAACATTTCAGCAGGCACTCTCCTCTTAAGTTTCATGGCATTTCTCCACACACAACATGACATTTGCATCACACTGCATTCAACCCCCTACGTCCTTGACTCCTTCCTGCTATCTCGCCAGGAACATCCTGAGTATTGTTCTCCCATGTTTATCCACTGTCTCTTGTCTGAGATGTTAAATAATCGGGCTCCCCCAAGGTGCCAAAATGTGAGCGTTTCCATAGGTCACTGAAAGCAGCGCTCAGGGCTTCGCTTACGGAAGCAAATTGGGTAAACCGGTTGCCGTGGGTTCTGTTAGGGTTGCGTTCCGCACCAAAAGAAGATTTGGAGGCTTCCCCGGCAGAGCTTGTTTTTTCTCAGCCACTGCGGCTCCCCGGGGAATTTTTACCAGATAATCCTGCGCCGGACAGCTATCTGTCTCAGCGTTCGCAGCATAGTGCAGATACAGGCACGCTACCGGGAGCAGCCCACCACTGTTTTCCACGTGCTTTTGTGCCAAAAACTTTGAAGAACGCGGCGTTCGTGTTTGTCAGGCACAATGCCCACCACCCCCCATTGCATACACCCTACGATGGCCCATTCAGAGTGCTGGAACCAGGGGACAAACATTTTTTGTTAGATTTAGGGGGTCGTCGGGAGAAAATATGTATAGACAGACTTAAGCCCGCCTTTGTGGTGGCGGACGAACAAGTGATGTTGGCTCGGGCCCCTCGGCGTGGAAGACCCCCACTGAGAACTCCCCAGGTAGAAGATTCATCAGAGCAGAAACACGGGCAAGTAGAATGCCCCCCCCCCGCCATTGCCCACCAGCAGACAGACACACCCCCAAGAGCCCCCAACCGGCACAGCAGCACCGCGGAGTCGAAGGACCCTAGTTACAGCAGATATGGGAGGAGACTGAAGCCAAAAGGACGTGAGGGTTGAAACTCTTTTTTGGTTGAAACTCTTTTTTTCGTTTTGGCTCCCTTCCTGTTCACGCTTTATACTGCGGACTTCTCACACAACACACTGCCATCTACAGAAGTTCTCTGACGACTCTGCAATTGTTGGCCTCATCTCCAACGGAGATGAAGCTGAGTACAGAGGACTTATCCAGGACTTTGTGGACTGGTGCCATCGGAACTGCCTCCAGATCAACGCGAGGAAAACTAAGGAGCTGGTGGTGGACTGCCGCAGGCAAGGACAACCCCTCACAGCACCAGTGAATATACAGGGAACAGACATTGAGATGGTGACATCCTATAAGTACCTGGGTGTTCATCTGAACAATAAACTAGACTGGTCACACAATACTGACGCACTCTACAAGAAGGGACAGCACAGGCTGTTCCTACTGAGGAGACTCAGGTCTTTTGGTGTACAAGGGGCGTTGCTGAAGACATTCTACGACACGGTGGTGGCATCAGCCATCACTTTTGGAGTGGTCTGCTGGGGCAGTGGCGTTACAGCAGCCAATAGGAAGAGACTGAACAAACTGATCAAGAAAGCTAGCTCTGTCCTGGGGCAACGCCTTGACACAGTGGAGGAGATAGGAGAGAGAAGGATGGTGGCTAAACTGTCATCTCTGCTGGAGTCCCAGTCCCACCTTATGCAGGACATACTGAACACACTGAGGAGCTCATTTAGCAGCAGACTACATCACCCTAGGTGCGCAACCGAGAGGTTTTGCAGGTCCTTCCTACCTACGGCTGTCAGACTGTATAACCTAAGCAGGGCTGCTCGCAGAGATAGCAAAAAAACGTGACAACCTACTAGTATTGAATGCAAAAGACGCAATAGACTTACACAATGGTCCCCTCCGCTATACAACTAGGAAAATACCTGTCACTATGGAGGTTGACAATATGTATGGGTACATAATCATACCACATACCGCCACAGACCCAGCAGCACGGAGACCACCCACAAGTGCGACCTGTGTGACAGGGACTGCCATTCGCGCATCGGCCTGTTCAGCCACAGGCGGTGCTGTTTCAGCAGAGTAGACATTTAGGATTCTCTTCCATGGTCGTCATAGACCGACGGAGGCTGACGACATACTCATACCATGTAGGATAACTAAGTAGACAGTTGTGCTGTTTCATTCCATCTAGCTACAATGCTCCGCACTGTGTGTGTTTATATATTTACATATTTATTCCATCTAGCTACAATGCTCTGCACTGTGTGTTTATATATATATATATATTTATTCTATCGAGCAACAATGCTCCGCACTGTGTGTTTATATATTCATGTATCTATTCCATCTAGCTACAATGCTCCGCACTGTGTTTATATATCTACATATTATTCCATCTAGCTACAATGCTCCACACCGTGTGTTTATATATATATTTATATATTTACTCTATCTAGCAAAAATGCTCCACACTGTGTGTGTTTATATATTTACATATTTATTCCATCTAGCTACAATGCTCCGCACTGTGTGTCTATATACACTACCGTTCAAAAGTTTGGGGTCACCCAGACAATTATTTTGTGTTTTCCATGAAAAGTCACACTTATTTACCACCATGAGTTGTAAAATGAATAGAAAATATAGTCAAGACATTGACAAGGTTAGAAATAATGATTTGTATTTGAAATAATAATTTTTTCCAGATACTCAACCTGCTCAAAGGAAGGTCAGTTTTAGAGCTTCTCTAACCAGCTAAACTGTTTTCAGCTGTGCTAACATGATTGCACAAGGGTTTTCTAATCATCCATTAGCCTTCTGACGCAATGAGCAAACACATTGTACCATTAGAACACTGGAGTGATAGTTACTGGAAATGGGCCTCTATACACCTATGTAGATATTGCACCAAAAACCAGACATTTGCAGCTAGAATAGTCATTTACCACATTAGCAATGTATATTAGATATTAGAGTGTATTTCTGATTAGTTTAAAGTTATCTTCATTGAAAAAAACAGTGCTTTTCTTTCAAAAATAAGGAAATTTCTAAGTGACCCCAAACTTTTGAACGGTAGTGTATATTCAATTCAAATTCAATTCAACTTTATTTCTATAGCACCATTTCACAACAACAGTCGTCTCATAGCACTATCAACTGTAGGGGGAACCCCCACAGTTGCAGAAAAATCCCAGCAATCAGGCGATCCCCTGTGAGCAAGCACTTGGCGATGGTGGAGAGGAAAAACTCCCTTTTTTTTCAGTTTTTGTAAAGGGTATACACGTCATTACAGCATTGCATTCTTTACATTTTCATCACGTTCCTTTTTTTTTGTTTTTTGACAACATTGGAAGAATAATTATTACAACACCCCTTTTTTTAAGTGAAAGAAAAAGAGAAATTAAAGAAAGAACAAAAAAACAAACAAAAAACAACAAGAAAAAACAAAAAAACAAAAACAAAAGAGCAAAAAACAACAAAAAATAAATAAATAAATAGAAATAAAAGAGCATCTGAGTAGCTTTGGAACAAAGAGAGTGTGGCGGAACCCCCACAACAGACTGGGACATGCAGAGCGCGCATCTGGAGCGATTAACAGAACAAAAGGCAGCCTCCACTGTGTCTAGCTCCTTCCGCTGGTATCATGCTGTTTTGTATGACTCAGATGCAAATGTAGGAAAAAGTAATTTTGGACAACCTCTAGTAAACCCTCAGAAACAGTGTGGATTAGATGCTAATGGCAAATATAAATATTCTTAATAAATGTACCTAAGAGACTATAATTTAATGATTAATAGTAAATGGGAGCATTTATAGGGAATGTGACTAAAGGAATGAATATGCACTGTTAGATATAAACTGTCAGTGAAAGCAGTAGCGTTGCTGCGCCACAGGTGGCGCTCAGTAATGACAAGATGCTGCTCAGTGTTAGAGCACAGTAGAAGGAGAGTAGTGAGTGTTCCAAAAAATGTTCGAGAGAGTGTTATGAACAAGATGGTGTTTAGCGAGGTGCTGTGTAATTGTGGGCCGTGCCGTGTGTGCTGAAAAGTCAATAAACGGTCGCTGCAAAGTCTAACAGCTTGGCTCAATCATCTTTCCTCCCCTTCGCCCCTCCTGGGTGTAACAAAACTTGGTAGCAGAGGATGGTTCAGTCGTGTCTGAGACGGTGAGTGTGCAAATAAAAAAAAAAAGAGGCTGTAACGATGGAACTGGGACAGCTACAAGATAAGCTAAGCGAGGCCTTGGTGCCATTACGGGCTGAACAGCTAAATGAGGTCTGTTTATTTGCAAAGATAAGCCCAGCCGAACCGTCTACGAAGTACACGCTGATACGACTGTTAATCGAGGAGGTGGAGAAAGCCATTGAACGCGAAGAGGAGGATGTAGTCCGCGAGTTTCTGCTAAAGCTAATAGTATGTGCTAACGAAGCTAAGCTAAGTGAACCTTTGACGCAGGCAGCAACAGCGGCCAGCACGAGCCGCGAGGCGGAGGCACTCGCCAGTTTACAGAGCCAGTATGCCGCTCTGCATGAAAGTATCATTGATTCAGCTAAAAGGGTTGAAGAGGAAATAATAAGGCTGACGGATGATGAGGCCGCGCCGCCACCGGGCCGCCATTTTGTGACACAGCCTGAGGCCGCGCCGCCACAGAGCCGCCATTTTGTGATACAGCCCGCGGTCCCCACAGCGCCCCTACCGCCAAAAGTGATCATTAAATGGGAGTTTAAGATAAATGGGAAGATAGGGGAGAGGGGCCAAAAAGACAAGTTGTCTTCTTCCAATCTCACTCACCAGACTGATATGGGCTTAAAGAAAAAGCACAGTGAGGCTGAGATAATTGAGGCTGTTGTCAGAGCAGTGAGTCCTGGATTGAGTTTGCGTGCTATGCTGGAGATTAAGTCAGATCTCACACTGCCACAGCTGCGCATAATCCTGCGAGGACATTATAAAGAAGATAGTTCCACTGACTTGTATCATCGTCTGATAAATCTCACACAAGACAGTAATGAGTCACCTCAGAACTTACTGTTTCATGCCATTGAGCTAAAGGAAAGACTTTTAGCAGCATCCAGAGAGCCTGGCACTGAAGAGCAGTTTAGTTCTGATCTTATTCAGAGGAAGTTTCTGAGGGCGGTGGAAACAGGACTGATCAGTGCTGATGTGAAGTATCAACTGAAGCATTATTTGGAGGATCCTGCTGTCACCGATGAGCTACTGATTTCAAAGACGAATGCAGCAGCCAGTCTTGAATGGGAACGGCATCAGAAATTTAAAAGGCACACAAAAGAACTAAAGGTTCGAGAATGCCGAGTGGAAAACCTGACGGGTCAGTATGCAACCGAGAGAGAAGTGGATGGCCAAGAGCGCCCCCTACCATCGACAAAAGGAAAAATCCTTAAATCCCAAAGCACAGTGACCCGTACGGAATCTGAGCTCCTGGACATAGTCACGCAGCTGAAGAGTGACATGGAGGAGATCAAGAAGGCCATACGTGAGTCTCCCAGAGCACCTCGCGCTCAAAGAGCCAGGAGGACACGTGGCTGCAAGAGATGTCAGTCCACCAGCAATGGCGAACAATGCAACCACTGCTTCCGGTGTGGAGTTAGCGGTCACATGTCAAGGGAATGTCGAATAGGGAGGAGACTCGGAAGAGGAACAGGGCAAGTAGACACGGCAGCCAATACTGTCGCAACCACATCAGAACAAGCTAACACACAAGAACTGTATGAGCTCGTTATTGACAGTATTCGGAGGTTGGAAGCAAGGCTGGTAGCTAAGGCCGAGGCACCTCCTGTAGAAACGGTCCGTGTTAATCTACTCTCCCCTAATCGCCAATTACAGTTACTCAATTTGGTTGGAAAAAAATGTGTCATCACCTGCTTCCTCGATGACAAGGAGACACAGGCATTGTGGGACACAGGGTCACAGGTTTGTTTAATGAATGACGCCTGGAGACAGGAGCACCTGCCACACACCACCGTCAGAGACTTAGCCGAGTTGGTGGGTCCAAATATCCTGAGTGGGAGGGCAGTGAACCAGACACCGATTCCATTCTCAGGGTGGGTCGAAGTCACATTTAAGCTGCCGACAGTTAGTCGCCCACTGGTGGAACTCTTAGTTCCTGTGCTAGTGGTGAAGGAGGACGGAGTGGCAGAGCCGCCTATCATTGGGTTCAACGTGATTGACCATGTCCTGAAGATGGGCATTAAACCCCCTTGTGCCATCAGTGAAGCTGTTAGCGCAGCCTTCTCATTTGACTGTAAGAAAACAGAGGTGTTTTTGAAAGTGATGCAAAGTGAGGAGGATAGGCTGGGGGAAGGAATGGTAAAAGTTGGCAGTGAGTTGGTTACCATCCCTGCTGGCCAAACCAAAACAGTCAAAGGTTGTGTCAGAGCAGGCTCACTTCCAGACACACAAGACGTCTTGTTTGAGCCGAGTCAGTACACCCAGTTACCAGAGGGTTTGCAGATGCAAAGTGGGTTGGTGCAGTTATGGAAAGGGAAGCGATCTATGCTCAAAATACCTATAACAAACAGTATGTCCCGTGATATCCAGCTACCCGCTAAGACCATTTTGGGGGAAACGCAGAGAGTTAAAACTGGTTATCCGGCAGATATTAGACCCCCTGCTGTAAACCAAGCGACCGTCGACCTGACGACGAGTGAAACAGGAAAAAATAAAGAGACCAAGATGAACTGTGCTGTCAAAGAGACTATGGACATGTGGGACCCTCCAGTTCCCCTTGATCATCTCTCGCCCATACAGCAAGAGCAAGTAAAACAGCTACTACGGGAGGAACGGCAAGCGTTTTCCCGTGATGAGTATGATGTAGGGACAATTCCCTCTTTACAGTTGAAGATCCGACTCAAAGATCACGATCCTGTCAAAAAGACTTATGTTTCTGTTCCCAAACCACTTCATAAAGAAGTAAAGGAGTATTTAGAAGACCTGCTTAACAGGGGCTGGATCACCAAATCCAAGTCATCGTATTCCAGTCCAATCATCTGTGTGCGAAAGAAAGATGGAGGTCTGCGTTTGTGCTGCGACTTTAGAGAGTTGAACAAGAAGTCTATCCCAGACAGACACCCAATTCCCCGCATACAAGATATGCTAAACAGTCTAAATGGGAGTGTGTGGTTTTCAGTCCTCGACCAAGGGAAGGCGTATCATCAGGGTTTCCTGGAAGAGTCAAGTAGGCCCCTCACTGCATTTATCATTCCCTGGGGTTTGTTCGAGTGGGTAAGAATTCCATTTGGTTTGTCCTCAGCACCAGCAGCATTCCAAAGATCTATGGAGGAGTGCTTGTGGGGGTTGAGAGATGATGTTTGTCTGCCTTACCTCGATGATAACCTTGTTCATTCACAGACTTTTGAAGATCACTTGTGAGACCTGAGAAGCGTCCTGCACCGCTATCAAAGCCATGGGGTGAAGCTGACTCCCCGGAAATGTGAGTTATTCAGGCAGCAGGTACGTTTTCTTGGTAAAATGGTAACAGGACAGGGTTACACCATGGACCCTGTGGACATTGCTCCAGTGCAGACACTCAAACAGCAGCAACCTTCCACTGTTGGAGAGCTAAGGAAATTGCTAGGTTTTATTTCATATTACCGCAGCTATATTCCAAACTTCTCTCGTATAGCGAAGCCTCTTTACGACCTTCTGGCTAACGATCACACAGACAGAGCAAAGAAAAACTTAAAGAAACATGTCAAAAAGAACGATGGAGGCCACTTACCCTCATCCCATGTGATCAGGTGGCGCCCAGAGCATCAAGCAGTAGTTTGTCAGCTTGTTGACCTTCTTACCCAACCCCCAGTGTTAGGTTAC
Source organism: Pholidichthys leucotaenia (assembly GCA_020510985.1). Taxonomy (NCBI): domain Eukaryota; kingdom Metazoa; phylum Chordata; class Actinopteri; order Cichliformes; family Pholidichthyidae; genus Pholidichthys; species Pholidichthys leucotaenia. The sequence goes on from CM035849.1 coordinate 42,844,236, forward strand.
CCGAACTTTGAAGAACCCTTCATTTTACACTGTGACGCTTCACAGGCGGGGCTTGGGGCAGTGTTATACCAGCGACAACAAGACAAACTGGTGGTGATAGCTTATGGCTCCAGGACACTGTCAAATCCAGAGAAGAACTACCACCTTCATTCAGGGAAGCTGGAGTTTCTTGCCATGAAGTGGGCCATCTGTGAGAGGTTTCGGGATTATCTGTACTATTCTCCACCATTTACTGTCTATACGGACAATAATCCCCTAACGTATGTGCTCACCACCGCAAAGTTAAATGCAACCACACAGAGGTGGGTAGCAGAACTAGCTGATTTTCAGTTTGTGATTAAGTATCGCCCTGGGAAAGCAAACAGAGATGCAGACGGACTTTCACGTATGCCTCTAGATATGGAGCAGTACATGAACAAATGTACACAGAATGTTGATCCTGATGTGATGAATTGCGTGGCACAGGCAGTCAAGGTGAAGTCACAAGAAAATGAACCATGGCTCTGCCCAGTCACCATTTCTACTCTCATTAGTGAAGCAGACCAAGAAGCCAGCTCTACAGCTGAAATATCAAAGACTGATTTAAAAAGAGCTCAAGAAGAAGACTCCGTGATTGGAGAGGTGTTGCACTATGTGTTGTCAAAATAATGGCCAAGAAGTGGAAAGCAGCAGAACAGTAAAATTGAAGCTTTAGTCAGACAGAAACACAAGCTGTACTTGGAAGATGATGGACTGCTTTACAGGAGAACGGCAACACATGACCAGCTACTCCTACCCCAGAAGTTTCACAAGCTCATGTTCAAAGACCTCCATGAAAACATGGGCCATTTAGGGGTAGAGAGAGTGATGAACTTGACAAGAGAGCGTTTTTATTGGGCTCACGTGCAAAGAGATGTGGAGCACTACATCACGAGAGTTTGCAGTTGTTTGAAGAACAAACGTCCCAATAAGACAACAAGGGCACCACTGACTAACATTGTCACCACGTACCCATTCGAATTAGTGTCAGTGGATTTCCTGCATTTGGAGAAGTGCAAAGGAGGATATGAGTATATCCTGCCGCAGGCATGGGCAGCCCCTCACAGCACCAGTAAATATACAGGGAACAGACATCGAGATGGTGACATCCTACAAGTACCTGGGTATTCATCTGAACAATAAACTAGACTGGTCACACAATACTGACGCACTCTACAAGAAGGGACAGCGCAGGCTGTTCCTGCTGAGGAGACTCAGGTCTTTTGGTGTACAAGGGGCGCTGCTGAAGTCATTCTATGACACGGTGGTGGCATCAGCCATCACTTTTGGAGTGGTCTGCTGGGGCAGTGGCATTACTGCAGCCGATAGGAAGAGACTGAACAAACTGATTAAGAAAGCTAGCTCTGTCCTGGGGCAACGCCTTGATCCGATGGAGGAGATAGGAGAGAGAAGGACGGTGGCTAAACTGTCATCTCTGCTGGAGTCCGAGTTCCACCCTATGCAGGACATACTGGATGCACTGAGGAGCTCATTTAGCAGCAGACTACATCATCCCAGGTGCACAACCGAGAGGTTTCGTAGGTCCTTCCTACCAACGGCTGTCAGACTGTACAACCTAAGCAGGGCTGCTCGCAGAGATAGCAAAAAGACGTAACAAACTAATAGTTTTTTTTTTTTTTTTTTGAATGCAAAAGATGCAATAGACTTACACAATGGTCCTCTCCGGCATACAACTAGGAACATACCGGTCGCTATGGAGGGTGAGAATATGTATGGGCACATAATCATACCATGTAGGATAACTAAATAGACGGTTATGCTGTTTCATCCCACCTAGCAACAATGCTCTGCACTGTGTGTGTTTATATATTTACATATTTATTCCATCTAGCTACAATGCTCTGCACTGGGTGTGTTTATATTTATATATCTATATATTTATTCCATCTAGCTACAATGCTCCGCACTGTGTTTTTATATATCTACATATTATTCCATCTAGCTACATTGCTCCGCACTGTGTGTGTTTATATACTTGCATATTTATTCCACCTAGCTGCAATGCTCCATACTGTGGGTGTTTATATATTTACATATTTATTCCATCTAGCTACAATGCTCTGCACTGTGTGTTCATATATTCATATATTTATTCCATCCAGCTACAATGCTCTGCACTGTGTGTCTGTGTGTGTGTGTGTGTGTATATATATTTTATAGTAATATGTACATATGTATATTAGCTGCTCTTGCTTGCTTGTTTTTTCTTGCCTTCTGATTGTTGCTCTGAGTGTTGCTATCCCTGTGCTGTTGCAATCCTGGAATTTCCCCGTTGTGGGACTAATAAAGGCTTATCTTATCTTATCTTATCTTATCTTATCCTGGTTGTAATGGACCACTTCACTCGTTTTGCCCAGGCTTACCCTTGTCGTAACAAAGCTGCCCACACCGCTGCTGAGAAGATCTTTGGAGATTTTGCCCTCAGGTTTGGCTTCCCCACACGACTCCATCATGATCAGGGAAGAGAGTTCCAAAATAAACTTTTTGCAAAACTCCAAGAGTACAGTGGTGTGCAGGGGTCCCGAACAACGCCCTACCATCCCCAAGGTAATGGGCAGGTGGAACGATTTAATCGTACACTGTTGGCAATGCTCAGAAATTTGCCTGAAGCAGCTAAGGAAGACTGGAAGTCCTCTCTGGCAAAAGTGGTTCATGCCTATAATTGTACGCGTAGTGAAGCTAAGGGGTACGCACCATATTTTCTGTTGTTTGGCCGTAGTCCAAAGTTGCCTATTGATCTGATGTTTGGCCTCACAACAAGAGAGCAGAGTGTTTCTCAGCAGGACTATGCTGAGAAGTGGAGAGCTACAATGACTGAAGCTTACAAACTCGCTTCTAAAACAGCAAACAAAGAAGGGATGAGAAGTAAAGCACTTTATGATAAAAAGGTTCACGGTGCTGAGTTACTCCCTGGATCCAGAGTATTGGTCCGAAACTTGACCGAAAAAGGTGGGCCAGGAAAATTAAGATCATTCTGGGAAGACAAGGTGTATGTCGTGACCCAAAAGAAGTACCCAGACAGTCCAGTATATGAAATCAGACCTGAAAATGGCAAGGGACGCACTCGGGTCATGCACAGAAACCTTTTGCTACCTTGTGACTTTCTTCCCATGGAAACAGTGGAGCATGCCTCTAAGAAAATGAGAGAAAGAGACTCTAAAAGACAAAGGCATGTGGACAGACAAAGCAACACGGATGATGAAGATGAAGAGGGTTGGAATGCCATAATCGGATTACGAGCTGGGAAGGATCAAGAGCAGCGTCCACTGAGAGCCGATGCACCGGAGTTCTACCCGCACAGTCACACTACTCCGGAGGATGAGGACCAGGACCCAGATGACGTCACGCAGGTGCAGCTGGCACCAGAGGTCGACATTCCGGTGGTCCCAGATCCAGCTGAGGCAGACCAAGACCAGAGTGATGAGGTGTCGGAGTCCAGTTCCAGTGACCAGGAGGGACCTGACAAGATTCTTGCTAAAACGTATCCTTCAAGAATAAGAAAACAGCCATTGAGATTGACTTATGATAAGTTAGGCCAACCTTGCACTTCATTGCACTTCATCTGTCTAGAACAAAGATGTAGAAGCTAAAGATAACCATTGTTCAGACATGAATGTTTTGAAAAGTAACTTGGTAGTTACTGTGATGGTTGATTAAAAATTGAAAAAAGAAAAAAAAAAATTTAAAAACACAAAAAGAGACTTGCAGTGTGTTACTAAGGCACAGGCATCACACCAAGGTTTATTTGGTAGGTTATGACTAGATTGAGTACCCTTACTCTCAGGAAAGATGCAGATACCCACCATGATGGATGGAGCGGTTGAAGGTTATCATGCACAAAGACCTCTTCTGCAAATGTATTGCATGGAATAGGAGATACATGCTGTACTATGGACAATTACCAGTTGCATCTTTATAGACTTTAATGAACTCTGACTCCTGTGTAGTGATACCCTACTTACATGTGATACATGATTACCAAATGTGAACTGACAGAAGAAAAGAGAAAAAACAGTAGTTTTAAGAAAGGTGTAATGTCGGGACGACATTAACTTTTTGAGGGGTGAGTGTAGGAAAAAGTAATTTTGGACAACCTCTAGTAAACCCTCAGAAACAGTGTGGATTAGATGCTAATGGCAAATATAAATATTCTTAATAAATGTACCTAAGAGACTATAATTTGCCTCCTGCTCTTACTGTGATGCAAATGTCCCATGCCTTTCATGTATTGTCTGTAGTTGGGTATAAATACCGCATGTATTCTGTCTCTCACTCTCTCACTCTGATGACTGCTTCTACTGCTGCTGCTGAGAGCCTCCGGGCTCGCTCTCGGCGCGCATGCACGGCGCCGGGGCGAGCTCCGTGATGGCGATATGATTCAATAAACCTACTTAAAACTTTCACGTTGCCTTTATTTTATCATCAGCCATATTGGTGACCCCGAGAATGCACACGCTTTGTGCAACGCAACCTTCTGGTCTGGACATCCACGCTGAACCGGCCGAGGGACACAAGACGTCTCCTCTCTCTCACCGCTCCAACGCACCATGACCTGAAGGCAGAAAAGAACACGCTGACTATGAACGCAGCACCCGGTGGTGATTCTCCGACGACAAGCGAACGCAGCAGTCTGACGCAAATGATCTGCCCTCCCTTCTGCTTCAGGGAGACCTCGACGCAGAGCCACCACCAGGCGAACTCTCCAGACATCACCCACGACCGGGAAAGCTGCAGCAAGCTTCATGGTGAGATCTGCACGCCTGAGATCTGCACATCCACGCTGGGACCGGCCGCTCTCACAGCTCCTCCACACGAGAGCGCACGCACCTCGTCCTCTCTCCACGACGGCAACCTCCAGGGCCGACGGAGAACGCAGCGCGTGGACCTGAACGCACCATGGCTGAGCGAGTGACAAAGATCGTCTCCTTCCTCGCACCGCTCCAACGCACCACGAGCAAACGACGCAACAGACAACAGGGATGATTATCGGCGCCGACTACGCCGATCTCCAGCAAGCTCCCTGACCTTGACTCACCTCTCGACAGCGGACCACCCACGCACCGAACCCCTGCGCACACACCGGGGGGTTATGAGGACAGCGCACCACGCACGGGACATACCGGCTCCACACAGACCGCCACCGTCCTTCGCCGCTGCACACGGAACCTTCAGGGCTGCTCACACACCTGAAGCATCACACGCAGCTCGCTCACGGGATTTTGTATGGGTCTCAGCCACGGCGCACAAAGGGATTTCAGCCGTCAGCTGTTCCCGAGGGCTTTAGGGTTGCGCCCGCACCTAAAGTTAACACGCCACGTCCCTCTGCTTTTGTTTTTTTTTTTTTTTCCTCACAGCCGCTACGCAGTCTCGCAGCTCCTGCTTTTCTTCATGGCCGCGAGAGGAGTCAGTGACTAATTTTTCTTCTTGTGGACCTCTGCACGTTCAACGGGACAGCCCTTCAACATCGCTGACCCACAAGCAATTTTTGCGCAGCCCAGACGATTTCACCGTCCCCGGCCGGCATTTACTACCCCCCACCCCCCTCCACCTCCACCTGCACAGAGCTTTCCCTGCTCGCTGCCAAAGCTGGACTATCGAGCCGCCTGCCGAGCCCTCTGGGGGGAGAGTGTCGCGGAACCCTCACAACAGACTGGGACATGCAGAGCGCGCATCTGGAGCGATTAACAGAACAATAGGCAGCCTCCACTGTGTCTAGCTCCTTCCGCTGGTATCATGCTGTTTTGTATGACTCAGATGCAAACATTCATGCCTCCTGCTCTTACTGTGATGCAAATGTCCCATGCCTTTCATGTATTGTCTGTAGTTGGGTATAAATACCGCACGTATTCTGTCTCTCACTCTCTCACTCTGACGACTGCTTCTACTGCTGCTGCTGAGAGCCTCCGGGCTCGCTCTCGGCGCGCATGCACAGCGCCGGGGCGAGCTCCGTGATGGCGGTATGATTTAATAAACTCCTTTAAAACCTCACCTCGCTGCCTTTATCATATCATCCGCCATAAGAGGTGCCATTATTGAAATGGTGTTTGTCAAAGATTAGATCTAATGGAAGACACATATGCGTTCCAGGGTTGCCAAAAGTTCAAGAACCCATCCATGTCCTGTCTCAATGCAAATGTCAACTTTTCCATCGAGTAAATGGCTTGGATCACATTAAGCCAATCTTCAGGTGTAGGACAGTCCTTCAACATCCATTTTTTAGTTAGGGCTTTTTTACTTGCCAATATTAAAACAGTGAATAAGTATTTTTCTCCTCATCTTTCCAGTGAATCCGTTAGTAAACCCAAATACAAAGTTACAAAAGAAAAGGGGACTGTTATTTTGAATATTTTCCCCAATATTGTCTGTACATTGGTCCAATATTGGTGGATAACTGGGCATGACCAAAACACATGAAAATGATTTGCAGTCTCTTCACCACACAAGCGCCAACAATTCAACCACTTATGAGTAAATTTGTTTTGTGCAGGTGTTCTGAAAAATCTTACCAAATTTTTCCATCCAAATTCTCTCCACTGCAGGGATGAGGTACTTTTCCATTGTTGTTTATTTAGCTTTTCCCATATTTCCAGTTGTAGAGTGAAATTCCCCTCTTTTTCCCCACCTCTCTTTTATATATGATGTGTTGTCTCCTTTTAAGTCTTGAAGACCTTGGTATATTTTAGAAATGTATCTGATCCCTGGGATCCCTTTATATGCCATTAAGAAGACCTTCAGAACACCTGACTGGGCCCTTTCCAAATCCTCTTTTTTAAGTATTTTGTTTATGTGGTGTCTAAGCTGAAAGAACCTGTAAAGGTCTTGATTTATTAGACCTTGTTTTTTCAAATCTTCAAAACTTCTTAAAATTTGCCTTTTAAAAAAATCGTAATATTTTATCAGTCCGTTCTCTTTCCACTTTTTAAATCTAGTGTCAGTTTTATTAGGAATAAAGTCTTGATCATAGGCAATCCTTTGCAGAAATCGATAGGGTTCTTTAGTTCGATTCTCTCTGACTATCTTAAACCAAATTTTTAGCGGGGTCTCTATCCACAAGTTAGTGTTATTCAAAAGTTTAGGTAAGGCATTGTTCCCTATTATCGCCTGTAGGGGGGTGTCACTTGTTATTTGGCATTCCATCTCCTTCCATTGTGCAGTGTGGACTGGGTTACATATCTCTACTAAAGTTTTAATTTGTGCGGCTTTAAAATAGTCCCTGATATTTGGCAGCGCAAGCCCACCTTTGTCTTTGTTTAGCTGTAGGGTTCTATATCTGATTCTAGGTATCTTGGCCTGCCATATGAATCTTGAGATCCTTCTGTCCAGTTCTTGCCATGTTTTTTTGGGAGGTTCTACAGGTATTGTTTGGAAAAGGCATAGAAGACGTGGAAGTTTTTCATTTTGACTGCTTCAATTCTTTGTGCAGTACCCAAGAATGGTATCATATTCCATCTTGCTAGATCAGATTTTATTTTTGCCACCAGTGGATCATAGTTTAGTGTTATAATTTTGTTGAGTTGTTTCGGGATATTGACCCCCAGATATTTCATAGATTCCATCTCCCAGTTAGTTTTGAGTTTGCTTAGTAAATATTGATTTGGGTCATAGTTGAATGTTAAAACTTGGGTTTTATGCATGTTTAATTCATACCCCGATAAATCTCCATACTCTGAAAAAACTGAGATTAGCTCTGGAAAAGAGGTGTCTGGCTGCCCCAGGTATATTAAAATGTCATCAGTAAAGAGTGCTATTTTATGTTCCTTCTGACCAAGTGTAATACCTTGAATTTTTTGATTCTGTCTTATCCATTGGCTCAGAGGTTCTATGAAGATTGCAAAGAGCAGTGGAGACAAGGGGCAGCCCTGACGACATCCTCTTTCCAGCTCAAAAGATGATGATAATTTACCGTTAATCCTTATTTTAGCTGTTGGTTTTTTATATAATGCCTGGATAGTTCTAATGAAGTTGTTATGAAAATTGAAACTGGATAAGATTCTATATTGGAAAGACTAGTCAACCGAATCAAATGCTTTTTCAGCATCTAATCCCAATAAGGCTGCATTTTTTTATATGATGAATTATGTGTAAAGTGCGTCTAATGTTGTCTTGTGTCTGTCTTTGTCTTATAAAACCTGTTTGGTCTAAATGAATTAAGTCTGTCAGTATATTTTCTAACCTTTTTGCAAGGATAGTGTGTAAAAAGCTTATAGTCCTGATTTAACACACTGATTGGTCTGTAGTTGGAGTAGTCTAGTTTATCCTTTTCAGGTTTAGGTATGACTGCAATGACCCCTTCTCTCCAGGACGGGGGGATTTCCCCTGTGTGGAGGACATAGTTAAATGTTTTCAAGAGGAGAGGAGATAGTTGCTGTTTAAAGGTTTTGTACCACTCTGCTGTATAGCCATCTGCTCCTGGGGATTTGTTAGCTTTAGGTTTCATAATTGCTTTTTCTAATTCTTTAGGTTGTATTTCTGACAGTAGTGTTTTATTTTGTGACTCAGTAAGTTGGGGAAGGTTTAATGTGTTTAGGAATGCTTCGGATGCGTTTTTATGTTTTTTGAGGGAGTACAAGTTCTTGTAGTAGTTCTCGAAGCTTTTAAGAATATCCTGAATTCTAAATTTTATTTCCTTTGATACTGGGTCTCTGTTTTTGTAGATTGCTCTCTCCGTTTGTTGTTTCCTCAATTTATAGGCTAGTAATTTTGCCGATTTGCTGCCTGCTTCATAGTATTTTTGTTTCAGAAATGTAAGTTTCTTCTGGATTTCTATTGTGTAGATCTCATTTATTTGTATTTTAATTTCCTTAATTTTGAGCGAGTCATTAGAATGAGTGTTGTCTTTGTGCTCTTTTTCTAGGTTCTTAAGTTCTGACTCTAATGTGGTTAGTTTTTCTTGTCTTAGTTTCTTTTGGATTGCCAGTTTTGCAATAATCTTTCCCCTTATTACAGCTCTGCATGCGTCCCACAGTATTAAAGGGGATACGTCTCCATTATCATTTTCTTCCAAATATCTGAGAATATCTGATTCCAATTCATCTTTCAGTGGTCCTTTAAGGACATTTGAATTTAACCTCCAAGAAAATGTATTATTTGTGTATTTTTGGATACTTAAGTCCATATAGATCGGACTGTGGTCAGAGAGATCCATCAGTCCTATTTTACATGTTTTTATTTTTCCAATGTCTCTATTAAACTTTGTGTGTCTTTGTGTTCTGATTTTTTTTCAAATATAATTTTGGTTGAGATCAATGTCGCTACTCCCCTCCTCCTCCCTGACTTATATGAGGATGAAGAGATCATTTTAAACCCTTGTCTAGTGAGTTTAGTGTGCTCCACGTCTGTTAGGTGGGTTTCCTGTAAAAATATTATTCCTGCTTTGTCTTTTTTCATTTTGCCTAGAATCTTGGATTTTTAACTGGATTCAGGATCCCTTTTACATTATATGAGATTATTTTGGTTACACCCTGTTTCTCCATTGTGTTGTCTTATTTAGTATAACAGTGTGGTGGCCCTCTTTTATGCTACTCAGAAATTGAAAGAACATTAAGAACATAAAAAACATTAAGAACATAGTATATAAAACTTTAAAACAAAAAACTGACAAAAGGTCTTCCTGAGCTGAGGTATTTTTAGTGACCTTAGAAGAGCCATGATGGTGTGTTGGCTCTGAGGGAAATTCCTCAGATTCCGTTACGTGCTGAGGGCCCTCTCTTACCCCTGTAAGTTGTCCCATGTTTTTAACGTGAATTTCAGATCCCAATCCGAACTTGTAATGATTTTTTTTTTTTTATGCCTATACCCTATGAAATTGTGCGCACCCTCCCACCACCATCACAGCAAACATTCATGTTAATACAGTATTTGTTAGTGTGGAGAGATCATGTGGTTCATTTTTTTTTTTTTTTTTTTGTTACTTATTTGTACCCGTAGGTAGATTTGGTTTGCAGTCTGGTGACAAGCCACTGGCTGCCGGTCGCTGCGTGCGCGAGCGCCCTAAACCTACATGTTTTGGTATGCGGGAGGAAACCGGAGAAATCCCGGAGTAAACCCACGCAACACGGGGAGAACATGCAAACTCCACAAAGCTCACTGTTGGTCGGGGGCTGGGATCGAACCCACGATCTCACGATCCCCGCGATCCCCCGGCCGAGGGTAAACTGTGCTGCCACAGTGCTAAACCCCTGCACCACCGTGCAGCCCCATTGTCCCATTTCTATTTTAACAAGTTTTTTTTTTTTTTAAAGACTTATTTGTTCGGGTTCACGTTGGATTTATTCGTCCCAGCTCTTGCTGGGACGGTTTGCCGCTGAGTGTGAAGCGGCTGGGATGAGAATCAGCACCTCCAAGTCCGAGTCCATGGTCCTCAGCCGGAAAAAGGTGGATTGTCCTCTCCGGGTTGGGGACAGGCTCCTGCCCCAAGTGGAGGAGTTTAAGTATCTTGGGGTCTTGTTCACGAGTGAGGGGAAAATGGAGCGAGAGATCGACAGACGGATTGGAGCAGCATCTGCAGTGATGCGGACGTTGTACCGGTCTGTTGTGGTGAAGAGGGAGCTTAGTTCTAAGGCAAAGCTGTCGATTTACCAGTCAATCTACGTTCCTACTCTCACCTATGGTCACGAGCTTTGGGTAATGACCGAAAGAACGAGATCGCGGATACAAGCGGCTGAAATGAGCTTTCTCCGTAGGATTGCTGGACTCACCCTCAGAGATAGGGTGAGGAGCTCAGTCATCCGGGAGAGGCTCAGAGTAGAACCGCTGCTCCTCCACATTGAAAGGAGTCAGTTGAGGTGGTATGGGCATCTGATTAGGATGCCTCCTGGACGCCTCCCATTTGAGGTGTTTCAGGCACGTCCCACTGGGAGGAGACCCCGGGGCAGACCCAGGACTCGGTGGAGAGACTATGTCTCCCAGCTAGTCTGGGAACGCCTTGGTATCCCCTCTGAAGAGCTGGAGCAGGTGGCTGGGGAGAGGGAAGCCTGGGCTTCTCTGCTTGAACTGCTGCCTCCGCGACCCGGACCTCCGGAAAAGCGGTAGAAGATGGATGGATGGATGGATGGACTTATTTGTTTCTAATATTATGTCTGTTCCATGAAATGTTTTACCACTTGCAGATTCTGCATCTCCTTTAATGTTTGTTACCTTGTAGGAGGGGGGTTGGATGTGCAGATTGACTAAAAATATCGTTATTCCCTCCTGTAAATGGCCAGTTTTTCCTTGTAGCTCTGGCGCTGGGTTTCCCGCTGCTATCCCATGGATTTTGAGGGTCTCTGTGTGGACCACGTTTGAGCCTTGATTCTTTCGATCAGGTCTGCTGCGGGTTTATACACCGTTACCGGGAGCCCTCTTCTCGCCATATCCATGGTTGCTTCTTCCACCAAGTTGTAGAGACAGGTCTCATCCCCATAGAAAACCCGCAGCTTCGCCGGAAATGGTGTCTGGAAGCGCAGTTTTTTCTCTCGTAATACCTTTTTTAGCGTCGTTGTATTCCTGACGCTTTTTAAGGACCTCTGGGGCATAATCGTGTTCCACGAAAACTTTTCTCTCTTGGTGCATAAATCCTTTTTTCTGCCAAGCCAGTCTTACAACCTCTTCTTTTATTCTGGAATTGGAGAACTTCACCACCACCGATCGTGGAGGCGCTTCCGCCGCCGGCCAAGGGGCTAATGTACAGTGCGCCCTTTCTATCTTCAAGTCGGTGGTTTGGGGAATATCCAACTTCTCTCTCAGTAAGGATTCCATGCATGCTGCCATTGTGGTGAAACCATCCTCGACTCTTTCTTTCAGACCATGAATTCTTATGTTGTCTCTTCTTAGTCGGTTAGCTTAGCCTCCAGTCTTGACTGTCTTTTGTGTAGATCCAGCACGGTATCTTCCAGCCCTTTTATTCTTTCCTCTGCTTCCAAGATTCGGTCCTCGGCCTGGTCCACTCTGCTGTTTGTCCTTTTTATTTCGTCTTTGATTTCACGAAATTCCGCCCAACACTCTCGGCGAAATCGTCTTAATTCTTTAAGTACCATTTTTAAGCTAACCTTTTTGCTAGCTTCATTCAGCTCCTCGTCTTCTGAATGGAAATCCTCCGGATCAGATTCTCCGGCCGATGCGTGTCCTGGCCTGGTAAATGTCGATTTCTTCTGTTTTCCTTTAGGCATGATGACTTTGTCTTTTGATTTTCACTCTTCCAAAAATCCGTTAAATCTGATTTTCAAGGTATTTTCCTGGATTGGGTCTGGGAGCTTCAGCGTTAAGCTGCTATCACCATGGTGTCCAGACCGGAAGTCAAAAAACTCCCTTTTAACAGGAAGAAACCTCCAGCAGAGCCAGGCTCAAGGAGGGGCAGTCATCTGCTGGGACTGGCTTGGGGGTGAGGGGATAGAGAAGAGGAAAAGAACAGACATATATATATATATATATATATATATATATATATATATATATATATATATATATATATGTGTGTGTGTGTGTGTGTGTGTGTGTGTGTGTGTGTACATATGTATACTTGCTGCTCTTGTTTTTTTCTCTTGCCTTCTGATTGTTGCTCTGAGTGTTGCTATCCCTGTGCTGTTGCAATCCTGGAATTTTCCCTTTGTGGAACTAATAAAGGCCTATCTTATCTTGCTTCACTTCCATCTGATCTCTTGGACACACAGTATATCTGCCTTCTTTCTGTCCGTCATATCAGCACCTAAATTGTCATTTGATGGTTTGTCTTGTAGAGAATGTGCTCAAGGATGAGGCTGAGTTTATTTCTCAGGTTCAGCTTTATTGTCAGAACACATACTCTAGCAATCTCTCAACAAGAAAAGAGACTGATCAATGAAACATCACACTCTTATACTCCTGGAGCATTGAAACCTAAGTCACATGGTGCTTTAGCAAACATACAGTCACATGGTACTTAATCCCAGTCACAATGTCTCTTATTCTTCGATGATCCGGAAATCCTTCTGGGGCATCTTCTCTGAGACAAAGGCCAAATCTCACACCTCCTCGTTATCTCCTGCAGACCCCTGCAGATCCAGACCTTCTTTGTCCCGTGAGACGTGAAGCACCCAATAAACATACAGCAATAATTTGTGGAAAATATGAACCCAACATATGTGCCACATAACCCCCCCCCCCAGACGTCTACTAAGGGACAAAACATAATCAGAGATGCATGACAGAAAACATTACCACATATCAAAAATCAATCCACCAATTGTTTAGGTCTTAACCTCCGAAAAACCGCTGTGAGGTGGCTTTCATGTTCGTCTTCGGACGTGCTGGCTACCAAAATGTCATCCAAGTAGACGAACACGAAAGGGAGGTCGCGTAAAACTGCATCCATCATGCGCTGGAAAGTCTGCGCGGCACCCTTGAGTCCAAACGGCATGCGCAAAAACTCGAAAAGCCCAAAAGGAGTTATTACCGCTGTTTTGGGTATGTCCTGAGCGCGCACTGGGACTTGATGGTAACCACGCACCAAATCTATTTTAGAAAAAATGTGCGCCCCCGCTAAATGAACTGAAAAATCTTGGATGTGCGGAATCGGGTATCGGTCGTGTGCTGAAGCGTTATTCAACCTGCGGAAATCACCGCAAGGCCGCCACGAGCCATCAGCCTTTGGGACCATGTGTAGCGGTGAAGCCCAGGGGCTTTTAGAGCGTCTAATGATGCCCAGCTTTTCCAGGTTGGCGAATTCCTCGCGCGCTATGGCCAGTTTAGCTGAGTCCAAGCGCTGAGCTTTTGCAAAAACGGGGGGCCCGGTGGTAGTGATAAAATGTTCCACCCCATGTTTAGCCACTGACGCCGAAAACGTTGGGACTGTGAGTGCTGGGAACTGAGTGAGTAGTGCTTGGAACTTACCACCCACAGCTGTGATGTTGGCCTGTGCAGTAGGCGGGACCACCCGGGCTGTGCAGGAAATAGAGTGGAAAGACAAAGCATTAACTAGGCGTCTATTAGCAAGATCAACCAATAAACCATGCGAGCACAAAAAATCAGCACCTAACATGTTAAAACTGACTGCCGCTATGACGAAAGTCCACTCGAATGCCCGGCCGTGAAAAGACAGGGGGAGGGTCTTCTCCCCGAAGGTCTTGATCGTCGAGCCGTTCGCCGCCGACACCAGGGGTCCGCTGGAAGGCGCCAGCCGGTCAGCGTAGGAAGGTGTGATGAAACTCAGCTGGGAGCCTGTGTCCACCAGGAACTGCCTCCCTGATTGCGCGTCCGTCAGGTAGAGCAGCTTGTACTTCACGCCGAGAGCCGCAGCTGCTACCGACTCCCGGTCCTGGCATTTCCCGAGCGCTTGAACTGGCACGGTGGAATGCACTTGCGTGCCCTCTCGGCGAAACGGCGATGGTAAAAGCAGAGGACGTCGCCCGCTCTGTGTCTCCTGGCCTCCTCCGCTGCTGACGTCAGCGAATCTGGTGCTGCAGCCACCGGCCCCCTGCCGTCTCCGGGCATTGCGCTCAGCTCTGCTGCCGCCGTCGTGGCCGTGTGTCGCCTATGGGCGTCGATGAGTCGCTGTGCCTCCTGGCCCAGCTCGTGGTAATCTCGGTGGGCCAGCAGCTGTGAACTGGCCAGGGTAACTCTCACCGCTGACGGTAGTGTCCTGAGGAAAAGATGGGCGAAGATAAAGCCATCATCTTCGTCATCTCTCAAACTCAGCATCTTCGCCATCAGGTCCGCAGGCCTGTCTGCCTTGCCTTCAGTCAACACCAGGAGCTTCTCTGCTCGCTCTCCCAGCGAGGGGGTGAAAGCACGGATGAGAGCGGCTTTCAATGCGCCATACTTGTCGTCGTCTGGTGGGTGGTTAGTCAGGCTCTCCACCCGCTGGGCTGTGAGGCTGTCCAGCTTTGCGACTACATGGTAGAATTTCGTGGCATCCGCCGAAATTCCCCGAAGATGGAACTGTGCCTCGACAGTCTTAAACCAGGAGCGCGGGCTATGCTGCCAGAAATCAGGCAGCTGGACTGCGGTAGCTGCATTAGCCTGGTTGGCTCCTGATGAGTTCGGTGCGGGAAGGTCATCACCGGCCCTAATTTGACGTAGGGTCACCAGTGTAGAGAATGTGCTCAAGGATGAGGCTGAGTTTATTTCTCAGGTTCAGCTTTATTGTCAGAACACATACTCTAGCAATCTCTCAACAAGAAAAGAGACTGATCAATGAAACATCACACTCTTATACTCCTGGAGCATCGAAACCTAAGTCACATGGTGCTTTAGCAAACATACAGTCACATGGTACTTAATCCCAGTCACAATGCAACTCTTTGATCTTTCACCATTGTCTCTTATTCTTCGATGATCCGGAAATCCTTCTTGAGCATCTTTTCTGAGACAAAGGCCAAATCTCACACCTCCTCGTTATCTCCTGCAGACCCCTGCAGATCCAGACCTTCTTTGTCCCGCGAGACGTGAAGCACCCAATAAACATACAGCAATACATTTGTGGAAAATATGAACCCAACATATGTGCCACAGTCTGTTATTTGTGCACAAGCACTTAGAAATTGTGCTACCGGTCCACCAAGTCTCTCCTAATTATAGGGCTGAGAATCATCACTAATTTCCAGAATTGATTTGATTTCGATCTGATACCGATTCAGTCAGAGAAATTACCATTTTAAGAGGTATTTTCCATTTCAGAAAAAAAAAAATCAGAGATAGTTGTGGGTTCAAAAGAACGACGACGATCTGGATCGATCCATGTTTGACTGAGCTGATATCAATCCACAAATTCTGCGGATCAATCTTTTAATATAATGCTTTTATGTCTGTGAACATCTGCTGAGTCTGATCGGATCGAAACCGGGTCAGTGAGCCAGGAACAGCGGCGAAGAACCAGAAACACCCGGAGCGCTAACAACTAACAAGCTAATGGGACTTCCGGAAGATGGCGATCCTGACCAGTTCACTCTTCTAAACCCACATTCTCCAGCCCCGAAACTTGGACAATAACTCATATTCAGACTGAAAACATTTTCAGAGCTGCCAGCTTTAAAGCAAGTAAGTTCAATTGGTGATTTTGAACGCAAGTTTCTGTCACGGGAAACTAATCAAATCCGACTAACATGTCCGGCGGGAAAACAAACGTTAAGCTAGCAACAACTACTACTGATCACGACTACACCCCGATGGAAACCTCTGTTAGTAGCGGTCCTGGTAAGAGAAAAAGTTCTCCCGTCACTCCAACAAAGTCCTCGGCTCCGCCACTTTCCAAGATGAAAACCGCCCAAGAGCAATCTTACGACAACTTGGTAGATGCTATCACAAAGCTAACCACCAAAGTTGATGATTTTGGAGCGCAGTTAAGGGAGACCGTCACAATGGTAGCCAGCATCACCCGTCTTGTTGAAATTAATACAGCTGACATCAAAAATTGCCAGACCAAACTACAGAGCTTTGAGAGAGACATCCCCAAGCTTATACAAGAAAACGAAGAGCTAAAGGAAAGGATTACTGAGCTGGAGAGGTACAAGAGGCGCTGGAACCTTAAAATGCACGGGATCAAAGAAAAGGATAACGAAATGATCCGTGAGGAGGTAATCCACATTCTGTCAGAAATTGCACCGCAGTGGGCAACGACCATGGGCACTATTGTTGATAATGTCCACCACCTGGGAAAACGTGAAAATGGAAGAAACCGCCAGGTTATTCTCCAGTTTGTTATGAGATACCACTGTGAAGAAATTTGGAGGCTGACCAAAAACTCCAAATTCTGCAGAGTAGCCGGGATCCGATTCAAGCGAGATTTCTGTAAAGCCGACAGGGATGCCCGCGCAGCAGCATGGCCACAGATGGAGCAAGCCCATGCAGCTGGGAAAAACATCTGGTACAAAGGCCATGTGGGATACATCGACGGTAGAAGAGTCAGCATCTAAGGGTCTGGTTCACAACTATGGCTGAACAAGCACTTTGACTCTTTAATGTTCTGTACATGTTGCTAAGCTACTTCAATGTTTACTTTATAGGGAGTCATTTCATAGTCCCCTTTTGAAGTACGCTGTGTTCCTGGCAGCTGTCATTTGAAAATGTTTACATGCTACTTTTACTCAGGTTCCTGCATCTTTTTTTTGAAGGGTAGATTTATAAGGCAGCTTTTTTTCAATGCCATTTTGATAATTTGCATTACATATTTTCAATAATTTTATAGATTAGGTTTTTGGATTCTGTCATAACAAGCGCGCAGCTTGGGGAAAAAGGAGGAAGGGAAAGGGGAAAGAAAAGGGGAAAAAAGGGAAAAGAAGGGGAAGGAAAAAGAGGAAGAAAAAGGAAAAAAGGGAAGGGAAAAGGGGGGAAAAAAGTTATGAGTTAAAACATATATTTAGCAATTTAATCAGGGGCTTTCTTCAGTGTACTTGGTCCAAAGTAACAACCTAAACCGTTTATCTACTTGTTATTTTTATTTTATTATTATTTTAATTTTTTCCTTATTCTCTTTCATACTTTGTCTTTTATTACAACCTTTTCTTTTGCATCACTTAATGCTAGGGGTTTACGAGACTCTATAAAAAGAAAGGCTACATTTCTATTCCTTAAAAATGAAAAAGCACATTGTTATCTTATTCAGGAGACTCACAGCAACGATACAGATGAAAAAATGTGGACAAACCAATGGGGAGAAAAAATATACTATAGTCATGGCACAAATAGGTCAGCAGGGGTCGCCATACTCCTAAATAACTTTCCTGGGAAAGTAGTTGCAACCAAAAAAGATGACACAGGACACTGGATTATTTGCGTTTTTGAAATACACAGCCAATTCTTGATTCTTGCTAACATTTATGGATTTATTAACCGCAACCAGAACAAACAATTAATTACAGACGTGACTAACATATTGAAGGAATTATCTCAAATATACATCAATCCTGTTTTTGTGTTGGGTGGCGACTACAATATGGTTATGGATGAATGGCTTGATAGGCAACCCTCAAGATTTCCTAATCATCAGTATAATACCACTTTACTAGATTTCTGTAACACGTTTCAGCTTAGTGACATACGGCGTGCGCTAAATCCAGATACCCAAACCTTTACTTGGTTTAAACCTGATGGCACCATTAAATCACGATTAGACTACTGGCTTATTTCTGAATTCCAACCTGATATAGACATAAATACCTCAATTTCTGCAGCTCCGCTTGCAGATCATTGTATGATCAGGTTAACCATAACTCCCACTAGCGCAGTCAGAAGAAATAAAGGCTACTGGAAATTTAACTCAAATCTTCTAAAACATGACCCATTCTGTCAGGATGTTAAAAGGACAATCGACAGTATAACCAAAGATACATTATTGTCAACTTATAGGGAGAAATGGGAATTTCTTAAATTTAAAATCCGTCAGATTTCCATTTTATACAGCAAAGTCATAAGCCGAGCCAATAAACAAAAAGAAATGGATATTGTAAATGAGATACATTTAATATGCAACTATGGCGCATATTTAGGGCGCATATATTATATCCATATTTCCCACATATACCTAGTAAGCGTGACGGTGCATATTTTGGAGGCTTCATGTCTTAATGGACAAAGAGGACCTGACCCTGCAGTGATCTACGGGAGGTGTGAAGTTGGTCTGGCAGGAGGCGTGAAGTTGGAGAGAATGTCCCAGCAGGAGCCCCGGAGGCTAGAAGGAGAAGAGACAATGGGGACGCCAAGGAGTCTCGGGGGCTGTATGTTTGCTGAAGGATTGTGGGGTTGGGGGTGTGTGACTTGAGGAGAGTATAAGAACTGTGAAAGACGATTGTTCTGCCTCTTTTCGAGATTCTGAGATTGATAGAGGATGTAGCCATTCAATAAACCAATCCTGAGAAATAAACCCAGTCTCGTCTGTGAAAGGCATCCTCTACACTGGTGACCTACGACAAATTATGGCCGGTGGTGACGATCTCCCTGCACCGGACTCTTCAGGAGCCAACCAGGTTAACGCAGCTACCACACTACAGCTGCCCGATTTCTGGCAACATAACCCGCGCTCCTGGTTTACCACTGTGGAGGCGCAGTTCCACCTTCGGGGAATTTCAGCGGACGCAACGAGGTTCTACCATGTCGTCGCGAAGCTGGACAGCCTCACAGTGCAGCGAGTGGAGAGCCTGACCAACCACCCGCCCCAGGACGACAAGTACGCCGCGCTGAAAGCCGCCCTCATTCGTGCCTTCACCCCCTCGCAGGGAGAGCGAGCAGAGAAGCTTCTGGCATTAACAGAAGGCGAAGCAGACAGGCCGGCGGATCTGATGGCGAGGATGATGAACCTGAGAGGCGAAGACGACGACAATTTTATCTTCGCCCACCTCTTCCTCAGAACAATACCGCCAGCAGTGAGAGTCACCCTGGCCAGCTCACAGCTGCTGAACAACCGTTGACTACCACGGGCTGGGCCAGGAAGCACAGCGGCTCGTCGACGCCCATAGATGACACGCAGCCACGACGGCGGCAACGGAGCTGAACGCATCCCCGCGAGACGAGGGGAGACCAGAGGCCGCAGCACTGGACCCACTGACGTCAGCAGCGGCAGAGATCAGAAGAAGCGGAGCGGACGGCACCCTCTGCTTTTACCATTGACGTTTCGCCGAGAGGGCGCGCAGATGCATCCCACCGTGCCGATACAAGCGCCAGGGAAATGCCAAGACCGAGAGTTGGTAGCAGCTGCTGCTCTCGGCGCGAAGAACAAGCTGCTTTTCGTGACGGACGCGAACTCAGGGAAGGATTTCCTGGTGGACACAGGCTCCCAGCTGAGCTTCGTCAAGCCTTCCTACACGGACCTGCTGACGCCTTCCAGCGGACCCCTGGTGCTAGCGGCAAACGGCTCGACGATCAAAACCTATGGGGAGAAGACGTTCCTCCTATCCTTCCACGGTCGCACCTTCGAGTGGACTTTCGTCGTAGCTGCAGTTAGCAATAACATGCTAGGTGCTGATTTTTTGTGCTCAAATGGTTTATTAGTTGATCTTACTAATAGACGTATGGTTAATGCACTGTCTTTCCACTCTATCTCCTGTACAGCTTGGGTGGCCCTGCCTTCTGCACATCCCAATGTCACAGCCGCGGGTGGTAAGTTTCATGCACTACTCAATCAGTTCCCAGCACTCACGGTCCCAACATTTTCAGTGTCAGTAGCCAAACACGGGGTCGAGCACTTCATAACTACCTCTGCCCCCCCTGTTTTTGCAAAAGCTCGGCGCTTGGACCCAGCTAAACTGGCCATCGCGCGTGAGGAATTCGCCAACTTGGAAAAACTGGGCATCATTAGGCGCTCTAACAGCCCTTGGTCTTCACCGCTGCACATGGTTCCTAAGGCTGACAGCTCGTGGCGGCCTTGCGGTGATTTCCGCAGGTTAAATAATGCTTCAGCACACGACCGCTACCCGATTCCGAACATCCAGGATTTTTCGGTACATTTGGCGGGGGCGCGCATCTTTTCCAAAATAGATTTGGTGCGCGGTTACCACCAAGTCCCTGTCCGCGCTCAAGACATACCCAAAATGGCAGTAATAACCCCCTTTGGGCTTTTTGAATTTTTGCGCATGCCTTTTGGCCTCAAGGGCGCCGCACAGACGTTCCAGCGTATGATGGATGCGGTGTTGCGCAGCCTCCCTTTCGTGTTCATCTACTTGGATGATATTTTAGTAGCCAGTACATCCGAAGACGAACACGAACGCCCCCTCACAGCGGTTTTTCAGAGGCTGACAGAGCATGGGTTAATAATTAGCCCAGCGAAATGCCAGTTCGGGGTAGCGCAAATCGATTTTTTGGGGCACCGCGTTTCTCCAGAAGGAGCGGTCCCCCTGCCCGATAAAGTACGCGCGATAACGGAGTTTCCCCAACCGCAGACAGTTAAAGCATTGCAAGAATTTTTGGGGATGGTCAATTTTTATAACCGTTTCCTCCCCAGCGCGGCACAGCTCATGCACCCACTGTACGCGGCGCTAAAGAAACAAAAACCTGCAAATAAGGTCGAGTGGTCCCCGGAACGGGAGCGCGCTTTCTCCCAGGTCAAGTCGGCCCTGGCGAACGCTGTGTTGTTGGCACACCCCGTGCCAACAGCTCGCATGGCGCTAACCACGGACGCTTCCGACGTAGCAGTTGGGGCGGTCGTCGAGCAACTGGTAGCAGGGAGCTGGCAACCGCTTGCATTTTCAGCAAAACATTGCGCGATAACGAGCGGAAATACAGCGCGTTCGATAGGGAGCTTTTAGCCCTGCATTTGGCCATCCGCCACTTCCAGTTCTGGCTGGAAGGGCGCCGTTTCACCGTGTTTGTAGATCACAAACCCTTAACATTTGCAATGGCCAAGATTTCAGAGCCTTGGTCGGGCCGACAGCAGAGACAGCTGGCCGCGATTTCGGAGTTTACCACCGACATTCAACACGTGGCGGGCAAACACAATGTAGTGGCAGATTGTCTTTCGCGCGCAGTTGCAATGCCAGGCCCCCAGGGGGCAGACACGGTGGCCGTGGACGCGGGCCAGGCTTGCGGCGCGTAAGCGCTCGCAGCCCCGGTCTGCGTGGGCTTAGATTATGCAGCCATGGCCGCTGAGCAGGTTAGCGATGCGGATGTGCGCGCGCTCCAGTCTGGTCCAACAGGGCTAAGGCTGGAGCACAGGGTGCAGCAGATTGGTATGCCCCCTCTAATCTGCGATGTCTCCACGGGGCGCCCCCACCCCGTGGTCCCAGCTGCGTGGTCCCAGCTGCGTGGCGCTGCCGCGTTTTTGATTCAATCCATTCGCTGGCACATCCGGGGGTTCGCGCATCGATGAAAATGGTGGGAGAAAAATTCCTTTGGCCGGGGTTGCGTAAACAGGTCAAAGAATGGGCCGCAGCCTGCACAGCGTGTCAAAGAGCAAAAATACACAAGCACATGCGGGCCACTTTAGAACCTTTTCACATCCCGGCCAAATGCTTCGACCACGTGCATATCGACTTGGTGGGACCCCTCCCGCTGTCGCAGGGGTTCACACACCTTCTAACCATGGTGGACCGCACCATGCGCTGGCCAGAAGCGATTCCCCTGGCGTCAACTACAGCAGCAGACGTTGCGCGTGCGTTTTTAACGGCTTGGGTCACGCGCTTTGGAGTCCCATCAGACATAACGTCGGACAGAGGTCCCCAATTCGTTTCCGAGCTCTGGTCATCCATAGCACTCAGTCTGGGGGTGAAAATTCACCGCACTACCGCATATAACCCCCAGGCCAACGGTTTGTGCGAACGCTTTCACCGGTCATTGAAAGCAGCCCTCAGAGCGGCTGTCACGGACACAAATTGGGTTGATAAACTTCCATGGGTTTTATTAGGGCTGCGTTCAGCACCTAAGGAAGATTTGCAAGCCTCTCCGGCTGAGCTAGTTTTTGCACAACCCCTCCGGTTACCGGGCGAATTCCTTCCAGAGAACCCCGCACCAAATCCCCCCCCCCCCCCCCGCTCAGCTGTTGCAGAGCGACACGGGATCAAACACCCTCCCCGGCCCAGTTCATCACAGTTTCCCACGCGTTTTTGTGCCTAAAACCTTAAAGAACGCAGAATTTGTCTTTGTCAGACACGACGCTCAGGGGCTGGGTTTAAGACCACCTTATGATGGACCTTTCCGAGTGTTGGAAACTGGGGAAAAACATTTTTTGCTCGATTTGGGTGACAGGAGGGAATTAGTCTGCATTAACAGACTCAAACCCGCTTTTGTTCTGGCTGATGAACAAGTGCAGTTGGCCAGGGCCCCCCGTCGCGGCAGGCCGCCGGGGAGACACTGTTCTAAGCTTTCACAAGGAGGTACTAACGACTCTAATCCACAGATGCAAGAGACGGCTACAGTCAGATCGAAACCTGCTTACAGCAGATATGGCAGGAGGTTGAAGCCCAAGCAGTCAGAAGTGTGATATGTTGTGCCATTTTCTGTTCTGTGTGATATGAGATGATTCTGTTTGCTATGCATCTTGGGGTGTACTTTGTCCTTATTTAGACGTCTGGGGGGGTTATATGGCGCATATTTAGGGCGCATATATTATATCCATGTTTCCCACATATACCTAGTAAGCGTGACGGTGCATATTTTGGAGGCTTCACGTCTTAATGGACAAAGAGGACCTGACCCTGCAGTGATCTATGGGAGGTGTGAAGTTGGTCTTGCAGGAGACGTGAAGTTGGAGAGAATGTCCCAGCAGGAGCCCCGGAGGCTAGAAGGAGAAGAGACAACGGGGACGCCAAGGAGTCTCGGGGACTGTATGTTTGCTGAAGGATTGTGGGGTTGGGGGTGTGTGACTTGAGGAGAGTATAAAAACTGTGAAAGACAATTGTTCTGCCTCTTTTCGAGGTTCTGAGATTGATAGAGGATGTAGCCATTCAATAAACCAATCCTGAGAAATAAACCCAGTCTCGTCTGTGAAAGGCATCCTCTACACAACAAACATTCCTTATGTGAAGAGGACAAACAAAAACTGACTTTACTGCACTCTTCCCTAGATAACATCTATATTAATAAAGCCAAAGGAGCATATATTAGGTCGAGAGTGAAATGGATAGAGGAGGGAGAGAGAAGCTCATCATACTTCTGTAGACTTGAGAAAAGAAGACAAGAACGAAATGCCATTAAGTCTCTTATAATTGATGGTAAAGAATGTACTGATTCTGTGAGGATCTCTAAATAAATATTTAAATTTTACAGTGAATTATACTCCTCTTCTTACTCACACATTAATGCAGAGGGTTTCTTCAAGACCATTTCAGGACAGATACCGAAAATTGATGAATATTTTAGAAAATCATGTGACGCAGAGATCCAGATGGAGGAAGTAGAAAACGCTCTAAAATCCTTAGCTCTAGACAAATCACCTGGCTCAGATGGCTTGACAGCCAATTTTTACAGGCACTTCTGGATTAACCTAAAAGATTTATTTTTTAATATGTTAAAGGAAATCCGTGCTACATCAGTTTTACCAAATACTATGAAACAAGGAGTCATCACACTAATTCCCAAACCTGGCAAGGACCCAAAATTGATTGATAATCTCAGACCAATTACTTTACTTAATAATGATTACAAAATTTTAACACATATTTATGCCAACAGACTCAAAACTGGCATCACTGATCTTATCTCAGAGACACAATCAGGTTTTATTAAAGGGCGCTCAATACACAACAATATACGCCTTGTATTGGCCGTACTTGACTATACGGACCTAATTGAGGAGGGGTTTATTTTATTTTTGGATTTTTTTAAAGCTTTTGATATGATTGAACACAAGTTTATGTTTAGGACCTTAGAGCTTTTTGGTTTTGGGGAGCACTTTTTAGACTTTATAAAACTAATTTATACGGATACCAACAGCTCAGTCCTATTACCACACGGTACCTCCCCTAGATTTTCAATAGGCAAAGGAATTAAACAAGGCTGCCCGGTGTCGCCTCTGTTGTTCATTGCAGCAGCTGAAATGCTCTCAATTTTTATAAAAAACTCTGACTTTGATAAATTAACAGTATTTGGAAAACAACTAACGATCAGCCAACTGGCTGACGACACAGCCATATTCATGCACAACTCTGATCAAGTCCCTAAAATTCTCAATTATATAGATGTTTTCTCTAAAGCCTCTGGGCTTAAACTGAATCTAGGTAAATGTGAATTATTACCTATTCATGATTGCAGTCTATCAGCCATTCATACCATCCCTGTCAAACAAACAGTGAAATATTTGGGCATGCATATCACTAAAGATGTTGATCAATTAGTCAAGCTCAATATATGGAATTGCTTGGAGAAATCAAAAACTTATCTCAACTCCTGGTCTCAAAGAGATATTTCCATCATAGGAAGAACATTTCTGACAAAAATGGAATGCATCTCCCGATTTATTTATCCAGCCTATTCATTGCCAATGCCCAAAGATGCCGTTAAAGCCATCAATCAAACCATTTTCAATTATATCTGGAAAGGGAAAACACATTATATTAAAAAAGGTACCATGATTCAAGAATATGAGGAAGGTGGTGTTAAAGCTATAGACTTTGAATGCATTAATGGCACCATCAAAATTAACTGGCTGAGACAATTTATTAAACAACCCAAACATTTCTGGTTTCATATTCCCAGTGAAATTTTTGCTAAATTTGGGGGCGTTGAATTCCTGCTCAGATGTGACTATGACCCAAAAAAGCTCCCCTATAAACTCTCCTCATTTCATCAACAGGTCTTACTATATTGGAGATTGATTTATAAACATAATTTTAGCCCTCATATGACCCCTCTGTGGAATTGTAGATATGTACTATATAAACACAAATCAATATTCCTACAACACTGGCAAAATAAGGGCATTTGGTCTGTACTACACTTATTAGACGGCACAGGGAACATTTTAACTTTTGAAAATTTCTGTGCTAAATATAACATAAATGATAAATGAGAATATAACCAAGTAATGGAGGCAATACCTCAGACAATTATACTAATGGCCTCAACTCTAAATAGATTTGGCTCTTGACCGAATCTCCCTTTGCTTTTGGTAAATGGTTTCCGCCTAGATGACTCAAAATTAAACAATTTAGTGATTAGAAAAATATTTAATAAAGAAATCTTCCCAGTAACAGTTTCTAGAGCTGCTATTCTTAATTTTTTCTTCAAAAGAGAAGCTCAAATTCTAAGATCTAAATTCTTTAAATTTTCTATTTCACCAAAAGCAAAAGAGATCCATTACAAAGTTTTAAATGGAATTTATCCTTCTGCTGAGCTTCTAAGTAAACGTTCTGGCTTTGAGAACAATAACTGTTCCTTTTGTAATGAACATATAGAAAGTACAGATCTGAAGCGGATGATAATATAAAGGCAGCGATGAGAGTTTTAAGCAGGTTTATTAAATCATACCGCCTTCATAGGAACTCTGCTCCAGCCCGGAGCGGGATTCCTCAGGCTCTCAGAGAGGAGACACAAAGTGAGTGTCTGCAGCAGCAGCTGAAGAGTGAGTGAATGAGAGGATGAACATGAAATTCAGACAGCTTATATACTCAGCTACAACAATACATCAAAGCATTCACAGTGGTCGATATGAGCATTTGCATATGAGAGGCACAGTCAGGCCAGGATGCATGAACACAATGCATGAATGGGACATTAACCTCACAGCAGTGAAACAATGCATAAATGGCAGATTACATCTCAGTAGTGCAGCGGAAAAAACCAGGAGTAGCGAGCTGTCTGTCCTTAGTCTGTTGTGGGGGTTTTCCCAAACCCGCCACAGATCACATTTTCTTTTCCTGTATGTACATTAATGCGTTTTGGGATGATTTTCATCACTGGTTATCCAAACATGTACCAACCCCTGATTTTAACTGTCAGAATATTGTGACGTTTGCAAGGTTCACACAAAGAAAGAGGAGCAAGATGGTTGTGATGAACAGGCTTTATTTACACACCACCGACCCCCAACTTACTTCTGAGCACAGAGAGGAGGGGAGGTCATTCTCCCAGACCTCTGTTTCAATCATGGTTACACACACACGATACATCTTGCCCTAATCCTGCTAAACACTGCTGGGTCATTATAATGCAGTTATAATGACACAGCAGTATAACTCAGTAATAACACATTTAATACACACACACAGTAACGTTTTCAACTGGCAAAGCATGCTGGGAAATCCCTGCCCCCCTTAAAATGGCCCCGACGTTACACTGCCCTCCCCTGGACTGGTTTCTGTCCCCAGAAAATTCAAAATCCACTTTCAGAAATCCAACGCGAGTCAGCCCGGTGCAGGGGTGGCATGCACGGGCCATCCAGTGTCCATCTGAGTCTCGGTCGGAGTATCTGGTTGGGGTAGGGTTCCGGTTTGGCCACCAGCGGGCGGATGGACACATCTGACAGCCTCTGTAGGACCATGCACAGTCCCTTCCCTGGCAGCGGGAGTCCCAGGCCCGCTCCGGCCGACTCCCACCGCTGCCAAGTCTCCCAGGCAGCCACTGGCCCGCGTCCATGCGTCCAGCCCTTGCCGCGCCGGATCTTCGTCCTGCTCGCTCCGCTGCTGCGTGTCTGCTGCGCCGAGGGCCTCCGTGACGTCACCGAAAGGGAAAGCATCTGTGGGTGGCGGTAGGACACGCACAGTTCCTCCTCTGGCAGCGGGAGTCCCATGACTCCCACCGCTGCCAGGACCTCCCAGGCGGCCGCTGGCCCGCGTCCAGGCGTCCAGCCCTTGCCGCGCCGGATCTTCGTCCTGCTCGCTCCGCTGCTGCGCGTCTGCTGCGCCGAGGGCCTCCGTGACGTCACCGAAAGGGAAAGCATCTGTGGGTGGCGGTAGGACATGCACAGTTCCTCCTCTGGCAGCGGGAGTCCCATGACTCCCACCGCTGCCAGGACCTCCCAGGCGGCCGCTGGCCCGCGTCCAGGCATCCAGCCCCTGCCGAGCCCGGGAAAAGACCAGATCTGTCCTGCTCGCTCCGCTGCTGCTGCGCTCCAAAGGCCTCTGTGACGTCACCGCCGGGGGAAGCATCTGCAGGAGGCGGCTTTTTCCCCGTCCATGCCACCTCGCTCTAATTTAACGTCGGCGAGGGGCCAGTTTGTCGTGCGCTGTGTGCGGGGCAGTACCATGCGATGTACCCTGGCTTTGTGCAGCGGAAGCCCCCCTTCCTCGCGTCACCGCCGCTGTCTCCTTCGTGCACGCGCTGCTGTGATCTGCCGTAGCTCTTCCTCCACTCGCTCTCAGCACGGAGGTTTCCTCCAGTGACCAGTCGTTCAGCACGGCAGCCAACTCGACCTGGGCCAGGTGGTCATCCAACAGGTTCTCGCCGTTGTAGCGGGGAATCTTGGCCCGCTGCCGGATGGATGGGACGGTCACCTCCCGGTCGATTGCCGCTCCTAATCGCTCTGGAATCGCCAGCCCGTCCTGCCCTGAAAAGGGCGGGAAACGGGGCTGGTTTGCTCTGCTCGGCCCGTCGGCTCCACTGCTCCGTCCATCGCGGCGAACCTCTCCAGGGGCCGGTGTCTCAGCTCTACACTCCATTCCCAGCCGAGCGATGAACCGCTCCGGCCGCTGGACCTCCGCCTGGATCCTCATCTTGCTCCATCCCCACTCCTGACACCAGTGTGACGTTTGCAAGGTTCACACAAAGAAAGAGGAGCAAGATGGTTGTGATGAACAGGCTTTATTTTACACACCACCGACCCCCAACTTACTTCTGAGCACAGAGAGGAGGGGAGGTCATTCTCCCAGACCTCCGTTTCAATCATGGTTACACACACACACGATACATCTTGCCCTAATCCTGCTAAACACTGCTGGGTCATTATAACGCAGTTATAATGACACAGCAGTATAACTCAGTAATAACACATTTAATACACACACAGTAACGTTTTCAACTGGCAAAGCATGCTGGGAAATCCCTGCCCCCCTTAAAATGACCCCGACGTTACAATATTTTGTATGGCTTTATTATTAAGAACTCATTGCATGATATGTTTATTAACACCCTCGTAATCTTGGGAAAATTTTATGTACACAGAAATAGATTTTTAAAATGCAAGCCAAATTTTAATGTATTTCATAAAGAACTCTGCCTTTTTTTCTCATCACTGAAACACATGAAGAAGCGGAATGCTGGGAAACTCCACTGTTTGGTTGATGATCGGAAACTCATGGAAAACTCCTAGAACTCTGGACACTCTGGACTGGAAAGAACCCCCCCATTTCTCACTTTGTCTACTTTTATTATGCTTTTATTTACTTTACCTTATTATTATTTACTACTCTTACTATTTTATTTTATCCTTCGTACCTCTTGTACGACTGTTGACTGAACTACACAATTTAGGGGGAAAAAAAAAACTTGTACTGCCATGTTTATCACCATCTATGTCATAATTCTGTACCTTCACCTTGTTCTCAATAAAGTTTGGAAAAAAAAACAAGCTAACGGATATGCTCGTTCTTCTTCTGTGGTGTTAAAATGGTTCTCATCCGGCAAGGGTTTCCTGCTGCGCAAGCGCACGTCTTTACTTCCGTTACATGAGCGGGCTTTTTAGCGTGCGTGTCTGTTAATTTATCATCAAAAGTCACCGTAAAGACTATCCTCAGCAGTTTCCGAATGTTTTTCATAAAGCGGGAATAAAGTTTTTGTACTCCGTGCAGCGCTGTGTTGGACCATAAAGTTGAGGATTGATAAACATCAAACAGAATGTGCTCAGAGACTGGCTGAAACTCGTGACCAGAGAGGGAGACTTGGAGCTGCTGAAATTGTAAGAAAACATCATTTGTTTTTAACATTTGTGTCGTAAATTAATAATTTATCCGGCATAAACATCATATCCAAGTTAAGATTAGGTCACACAGGGCTGAATAGTACATTAGCTATAATGAAAAAACACCCAAATGAGAAATGTGATTATTGTGGAAACGATGAAACAGTTGAACATACATTTATGCACTGCCCAAAGTATGAATTTGCACAGTTAGCACTGGTGGACAGTCTATACAGGAACAAAACCCAACTCAGTATGAAAAAGATTTTGCAGAGAAGTTCAGGGGATGCGCTCTATAGGGCAGTTTTTAGGTTTATTAGGGCAACAGGACTAATTTCTAGGATAGGATCTAGGATCTGAAATGTAATCGCTCTTGTTTTGTTTTTCTTTTGAACTCTTGGATGGAATATGGGTGGGCAATATAAGCTGCGGCTTCAGCCATCACCCATTTCGGATAACTTATGTTGGACTGTATAATCAGAGGAGTTATTGTTAATTTGACCTTTTTGGATTCTTTTCCCTTTGTTATATTATTCTGTTTCTTTTTTTAATCTTTACTTTTAATCTATCCGAAATAAAGATTCATTCATTCATTCATTCAAGAAGAACAAGGGAGAAACGATATCACTTCAGAGGAACATGTATATTTCAAAAGCCTACAGTGAGAACAACTACCAAGCAACACTGTATTTCAGTGCAAGGAGTCAGATTATGGAACGATTATGGACCTGAATTAAAATCATGTACAATGCTTGGACAATTTAAACAAAAACTAAAGGAAGAAATACTCCAAACATATTTACAAGACGACATGTAAACTCACATAAGGGTTGACATATCCAGCCTGTGTTGTGTTGTAGCTTAGTTTTTTGGGGGGTTTTTTTGTTTTTTTTTCTCTCTGTGACATTCTGTCTTAGATTTGTCTTGAATAGTAACCGCTCAACTTAGCTTAGCTTAGTTTTCCTTTTTTTTCTCTCAGTCACACTTTGTCTTAGCTTTGTTCTAAATTGTAATCACTCTTGTCTTGTTTACTCTTTTTCTTTTGAATTCTTGGATGGAATATGGGTGGGCAATATAAGCTGCGGCTTCAGCCATCACCCATTTCGGATAACTCATGTGGAATTGTTTAGTAGAAGGAGTCTTTGTCTAATTTGACCTTGTTGTTATATTATACAGTTTCTTTTAACCTGTACTGTATTATCCGAAATAAAATTCATTCATTCATTCATTCATATAGGAGGGTAATGCCATTTTGAATCACACTCCATTCCAGAAGGTGGCGGTAATGCACCTACAAGCTGTTTGCCAACCGCCATAAAATAGAAGAAGAAGAAGAAGAACGGGTGTCCTGCTGCGCATGCGCACTTCTTTACTTCCTTTACATGAGCGGGCTTGTTGAATGAATGAATGAATGAATGAATGAATCTTTATTTCGGATAGTACAGGTTAAAAGGAACTGAATAATATAGCAAAAGGGGGGAAAGAAAATCCAACAAGGTCAAATTAGACAATAACTCCTCTGATTTTACAATTCAACATAAGTTATCCGAAATGGGTGATGGCTGAAGCCGCAGCTTATATTGCCCACCCATATTCCATCCAAGAATTCAAAAGGAAAAAAAAAAACAAGACGAGCGATTACAATTCAGAAAAAAAAAAAAAAGAAAAGAAACGAAGCTAAGACAAAGTGTGACAGAAAAATCGTTCCATAATGAGATGAGAGATGAGATGAGATTCAACTTTATTGTCATTACACATGTATGAATATCTGACTCCTTGCACTGAAACACAGTGTTGCTTTGCTGGTAGTTCTCACTGTAGGTTTTTGAAATATACATGTTCCTCTGAAATGATATTGTTTCTCCCTTATTTGGAACATCTTTTGGATATTTGTGGGCAGTGATAGATTCTTCACTTTAAACATTATTATTGTGGAGAATGTGAAATGAAGAGGCTGAATTTATTTCTCAATTCAGGTTTATTGAACATCACATGTCTCCAATGTCCTCTCAAACAGAAAAGAGGACCAACTTCCCAAATCTCCCCTTTTTATACCCGGGACATCAAAGTACAGAATAACATTGTCATTCAACCCCCCATAGACAATACGTCTCCCCCAGGTCTTCTCTTCCTCCACCTAAAACCCTGGTGCTCAGGAAGTCTTCTCAGAGTCATTTCTAAAGGCACCTCCACCTCCTACTGTTATACCCAGGAGGTCCAGACTTATTGTTCCTTCTAAGACGTGAGGTATTACAATATACATATGCAGCCTAAGCATCTCAAATATGTGTGCCACATTATTGCAGTTTTAAAGTCAACCAGATCTTTCAACTTGAGAGCTTTTAGTTTAAGAAAAAGTGGGTTTGTTGGTTCCCTGAAAGCTGCTTTGTTTATTATTCTAATAGCTCTCTTCTGAAGCATAAAGAGTGGATATATGTTTGTTTTATATGATTTCCCCATACTTCATTACAATATGTCATGTATGGGAGTATTAATGAATGATACAAGGTATATATAGTGTGGGTTGATTCAGCAAATATTTCACTCTGTGTAATATTGCAATTGATTTGGATATTTTACCTTTAATATAATTAATATGTGACTTCCAACACAGTTTATTATCAATTATTACTCCAAGAAATTTAGTTTCAGATACCCTTTCAATCTCTACACCATTTACACTGAGTTTAGATACTGAGTTGTTGTGATGGTTGTTAAAGACTATAAATTTTGTCTTACTTAAATTGAGCGTTAATTTGTTTGAATCAAACCACAGTTTAAGCTTTCCTAATTCCTTTCCAAGTGTATCCAGAAGTTGTTCCAAATTGTTTCCACTGCATAATAGATTAGTGTCATCGGCAAACAATGTTAAGTCCATTTTTTCTGAAACTTTACATATATCATTTATATACATATTGAATAATAATGGCCCAAAAACTGAACCCTGTGGGACTCCACAAGTAACCTTCAGTAACTGTGAGTTTTTGTTACCAACACATACATACTGATATCTATTCTTTAAGTAACTACTTAACCAGGACAGTGCTACCCCTCTAATACCACAATTTTGTAGTTTATTTAATAATAAATTATGATCCACTGTATCAAATGCTTTTTTAAGATCCAGGAATACTCCAACTGAATACTCTTTATTTTCAATGGCTGTTGATATTTTTTCTATAAATTCCATTAGGGCAAATGCAGTTGTCCTCTTGTGTCTAAACCCATATTGCTGCTCGTTCGTTCGTTGGCCTCCGTCGGTCTATGATGACCATGGAAGAGAATCCTAAACGTCTACTCTGCAGGAACAGCACCGCCTGTGGCTGAACAGGCCGATGCGCGAATGGCAGTCCCTGTCACACAGGTCGCACTTGTGGGTGGTCTCCGTGCTGCTGGGTCTGTGGCGGTTCTTCCTGCGGGTCCTTTTTTCATCTGCTGCAGCAGTCAGTCTCTCTTCACCCGCCTTGAGCTGTCTGGTCAGGGTGCCTCTCCATTTGGAGCGGTCCGTTGCAAGGTCCTCCCAGCGCTCTGTGTTGATCTCCAGGGCCTTCATGTCTCTCTTGCAGACGTCTCTAAAGCGCAGCTGTGGGCGGCCAACGTCTCTCCTGCCAGTTGCCAGTTCTCCATAGAGGACGTCTTTGGGGATTCTGCCATCTTCCATACGGTGAACGTGGCCTAGCCAGCAGAGCCTGCGCTGCCTGAGTAGAGTGAACATGGAGGGAAGGCCGGCGCAGGACAGAACTTCTGTGTTGGGCACTTTGTCCTGCCAGGATATGTCCAGGATGTGGCGAATGCAGTGCAAGTGGAAGGAGTTCAGTCTCTTTTCCTGCCAGGCGTATGTTGTCCACGTCTCACTCCCATAGAGCAGTGTGCTGATGACGCAGGCGTTGTACACTGCCATCTTCGTCTTGACAGAGAGTTTGGGATTCTCCCACACTCGTGTGGTGAGGCGAGCGAGTGTGAAGGCTGATTTTCCAATCCTCTTGTTGATCTCTGTATCAAGGGAGAGGTTGTTGCTGATCGTGGACCCCAGGTACGTGAACTGATTCACGACCTCCAGCTCGTAGTCGTCGATGGTGATGGTTGGTGGTGCTTCTGTGCCTTGCGCCAAGACGTTAGTCTTCTTCAGGCTGATGGTAAGCCCGAAGTCCTTGCATGCCTGGGAGAAGTGGTCCATCAGGGTCTGAAGCTCCTGCTGTGTGTGGGTTGCGACTGCAGCGTCGCCTGCGAACAGCATGTCTCTGATTAGAGCTTCGCGTACTTTGGTTCTGGCTTTCAGGCGGGCGAGGTTGAAAAGCCTGCCGTCAGATCTTGTGTGCAGGTAGATTCCCTCTGTTGCTGTGCTGAAGGCATGCCTCAGGAGCATAGCAAAGAAAATCCCAAAGAGGGTTGGCGCAAGTACATAGCCCTGTTTCACTCCACTGCGTATGTTGAATGGCTCTGAGACGTTGCCATCGTGCTGCACTATCCCCTGCATGTTGGTGTGAAACGATTCAATGAGGCTTTGCAACTTTGGTGGGCATCCTATCTTTGGCAGGATCTTGAAAAGGCCCTCTCTGCTGACCAGATCAAATGCTTTGGTGAGGTCGATGAAGGCGACGTACAGGGGCATGTTCTGTTCTCTGCATTTCTCCAGGAGTTGGCGGATGGAGAATATCATGTCTACCGTCGATCGCGCAGTGCGGAAGCCATACTGAGACTTGGGGTAGACACGTTCGGCAAGCTTCTGTAGACGAACGAGAACAACTCGTGTGTAGACTTTGCCAACAACGCTGAGAAGGGAGATGCCCCTGTAGTTGTTGCAGTCGTTTCTCTCCCCTTTGTTTTTGTAGAGGGTGATGATCTTGGTGTCCCTCATGTCCTGTGGTACGGCACCTTCCTTCCAACACTGGCAGAGGACGTCATGCGATGGCAGCAGTAGGGCGGTCTTGCAGTGCTTGATCAGGTCAGGGGGTATGTCGTCGTTGCCGGGTGCCTTGCCAGCGGCCAAGCTATCAATGGCCTTACTGAGTTCGTCGATGGTTGGCTTGGCGTCAAGTTCGTCCATGGATGGCAGGCATTCGATGGCATCAAGGGCTGACGGTGTCACCGTGTTCTGTCTGGAGTAGAGGTCGGAGTAGTGTTCCACCCATCTCTCCATCTGCTTGTTCTTTTCTGTGATCATCTCCCCAGTGGAGGATTTGAGGGGGGCCGTCTTGCTCTGAGCCGGACCAAGTGCTTTCTTGATGCCATCGTACATACCACGGATGTTCCCTGTTATGGCAGCGGTTTGAATGTCTTGGCTGAGCTGAGTCCAGTACTCGTTGGCACAGCGCCGAGCAGTCTGCTGAACTTTGCTTCTCGCAGCCCTGAGAATCTGGAGATTCTTCTCGTTTGGGTACTTCTTGTACTCAGCAAGTGCTGAGCGCTTGGCTTCAATGATGGGGGTCATCTCGGTCAACTTGGCATCAAACCAGTCCTGTGACTTTGAGGTCTTGCTCCCAAAGGTAGCCAAGGCTGTGCGGTGGATGGTGTTTCGCAGCTCTTCCCACTTCTGCTTTGCAGATTCTCCTTCTTGTGGTACACCAAGTTCCTTCTCAAAGGTGGAGGCAAACTGCTCAACAAGTTCTGGTTGAGCCATCTTGCTGGTGTCAATCCGTGCCTTTCCAGGCTGTCTAGCACGATGGAATTTCTTCAGCTGCAGCTTGACCTTGCAACACACCAATGAATGGTCTGTGTCACAATCTGCACTCTGGAACGAACGGGTGATTAGCACGTTCTTTAGTGAGGTGCGCCTGGTCAGGATCAAGTCCAGCTGGTGCCAGTGCTTTGAGCGCGGATGCTTCCAGGAAACCTTGTGTTGGGGCTTGGTCTTAAAGAACGAGTTTGTGATGCACAGATCGTGATATGTGCAGAACTCGAGCAGCTGCTGTCCGTTGTCGTTCATTCTGCCCACGCCAAAAGGTCCAAGACAGGAGGGCCAGGAGTCGTGGTCAGCACCCACTCTGGCATTGAAGTCTCCAAGGAGAATGAGTTGTTCAGAGTTGGGGACGATCCTGACAGTTGTTGCGAAATTCTTGTAGAACTTGTCTTTTGCCTCTGGTGTGGCTGTCAGTGTTGGGGCATACACACTGACGAGGGTGACTGGGCCTTGAGTGGTGTTCAGGCGGAGGGTGAGGAGTTGTGCAGAGCCAGTGCTGCTCGGTTCCACCATCTTCAGCAAGGTGTTCTTCACTGCGAAGCCCACTCCGTGTTCCCTGTGTTTGTCACTGCCCTTTCCCTGCCAGTAGAACGTGTAGTCCTTCTCTCTGTGTGCCTGCGTCAGCCAACCGTGTTTCCTGGAGAGTGGCGATATCCACTCCGTCTCTTCAGCTCATTATTGATGATGGCAGCTCTGTGGCACGATCAGCACGGAAGAGCTGATCGTGACACAGAGCTTTCCGGCAAGACCACAGGAGGCGGTGTCTGCTTCTACATCAACTGCAGCTGGTGCTCTGATGTAACGGAAATTTCCAAACACTGTTCTCCTGCCTTGGAATTTCTTGTTATCAATTGCAAGCCCTTCTATTCCCCGCGGGAGTTTGCTTCTTTCATAATGATCGCTGTGTACGCCCCTCCCGACGCGGACACGCGCGAAGCTCAGCGCGTGCTCGCGGATCACATTCAACACACAGAGCGGAGTTTTCCAGACTCGCTGATTATTGTGGCTGGCGACTTTAATCAGTGCAATCTGAGCCACGATCTCCCCCGCTACAAACAGTTTATTAAATGCCCCACCAGAGGATTAAACACACTGGATCACTGTTACACGACAGTGAAAGACGCATATCGCGCTGTCCCTCGAGCTGCGCTGGGATTATCTGATCACGTGATGGTTCACCTCATTCCCACATACAGACAGAGATTGAAGCTCACTAAACCTGTTGTGAGCACTACGAAGATACGGACCAGTGATGCTGAGGAGAAGCTGGAAACGTGCATGGAAATATCTGACTGGGGCATGCTTAAAGGAGCCACGCATGATCTGGATGAGTACACGGACACTGTGAACTCATATATCCACTTTTGTGAAGAGAACATTCTTCCATCACGCACCAGGGTGAGTTACTCTAATGACAAACCCTGGTTCACAGCTAAGCTCAGACAGATCAGGAAGGAGAAGGAAGCAGCGCTGAAAAGTGGAGACAGGGACTGCTACAGGGAGGTTAAATACCGGTTTAACAGAGAGCTGAAGAGGGCTAAATCTGTGTACTCAGAGAGACTCCAGCAGCAGTTCACTGCTAATGATTCGGCTTCCGTGTGGAGAGGACTGAGGCAAATCACCAACTATCGACCTAAGGCTCCTAAAGGTCAGGATGACAAAGCCCTTTGTCAGAGACTGTCCCAACACTATGCCCGTTTTGACACCTCGTCATCTGTGTCCAACTCCCCCCCTCCCTCCAGCTCCACAGCCTCCACATTCCCTACTTCATTTAAGGCACCCCCCCTCCTCCCCCCCTCCCCTTATCATCAGTGAGCAGGATGTGCTCAAACAGTTCTCCAGACTGAACCCGCGCAAGGCCCCCGGCCCAGACGGCGTGTCTCCCTCCACCCTGAGACTCTGTGCGAAACAGCTGGCTCCTGTATTCACAGACATTTTTAACACCTCCCTTAAGTTATGCCACGTGCCATCCTGCCTCAAATCCTCCACCATCATCCCTGTCCCCAAGAAGCCACGGATCACTGGACTTAATGACTACAGACCTGTAGCGCTCACCTCTGTAGTCATGAAGTCCTTTGAGCGCCTGGTCCTGTCCCACCTCAAGTCCATCACCACCCCTCTCCTGGACCCGCTGCAGTTTGCCTACCGAGCCAACAGGTCTGTAGACGATGCAGTCAACCTGGCCCTCCACTCCATCCTGCAGCACCTGGACTCCCCGGGAACCTACGCCAGGATCCTGTTTGTGGACTTCAGCTCCGCATTCAACACCATCCGCCCCGCTCTGCTCCGGGACAAGCTGTCCCTGCTCAACGTGCCTGACTCCCTCTGCAGGTGGATCATCGACTTCCTGACGGACCGGAGGCAGCATGTGCGGCTGGGAAAGACTGTCTCAGACTATACTAGCATCAGCACCGGATCACCCCAGGGCTGTGTACTTTCCCCCCTACTCTTCTCCCTTTACACCAACTCCTGCACCTCCAGCCACCAGTCTGTCAAGTTGATCAAGTTTGCGGACGACACCACCCTCATCGGGCTCATCTCCAACGGCGACGAGTCCGCCTACAGGAGAGAGGTGGCCCAGCTGGCGTCCTGGTGCAGCAATAACAACCTGCAGCTGAACGCTCTGAAGACAGTGGAGATGATTGTAGACTTCAGGAAAGTCACTACTCCTCTGCCCCCCCTCACCCTCTCAGGCTCTCCCATCACCACTGCTGATTCCTTCCGCTTCCTAGGCACTACCATCACCAGGGACCTCAAATGGGAGCTGACCATCAGCTCACTCATCAAAAAAGCCCAGCAGAGGATGTTCTTCCTGCGGCAGCTGAGGAAGCTCAAGCTACCCACCAAGATGTTAGTGCAGTTCTACACAGCCATCATCGAGTCCATCCTCACCACCTCCATAACCGTGTGGTACGCAGGAGCCACTGCCAGGGACAGACTAAGGCTGCAGCGCATCGTGCGCACTGCTGAGAAGGTGATCGGCTGCAAGCTCCCATCTCTCCAGGATCTGTACATCTCCAGGACCCGGAGGCGTGCTGGCCGGATCATAGCCGATCCCTCACACCCTGGTCACGTACTGTTTGCCCCCCTCCCCTCTGGTAGAAGACTTCGGTCCATCCAGACTAAAACCTCCCGTCACATGAACAGCTTCTTCCCCTCTGCCATTAGACTGCTGAACACTAAGTGACTCTCGTGCACCATGTACAGCAGCTCAACCAGACTCATGTCAATCATCACTGTTTTCTTCCTGCATTACCGACTGCACTATATAGTTCTCCACAGTATCTGCTGCTGGCTAATATATATTTTAACTGTTGACCAGTATCACTTAATCTTATCCTACACTTTATTACATGTATAGTTTATTTCTCTTATCTTATCATGTTTAATGTTGCAGCATTGTACCGAGACAAATTCCTAGTTTGTGTACTACATGAACAATGGCAATAAACCTGATTCTGATTCTGATTCTGATTCTGATTCTGATGGCAGTCTTCCTGGTGTCGTTGATGTCCTTGAGGTTAGCAGCGAGTCCTGTCATCATAGTGCGGACGTTCCAAGTTCCCAGTTTTAGAGTTGGTCTCTTTTGTTTTATTGTCTTGCCTGGTGCGAAGGTTCTCAGCCTGCTGTTCGGACTTCTCCTCATCCCCATGCACCCAATGAGGAAAGCAAGCTGTGGTGGGACATCACCTTATTGGCTGGGGGCTGCCCAGCTTGAGGCGGGCGGTAGCTGTCCAGTGAGATCCGATGATCCCTCCCACCGTCGGGAATAACCCCTGGCGCCGAGCTCTACGCCAATTGAGCGGTGGCTTATAACCGGTAACTGTCATTCCCCGTGTTCTGTCTACGCCAAAGGTGAAGCTGGAGTGTCCTCTCCAGTGATCCGGTGTTCTACCTTCCAGCGTTGGGCGTTGGTAGGATTCAAGCCTGGGCAGGAAGATATGGAGGATAAGATGTTGCCCATGCAGCATGTCCCCCCTCTCCACGTCACTGATGAATCCCAAGGAA
This sequence comes from Pholidichthys leucotaenia, assembly GCA_020510985.1. Classification (NCBI taxonomy): domain Eukaryota; kingdom Metazoa; phylum Chordata; class Actinopteri; order Cichliformes; family Pholidichthyidae; genus Pholidichthys; species Pholidichthys leucotaenia. The sequence goes on from CM035849.1 coordinate 42,883,172, forward strand.
CAGCAGGGCTGCTACAGTTTGGCACCAGCGCCGTTGCAGGAGCTGCCAGAACAATGTTGAGCACAACAGAGAACTGCCTTAGGGGCTCCGACTCCGGATTTTTCCTCAGGGTTGACTCCCGAAGCCTTTCCTGTGACCGGGTATGCCGCAAGGCAGCGGAGGTTTGAAATCAGGGTTTACCTTCCCCTAGATGGGCTACCTTCCCAGGCTGACGAGCGCCAGAGAGCCGCCCTCGCCCCTTCTCCTATTAGTAAAAGCAGTTCCGCCGGGCTTAGAGACTAAACCACATGGGCAGGCTAGGAGTTGGACTTAGTTGTCAGAGGCTTTTCGAGACGCACGCCATAAGGAGCATTTTATGAGCACTGGGAGCTTAACCCCAGTGCCGCTCCTGGCTATGACAACCTTGGAACAACCTTGGAACCATATTGCTGCTCACACAATAGATTATTCTTCAGTATGAAGTTGTCAATTCTCTCATAGAATATTTTTTCAAGTATCCTGGAAAATTGCGGCAATAGTGAAATTGGTCTATAGTTTGAGAATTCCCCTCTGTCACCCGTCGTAGCTATTTTCATTGCATTGGGAAATATACCTGTTTGGAGAGACAGGTTACAGATATACGTCAGTGGTTTCACTAAGCATTCAATAATAGTTTTGACTAAGAGCATGTCAATACCATCACAGTCCGTAGATGTTTTACTTTTAAACGATTTAACAATTTCAATGACCTCTCTCTCGTCTTTGTTCTTTATGAAAATGGAGTCTTTTATAGCAGTGTTATTGCATATTGTATCACCTCTAGGCACCGTAGTGGGTATTTCTCGAGCCAAATTAGGACCAATGTTAACAAAAAAGTAATTAAATTCCTCTGCAGGTGAGGCTGCATTCACTCTTCACATTCGTTTTATTTTTACAGTCGTTTTATTATTTTTTGAAAAATCGGTTGGGTTGTTTGTATTTCTGCTTTTATTTCCAAGAATACTGCTAAGTATTGTCCATGTATTTTTAATATTGTCTTTGTTTTTCTCCAATTCTTTACTGTAATAGTCTCTCTTACTACATCTTATTATATATGTTAACTTATTTTTGTATGTTTTATACCGCTGCTCTGCTTCTTTTGTCCTTTTCTTTAGGAAAGCTTTATATAATAAATTTTTCTTTTTACACGCCTTTTGTAATCCTTTGGTTAACCATGGCTTATCGGTAAATTTATGTTTAAACTTTTTTTTTTTTTTTACTAATGGACAGTTTTTTTTCATAAAGAGTGGTTACAATGTTTATAAATGTGTCATAGGCTTCATTTACATCTGATACATAGACTTCTGTCCAGTCTTGCTTCAGCAAGTCCTCTTTAAAAGAACTGATTGCATTTGGTGTTTTGTATCTGAATGATTTTAATTTTTTTTCTGTATTGGCCCCCGTGTGGCCATGGATAAGTGCAAAGGTTGGCAAGTGGTCACTTATATCATTTATCAATAATCCACTTTCTATTTTCTTATCAATAACATTAACAAACAGGTTGTCAATAAGTGTAGCAGTGTGAACTGTGATTCTACTGGGATGTGTTATTGTGGGATATAGACTCATGCTGTACATAGAGTTCATGAACTCTGTAATTACATTTTGTTGGTGTGGATTTAGTAAATCAATATTGAAATCTCCACAAATTGCTACCATTTTCTTACTAGTAATATTATTGTACAGCTCGACTAATTTATCTCTGAATGTCTCAATGCAAGTTCCCGGCGTTCTATATATACAGCTTAGATTTTTTGTTTTATCTTGGTCAATCTCGACAGTAACACGTTCCAAGATCCCTGGTAGTGCAAAGGACATTCCATTTACAAGCTTACACCTATACAGGTCATCAATGTACAGTGCAACACCACCACCCTTTTTTTGAGATCTGTTAATATGAAACATCTGATATCCCTCTATTGCCATCAGGGGAGCCTGCTCTTCATTAAGCCATTTTTCAGAGACTGCAATAGCTGTAAATTTTCTGTCTAGCTGTTTTAAATAGTCCTGAATCTGTGGAAAGTTTTTAAGACTTCTGCTGTTGAAGTGTATTATTGATAGTTTACCATCTAGTTGCACTTGACTTTTGAATTGCTTTTCAGTGTAATATTCACATTGGTTATGAATATTATTGAAAAAGTGGTTATCAGGATCAATATCATTCTCCATCTCTTGTAGTTTATGTTCAGCATAATGGCATATTTTCAGAGTTTGAGTTTCCTCACTCTGTGTCAAATGACTTCCTCCAACTGGGGATAATTGATGTCTACTCAAGTCAGTCATAAGTTTTTGTTTGTTTTGCTTATTTTTTCAAAGTACTTTGGCATGGTGTATCAAAAGAACTATTCTTACCGTGTGTGTGAATATGGATTATCATTGACTCTTAATTTTCTTAATCAGTGTTCATCTGTATTTATCTAAGTCAGTAGCATCTCTGATCATTATACTCTTTGCTTGCTCAGGTGTTCCATTTAGTTTGATCCAAACTCTACAATTTCTTGTCCATGTTGCCTGTATTTTATTTTGTCTTTTCAGCATCCGTGCTTGCCGTGCTAATTCAGCGTTTGTTTTTGTCAGGTGTTCATTTAGGTAAACTTGTGTTCCCCGTAGCTTTCTGGCCTGCCTCAGTATGTCATTCTTTACCCTTCTGTTCACGAAGCGCATCACAATTGATTTCTTTGTTTTATTATCTTTCCTCGATAAAGCATAACAGGCTGAAATTGCATTTGCTTCTACCTTTATATCTTTACTGCCAAGGAACTGAAGCACCTGGTTTTCTAGGGAGACTGATTCACTCAGGGGAGCCTCCTCACCTCTCAGTCCTGTTGTTGCATGAGCGTATGACTGATATTTGATGTCTAGTCCACTTATAACTAGGTCATCCATATGAGAACCTTGCTCAAGATCCTCGACGCGTCGCTCCAAGTCCGTAATTTTTTTGTCTTTTTCCTGAATTGTTCATTTTAAGTCTCATACATCTTCCATTAGGCCTATTATTTTGGCCTGCTGGCTAACCATTTTGGCCACTTCTTCTGACAAGAAGTTCAGAGATTTTTTGATCTCTTCCATCTCCTCCTTCTTTGGTGGCATTTTTACTGACCTGTGGATAGTAAAAACAATCTCTGCTGGTGTCGCCGGTATCTGATCCGATCGTCCTCGAATCCAGCTGGGCCTCAGCTAGCCCCCTCCGCTGCTGGTCCCGCTGCTCACTGCCGCCGCAACCGAGCTCCTGTCCAGCTCCTCCACCGAGTCCCGCCGCACACCGCCGCTGCAGCCGAGCTCCGCTGGGGTCACGGTAGATCCTCCGCTGAGCACCGCCGCCTACCGCCGTCTGCCTGGGTGGTACCTCCGCTAGGCCCCGTCATCAACCGCCGTCTGCCTGGTAGTTCATCCGCTGGGCCTCGCAACTGAGCTCCGGCTCAGGCTATTGTCTGGCTGGGTCCAGGTGGTCCCCGTCTCCCACCAGCGCCGCCCCCGAACTCCGATCCGGCTCACGTCCAACTGCCGCCTTGGTTAGTTCCTCCGGGAAGCCCTCACCGGGGACTAAGTCGCTTCGTGTCGGTGTTAGGCGGCGCAACTGGCGTCAGCGTTAAGCTAACTAGCGTTAGCTTAGCAAACGCTTCGGGAAACGCTAGTCAGTTTACTCACAGTGGCCGGAAAAAGGTGATTAAAGGGGTATTCAAACGGTATTCCAACGGAGGTGGAAATTCAGCCTGTGCGTGTCCGTCACGAGCGCCGATCACTGTTGGTTAGCTATTTTTAATGGCAAAATTGTAAGTTTTAACCTTCTGAAAAGTGTCTGTTGTGTGATTTTGTTCATAGAATGTATTTCTTTTGTTGGCGTGCATGTCTGTTAATTTATCATCAAAAGTCACTGTAAAGACTATCCTCAACAGTTTCCGAATATTTTTCATAAAACGGGAATAAAGTGTTTGTACTCCGTGCAGCGCTGTGTTGGACCATAAAGTTGAGGATTGATAAACATCAAACAGAATGTGCTCAGAGACTGGCTGAAACTCGTGAACAGAGAGGGAGACTTGGAGCTGCTGAAATTGTAAGAAAACATCATTTGTTTTAACATTTGTGTCATAAATTAATAATTTATCCGGCATAATGGTGTTTTCTTTTGCAAACTATGGACACAGTAGTTAACTGCTGGTTAAGCGCTGTGAATAAATGCAGAATAAAGGTATATTTTATGAGATTAAGGACTTCTAGCACTGAAGTGAGAGATTTGAAGTTAATAATAAATCACAATAAAATGAAAATGTATATATAAAATGTATATATATATATATGTATGTATGTATATAAAATGTATATATAAAAATATATAATATAAATATATATTATATGTTATATAATATATATAATATTATATATATATATATACAGTATATATATACAGTATACTGTATATATATATATATATATATATATATATAGTATATATACTGTATATATAAATGTAAAAATATATAAAAATGTCATATAATGTGATAATTATGTGTGGTGTGTCTTTAAGACTGTGGTGACATCACAGGTCAGAGTTGACCTTCACTGAGTGAATATGTACGAAAAATGGCGATGTGTTGATGTTGCCGCCTGTTAATGTTTCCCGCTCCTAGTTTTAATGAGAGAACTTTGTTGAAACCACTATTCGTGTGGACCTCAGTTCTTTACATGGTGTCAGAAGCGCTTGATGGACGCTTTGCTTCAGTAAGATGGCCAAGTTTAATCCCCCGGAAAGTTTTCCTTTTCATCGTCCAAACGAATGGACGGGCTGGAAAGAGCGCTTTCTGCGTTTCCGGACGGCTACAAAACTGAATAAAGAGGACGGCGAAGTTCAGGTCAGTTGACTGATTTACGCCATGGGTCCTGAAGCTGAAAACATCTTTAAACTAGAAAAGCACTCGGAGAGCGCAGACCTCCGCCAAGTGCCACAGTTCCCCCCCATACAGTGTTTGTGTGTACGTTTTCAGATTCCTTGACCATGAAAACATATGACTTGCAATTGGATTCACAATGATTGGATTAGTGGTTCAGTAGTGAAAGCATTACCTCCTTGGCGGAGGTAATAAACTGAAGTGTTGCTGTCGTGTCCATCTCCTCCATCTGCAAAGTGCTAGGCTGCGACCTGTCAAGGCATACCTCATGCCTCCCTTATTGGGGGGGGGCTTTCACACCTGTACTGAGTACTTAAAAACTGTATTTACTGGCAGATGAAAGAAAACTGAAGCAAAAACAAACAAACAAACAAAAACTAAGCAAACAGCAACTGCAACATGAACTATTTCAAACATATTTATTCAAATGTACACTTATATGGACACAATCTTGAGCCATAACTTTTTGGTAATGTGAAAATAAAAAGCCAAGTAGCACAAAAAAAATTGAGTGCTCTTGCTGTCAGGAAACAATGTTGGCACCAAATCACTGAAGTGATCTGCCACCAATGGGGGTAGATTGTGCTCTGCCACAAAATGACAAAACATCACTTCTGCTAGTAATGCATTGGATTTGGAAGGCATCGGTTCTCTCACTGGCTGAAAATGTTCATCCATCGATCGAATTTGGCTACACAGTTTTTGTGGCCCTGTGTAGCAAACCTGATGCAGTCACTTTTAGCATTAGAGTCACACATATCAGGTGCAGCATTACTGGGGCCGGGATTCCTCTCTGTTCCGGAGCCGCAGGACAAAAGAAGGTGTGATAATGGTTGCCGTGGGTTTTATTGGGTTTGCGCTCCGCGGAAAAAAGAGGATTTGGAAGCCTCCCTGGCAGAGAGCTGGTTTTTGCGCAGCCCCTATGGCTGGCCGGGGAATTTCTGCCAAATAATCCGGCGCCGGACAGCTGCCTGTCTCAGCTTTTGCAGCGTAGTGCAAACACAGGCACTCTGGCGGGCCCTGCCCACCACTGTTTTCTGCATGCTTTTGTGCCTAAAACTTTGAAGAAGGCGGAGTTTGTGTTCATCAGACACGACGACCAGCGCCCTCTATTGCCCCTGCACACATGTTGAAAATGGCCGTATCTCACAATGTTAAAGAATCCTTTAAAAAATTCCTGTATCCAGACGGTGATCCGGATCATCCCCAAAATTTAATCAGTTCTTCCTTGTACCATTTCCAACAAGGCCTGAAAGTTTCATCGAAATCCGTCCAAAACTTTTTGAGTTATCTTGCTAACCAACAGACAAACAAACAAACAGACAGACAAACGCTGGCAAAAACATAACCTCCTCTTGGCCTTCGGCCTGGCGGAGGTAATCATTCACCTTTACTGAGGAAACGGATCAAAAGAAGTTTGACGTTGTGTTAGGAAAATACGACGAGTACTTCTGTCCTAAACGGAACGTGATCCATGAGCGCGCTTGTTTTCACCAGAGGATGCAGCGGCCTGGTGAGAAAGCGGAAATGTTTATCAGAGCCCTTTATGAGATGTCAGAACACTGTGACTTTGGTGTAAACAGAGACAAACATATCCGTGACCGAATTGTTGTGGGCATCCTCGATAAAGAGCCGTCACGTAGATTGCAGATGATGGCTGATCTAACACTTGCCCATACTATTCAAACAGTTCGCCAGTCCGAGGAGGTTGCCCTCCAGGTTCACCAGCAGGGGGAAGCACACGGTACGGTGCAGGAGATCCAGGGAAAAGCAGCAGGCAGAGGAAGATCTCCATTTAAACCAAAGAAGAAAAAAAGTGGAGAGCAAAAAGACTCATGGTGTGGAAGATGTGGAAAATTAAAACACAGAGATCCTGAAAAGTGCCCAGCCATGAAGTCAACATGCAACAAATGTAAAAAGGTGGGTCACTGGGAAAAGAAATGTCACAGTAAATCAGTCAGAGAAGTCACTGAAGGGACAGTTTCCCAGACACCATTTTTTTTGGGCGCAGTCACAAAAACAAATGGAAACGATGACCCATGGACCATACAGCTTACAATTGGAACAACACCAGTCAATTTTAAAATTGATACGGGTGCAGGTGCAAACATTATGGGAGAAAAGACATTTAACAAACTAGTTCCTAAGAAGAAATTAGAGCCATCTAATGTCACACTGTGCAGCCCGGGTGGTCAGTTGGACTGTATAGGAAAATTTCAAGCCTTCACAGAATACAAGGAAAAGCCATATACTTTTCCTGTGTATGCCATCAGTGGCAATAATGCAAACAATTTGCTGGGCAGAGATACAGCAATGTCAATGGGGCTTGTGAAGCATGTCGAAGAAGTTCACAAAGCATTTGGTGAGCATGGAACACTTAAAACAGAGCCAGTTAAAATCCTGTTAAAAGAGAACGCTCACCCATACACAGTGCACACTGCCCGTCGTGTCCCTTTGCCACTTTTGCAGAAGGTTAAGGAGTAATTGCAGCGTATGGAGGAGAATAATGTGATTGAAGCTGTGATTGAGCCTACAGATTGGTGCGCACCAATGGTACCAGTCCCAAGGAAAAATGGAAAAGTGCGGATCTGTGTCGATTTAAAGAGGTTAAATGAAGCTGTACGAAGAGAGAGGTATGTTCTTCCTACTGCAGAGGAAATCACTGCAAAACTTAGTGGAGCAACCACATTCACATCATTGGATGCTGCCTCCGGGTTTTGGCAGATTCCTCTCCATCCAGAAAGCAGTAAATTGACAACCTTCATCACACCCTTTGGGAGATACGCCTTCAAACGTCTTCCATTTGGGATCACAAGCGCTCCTGAAATTTTTCAGCGCAAAATGACAGAAACCCTCAACGGCCTGGAAGGCGTGGCTATCTTTATGGATGACATACTGGTGTACGGCGACACTCCTGAACAGCACGACCAGCGTCTCAGCAAGGTACTGGAAAGGATCGAGTCAGCCGGACTTAAACTGAACAGAGAAAAATGTAAGTTTAGACAAAACAAGCTTCACTTCTTGGGCCAAGAAATCGACAAATCAGGCGTGAGACCCGACCCTGATAAAATCAAGGCAATCCGCGAGCTCCCTCCACCACAGAACGTGCATGACCTCAAGCGTGTCCTGGGGATGTTTAAGTACCTAGGGAAATATATCCCAAATCTGTCGACAGTGGGCCAGCCACTATATGAACTGTTGAAATCCAAGTCAGTGTGGATGTGGGACCATTCTCAGCAGGAGGCATTTCAGCGCATCAAAGACGTTCTGTCTACTTCTCCAGTTCTGAAATTCTATGATGTGAATCGACCTACTGCCGTATCAGCCGATGCCAGCAGCTATGGTATAGGTGGAGTACTGCTGCAACTGCATGATGGAAACTGGAAACCTGTGGCATACTGCTCACGTCGTCTGTCAGAGGCCGAGACTAGATATGCACAGATAGAGAAGGAGTGTTTGGCGAGTGTCTGGGCATGTGAGAGATTTGAGAAGTACCTCTGTGGTCTGGAAGATTTTAAGTTGGTCACAGATCACAAACCCTTGGTGCCACTCATGAACAAAAAGGACCTGGACAATGTGCCAATACGGTGCCAAAGGCTACTAATGAGACTTATGAGGTTCAAACCGATAGCCGAATATGCTCCCGGAAAGACCTTGGTAGTAGCTGATACACTCTCAAGAAGTCCACTACAGTGTGTAGAAAACGAGACTGATACTCACTCTGATGTGGCATGTTACATAGCAGCAGTTACTGATAACTTGCCAGCTACTACACATAAAATAGACACCATAAAGACTGCTACAGCAGCTGACTGTAACCTACAGTTGGTGTTGCAGTACATCAAGTCAAGATGGCCAGAATACATAGGCAATGTCCCAGCAGCTATCAGAGACTATTTTCCCATCAAAAATGAACTGTCTGAATGCGATGGAATTATCACCAGAGGAAGCCGCATGCTGATTCCTGATGTGCTCAGAGCAGACATTTTGGATCAAATACATGATGGACATCAAGGTCTGACAAAATGTAGAGAGCGGGCCTGCACATCTGTGTGGTGGCCTGGCATCTCATCTGAAATCAAACGCAAAGTCCATTTCTGTCAGGTGTGTCGTGAGATGAGACCAGCTCAGCGAAAAGAGCCTCTCTTGTCAACCCCTCTACCTGATCGACCCTGGAAGAGACTTGCTGTTGACCTGTGTGAGCATAACAGGCACACTTACCTTATTGTGTCAGACTATTTTTCTCGGTTCCTCGAGATACTTCATCTGCCAGTAACCACTGCTTCTCAGGTGATCTTAAAGCTGAAGGCAGTGTTCGCGAGGTTTGGTTGTCCAGATGTGGTCGTTAGGGGTGGGTTCAAAAGATCAATATATCGATATAGATCGATCCACGTTTGACTGAGCCGATATCGATCCACAAAATCCGTGGATCGATCTTTTAATATAATATTAATATATTTTAATATAATATTTTTACGTTTGTAAATGTCTGCTGAGTATAATCGGGTCGAAACCGGGTCAGTGAGCCAGGAACAATGGCCGAGAACCATAAACAACCGACGCGCTAACGGAGCTAGCAAGCTAACGGATATGCTAGTTCTTCTTCTGTGGTGTTAAAACGGTTCTCATCCGGCAAGAGTTCCCTGCCGCGCATAAACACGAAAGACGTGTGCACGCGCGGCAGGGACGTTAAGAGATGTGCCTGTCTCTTAATTTAGCAACAAAAGTCACCATAAAGACTGTCCTCAACAGCTTCTGATTATTTTTCATAAAGCGGGGATAAACGGACTTTTACTCCATGCAGCGCTGTGTTGGAACATAAAGTTGACGACTGATAAACGGAAAATGCGCGGAGGCTGAAACCCGTGAAGCAGAGGGAGACTTGGAGCTGCTGAGACTGTAAGTATAATATCATTTGTTTGTTTTAACATTTGTGTCGTCAATTAATAATTTATCTGGCATGATGGTGGTTTCTTTTACAAACTATGGACACAGAGAGAACTGTTGGTTAAGCGCTGTGAATAAATGTAGAATTAAGGTATATTTTATGAGATTATGGACTTTTGCCACTTAAGTAAGAGATGTGAAGAGAATAAACCACAATAAAATTAATAAAGGCTGCAGTACAACAAGCTATTTTTACTCAGTAGAACTAAATTGAAATGAACAAACCTTCTCAGGAAATGAATTGAAACCCTTTTCAAACACTGAAAGTTAATTTGTAGTTAAAATATATAAAAAAAACCCCTAAATTATCAAACCCTACTGTGGTGTGGGGATCTAAAAATATGAATGTTAATTTTACTGTGAAATCTATTCCTTTTATCTGCCTTCAGATGTGTGAAGACTGGAAGCTTCATCCTCACTGAGACCTTCTGAAGGTCAGAGGTCATCAGTGGAGGAGCATCCCTGCTTCATGTGGATTTCAGCACAGAAGAAGACCTTCAAATTCAAGTTTCAAGGAGGTGCTGCCATCATTTTCTCCACACTAACATGCATTCAATGCAATTTAGTTGTTGTAATTACAGATTCTTTTATTTCTTTTTTTTAAGTTCTCAGCAAGAACACAATATTGGTCATTTTTTTTTACAATTTTACTGAGCATTTAATTCTAAATAAATCACTGTTTAACAGGAAATTTTTGGCAATCCTGTGCTTTTCTTGTGGTGTTACATAGAATAGCATCACTGTAAACTATGGAAAAAGCAGCTGCTTTAAAATCTGTACTTCCTCACACAACTTTGAGTGCAAAAAAACTCTAAAAGTGCCATTGTAGAGGATGCCTTCCCAAACGAGACTGAGTTTATTTCTCAGGAAAGGTTTATTCGGAGTCTCATCCTCTAACAAGGAAAGTATCTCAGCAAAAGAGGCAGAACAATCTTTCATCACAGCTCTTATACCCCCAGAGACACAAAACCCCCAACGTCAAATATCACACCCTCAACCCACAGTCCTTCAGTAAACATATAGCCTCTGAGGCTCATTGGCGTCTCTATTGTCTCTTAACTCCTCAGCCTCGGGGGCTCCTGCTGGGACATTCTCTCTGACTTCCCGTCTCTCCAGAAACCACTTCACACCTCCCGAGGTCTCTGCCGGTTTCAGGTTCTCTTGGGCGTTTAGACGGGAAGTCTTCAGAGTATGCACTGTCATGCCTACTAAATACATGTGAGGGAAAATGCGTACCATACATGCATACCATATATGCGCCCTAAATGCGCGCCATACCATAACTTTTTGGAAAAGCTCCCACAAATCCAGGCTTTTTGGGCCACAACAATCACAAAAAGAGCTGACAAAATCCTGGAGGGACTGAAATACAGTGAGATTATGTCTGCATGGTTCATGCATTGAATTTGTTTACTTACTCTGGGTGGTGAACTTGACACGACACACCCTTTGCACTAAAGAAAGCACCTGTGAGCACTTTATGAAATGATAAGTTAAATAATAAAAAATGCATTATTGTAACTGATTTTGGGTCAGTTCTATATGTGATAATTTATGTACAGTGATCCCTCGCTACTTCGCGCCTCACCTTTCGCGCCCTCAGTGCATCGCGGATTTTTCAAAAATATTCATCAAAAATTCAAAATTGAGAAAAAATGGGCGGGCGCTAGCAGAAGGCAGGAAGACTACATTAGAACATCAGGTATCAACACGGAGAGCCCGCACAACTCAAAATCCACCTCTCTGTTCGCTGTTTTCGTTCTGGCTCGGCTTGGGAATCTCGCAAGCTGATTGGCCGAGACGTTTTACCCAGCTTCTCTCCCTGCCGAGCGCCCATACCCAGCGAAGGAAGACCGCATTCATTGTTCTTTATCGCTCGTGTTGCTTAGTCTCGCCGCGTGGAACTTTTCGCTGTTCTCTTGTGCCTTTTTGTGCGAAATAGTCTTCCCGTCAAGCCACTACGCCGCCTCCTGCAGCTTCTCCAGCTCTATCGGAAGCTGCCCTCGACGATCCTGCGCCTCTAGCACCTGACGATGAGGCGTCACCTGAGGAGCAGTAAAGCTCTCATTAACCTGTGCAGTAAATCATCTTCATCTTGAGTTACGTATCTTGTTGGCTCTCGGCGCCACACGAGTAGGCTGCCTTTTGCAACAGCGGCTCGATTCCGAGTCTTTTTCCCTTCCTCTCTCTTTTGATCCGTCTTTTTTTTTCACCCCACTTATATCACGGACACACAGATCGTCCTAAATGTCTCCTGAGCCGGTGGACGGAGCCACTGTTTATAGCAGGATACGATACAGCAGAGAACAGCTGCTAGCATTCAACCGCCACCCGGTCCCATTGGAAAAACTCGACATACCGAGAGAACTGAGGCGAAAACGCCGCGGCTGCCGGGCTGGAGTAAGGCGGAGGACAAAAAATATAAGGTACAGACCCTCCCTTCCATCTGTTGTCATGGGAAATGTACGGTCGATACTGGGAAAGTTAGATGAGCTAGCGGCTATCTCCCGTTATGATAGCACATACCGGGAGTGCTCTCTCCTTTTGTTTACTGAGACGTGGCTAATTGAACTAGCAGCAGATGCTAACATTGAGCTGGAGGGTTTTCACATGATACGAGCTGACCGAACACCAGACAGTGGCAAGGCTAGGGGCGGTGGAGTGATAATGTATGTTAACAACAACTGGTGCAGACCGGGACATATCACTGTTAAACAACGACACTGCAGCAAAGACATTGAGTTGCTAGCTGTTAGCATGAGGCCTACATATCTCCCGAGAGAACACTCACACGTGATCTGCATTGTTGTTTATGCAAATCCGACGGCGAACGCTGGGACAGCACGTGACGTCATCCATTCAGTAACCAGCAGGCTGCAGACAGAACACCCAGATGCTCTTCTCCTCATCTCAGGCGATTTCAACCATGTTTCACTGTCTCCCATTCTACCCACGTTCACCCAGTATGTCACATGCCACACTAGAGACAATAAAACACTGGATTTATTCTACGCAAACACTAAGGAGGCGTACACCTCATCACAACTCCCCCCACTCGGGAGATCGGATCACAACTTGGTTCATCTCCGGCCGGTGTACAAACCCCTAGTGCACAGACAACCTCCGGCCATGCACACTGTGGAGTTATGGTCTGAGGAGACAATGGACACCCTAAAGGGCTGTTTTGAAGCCACCGCCTGGAAGCAGCTCTGCGATCCACATGGTGAGGACATCGATGGCCTCATTCACACCTTCACGGGCTACCTCAGCTTCTGTGTGGACAAATCCGTTCCCACCAAGACCATACGGCGTCACTCAAACAACAAACCCTGGATCAACCCTGAGATAAAAACACTTCTGAGAGAGAAGAAGAGGATCTTCAGGTCAGGGAACAGGGAGATGCTGAAGTCCGTACAGAGGGAGCTGAGGAGAAAGATCAGAGAAGGCAAGGACAGCTTCAGGAAGAAGATGGAGGACAAGCTGCAACAGAGCGACATCAGCGGGGTCTGGAGAAACCTCAAAACCATCTCGGGGCTCCAGAATACCTCCCCCCAGGCCACAGGGGGCAGGGAGTGGGCGAACAACCTGAATCTGTTTTTCAATAGATTTGACCAACCGCCCTCCCCCCTGACTGCACAACAACCACTGCTGCCTCTAAAGAAATCAAGTCCTGCTGCCCACTCCCCACTCCACCAACACCCCCCCACTCCCAACACACAGCCCCCCATCCTGACCCTGACCAGGACCCAGGTGAGGACGGAGCTGAGGAAGATCAAGGCGAGGAAGGCGCCGGGACCGGACGGCATCAGCGCAAAGCTCCTCAAGTCCTGTGCAGACCAGCTGTGTGGGATTGTGATGTATATCTTCAACATGAGCCTGAAACTGGGGAGGGTACCACAGCTGTGGAAAACATCTTGTGTGGTACCTGTACCAAAAACTTCCCACCCCAAAGACCTGAACAGCTACAGACCGGTGGCCTTGACGTCCCACTTGATGAAGACCCTGGAGAGACTGCTCCTTGCTCACCTCCGCCCCCTGGTGGAACCAGCGATGGATCCACTCCAGTTCGCCTACCAGCATGGCATTGGGGTGGAGGATGCGGTGATCTTCCTCCTTCACCGTTCTCTGTCCCACCTGGAGAAGCCCGGGAATATGGTGAGGATCATGTTCTTTGACTTCTCCAGTGCTTTCAACACCATCCAACCGATGATCCTGAAGGACAAGCTGCTGCGCGCAGGGGTGGACCAGCACCTGTCATCATGGATCCTGGACTACCTCACGAACCGGCCTCAGTTTGTGAGAACCCGGGACTGTGTGTCCGACACGATCATCAGTAGCACGGGGCCCCCCCAGGGAACGGTGCTGGCTCCCTTCCTGTTCACTCTTTATACTGCGGACTTCTCACACAACACAACACACTGCCATCTACAGAAGTTCTCTGATGACTCTGCGATCGTTGGCCTCATCTCCAATGGAGATGAAGCTGAGTACAGAGGGCTTATCCAGGACTTCGTGGACTGGTGCCATCGGAACTGCCTCCAGATCAACGCGAGGAAAACTAAGGAGCTGGTGGTGGACTGCCGCAGGCATGGGCAGCCCCTCACAGTACCAGTAAATATACAGGGAACAGACATCGAGATGGTGACATCCTATAAGTACCTGGGTATTCATCTGAACAATAAACTAGACTGGTCACACAATACTGATGCACTCTACAAGAAGGGACAGCGCAGGCTGTTCCTGCTGAGGAGACTCAGGTCTTTTGGTGTACAAGGGGCGCTGCTGAAGTCATTCTATGACACGGTGGTGGCATCAGCCATCACTTTTGGAGTGGTCTGCTGGGGCAGTGGCATTACTGCAGCCGATAGGAAGAGACTGAACAAACTGATTAAGAAAGCTAGCTCTGTCCTGGGGCAGCGCCTTGATCCGATGGAGGAGATAGGAGAGAGAAGGACGGTGGCTAAACTGTCATCTCTGCTGGAGTCCGAGTTCCACCCTATGCAGGACATACTGAATGCACTGAGGAGCTCATTTAGCAGCAGACTACATCATCCCAGGTGCACAACCGAGAGGTTTCGTAGGTCCTTCCTACCAACGGCTGTCAGACTGTACAACCTAAGCAGGGCTGCTCGCAGAGATAGCAAAAAGACGTAACAAACTAATAGTTTTTTGAATGCAAAAGATGCAATAGACTTACACAATGGTCCCCTCCGGCATACAACTAGGAACATACCGGTCGCTATGGAGGGTGAGAATATGTATGGGCACATAATCATACCATGTAGGATAACTAAGTAGACGGTTATGCTGTTTCATTCCATCTAGCAACAATGCTCTGCACTGTGTGTGTTTATATATTTACATATTTATTCCATCTAGCTACAATGCTCAGCACTGGGTGTGTTTATATATTTATATATCTACATATTATTCCATCTAGCTACATTGCTCCGCACTGTGTGTGTTTATATACTTGCATATTTATTCCACCTAGCTGCAATGCTCCGTACTGTGGGTGTTTATATATTTACATATTTATTCCATCTAGCTACAATGCTCTGCACTGTGTGTTCATATATTCATATATTTATTCCATCCAGCTACAATGCTCTGCACTGTGTGTCTGTGTGTGTGTGTATATATATATATTTTATAGTAATACGTACATATTTTTTTTTTTTACACATTTTTTTTTTTTTTTTTTTTTTTTCTCTCGGCGCCACACGAGTAGGCTGCCTTTTGCAACAGCGGCTCGATTCCGAGTCTTTTTCCCTTCCTCTCTCTTTTGATCCATCTTTTTTTTTCACCCCACTTATATCACGGACACACAGATCGTCCTAAATGTCTCCTGAGCCGGTGGACGGAGCCACTGTTTATAGCAGGATACGATACAGCAGAGAACAGCTGCTAGCATTCAACCGCCACCCGGTCCCATTGGAAAAACTCGACATACCGAGAGAACTGAGGCGAAAACGCCACGGCTGCCGGGCTGGAGTAAGGCGGAGGACAAAAAATATAAGGTACAGACCCTCCCTTCCATCTGTTGTCATGGGAAATGTACGGTCGATACTGGGAAAGTTAGATGAGCTAGCGGCTATCTCCCGTTATGATAGCACATACCGGGAGTGCTCTCTCCTTTTGTTTACTGAGACGTGGCTAACTGAACTAGCAGCAGATGCTAACATTGAGCTGGAGGGTTTTCACATGATACGAGCTGACCGAACACCAGACAGTGGCAAGGCTAGGGGCGGTGGAGTGATAATGTATGTTAACAACAACTGGTGCAGACCGGGACATATCACTGTTAAACAACGACACTGCAGCAAAGACATTGAGTTGCTAGCTGTTAGCATGAGGCCTACATATCTCCCGAGAGAACACTCACACGTGATCTGCATTGTTGTTTATGCAAATCCGACGGCGAACGCTGGGACAGCACGTGACGTCATCCATTCAGTAACCAGCAGGCTGCAGACAGAACACCCAGATGCTCTTCTCCTCATCTCAGGCGATTTCAACCATGTTTCACTGTCTCCCATTCTATCCACGTTCACCCAGTATGTCACATGCCACACTAGAGACAATAAAACACTGGATTTATTCTACGCAAACACTAAGGAGGCGTACACCTCATCACAACTCCCCCCACTCGGGAGATCGGATCACAACTTGGTTCATCTCCGGCCGGTGTACAAACCCCTAGTGCACAGACAACCTCCGGCCATGCACACTGTGGAGTTATGGTCTGAGGAGACAATGGACACCCTAAAGGGCTGTTTTGAAGCCACCGCCTGGAAGCAGCTCTGCGATCCACATGGTGAGGACATCGATGGCCTCATTCACACCTTCACGGGCTACCTCAGCTTCTGTGTGGACAAATCCGTTCCCACCAAGACCATACGGCGTCACTCAAACAACAAACCCTGGATCAACCCTGAGATAAAAACACTTCTGAGAGAGAAGAAGAGGATCTTCAGGTCAGGGAACAGGGAGATGCTGAAGTCCGTACAGAGGGAGCTGAGGAGAAAGATCAGAGAAGGCAAGGACAGCTTCAGGAAGAAGATGGAGGACAAGCTGCAACAGAGCGACATCAGCGGGGTCTGGAGAAACCTCAAAACCATCTCGGGGCTCCAGAATACCTCCCCCCAGGCCACAGGGGGCAGGGAGTGGGCGAACAACCTGAATCTGTTTTTCAATAGATTTGACCAACCGCCCTCCCCCCTGACTGCACAACAACCACTGCTGCCTCTAAAGAAATCAAGTCCTGCTGCCCACTCCCCACTCCACCAACACCCCCCCACTCCCAACACACAGCCCCCCATCCTGACCCTGACCAGGACCCAGGTGAGGACGGAGCTGAGGAAGATCAAGGCGAGGAAGGCGCCGGGACCGGACGGCATCAGCGCAAAGCTCCTCAAGTCCTGTGCAGACCAGCTGTGTGGGATTGTGATGTATATCTTCAACATGAGCCTGAAACTGGGGAGGGTACCACAGCTGTGGAAAACATCTTGTGTGGTACCTGTACCAAAAACTTCCCACCCCAAAGACCTGAACAGCTACAGACCGGTGGCCTTGACGTCCCACTTGATGAAGACCCTGGAGAGACTGCTCCTTGCTCACCTCCGCCCCCTGGTGGAACCAGCGATGGATCCACTCCAGTTCGCCTACCAGCATGGCATTGGGGTGGAGGATGCGGTGATCTTCCTCCTTCACCGTTCTCTGTCCCACCTGGAGAAGCCCGGGAATATGGTGAGGATCATGTTCTTTGACTTCTCCAGTGCTTTCAACACCATCCAACCGATGATCCTGAAGGACAAGCTGCTGCGCGCAGGGGTGGACCAGCACCTGTCATCATGGATCCTGGACTACCTCACGAACCGGCCTCAGTTTGTGAGAACCCGGGACTGTGTGTCCGACACGATCATCAGTAGCACGGGGGCCCCCCAGGGAACGGTGCTGGCTCCCTTCCTGTTCACTCTTTATACTGCGGACTTCTCACACAACACAACACACTGCCATCTACAGAAGTTCTCTGATGACTCTGCGATCGTTGGCCTCATCTCCAATGGAGATGAAGCTGAGTACAGAGGGCTTATCCAGGACTTCGTGGACTGGTGCCATCGGAACTGCCTCCAGATCAACGCGAGGAAAACTAAGGAGCTGGTGGTGGACTGCCGCAGGCATGGGCAGCCCCTCACAGTACCAGTAAATATACAGGGAACAGACATCGAGATGGTGACATCCTATAAGTACCTGGGTATTCATCTGAACAATAAACTAGACTGGTCACACAACACTGATGCACTCTACAAGAAGGGACAGCGCAGGCTGTTCCTGCTGAGGAGACTCAGGTCTTTTGGTGTACAAGGGGCGCTGCTGAAGTCATTCTATGACACGGTGGTGGCATCAGCCATCACTTTTGGAGTGGTCTGCTGGGGCAGTGGCATTACTGCAGCCGATAGGAAGAGACTGAACAAACTGATTAAGAAAGCTAGCTCTGTCCTGGGGCAGCGCCTTGATCCGATGGAGGAGATAGGAGAGAGAAGGACGGTGGCTAAACTGTCATCTCTGCTGGAGTCCGAGTTCCACCCTATGCAGGACATACTGAATGCACTGAGGAGCTCATTTAGCAGCAGACTACATCATCCCAGGTGCACAACCGAGAGGTTTCGTAGGTCCTTCCTACCAACGGCTGTCAGACTGTACAACCTAAGCAGGGCTGCTCGCAGAGATAGCAAAAAGACGTAACAAACTAATAGTTTTTTGAATGCAAAAGATGCAATAGACTTACACAATGGTCCCCTCCGGCATACAACTAGGAACATACCGGTCGCTATGGAGGGTGAGAATATGTATGGGCACATAATCATACCATGTAGGATAACTAAGTAGACGGTTATGCTGTTTCATTCCATCTAGCAACAATGCTCTGCACTGTGTGTGTTTATATATTTACATATTTATTCCATCTAGCTACAATGCTCAGCACTGGGTGTGTTTATATATTTATATATCTACATATTATTCCATCTAGCTACATTGCTCCGCACTGTGTGTGTTTATATACTTGCATTTTTATTCCACCTAGCTGCAATGCTCCGTACTGTGGGTGTTTATATATTTACATATTTATTCCATCTAGCTACAATGCTCTGCACTGTGTTCATATATTCATATATTTATTCCATCCAGCTACAATGCTCTGCACTGTGTGTCTGTGTGTGTGTGTATATATATATATTTTATAGTAATACGTACATTTTTTTTTTTTTTACACATTTTTTTTTTTTTTTTTTTTTCTCTCGGCGCCACACGAGTAGGCTGCCTTTTGCAACAGCGGCTCGATTCCGAGTCTTTTTCCCTTCCTCTCTCTTTTGATCCATCTTTTTTTTTCACCCCACTTATATCACGGACACACAGATCGTCCTAAATGTCTCCTGAGCCGGTGGACGGAGCCACTGTTTATAGCAGGATACGATACAGCAGAGAACAGCTGCTAGCATTCAACCGCCACCCGGTCCCATTGGAAAAACTCAACATACCGAGAGAACTGAGGCGAAAACGCCACGGCTGCCGGGCTGGAGTAAGGCGGAGGACAAAAAATATAAGGTACAGACCCTCCCTTCCATCTGTTGTCATGGGAAATGTACGGTCGATACTGGGAAAGTTAGATGAGCTAGCGGCTATCTCCCGTTATGATAGCACATACCGGGAGTGCTCTCTCCTTTTGTTTACTGAGACGTGGCTAACTGAACTAGCAGCAGATGCTAACATTGAGCTGGAGGGTTTTCACATGATACGAGCTGACCGAACACCAGACAGTGGCAAGGCTAGGGGCGGTGGAGTGATAATGTATGTTAACAACAACTGGTGCAGACCGGGACATATCACTGTTAAACAACGACACTGCAGCAAAGACATTGAGTTGCTAGCTGTTAGCATGAGGCCTACATATCTCCCGAGAGAACACTCACACGTGATCTGCATTGTTGTTTATGCAAATCCGACGGCGAACGCTGGGACAGCACGTGACGTCATCCATTCAGTAACCAGCAGGCTGCAGACAGAACACCCAGATGCTCTTCTCCTCATCTCAGGCGATTTCAACCATGTTTCACTGTCTCCCATTCTACCCACGTTCACCCAGTATGTCACATGCCACACTAGAGACAATAAAACACTGGATTTATTCTACGCAAACACTAAGGAGGCGTACACCTCATCACAACTCCCCCCACTCGGGAGATCGGATCACAACTTGGTTCATCTCCGGCCGGTGTACAAACCCCTAGTGCACAGACAACCTCCGGCCATGCACACTGTGGAGTTATGGTCTGAGGAGACAATGGACACCCTAAAGGGCTGTTTTGAAGCCACCGCCTGGAAGCAGCTCTGCGATCCACATGGTGAGGACATCGATGGCCTCATTCACACCTTCACGGGCTACCTCAGCTTCTGTGTGGACAAATCCGTTCCCACCAAGACCATACGGCGTCACTCAAACAACAAACCCTGGATCAACCCTGAGATAAAAACACTTCTGAGAGAGAAGAAGAGGATCTTCAGGTCAGGGAACAGGGAGATGCTGAAGTCCGTACAGAGGGAGCTGAGGAGAAAGATCAGAGAAGGCAAGGACAGCTTCAGGAAGAAGATGGAGGACAAGCTGCAACAGAGCGACATCAGCGGGGTCTGGAGAAACCTCAAAACCATCTCGGGGCTCCAGAATACCTCCCCCCAGGCCACAGGGGGCAGGGAGTGGGCGAACAACCTGAATCTGTTTTTCAATAGATTTGACCAACCGCCCTCCCCCCTGACTGCACAACAACCACTGCTGCCTCTAAAGAAATCAAGTCCTGCTGCCCACTCCCCACTCCACCAACACCCCCCCACTCCCAACACACAGCCCCCCATCCTGACCCTGACCAGGACCCAGGTGAGGACGGAGCTGAGGAAGATCAAGGCGAGGAAGGCGCCGGGACCGGACGGCATCAGCGCAAAGCTCCTCAAGTCCTGTGCAGACCAGCTGTGTGGGATTGTGATGTATATCTTCAACATGAGCCTGAAACTGGGGAGGGTACCACAGCTGTGGAAAACATCTTGTGTGGTACCTGTACCAAAAACTTCCCACCCCAAAGACCTGAACAGCTACAGACCGGTGGCCTTGACGTCCCACTTGATGAAGACCCTGGAGAGACTGCTCCTTGCTCACCTCCGCCCCCTGGTGGAACCAGCGATGGATCCACTCCAGTTCGCCTACCAGCATGGCATTGGGGTGGAGGATGCGGTGATCTTCCTCCTTCACCGTTCTCTGTCCCACCTGGAGAAGCCCGGGAATATGGTGAGGATCATGTTCTTTGACTTCTCCAGTGCTTTCAACACCATCCAACCGATGATCCTGAAGGACAAGCTGCTGCGCGCAGGGGTGGACCAGCACCTGTCATCATGGATCCTGGACTACCTCACGAACCGGCCTCAGTTTGTGAGAACCCGGGACTGTGTGTCCGACACGATCATCAGTAGCACGGGGGCCCCCCAGGGAACGGTGCTGGCTCCCTTCCTGTTCACTCTTTATACTGCGGACTTCTCACACAACACAACACACTGCCATCTACAGAAGTTCTCTGATGACTCTGCGATCGTTGGCCTCATCTCCAATGGAGATGAAGCTGAGTACAGAGGGCTTATCCAGGACTTCGTGGACTGGTGCCATCGGAACTGCCTCCAGATCAACGCGAGGAAAACTAAGGAGCTGGTGGTGGACTGCCGCAGGCATGGGCAGCCCCTCACAGTACCAGTAAATATACAGGGAACAGACATCGAGATGGTGACATCCTATAAGTACCTGGGTATTCATCTGAACAATAAACTAGACTGGTCACACAACACTGATGCACTCTACAAGAAGGGACAGCGCAGGCTGTTCCTGCTGAGGAGACTCAGGTCTTTTGGTGTACAAGGGGCGCTGCTGAAGTCATTCTATGACACGGTGGTGGCATCAGCCATCACTTTTGGAGTGGTCTGCTGGGGCAGTGGCATTACTGCAGCCGATAGGAAGAGACTGAACAAACTGATTAAGAAAGCTAGCTCTGTCCTGGGGCAGCGCCTTGATCCGATGGAGGAGATAGGAGAGAGAAGGACGGTGGCTAAACTGTCATCTCTGCTGGAGTCCGAGTTCCACCCTATGCAGGACATACTGAATGCACTGAGGAGCTCATTTAGCAGCAGACTACATCATCCCAGGTGCACAACCGAGAGGTTTCGTAGGTCCTTCCTACCAACGGCTGTCAGACTGTACAACCTAAGCAGGGCTGCTCGCAGAGATAGCAAAAAGACGTAACAAACTAATAGTTTTTTGAATGCAAAAGATGCAATAGACTTACACAATGGTCCCCTCCGGCATACAACTAGGAACATACCGGTCGCTATGGAGGGTGAGAATATGTATGGGCACATAATCATACCATGTAGGATAACTAAGTAGACGGTTATGCTGTTTCATTCCATCTAGCAACAATGCTCTGCACTGTGTGTGTTTATATATTTACATATTTATTCCATCTAGCTACAATGCTCAGCACTGGGTGTGTTTATATATTTATATATCTACATATTATTCCATCTAGCTACATTGCTCCGCACTGTGTGTGTTTATATACTTGCATATTTATTCCACCTAGCTGCAATGCTCCGTACTGTGGGTGTTTATATATTTACATATTTATTCCATCTAGCTACAATGCTCTGCACTGTGTTCATATATTCATATATTTATTCCATCCAGCTACAATGCTCTGCACTGTGTGTCTGTGTGTGTGTGTATATATATATATTTTATAGTAATACGTACATATGTATATTAGCTGCTCTTGCTTGCTTGTTTTTTTCTTGCCTTCTGATTGTTGCTCTGAGTGTTGCTATCCCTGTGCTGTTGCAATCCTGGAATTTCCCCGTTGTGGGACTAATAAAGGCTTATCTTATCTTATCTTATCTTATCTTATATGTATATTAGCTGCTCTTGCTTGCTTGTTTTTTTCTTGCCTTCTGATTGTTGCTCTGAGTGTTGCTATCCCTGTGCTGTTGCAATCCTGGAATTTCCCCGTTGTGGGACTAATAAAGGCTTATCTTATCTTATCTTATCTTATCTTATCTTGTTATAAGAATAAAAGAGTTCTAAAAACATATTTATGTACACTTTATTTACATCTACGTATGTATGTACACTTACACACACACACACACGTATCATATGAGAGAGAGAGTGAGAGAATGAACGTACGTATTATTTATGGGTGACGTCATTAGGGGTGACGCTACTTCGCGGTTTTTCACTTTTCGCGGTCGGTTCTGGAACCCATTAACCGCGATAAGTGAGGGATCACTGTATTAACAAAGTTAGAAGATTCTTGGTACAATTTGCAGCATTAGGTCTCAAAGATTTTTGTTTCATGGCAAGTAAAATGGCTATTAAAATGGTAATTCCCCAGATCGAATCGGAATTGAATCGATTCAGAATCTCAAGAATCGGAATCGAATCGATTCTGGAAATTAGGGATCGTTCCCAGCCCTAGTGGTCGTATCTGGCAATGGGCCTCAATTCTTATGCCAAGAATTTAAAAAGTTTGCTAGGGAGTTTGACTTTTTGCACATCACCTCAAGTCCACACAACCCTCAAGGAAACGGACATGCAGAGAGAGGAGTTCAAACAGCAAAAAGAATCTTAAAGCAGCAAGATCCTTTCCTAGCCCTCGTGCTTTCGATCAACGCCCGGCACCACCACAGGCATGAGTCCTGCAGAGCTACTTATGGGTCGAAAGATCAAAACAACTCTTCCTACACTGGAAGTGAATCTTCAGCCCCGATGGCCTGATCTGGAAGTCGTCAGGAACAAGGATGCAATGGAGAAACAGAAACAAGCATTCTACTTCAATCAGCGCCATGGAGCTAAACCCCTACCTTCGTTAAAGCCAGGAGATTCAGTCCTCACAAAGCTGGACCATCAGAAATCCTGGAAAACACCCGCTGTTGTCACTGGAGAAAGCAGCACACCTCGCTCCTTTCTTATTGAAACACCCCAGGGAGCAACTTTACGATGCAACCGCCGTCACTTGCAACATGATCCTGAAACAGCCAGAGAGATACCCTCTTCAGCTCCAAATGACCTGCAGCCAGAGATTGTCGAACAGCAGCCTGAAACTGCAGCTGCCGCTGACACTATTTTACCAGTATCCAGTGTCAAACCGCCAGACCCAAAGCATGGACTGTTGTTTACCCGGTCTGGTAGAATGATTAAACCTGTGCAAAGACTAAATTTGTAGAGAGAAAAAAAAAAATGAAAAAGAGAGAAAATCACGTGTTCACTGTGATAAGTGTGACTATTTGGTTCAGTAATTAAGCCATGGGCTGTGGGGAAGGGTGAAATGGAAATGAAAAATGTTTGAATTGAAAATTGTTTTGTTCTGAAAAAAAAAAAAAACTAAAAAGGGGGAGATGTCATATAATGTGATAATTATGTGTGGTGTGTCTTTAAGCCTGTGGTGACGTCACAGGTCAGAGTTGACCTTCACCGAGTGAATATGTATGAAAAATGGCGATGTGTTGATGTTGCCGCCTATTAATGTTTCCCACTCCTAGTTTTAATAGAGAACTTTGTTGAAACCACTATTCGTGTGGACCTCAGGTCTTTACAGCAGAATTAATAAAGGCTGCAGTACGAGCTTTTTTTACTCAATAGAACTAAACTGAAATGAACAAATCTTCCCAGGAAATGAATTGAAACCCTTTTCACAAATTGAAAGTTAATTTGTAGTTAAAATATAAACAACTAAAATAAAATAAATTATTAAACCCTACTGTGGTGTGGGGATTTAAAAATATGATTAATTTTACTGCTAAATCTGTTTTTTCATCTCCCCTTGAGATCTGTGAAGACTGGGTTTCCACTCCAAGATCCATCCTGCACTAAGACGTTCTGAAGGGAAGAGGTTGTCAGTGGAGGACCATCCCTGCTTCCTGGTGCATTTCAGCACAGAAGAAGACCACAAGTTTTTCAGGGTCTTTGTTTTCAAATTCAAGATTCAAGAAGGTGCTGCCATAATTTTCTACATACTCTAACATGCATTCAATGCAATTTAGTTGTTGTAATAACTAATTCTTTTATTTCTTTTTTAATCTAAGCTCTCAGCAAGAATACAGTGTTGGTCATTGTTTGACAGCTTTACTGAACATTTAATTCTACATAAATTACTGTTTAACAGTAAATTTTTGGCAATCCTGTGCTTTTCTTGTGGTGTTGCATAGAATAGCATCACTGTAAACTATGGGGGCAATGGATCAGCGTTCTCGTCGCGCCCTCCGCCAGTACCCGGGCTCGCCTGGGGAAGCTAATGATCCTACCAGCAGACTAAATTCGAAGAGACGACGCCTCTGTGCCAAGTCAAAGAAGAATCCTAGTCACCGTCCTAAAGCCGAAAGCAAACAGCCCCAAGAGCACTTTGTGGTAGGATCTGCCCTTCGCATATTACAACTAAACGTTGAAGGCCTATCTGCAGCCAAGCGAAGCCTTATTGAAGTCCTCGCCTTCCAACATTCGATTGATGTAATCTGCCTCCAAGAGACTCATATTGGCACAGAGGAAGCTGGCCGCTTCACCATCAAAGGCTTTGACCTCCTGTGCTATGTTCTACATGTTAAACATGGACGTGCCACCTATGTGCGTTCTGACATAGTTGAAGCAAATCACCTGATAACAACACATTTCTCAGACACCATAATCATTGGTGGCTTCCATATTGTCAATGTGTACAAGCCCCCTAATGCCAACTGGGATCTGCAGGTCTTACCCACCCTACCCCACCCTGCCATCTATGTGGGGGACTTTAACAGCCATCACCCTGACTGGGGGTACCCAGCAGTGGACAGTGATGGGGAGGCACTTTCAAACTGGGCATCCAGAAATGACCTCGCTTTGATATACGACCCCAAACAAAGAGGAACCTTCCACTCTGCTAGGTGGAAGAAGGACTATTCTCCTGACCTGTGTTGGGTCAGTTCTTTGAATGGGGAGCCATATCCTACACAGATCCTCATTCTTGATGATTTTCCACACAGCCAACACCGGCCCCTGCTTGTACACATTGGCCTACAACTTCCAGTCATATACAGCCCAAGGACGATGCGCTGGAACTTCCGCAAAGCCAACTGGAAGAAATTCAGTGAAACTCTGGACCGGAGCGTTGTTACCATCCCACTCCACACCATCACTGTAGATGAAGCATACAACCGTTTCTGCAGCGCAATCTTCAAGGCTGCCCATACTGCAATCCCACGAGGCTACCGACCCCTCTATGTCCCATGTTTGGACGGAGAAAGTGCTGCCCTCCTACAATCCTATCAAACATCAGGGGACCCAGAGATAGCAGACCATCTCATTGAATCGCTAAATACAGCCCGGCGAAAGAAATGGGAGGAGACAGTTGCTGACCAGAGCTTTACCCACTCTAGCAGGAAATGTTGGAGCCTCATCCGTCGCCTAGGAGCTGCACAGAAGCCCCCTAGCCAAAGCCGAGCATCCGTCACACCCAACCAAGTTGCATCCCACCTACTGACTATCGCCAAAGCACCCCAAGACAAAGACACCAGAAGAGCAGTTACAACTAAGCTAAAAAAACACCAAAAAATGCCTGTAGAGGAAACGAACCCTGAACTCTTCGAGGCTGCTGAACTGGAGAAAGTCCTACAGGGCCTGAAATGTGGAAAGGCAGCAGGATACGATAACATCTTCCCAGAATTCATGAAAAATCTTGGCCCCCGAGCCCTAACCTGGTTGACACAATTTTACACAAGGATCACACAAACAAACTCAATCCTAAAGAAATGGCGGACAGCAAAGGTCATTGCCATCCCAAAACCTGGCAAAGACCACAAACTACCAGCAAGCTACCGCCCAATCTCCCTACTCAGCGTTCCTTACAAAATCATGGAGCGCCTAATACTGCAACGCATTTCCCCAGAAATAGAGGATATTCTAAGTGTGGATCAAGCAGGTTTCCGCAAGGACCGCAGTACAGGAGAACAAGTACTGGCCCTAACCACCTTCATCGAAAATGGCTTCGAGAACAGACTGGAGACAGGGGCTGTGTTTCTCGATCTTACAGCCGCCTATGATACGGTCTGGCACAAAGGCCTCCTCCTGAAACTTATAAAGGCGATCCCTGCTTGGGCAACAGCAATTATAAAAACCCTGCTGACCAACCGAAGGTTCAGAGTCCACCTCAGTCAGAACACAAGTGCATGGAGAATGCAGAAAAACGGACTCCCACAAGGCTCAGTTCTAGCTCCAACTCTGTTCAATCTCTACATAAACGACCTGCCTACTACAAAATCCCGCAAATTCATCTATGCAGACGACATCTGTTTGGCATTCCAAGCACCAGACTTTGAACCACTGGAACGGGTGCTCACGGAAGATCTTGCCAAACTGGACCAGTTCTGCAAAATCTGGCGCCTAAAACCAAGCCCAGCAAAAACCGTCTCCAGTGTATTCCATCTCCACAATGCAAAAGCTGCCAGAGAACTAAACATCCACCTGAACGGACTCAAGCTTAAGCATGCCCCAAATCCAACTTATCTTGGAGTGACCCTTGATAGGACCTTATCCTTCAAGGAACATCTAAAGGGGACGGCTGCTAAGGTGAAGGTACGAAACAACCTGCTCTGCAAGCTCGCTGGTGCAAAATGGGGGGCGGCAGTCTCCACCCTGCGCACCTCAGCACTGGCCCTTTCATACTCTGTAGCAGAATATTGTGCCCCTGTCTGGTCCAGGTCATCTTACTCACACCATGTAGACACCCAGCTCAACTCAACAATGAGAACTATAACTGGAACAATCCGCTCAACACCACTCCCCTGGCTGTCTGTGCTGTCAAACATAGCCCCTCCACACATCCGGCGAGCAGCATTAACTCAAAGGATGCTCCAAAAAGTTAAAGATTTTCCTCACTTGCCAATCCATGCAGATATCTACACCCCACCCACTGCCCGACTTTCATCCAGACGGCCGATTTGGAAAAACCCTCCCCCAGCTGACTTTACCATCCAGACAGCTTGGCAAGAGGAATGGGAGACCAAGGAGGTCCCAAACAAACAGCTGGTGATAAACCCCAACCAACAGGTCCTGGGCACCAACCTCCCAAGGAGACAGTGGTCTACACTCAATCACTTCAGGACTGGACATGGCCCCTGCTTGGCCAGCCTTCACAGATGGGGCAGTAGCCCTAGCCCACTGTGCGCATGTGGAGAGGAGCAAACAATGGAACACATCATAGAGGTTTGCCTGCTCCAAAGACTGGAAGGAGGATTACACACCCTCCATACAGCAAACCAGGAGGCAACTGCTTGGCTTAAGGACTTTGCATTCGCTAAATAAATAACTGTAAACTATAGAAAAAGCAGCTACTTTGAAATCTGTACTTCCTAACATAACTTTCAGTGCAATAATCCTCTAAAAATGTCACAACTTTTTTGGAAACGCTCCCACAAATTCAGGCTTTTTGGGCCACAACAATCACAAAAACAGTGAAGGAAATCCTGTAGGGACTGAAATACAGTGAGATAATGTCTACATGCTTCATGCATTGAATTTGTTTACTGACTCTGGGTTGTTGACTTGACACTACACACCCTTTGCACTAAAGAAAGCACTTGTGAGCACTTTGTGAAATCACAAGTTAAATAATAAAAAAAATCATGATTGTAACTGATTTTGGGTCAGTTCTTTATGTGATAATTTATGTATTAACAAAGTTAGTGTATTCCTGGTACAATTTAGGTCTTGAAGATTTTTTTCCTGGCAAGTAAAATTGCTATTAAAATGGTAATTTCCCTGATCGGATCGGATCAAATCAAATCCAGTTGAATCGATTGAGAATCTCAAGAGTCAGATTCATATCGTTTCTGGAAATTAGGGATTATCCCCAGCCTTACTTATAGACCTAATGCTGCAAATTGTACCAGGAATACTTTAACTTTGTCCATCCATCCATCTTCTACTGCTTTTCCGGAGGTCGGGGTCGCAGAGGCAGCAGTTCAAGCGGAGAAGCCCAGACTTCCCTCTCCCCAGCCACCTGCTCCAGCTCTTCAGAGAGGATACCAAGGCATTCCCAGACCAGCTGGGAGACATAGTCTCTCCAGCGAGTCCTGGGTCTGCCCAGGACTA
This sequence comes from Pholidichthys leucotaenia, assembly GCA_020510985.1. Classification (NCBI taxonomy): domain Eukaryota; kingdom Metazoa; phylum Chordata; class Actinopteri; order Cichliformes; family Pholidichthyidae; genus Pholidichthys; species Pholidichthys leucotaenia. The sequence goes on from CM035849.1 coordinate 42,912,236, forward strand.
ACTTTAACTTTGTTAAAGTTTTTTTTTTTTTTTTGTTAGTTTTTTTCCTCAAAGTGTCATTATTTATTTGTGACATTAATGAATGGTTTCTTCTGTTTCTTTCTCCTTGTAGACCTCAAAGATGAAAAAATACGGCTCAGCAGCTCTGTAACCAAGAGCCTCAAGCAGATCTCGTGGAGATTAAAGAGGAACGGGTAGAACCAGAACAGATTAAAGAGGAAGACAGAGAACCCAAAAAGATTAAAGAGGAACAAATAAAACCAGAAGAGTTTAAAGAGGAAGTGATAGGACCAGAAAAGATTAAAGGGGAACTGATAGAACCAGAACAGATTAAAGAGGAACAAGTAGAATCAGAACATGTGAAAGATGAAATGATAGAACCAAAACAGATTAAAGAAGAACTAATGGAACCAGAAAAGATCAAAGAACTAATGGAACCAGAACATGTTAAAGAGGAACAGGTAGAACCAGACCACATTCAAGAGGAATGGGTAGAAACAAAACAGATTAATGAGGACCAGGTAGAACCTGAAAAGATTAAAGAGGAACAAATGGAACCAGAACAAGTCAAAGAGGAACTGTTAGGACCAGAACACATTAAAGAGGAACAGATAGAACCAGAACAGATTAAAGAAGAACTCATGGAACCAGAACACATTAAAGAGGAACAGGTAGAACCAGACCACATTCAAGAGAAATGGGTAGAAACAAAACAGATTAATGAGGGCCAGGTAGAACCTGAAAAGATTAAAGAGGAACAAACGGAACCAGAACAAGTCAAAGAGGAACTGTTAGGACCAGAGCACATTAAAGAGGAACAGATAGAACCAGAACAGATTAAAGAAGAATTCATGGAACCAGAACACATTAAAGAGGATGAGGTAGAACCAGAACATGTTAAAGAGGAACACATAGAATCAGAACAGATTAAAGAACAACTAATGGAACCAGAACACATTAAAGAGGAACTGATAGAACCAGGACAGATTAAAGTGGAACAGGTAGAACCCAAAAAGATTAAAGAGGAACAGCTAGAACCTGATAAGATTAAAGAGAAATTGTTCATCAGTCAGGAGAGAGAACATGTACAGAAGGTGGAGACCGAAACCATCATGGTGACTTGTATTCATGAGGAAAATGACACCATCGAACCAGAACCAAACTGTGAACAGCTCCTCTCTCAGAACTTGGTTATATTTGAGAGCCCGGCGGAGGAAAGAAGACAGCGTGAAGACTCTGAATTTCCTAAAAGTGAAGAACCGAAGCCAAAGAAGGCCCATCTAAACGACAGAAGTCACTGTAGGGGGTCTGACAACGCTCTGATGCAAAAGACTCTCAGGACCCTCAAAACAGGTAAAAAGATTTACCTCTGAATTATTTGTACACTGATGTGTCCTGAGTAGGGTTGTCACAATTCTAACATTTCAAATCGGATACTGATATCAACAGCTGTTAGATTCACTAATGGGCAAGTCTACACCAGTGTTTCCTATTCCTTAAAGACCTTGGCGTGGTGACAACATATTTTTTTTCCCGGGGGCGGGGGGGGGGGGCAGAAAATACATGACACTGTTGTAACCTGAACAGGTTAATTTTATACTATTTATTTCTTTTTATAAAAAATTTTGCACAGAAACTTTTCACATGGAACTTATTATTTGAAGTATTGTACAACCAAGGCTTGAATGTTGGAATATTGGGTGAGTTGGGGTCCCACCCAGACATCCTGTGTATGGACTTTTTTACTGGTGTATCCTTCTCTCCTTCCTCTGCTCTCACCTCTCCTGGACCCTCTTCCTGAGCACTTTCCTGTCTTTGGCTCATCTTGTCTGTCTCATCTTTCCCTTTCTGAGCCCTTTCTAATTCAGGTTTTCTCTCCGTCTATGGTGGTATACAAACAGGTTAGAAAATACCATGTGTCACGTTTTGTCTGGCAGGATTTTTTTTTTGTCATGGTTTACATAAATGACAAAAGTATGTGTATTTTTTGTATTTTTATTCTAGTGTTCCTTTTTTCCAATGAGAAAGTGTAGGGAAGGGAAAAAAACAAACATTCATAATAGTAATTTACTCATGTATACTTAAATTATATGATCAGAGGTGGGTATAGTAGTCAGAAATTCTATTCATGTAAAAGCAATGCTATGAAATTAATAATTAAACGTAGACAACCAAAAATTTTTAGTTGAGGGTACAAAGAGCACCCACTTAAAAACTTGAGTAATGACTTCAGTCTTGAAGGTTTGAGGTTTTTCTCCAAAATTTATAACAATTTTCTGATAGTTTTCTACTTTTCTCTTTAAATTTATCTAAATTTGTAACTATTTTCCTCAAATTTATAATTTCCTCTTGTAGAATGATGTTTTTTCTTGTAGATTTGAGACTATTATAAATTTGTGGATTATTTTATGGCTAAGTTTTATCTTTTTTTAATTCAGTGCAATCCAACTATTTATAAAGCACTTTAAAAACAACGAGAGCTGACACCCTGTACATCAACGATAAATAAAATATAAAAACCTAAAACCTAAAAACAATAAAATACAGGTAAAGTACAAAACAGCACAAACAAAACAATAGCCATGCAATAGAGACAATAAGAACAAATAAAATCAATGTCGCAAAGTGGGTCAAAAGCCAGAGATTAAAAATGGGTTTTAAGAGGAGTTTTAAAACTGGAGAGTGAAGAGGCCTGTCTGATGGACAAAGGCTGATTATTTTAAAATTACAGTTTTTTTTTAATAAATTTGAAACAGAATGTGGCAAAATTTTTATTTTTTTTCCTCTTCTGACCAAAATTTTGCAGAGCAGAACAGAACAATAACTTTAACTGAATTCAAAGAAATATAATTATTAAAATTATATTTAAAGAAATAAATCAAGTAAAATGACCAAAGATGCAGTTATTTCTGTCATTTTTCTTCATACAGTATTTATGACAGCAGGAAAAACCTCCCTTATTTTGAATTTCAAATATTGGCACGTTTAGTTTGTCTAAAGGCTACTGATGGATTAAAATCATTGACTTTGTGAATTTCGGTCATCTTAACTTGCCAGATACATAATAATGAACATACATTAGTTAACCCCCTTGCACTCGGGCCAATTTTCCAAAAAACGCCAAAAAATAATGTGCCCAAAGTAAATCGAAAGCTGTTATTCAACCCTTTGCAGCATCTTCATGGGGTTGGTCTCATTTAAAAGAAAACACTTTGAATTTTTTGGCAAAAAAACATGATCTCTCTAAGTGCTCCGGCCACTGAGTTACAGTCATCTAAACATACTGAACTTGAAGAAAATAAATTTGGCCACGGTGTTTTTTTGGATACAAATGCTTGCAAATAACACACAGCTGTCCGATCTGGCTGGAAAATGCAACAGAAATGTAGAACCAAGTGTTATTCAGCTGAGATCCAAATTTGGTAACAGTACCACAAAAAATGAATATTTTACACAGCTTTTTCCTCAGGTAGTTCCCAGGCGTTTTGGAACTGTGCCAAATTGTGCCAAATGGCACAGTTTGGAAAAACGTCTGTAACTTTTGAATGATTCAATGTCGAATCTTCATTTTGGGCTCTAATGAAAGGTCACATTCAGGGCTGTGTCTGTGTTTGTGTGTGTGTGTGTGTGTGTGTGTGTGGGGTTGTCCCCCCCCCCCGCTACAAAGGACTGAGTTCGGCCCTCGCTACATGACGGATTACACTCGTTGCATGTTTCTACAGCAACGCTGTCACAGCGGCTTCTCCCCCCCTCGCTACTGTGTGTGTGTGTGGGGGGGGGGGGTTGTCCCCCCCCCCTCGCTACAGAGGACGGCCATCGCTACATGACGGAATAGACTCATATGGCTATGCATATGGCGACCGCTGCGCAGTCAGCGCGGCTTCCCCCCACGGACTGGGGGGCGTTCGGACCGTGAAGGCCCCCCCCCCCCCCGCTCCTCTTCTGCAGTGGAGGGGGGGGGGGGGCGTTCACAGTCCGAACACGGAAAATGAACTGTTTATCGTGGCGCACGCACTTCGTACTTCGTGCGCCGTATAGTTGTAATTTACCGATCGGTCAAAAGTCGTTTTTGGATTACAGTTTTCAGGGAGAAATAATAATTTAGCTTATAACACCTTACCTCTTCACAGCAGCAGAGTCCTGGCGAACTTCTCTTCCCCATTGTCAGACGAACGCGACGCTGGGCCGCTCGTGGATCCCGGTCAAAACATAATTCCAATATTGCGGTTTTGGTGAATGATTTACGACCTTTGTCGTCGGCCTCCGTCGGTCTATGATGACGGAAGAGAATCCTAAACGTCTATTCTGCTGGAATGAGTGCAGGTCCCACTTGTGGGTGTTCTCCATGCTGCTGGGTCTGTAGCAGGTTCATCCAGCGTCCTTTTTTTTCATCTGCTGCAACAGTAAATCTCTCTTCACCCAGCCCGACCTTCTGTGCTTCAGTTGGCTCCTGCATCCACAGTAGGCGGGTCCTCCTTCCTAGGTTTTCATTCATTGGTTCTTCAAGGTTTCAGAAACCCAATTCAAGGCTCTTATTAGTCGAATGAGAGGTCAATCAGATGAACTAATCTGTTCGCGGCTGTGTCTGCAGCTTTTTTTTTCAGTGGCACTTGGACGCCAACACCAACTACATCACCACCATCAGGACCATGCGTCCGAGAGCGCACGAGGACGCACGAGTGCGCCCTAGGACGCAGAGACTTGCCCGCCCGCGGTACAACGGAGCGCAAGTGGTTAAAGGGTACCTGTGGTGGTCGTCTAAACGCATTCAACTTGAAAACATTAGGCAAAGTATTCGTTATTTGGTTAAATAATTATTGCCAGCCATATACCACCAGAGAAATATGCAAATATGACCGCAGGCATGGCCAGCCAATGAAAACTCTGCGCGCAGCCATGACACATGTGGATGTGACGTCATTACGTTGATACTGAAAAGTCAATACTCCGTCTGTATGAGCGACTAGGGTGCTGTTGTGAGTGTTTTTATTCTATTATGGCTGAATTGTCGGACTCTGAGGAAGAATTCGTCCAACATAAGATAAGATAAGATAAGCCTTTATTAGTCCCACAACGGGGAAATTCCAGGATTGCAACAGCACAGGGATAGCAACACTCAGAGCAACAATCAGAAGGCAAGAAAAAACAAGCAAGCAAGAGCAGCTAATATACATATGTACATATTACTATAAAATATATATACACACACACACACACACACAGACACACAGTGCAGAGCATTGTAGCTGGATGGAATAAATATATGAATATATGAACACACAGTGCAGAGCATTGTAGCTAGATGGAATAAATATGTAAATATATAAACACCCACAGTATGGAGCATTGCAGCTAGGTGGAATAAATATGCAAGTATATAAACACACACAGTGCGGAGCAATGTAGCTAGATGGAATAATATGTAGATATATAAAAACACAGTGCGGAGCATTGTAGCTAGATGGAATAAATATATAGATATATAAATATAAACACACCCAGTGCAGAGCATTGTAGCTAGATGGAATAAATATGTAAATATATAAACACACACAGTGCAGAGCATTGTTGCTAGGTGGGATGAAACAGCATAACCGTCTATTTAGTTATCCTACATGGTATGATTATGTGCCCATACATATTCTCACCCTCCATAGCGACCGGTATGTTCCTAGTTGTATGCCGGAGAGGACCATTGTGTAAGTCTATTGCATCTTTTGCATTCAAAAAAAAAACAAAAAAAAACACTATTAGTTTGTTACGTCTTTTTGCTATCTCTGCGAGCAGCCCTGCTTAGGTTGTACAGTCTGACAGCCGTTGGTAGGAAGGACCTACGAAACCTCTCGGTTGTGCACCTGGGATGATGTAGTCTGCTGCTAAATGAGCTCCTCAGTGCATCCAGTATGTCCTGCATAGGGTGGAACTCGGACTCCAGCAGAGATGACAGTTTAGCCACCGTCCTTCTCTCTCCTATCTCCTCCATCGGATCAAGGCGTTGCCCCAGGACAGAGCTAGCTTTCTTAATCAGTTTGTTCAGTCTCTTCCTATCGGCTGCAGTAATGCCACTGCCCCAGCAGACCACTCCAAAAGTGATGGCTGATGCCACCACCGTGTCATAGAATGACTTCAGCAGCGCCCCTTGTACACCAAAAGACCTGAGTCTCCTCAGCAGGAACAGCCTGCGCTGTCCCTTCTTGTAGAGTGCGTCAGTATTGTGTGACCAGTCTAGTTTATTGTTCAGATGAATACCCAGGTACTTGTAGGATGTCACCATCTCGATGTCTGTTCCCTGTATATTTACTGGTGCTGTGAGGGGCTGCCCATGCCTGCGGCAGTCCACCACCAGCTCCTTAGTTTTCCTCGCGTTGATCTGGAGGCAGTTCCGATGGCACCAGTCCACAAAGTCCTGGATAAGCCCTCTGTACTCAGCTTCATCTCCGCTGGAGATGAGACCAACGATCGCAGAGTCATCAGAGAACTTCTGTAGATGGCAATGTGTTGTGTTGTGTGAGAAGTCCGCAGTATAAAGAGTGAACAAGAAGGGAGCCAGCACCGTTCCCTGGGGGGCCCCCGTGCTACTGATGATCGTGTCGGAAACACAGTCCCGGGTTCTCACAAACTGAGGCCGGTTCGTGAGGTAGTCCAGGATCCATGATGACAGGTGCTGGTCCACCCCTGCGCGCAGCAGCTTGTCCTTCAGGATCATCGGTTGGATGGTGTTGAAAGCACTGGAGAAGTCAAAGAACATGATCCTCACCATATTCCCGGGCTTCTCCAGGTGGGACAGAGAACGGTGAAGGAGGAAGATCACCGCATCCTCCACCCCAATGCCATGCTGGTAGGCGAACTGGAGTGGATCCATCGCTGGTTCCACCAGGGGGCGGAGATGAGCAAGGAGCAGTCTCTCCAGGGTCTTCATCAAGTGGGACGTCAAGGCCACCGGTCTGAAGCTGTTCAGGTCTTTGGGGTGGGAAGTTTTTGGTACAGGTACCACACAAGATGTTTTCCACAGCTGTGGTACCCTCCCCAGTTTCAGGCTCATGTTGAAGATATACGTCACAATCCCACACAGCTGGTCTGCACAGGACTTGAGGAGCTTTGCGCTGATGCCGTCCGGTCCCGACGCCTTCCTCGCCTTGATCTTCCTCAGCTCCGTCCTCACCTGGGTCTTGGTCAGGGTCAGGATGGGGGGCTGTGTGTTGGGAGTGGGGGGGGTGTCGGTGGAGTGGGGAGTGGGTAGCAGGACTTGATTTCTTAGAGGCAGCAGTGGTTGTTGTGCAGACAGGGGGGAGGGCGGTTGGTCAAATCTATTGAAAAACAGATTCAGGTTGTTCGCCCACTCCCTGCCCCCCGTGGCCTGGGGGGAGGTATTCTGGAGCCCCGAGATGGTTTTGAGGTTTCTCCAGACCCCGCTGATGTCGCTCTGTTGCAGCTTGTCCTCCATCTTCTTCCTGAAGCTGTCCTTGCCTTCTCTGATCTTTCTCCTCAGCTCCCTCTGTACGGACTTCAGCATCTCCCTGTTCCCCGACCTGAAGATCCTCTTCTTCTCTCTCAGAAGTGTTTTTATCTCAGGGTTGATCCAGGGTTTGTTGTTTGAGTGACGCCGTATGGTCTTGGTGGGAACGGATTTGTCCACACAGAAGCTGAGGTAGCCCGTGAAGGTGTGAATGAGGCCATCGATGTCCTCACCATGTGGATCGCAGAGCTGCTTCCAGGCAGTGGCTTCAAAACAGTCCTTTAGAGTGTCCATTGTCTCCTCAGACCATAACTCCACAGTGTGCATGGCCGGAGGTTGTCTGTGCGCTAGGGGTTTGTACACCGGTCGGAGATGAACCAAGTTGTGATCCGATCTCCCAAGTGGGGGGAGTTGTGATGAGGTGTACGCCTCCTTAGTGTTTGCGTAGAACAAATCCAGTGTTTTATTGCCTCTAGTGTGGCATGTGACATACTGGGTGAAAGTGGGCAGAATGGGAGACAGTGAAACGTGGTTGAAATCGCCTGAGATGAGGAGAAGAGCATCTGGGTGTTCTGTCTGCAGCCTGCTGGTTACTGAATGGATGACGTCACGCGCTGTCCCAGCGTTCGCCGTCGGATTTGCATAAACAACAATGCAGATCACGTGTGAGTGTTCTCTCGGGAGATATGTAGGCCTCATGCTAACAGCTAGCAACTCAATGTCTTTGCTGCAGTGTCGTTGTTTAACAGTGATATGTCCCGGTCTGCACCAGTTGTTGTTAACATACATGATCACTCCACCGCCCCTAGTTTTGCCACTCTCTGGTGTTCGGTCAGCTCGTATCGTGTGAAAACCCTCCAGCTCAATGTTAGCATCTGCTGCTAGTTCAGTTAGCCACGTCTCAGTAAACAAAAGGAGAGAGCACTCCCGGTAAGTGCTATCATAACGGGAGATAGCCGCTAGCTCATCTAACTTTCCCAGTATCGACCGTACATTTCCCATGACAACAGATGGAAGGGAGGGTCTGTACCTTATATTTTTTGTCCTCCGCCTTACTCCAGCCCGGCAGCCGCGGCGTTTTCGCCTCAGTTCTCTCGGTATGTCGAGTCATGGCTACAGGTTTGAACCAGAAAGGTCTTATGAGGGTGAAAGTGACAAAGTGGTCCTCACACACAACGCAATTTCGTCTGAAAGGATTCGTCTGTGCCCTGTTCCGAGATTGTGCAATCACTTTTCCGCTACGATCTTCTGACAAGGTGAGCTGGGTTTGGGTACACAAAAGAAGTGTTTATCTTTGTTTTTTCGCTTATTATTGAGACATCCAAAGGCTTTACATTCCGCCATGTTGCGATATCCAAATCGCATTGTATGTTTTTGTTGTTACAAGAGCGCCGACTGTCTGCTGCTCTGTAGAATCATCTGCCGTGTGGCGGCCGTTCCAACCTCAGATCAGACGAGACGACCCGCTGAATTTAAGCATTTATTTATTTATTTTCTACTCGTTTTAGTTCTGCATTTAATATGAACCCTGAGTTTGAAATAAACATTTGAATTTGAATATCCTGAAAGCCACTGCTCATCCATGCACTCCAGGCTCAGCCAATATTGATCCAGATCGCGGTATCCACGCTACTACGTCACAGGAAGCGTCCTGGCAGGCCATGTAGCCGCCAGTATGACTGCACCCATGTTTTGCTGACATAGCTGAACCAGCACATCAGCAATGGATTTATATCACATTGCTTTGAACTTGAACTTGAACTTAAACTTGAACTAGAACGTGAGACAGGGGCTCAATATATCTTTTTTTTTCACGACCACCACAGGTACGCTTTAAGTGAAGTAAATCCTCAGCAGTTCATCAGTCACTCTTTCCTTTCCCTGCATTGAATCCTAACAACACCTGTTAGCTCAGTGACTCTTCAATTATTGTTCCCGTTACCAGTGGGTTAAAACCACCATAAATGCCTCCACTGCTTACATACCTCATGTGCTTTTTTAAGTACTTTAATAAGCTCATGCTTCTCTCAGACAGCAACGCTAGAGAGACACTCTGTCTACAGGCTGGGACGGTCATATGGGCACCAGCGGGCGGGGCGCTTCTGCACGGGTGACAGCCACACGCGTTGTCGTGTGCACGCTTGTGGCACGTCATTCTGTCATATTTTTTTCTTAAATTAATATATCAAAGGCGTGGTGGTGTATTTCCAAGGGTAGCGTCCCGACACACAGAAATGTCACCAGAGGAAACCATGAATAATTGTTTTGATGTCTTCCAGTCAGGTTTTTGGCCACACCACAGTACTGAGACAGCTCTAGTTAAGGTCCTTAATGACATTCACTCCAACACAAATAATGGCAACATTTCAGTCTTGGTTCTACTGGACCGCAGTGCTGCATTTGATATGGTCAAACATAATATCTTACTAGACCAGCTTAAAAACTGGGTGCTACTTTCTGGTACAGCACTTAGCTGGTTTGAGTCCTATTTAAAAGACAGGGACTATTCTGTGTCTTGAGATAACTACAAATCTAAGCGAACAAAAATAACCTGTGGACTTCCCTCAGGTTCCATTTTGGGACCTTTGCTTTTCAACAGCTTTATGCTCCCACTAGCTCAAATCATTAAACAACAACAAAATATATTACCATAATTATGCAGATGATACACAAATCTACATAACTGTCTCACCGGGAAACTATGGTCCAATTAAAACCCCGATCAAATGCATTGGTCAAATTAGAGTGGATGTGTCAGAATTTTCTTTTCAGAATTGAATTTCAGAATTCTTTTCTTTTCAGAATTGTCTTCAGTTTAGTTTTTGTAGCCAAAGAAGAAAGACTGAGTTAGTACTCAGCTTCAGTCAATGATGCTAAAAAACAACAGCCAAGCCAGAAATCTGGGTTTAGTTCTGGACTCAGACCTGAATTTTAACAGCCACATTAAGACAGTAGTGAAGTCAGCCTATTATAACTTTGAGAACATAGCGAGGATTAAAGGTCTGATGTCTCAGCAGGATCTAGAAAAACTTGTCTATACATTTATGTACAGAAATCTGGACTACTGTAATGCTGTCCTCACAGGTCTTCCTAAAAAGTCACATCAGATAACTGCAGTTGGTTCAGAACGGTGCAGCTCGAGTCCTCACTAAGGCCAAGAAAGTGGATCATACAACTCCAGTTCTCAGATCTTTACACTGGCTTCCTGACTGTCAAAGAGTAGATTTCAAAATACTGCTGTTGGTTTATAAAGCTATGAATGGTTTAGGGCCAAAATACATTTCAGATCTGCTAGTCCATTATGAACCACCCAGAGCCCTCAGATCATCAGGGTCAGACCTACTTTCTTTGCCCAGAGTTAGAACCAAACATGGTGAGGCAGCATTTAGTTTTTATGCCGCTCACATATGGGACGAACTCCCAGAAAGCATCAGGGCTGCTGAAACTCTCAGCTGCTTTAAATCTATATTAAAAACTCTCCTATTTGCCATGGCCTATCAGCAGCCTACAATGTACTGTAACTTTTATTTCTGTCGTATTCTGTTTTAGCCTATTTTTGTTTCTCTTAATTTACTTTTTAATTTGCTTTTGAATTCTTTCATTCATTCATTCATCTTCTTCCGCTTAATCCTTTTCGGGTAGCGGGGGTGCTGGAGCCTATCCCAGCATCTTTGGACGAGAGGCAGGGTACACCCTGGATAGATCGCCAGTCCATCGCAGGGCCAACACAGAGAGACAGACAACCATTCACTCTCACAGTCATACCTAAGGACAATTTAGAATCCCCAGTTTTGATGCCAATTAACCTAACTTGCATGTTTTTTTTTGTTTGGTTTTTTTTTGTTTTTTTGGCATGTGGGAGGAAACCCGAGAAATTCTTGTTTTTGTAAAATATATGTTTAAACTTTAAGGGAGGGTTTGAGGCCCCCCTGACCGGAGTGGTGGCTCAGTTGGTAGAGCATCCGCCCCACACCCGGGAGGCAGGGGTTCAAATCCCGGCCGGGTCATACCAAAGACCATATAAAAATGGTGCTTTCTGCCTTCTAGCGTGGTGCTCCGCATAATGGAATGGGGAAAGTAAAGTTACACACAGAGCTACCAGAGGACTGACCCCCCGCTGTAGCTTTCACTACTTACAGTAGCTGTGTGGCCTAGGGTCAGAGAAACGGAGATAGGCGCCGCCCATATACACCTTCAGGTGTGAAGGGATTAACTACTAACTACTTGAGGCCCCCCTGAGGAGTAGGTTAGAGGCCCCTCTGATAAAAGGAGTTTAAGGCTCTTTAAAGGGACTGATAAAACCTAAGGCTATTTCTATTAGTCCAAACATTGTCCGTGTTTTGTTTTGTTTTTTTCATGTATAAATCAAACAAAAGCAACGTAAAGGAGGTTCAAGGCCTTCTATTGTGTAGATTCCTTTTGCAACTTGCTGTAATGCTTTAATGTTTTTATGTAAAGCACTTTGAATTGTCTTGTACACGAAATGTGCTATACAAATAAACTTGCTTTGCCTTTCCACCTCTAAACCATCAACCGACCCTGCATCAAAAGGTTGTTTGTCATGTGCTAGCACAGGGCTAACAGGTAGGGTGTCTGACCTGTCATTTTGGGCGTCACCATCGGCAAATAAGTCACAGCATACAGGCTCATCCAGTCTGTCATTAGTCCCGTCCAAGTCATGAACTGTAGGGACATCCACTGAAACAGTCAACTGGTCTCCAGTGGAGACTGGGATTTAGGAGACCCATGAAACAGTCCTGTCTGTGGGATCACTCTCAGACAGTGCAACAGCTCCTATGTCATCATCATCCAGCAGTGACTCATCCGAAGCTCAAGTGGCCACATCACTGACAGAGGAACCACCATTGTCTGACTCAGCTGGAATAGGCAAGAAGTTGACAGGCATTAGAAGGTTCCAGTGAACCACTTTTTCTTGAGTTCGTACTGCATTCTTGATTCTGAAGGTGTGTGTGTGTGTGTGTGTGTGTGTGTGTGTGTGTGTGTGTGTTGGCATGGTTGTCCACAACTATCAGTCATAGTCAGCCACCTGCTCATCTAAGAGAAACGGACCCAATCATCAAGTAAACAGGAAGTCTACCATCCACAATCAGTGTGGGAACCGAAATGTGACAGTTAAACACCTGCATTCGAAGTTCACAGATACCAGCAGGCCTCATTTTCAATCTACCACAACCAACCAAGTCTAGGGATTCTGTCAAACATCAGTTGGAACGGTGCAAAACCAGTGGTCTTGTGAACAGTAGCATTATAGGAGAAGGTGAGAGACTTTAGCAACTGAGGCCACCTATGTTTAACTTGTAGTGGAAGGGCTCTTATCATATTACCAAGGGTGTGATTGAACCGTTCTACTGCCCATTGCACACTGGATGGGATGACGTACAGTAGTATGGGATTTCTCAACACCAGCAACCAGGAGCATTTCTGTAATCAGACTGCTCTCAAAATTCGCACCCTGGTCTAACTGTAGACCAGAGGAAACCCAAACACACAAAAGAAGTTGTTCCAAGGTTGCTGAGCGACAGCTTTGGCTTACTGGTTTGGACAGAGATAAGCTTGGGCCAGCTTGGTATCATGATCAGTGACCATGAGCACATCCATAGACCTGTTGGAAGAGAATTGCAGCACACCAGAATGTTTATGAAGAGAAGCACAATCTTCTGTTTTGTCTTAATCCAGGAGGAAAGTAGTCAACAGGGCACCGAATTCAAGGTCTGATAACACAGATCACTCAGAGCATAGAATTTACAGCTCTTGCAATCCTGTGTTCATAATTTCCATACATAAGCTTTAAATCCATTCTTGGAGGGCACCAAAACGACTCCAGAGGTTTCCCTTCTAAACATGGGAAGCATGTCCGGCAGAGTCCATCTCTCTACAGTGCATGCCAGATGGTAATTTCCATGTTATTCTTGCCGTTAGTTAGTGCTCTCCCCCGTCTAGTCGAATTGTTGAAGAAGCAGCTACGCCGGGACCGCTTTGATTAGCTCTTCTAGTTAAATTTTCGATACACCAGGAAAACTCCAGAGCCAATCAGCAGAAAAATCCCGTGATCGTGCCAAACCAGATAGATGTTTCCACATCATCAGTCGAATCATGCAGACACATGTGTTCCAATCCATGGGTCTCTCCATAGGGGCTCCCCCTGGCCCAAATTTATGTAAAAAGTTGTTAATTTTATTAAAGCCGCTCACCAAATCCATTTTTTTCATTTGGATCAAGATTCAGCCAGAAGAACAGCGACGCAGACGTTTTATTTTATCATCCGCCTCACTGGTGACCCCGAACATGCACACGTTTTGTGCAAAGCAACCTTCTGATCTGGACAGCTACACTGGTGACCCGTTCTTCATGACGAGATCTGCACGTCTGAGATCTGCTCATCCACGCTGGACCGGCCGTGCTCGCAGCTCCTCCACACAAGAGCGCAGGCACCTCGTCCCCTCTCCACGACGGCGACCCCCAGGTCCAGCGGAGAACGCAACGCGTGGACCTGAATGCACCATGGCCAATCTGCAGCCACAGCTCAATGTGGATATTATTGGCGCCGTCTGCGCTGATCTCCACCAAGATTCCCGACCCTGTCTCCTCTCCAGCTGGCCCACCCACGCACGAGCCCCGGCGCACGCACCGGGGAGTTACGAGGACGGCGCACCACGCACGGGACAATAACGGCTCCAGAGACCGCCATCGTCCTCCGCCGCTGCTCACAGAACCTTCAGGGCTGCTCGTTCACCTGAAGCAAGCACGCGGCTCGCCACTGGATTTTCTAATGGTCTCAGCCACGGCACATAAGGGAATTCAGCCGTCAGCTTTTCCCGAGGACTTTAGGGCTGCGCCCGCACCTAAAGCCAACAAGCCAAGTCCCTCTGCTTCTATTTTTTTTCTTACAGCCACTACGCAGCCTCGCCGCTCCTGTTTTCTTCATGGCCACGAGAGGAGTCAGAGACTAATTTAGCTTCCTTTGATCTCGGCACGCGCAACGGGACAGCCCCTCGACGCGCACAGCAGCAAGCAATTTTTGCGCGGCTCGGACGATTTCACCGTCCCCCTGCCAGCACTTACCACTCCCCTCCTCCCTCCCCCTCCGCCTGCAGCGAGCTTCTCCCACAGCTCGCTCCCATAGATGGATTATCGAGGTCTCGGCCCCCTGCCGTGCCCTCTGGGGGGGGAGCGTGTGGCGGTTCGGTTAACCCCCACAACAGATTAAGGACAGTCAGCTCTCTTCTCTTGGTTTTTCCCGCTGCACTACTGAGATGTAATGTGCCATGCATGTATTGTGATGTAATGTGCCATTCATGTATTGTGATGTAATGTGCCATTCATGTATTGTGATGTAATGTGCCATTCATGTATAGTGTTCATGCGTCCTGTCCTTACTGTGACCTAGGGACCGAGATCAATATGTCTCTCAAATGCAAATGTCTCATGCCTGTTCTGTTATCTCTTTGATCATACCAACTGCTGGGGAATGCTCTTTGATGTATTGTTGTAGTTGGGTATATATACTGCATTGTAATCCATGCTCATCCTCTCATTCTCACTTCTGCAACTGCTGCTGCTGACTCATTGTGTCTCTCTGCCGAGAGCCACTGAGCTCGCTCCCGGCGCGCATGCACGGCGCCGGGAGCGGAGCTCATGACGGCGGTATGATTTAATAAACCTACTTAAAACCTACACCAACGCTGCTTATTTTATCATCCGCCTCAGCACATCAGATAACTCACATGGTGTCATCAGCTGAGGCAACAGGAAGGCTTGGGGTGGCAGGCATGCTGTGTCCAATGACTGCTCTAGAACAGCAGACACTGACTGCGTGGAGATGCAGGAAACTGAGGGCAGTGCAAATGGGTTGCTGGGTGCAGCACAGGAATGATGGGGAGGCTGAAGCTTTGACTGCGGGTTACAAGACTGCCTGAAAGCGTGCTGCACCCAGTCAGCATTCACAGCATTTGCTTCTTCCACAAGCGCACTATAAGATACGTTGGTGAGATGATGGATCATACTCTGCTACATAAAGGGCTTATGACTGAGAGTGTCTGCCACCACATTCTGAGTACCAGGAATGTACTTTATCTCAAAGACAAATGGGGCAAGCTTTGCTGCCCATCTCTGCTCACAGGCATCAAGTTTTGGCTTATTCAAGATATAGCAACACATCCAAGACCATCACACTTAGCACAGGGGCCCCACAAGGGTGCATGCTCAGCTTGCGGCTCTTCACCGTGCTGACCCATGACTGTGCACCAGGCTACAACACCAACCACATCATCAAGTTTGCAGATGACACAACGGTGGTGGGCCTCATCACCAGCAACAAGGAGGCCAAGTACAGAAATGAGGTGAGCCAACTGGCCCAGTTGTGGAAGGACAATAATTTCTTCCTGAATATGGGAAAAACGAAGGTGATTGTGGTTGACTTCAGGAGAGTACACTCACAGCATCCCCCTCTGTTCATCGATGGAGCGGCTGTGGAGAGGTGTGCATTACCAAGTTCCTGGGGGTGCACATCTCTCAGGACCTCTCCTGGTCCAACACCACAACATCACTGGTCAAGAAGGCTCAAACGCACCTCAATTTCCTTCGCAAACTGAAGAGAGCAGGAGTCCTACCCCCCATCATGTGCCTCATTCTACTGGGGCACTGTTGAGAGCAACCTCACCTGCTGCCTCATGGTGTTATATGGAAGCTGCACCACCTCCTGCCGGAAGACACTACGACATGCAGTGAAAGCAGCCAGCAAGATCATTGGTGCCCCTCTGCCCCCCTCTCGGATTCCCACCTCGCCCGCAGAGCCATCAATATTGCAGGTGACACCTCCCACCCCTCACAATCCCTCTTCAGCCCCCTATCGTCGTCGGCCTCCGTTGGTCTATGATGACCATGGAAGAGAATCCTAAACGTCTACTCTGCTGGAACAGCACCGCCTGTGGCTGAACAGGCCGATGCACACCAGTGTTCTACCTTCCAGCGTTGGACGTTGGTAGGATTCAAGCCTGGGCAGGAAGATATGGAGGACAAGATGTTACCCATGCAGCATGTCCCCCCTCTCCACGTCACTGATGAATCCCAAGGAACAGCAGGGCTGCTATAGTTTGGCACCAGCGCCATCGCAGGAGCTGCCAGAACGATGTTGAGCACAACAGAGAACTGCCTTAGGGGCTCCGACTCCAGATTTTTCCTCAGGGTTGACTCCCGAAGCCTTTTCCGACCGGGTGTGCCGCAAGGCAGCGGAGGTTTGAAATCAGGGTTTACCTTCCCCTAGCTGGGCTACCTTCCCAGGTTGACGAGCCACCATCCACCCGAAGCATCTGGTTTTAAGGCGCCAGACATCCGCCCTCGCCCCTTCTCCTATTAGTAAAAGCAGTTCCGCCGGGCTTAGAGACTAAACCACACGGGCAGGCTAGGAGTTGGACTTAGTTGTCAGAGGCTTTTCGAGACGCACGCCGTAAGGAGCATTTTATGAGCACTGGGAGCTTAACCCCAGTGCCGCTCCTGGCTATGACAACCTTGGAACCCTTCAGCCCCCTGCCGTCCGGGAAAAGGTACTGGAGCCTCCGGGGCCGCTCCATAAGAATGCTAAATAGCTTTATTCATCAGGCCATCAGGACCTTGAACTCTGTCCACTCCCCCCCGCCCTTCACCCCCTGGACCATAGCGCATTCACCTGCACAATAACTACCTCAGCTGTTGGCACAGAAAGACTGGCACACCAACAGTAATGCATTTGCTGCTGTATGTCTGCACTTTGCTGCAACCATTTGCACAAATGCCATATCTGCTGCTATCTGTTATTGTGACATTGATCATGTGCAGTCCTATCTGTCTCTGTCTGCACCTACACTACCGCATTGAACTTGGTACTACGAGTATTACTGCTCTACCTTTCTGTATATAAGATTGCTGGGTCTCATCATTTATTGTTTATCTTTTTTTGCCCTATGGGTCCATCTTTTGTCGCCATTTGCACTACGAGTAGCATTACTGTACATAGACTGCTGTTGTTGTTTTTCCAGCCTTATTCCTTTTCTTTTGATTTTGTGCACACCACTGAAGAGCGAGAAAAACACCATTTCAATTCTCCTGTATGTCCTGTACATATAGTAGTATAGCGATATGTGATTTATAATTATGATCAGGTATAAAGATTATTTAATTTGTATTAATGTATCGGGACCTGAGATTTACTCCGGGTCCACATGCAGAAAAAGTTTATAGTAAACACTCATCGGGGCACCAGCTCACCTCTTTAGTAAGCACTTTTAGTCATTAATTTCACTTTATACCTGTTTAATCACTCAATAAATTAATTAATAATCAGTCTCAAAATTTTAGTGAATTCGATACTGGGGCTTTGAAACCAGACTCAGAATGAAATAAATTTCCAACAGCTTCACATTTTCTCGTACAGTGGGGAAAAAAGTATTTAGTCAGCCACCAATTGTGCAAGTTCTTCCACTTAAAAGATGAGAGAGGTCTCCAATTTTCATCATAGGTATACCTCAACTATGAGAGACAAAATGAGAAAAAAAAAAATCCAGAAAATCACATTGAAGGATTTTTAATGAATTAATTGGTAAATTCCTTGGTAAAATAAGTATTTGGTCAGTAACAAAAGTTCATCTCAATACTTTGTTATATACCCTTTGCTGGCAATGACAGAGGTCAAATATTTTCTGTAAGTCAAGGTTTTCACACACCGTTGCTGGTATTTTGGCCCATTCCTCCATGCAGATCTCCTCTAGAGCAGTGATGTTCTGGGGCTGTCGCTGGGCAACACGGACTCTCAACTCCCTCCAAAGATTTTCTATGGGGTTGAGATCTGGAGACTGGCTAGGCCACTCCAGGACCTTGAAATGCTTCTTACGAAGCCACTCCTTCGTTTCCCGGGTGGTGTGTTTGGGATCATTGTCATGCTGAAAGACCCAGCCACGTTTCATCTTCAGTGCCCTTGCTGATGGAAGGAGGTTTTCACTCAAAATCTCACGATACATGGCCCCATTCATTCTTTACTTTACACAGATCAGTCGTCCTGGTCCCTTTGCAGAAAAACAGCCCCAAAGTATGATCTTTCCACCCCCATGCTTCATAGTAGGTATGGTGTTCTTTGTCCTCCAAACACGACAAGTTGGGTTTTTACCAAAAAGTTCTATTTTGGTTTCATCTGACCATATGACATTCTCCCAGTCCTCTTCTGGATCATCCAAATGCTCTCTAGCAAACTTCAGACGGGCCTGGACATGTACTGACTTAAGCAGGGGGACACGTCTGGCACTACAGGATTTGAGTCCCTGGCGGCGTAGTGTGTTACTGATGGTAGCCTTTGTTACTTTGGTCCCAGCTCTCTGCAGGTCATTCACTAGGTCCCCCCATGTGGTTCTGGGATTTTTGCTCACCGTTCTCGTGATCATTTTGACCTCACGGGGTGAGATCTTGCGTGGAGCCCCAGATCGAGGGAGATTATCAGTGGTCTTGTATGCCTTCCATTTTCTAATAATTGCTCCCACAGTTGATTTCTTCACACCAAGCTGCTTACCTATTGCAGATTCAGTCTTCCCAGCCTGGTGCAGGTCTACAATTTTGTTTCTGGTGTCCTTTGACAGCTCTTTGGTCTTGGCCATAGTGGAGTTTGGAGTCTGACTGTTTGAGGTTGTGGACAGGTGTCTTTTATACTGATAATGAGTTCAAACAGGTGCTATTAATACAGGTAACGAGTGAAGGACAGAGGAGCCTCTTAAAGGCCTTGTCCGGACGAAAATTCAATATCGCTAAATCATATCTTAAATTTTTGTTTGAGACGAGCTAATTTGAACCGCACATGTTTTGGTGTCAACAAATGTCGCATAAGGTGACAATGCGCTCTTGAAGTACGCTGTCCTTGAGAGCTGTCTGACTCAGCAAGCGATCAGTGGCTCAGACTGTGTGACATCATCACAGGGAGAGACACGCACACGCTCGGCGGACATTGCTTGTTGTTTAAGTTTTAAAATCGGCGATTACGGATATTTCTCGGAGTACTTGTGGATTACAAATAGATTATTTATTAAGATTAGGATTTCAGGAATTGAATTAATTATGGTTTGGCGTTGTGTTGTCTACGGGTGCGACGTTATACCAGCGGAGCATGCGGTGAGTGTTTTTGAATTTCCCGTCCTTGGGAAAATCAGAACGGCATGGGTGAAATTCGTTCAGAAAACACGAAAAAATTGGAATGATGTCGGTAACTCACCCAACATGTTTAGTAGACATTTCATTGACAGCGATTTCGAGAATAAGATACAATTTGTGTCACGACTCGCCGCTCATCAGCGGCTTCAGCTGCGCGCACACCTGCGCCTCAATTTATTTATTTCAGGGACAAAGGGCAGTGAAAAAGTTGTTGATATGATCAACAAAACACGGGTCCTCAGGGATGTGCGAAAGCTGAGTCCAGGGCAGCAAACTTCAAATGTGGAGGCTTTCCACAGTCTGATTATTCATTTTGCACCAAAGAGTGTACACTTCTCATTCCTTGGAATGTTGACAAGGTGAGGAGATGCAATATGTGACCAAAAATGTGAAATGCAATTATAATAACAGTGCCAATTACATAGAGTTTGAGTTTGAGTTTAGAAAAAATTAAAAACATGTAAAAAAATTTTGAGCGGAAAGAGAAGTTATAGTAAAACAATAATGAATCAGAGTAATTCTTAAACATGATCCATCGATCTCTTAGAGAATTATGTAGCTTTTGAGACTAGGATTAACATGATGATGATTAACAACATGTCCTGACAAACTCGTAAAGTACACATATTCTCGCTCACATACATTATCTATTTCTAATGAAAATGTTTCTAAATGTTTCTAATGTTTCTAAGTCTCCAAATAAGGCAGCGAGTGACCAATTGGTAGTTTTATTTTGGACATTAAGTGTGTGACCCTGCATGTCACCAAAAAAAAAATATTTCTTTATAAACTCACTCGTGTGGACGATGACGGCCGCTGGGCCGTCATCTGTCTCATCAGCTCCAGCTGCGCACAGACCAGCAGGTGCTAATCAGCGGCTGTTAAAGTATTGAGAAGATGATGATTAACAACATGTCATCAGGCAGCGAGTGACCAATGGGTAGTTTTAGTTTGAAAATTAAGTGTGTGACCATGCATGTCGCCAAAGAAAAATATTTCTAAGCATCTTTTACCAAGATAAATCTTCCAGCCGATCGTCGTCAACGTGGTCTGTGTTGCGTCTACCTCCTCTCCCTCTGGCTCAAACAAATAAGGCTGAATACCCCCCTCAGCAACACCAAAAACTACTTCATCATCAGATTCTTCATTTTCAATGTCATCATTTATATTGCGGTCGTCAAACTCGAGAAAATAATCGCTGTCCGAATCACTTTGCTCTTGTTCTGCCATTTGTACCATTATCTTTTTCTCCCTGTGCTGACGTCACTGCTGCCCGCACCTATCGAGAGATGGCGGTACTGCAGCATCACTAAGTGAAAGATGGGCTATTAACAAATAAAGTCATTTATGGAGGCTGGTGACACATATTAAATCAGGGGAATGGCCAGAATGGAATATTTTCATACAATCAGTTTATTAGTTGAATAAAAAAATGTCACCGTACATGGACTTTAAAGAAGAAGTTAAGATATGATTATTGACTTTAGGAGGAAAACTCCCAGGCATGAAGTCACCGTACTAAAAGGCCAGACCACTGAATGTGTACAATCCTATAAATATCTTGGGACGATTATTGATAGTAATTTAAACTTTGAAGAGAACTGTGAAAGGGTGTGCAAAAGGGGTCAGCAACATTTGCATTGTTTAAGGATACTTGCACGCTTCCAAATTGACCGAACCATAATGACAATGTTTTATCCGGCTTTTATGGAATCTGTTTTATCCTTTTCTTTAGTGTCATGGTTTGGTCAGATAAAAGTGAAACAGAGGAAATCCTTGGATCAGGTAGTTAGATGGTCCAATCGTTTGCTTGGTGAGTCACAGCTGAGCCTGACATCCCTGTACTCCAGACCGGTACAGAGGATTGCTACCTCCATTTTAAATGATGACTCCCACCCTTTGCACTGCCACTTTCAGCTTTTTCCCTCCAGACGGAGGTTTGCTGTCCCAAAAAGTAAAACCCAGTGCTACAAAAACAGCTTTGTTCCTGCTGCTGTCAAAGAGTTGAACAAGTTGTAACAATATATTGCACATAATTTAGTTACCTATTTATTGATTTCATTTTATATTTACTTATTTTGTAGGATTTTTATTTGGGTTCTAAATATTTTATTGGGCTTTAGACCTTTGAGTTTTTAACCTCTTTGACTAGTCTTTAACCTTTTAATATGACCCTTCTGTCTTATCTCTGTTTTTTCTCTCATCTCTTTGTCTTATATCCTGATTGATGGAGCCTTGAGTATTTTTATCATGTTTATAGTCAGCTTCATGTGTGCCTGTGTTTGTGTTTATCCATCCATCCATCCATCCATCCATCCATCCATCCATCCATCCATCTTCTACCGCTTTTCTGGAGGTCCGGGTCGCGGAGGCAGTAGTTCAAGCAGAGAAGCCCAGGCTTCCCTCTCCCTCGCTGAGGAAGAGGGAAGTCTCTTCAGAGAGGATACCAAGGCATTTGTTTGTGTTTATGTTGAATGTAATTGTGGTTTGTAAATATGGATTTCACCAGACTGCAGAACTAATCTACCTACGGGTACAAATAAAGTAACCTGAACTTCGTGGAGTTGAAATTAGCTTCTACTATGATGGTCAGTCAAAGGTCTTAAAGGAAAATATATATAAATAAAAAAATGGAACGGTGAGTTTAAATAAATTTTAACAGGGAAAAAGGTATAAAAAATAGATGTCTAGGAGCGGGAGTTTGACTCCGAATTAGGATTTGAGCTCAGGAAAGAAAATAATTAATTCCTAGACATTTAAAGAAAAACATGAAAATACACAGAAGTTTACACAAATGCAATATTCCATGTTCTCTGGTTTGCAGTGTAAAAAAAAAAAAAAAAAAAAGCATGTGCGAGAAGTCTCCTTTGTTCTGTGGCAGTGAAGAGATCTCTTCTGCAGAAGTGAAGTCTTTGTTCTCCTGTAGAGATCTGCTGTGAAGAAGAAGATGAAAAGAGGGTGTCTCTCCTGTTTATCTGCGGACAACTTTTGCGGGCTTCCGGGGATTGACAGGAGCCCCAGCCAATAGTCTTCCTTCGTGGGCGGGTTTTATGAACTTCAGTCCAATGAACAGGCTTTTGTCTGTAAGGAACCAGTAGAATGAAAGAGCTGGAGCCCAGCATAGGCTGGGTGATGATTGGCTGATACCGGTCCTCACAGCATGACATATTTTAATACTCTGGAGATTCCTTAACCTACTTACTGTATGTATAAAGTCTAAACTAGCTTTAGTGATTCATGCAACTTTATAACTAGTGCTTTTAAATTAACATGCAAGAATAAACATTCATTTAAACATTTTAACATGCACATATTTAAAATCAAGGATTAATGTATTTCAAACCCATTATTGATTGGCCATACCGGACATCAGAGTCCATTTGCTTTTCCATGGTGTCCTGAAAAAGAGGATAATCTGAGAATTGAGTTTTGTAACATGAATGCAAGTCATTTCAAGAAGTTCACTGGTTAAATCCAGCATGTCTCGGAGTTGCCAGTAGAGGGCAATGTTGAGCTGTGGATATTTTGTAGTGATCATATGAGGCACTCCACAAAGGTCTGTTCTTTGGCTAGGGGCGGTGGAGTGATAATGTATGTTAACAACAACTGGTGCAGACCGGGACATATCACTGTTAAACAACGACACTGCAGCAAAGACATTGAGTTGCTAGCTGTTAGCATGAGGCCTACATATCTCCCGAGAGAACACTCACACGTGATCTGCATTGTTGTTTATGCAAATCCGACGGCGAACGCTGGGACAGCACGTGACGTCATCCATTCAGTAACCAGCAGGCTGCAGACAGAACACCCAGATGCTCTTCTCCTCATCTCAGGCGATTTCAACCACGTTTCACTGTCTCCCATTCTACCCACGTTCACCCAGTATGTCACATGCCACACTAGAGACAATAAAACACTGGACTTATTCTACGCAAACACTAAGGAGGCGTACACCTCATCACAACTCCCCCCACTCGGGAGATCGGATCACAACTTGGTTAATCTCCGGCCGGTGTACAAACCCCTAGTGCACAGACAACCTCCGGCCATGCACACTGTGGAGTTATGGTCTGAGGAGACAATGGACACCCTAAAGGGCTGTTTTGAAGCCACCGCCTGGAAGCAGCTCTGCGATCCACATGGTGAGGACATCGATGGCCTCATTCACACCTTCACGGGCTACCTCAGCTTCTGTGTGGACAAATCCGTTCCCACCAAGACCATACGGCGTCACTCAAACAACAAACCCTGGATCAACCCTGAGATAAAAACACTTCTGAGAGAGAAGAAGAGGATCTTCAGGTCAGGGAACAGGGAGATGCTGAAGTCCGTACAGAGGGAGCTGAGGAGAAAGATCAGAGAAGGCAAGGACAGCTTCAGGAAGAAGATGGAGGACAAGCTGCAACAGAGCGACATCAGCGGGGTCTGGAGAAACCTCAAAACCATCTCGGGGCTCCAGAATACCTCCCCCCAGGCCACAGGGGGCAGGGAGTGGGCGAACAACCTGAATCTGTTTTTCAATAGATTTGACCAACCGCCCTCCCCCCTGACTGCACAACAACCACTGCTGCCTCTAAAGAAATCAAGTCCTGCTGCCCACTCCCCACTCCACCAACACCCCCCCACTCCCAACACACAGCCCCCCATCCTGACCCTGACCAGGACCCAGGTGAGGACGGAGCTGAGGAAGATCAAGGCGAGGAAGGCGCCGGGACCGGACGGCATCAGCGCAAAGCTCCTCAAGTCCTGTGCAGACCAGCTGTGTGGGATTGTGACGTATATCTTCAACATGAGCCTGAAACTGGGGAGGGTACCACAGCTGTGGAAAACATCTTGTGTGGTACCTGTACCAAAAACTTCCCACCCCAAAGACCTGAACAGCTACAGACCGGTGGCCTTGACGTCCCACTTGATGAAGACCCTGGAGAGACTGCTCCTTGCTCACCTCCGCCCCCTGGTGGAACCAGCGATGGATCCACTCCAGTTCGCCTACCAGCATGGCATTGGGGTGGAGGATGCGGTGATCTTCCTCCTTCACCGTTCTCTGTCCCACCTGGAGAAGCCCGGGAATATGGTGAGGATCATGTTCTTTGACTTCTCCAGTGCTTTCAACACCATCCAACTGATGATCCTGAAGGACAAGCTGCTGCGCGCAGGGGTGGACCAGCACCTGTCATCATGGATCCTGGACTACCTCACGAACCGGCCTCAGTTTGTGAGAACCCGGGACTGTGTGTCCGACACGATCATCAGTAGCACGGGGGCCCCCCAGGGAACGGTGCTGGCTCCCTTCCTGTTCACTCTTTATACTGCGGACTTCTCACACAACACAACACACTGCCATCTACAGAAGTTCTCTGATGACTCTGCGATCGTTGGCCTCATCTCCAATGGAGATGAAGCTGAGTACAGAGGGCTTATCCAGGACTTCGTGGACTGGTGCCATCGGAACTGCCTCCAGATCAACGCGAGGAAAACTAAGGAGCTGGTGGTGGACTGCCGCAGGCATGGGCAGCCCCTCACAGTACCAGTAAATATACAGGGAACAGACATCGAGATGGTGACATCCTATAAGTACCTGGGTATTCATCTGAACAATAAACTAGACTGGTCACACAATACTGATGCACTCTACAAGAAGGGACAGCGCAGGCTGTTCCTGCTGAGGAGACTCAGGTCTTTTGGTGTACAAGGGGCGCTGCTGAAGTCATTCTATGACACGGTGGTGGCATCAGCCATCACTTTTGGAGTGGTCTGCTGGGGCAGTGGCATTACTGCAGCCGATAGGAAGAGACTGAACAAACTGATTAAGAAAGCTAGCTCTGTCCTGGGGCAGCGCCTTGATCCGATGGAGGAGATAGGAGAGAGAAGGACGGTGGCTAAACTGTCATCTCTGCTGGAGTCCGAGTTCCACCCTATGCAGGACATACTGAATGCACTGAGGAGCTCATTTAGCAGCAGACTACATCATCCCAGGTGCACAACCGAGAGGTTTCGTAGGTCCTTCCTACCAACGGCTGTCAGACTGTACAACCTAAGCAGGGCTGCTCGCAGAGATAGCAAAAAGACGTAACAAACTAATAGTTTTTTGAATGCAAAAGATGCAATAGACTTACACAATGGTCCCCTCCGGCATACAACTAGGAACTTACCGGTCGCTATGGAGGGTGAGAATATGTATGGGCACATAATCATACCATGTAGGATAACTAAGTAGACGGTTATGCTGTTTCATTCCATCTAGCAACAATGCTCTGCACTGTGTGTGTTTATATATTTACATATTTATTCCATCTAGCTACAATGCTCAGCACTGGGTGTGTTTATATATTTATATATCTACATATTATTCCATCTAGCTACATTGCTCCGCACTGTGTGTGTTTATATACTTGCATATTTATTCCACCTAGCTGCAATGCTCCGTACTGTGGGTGTTTATATATTTACATATTTATTCCATCTAGCTACAATGCTCTGCACTGTGTGTTCATATATTCATATATTTATTCCATCCAGCTACAATGCTCTGCACTGTGTGTCTGTGTGTGTGTGTATATATATATATTTTATAGTAATACGTACATATGTATATTAGCTGCTCTTGCTTGCTTGTTTTTTTTTTGTTTTTTTTTTTCTTGCCTTCTGATTGTTGCTCTGAGTGTTGCTATCCCTGTGCTGTTGCAATCCTGGAATTTCCCCGTTGTGGGACTAATAAAGGCTTATCTTATCTTATCTTATCTTTGTCCACGTTTTATTGGCCAATAAAATGTTCAGGAGAAAGTGTATTAGGAGGAATTCCAGAGACTGGTTAAACAAAGGAATGTTAGTTCAGCTGTGGTGCTGTGATGAAAGAGCAGGTCTTGACTGGCCTTTTCCTGGGTGAAACAATGTCTTTAAGCTGAAGAATAATTTTACCGATGAGCCAAAGCAAGATGATGCTACAGTAGTAATGACAAATAACTCTTTGAAACTTGAATGTGAATATGTTGAGGGATTGTTATCAGTCCACACAGTGAATTGATGGCCTCTCAACCAGTGTCTGAATTTATCATGAACAGCCCATTTGAGTGTTAGAAATTCAAGCCTTTGAGCTGGATAGCGTGACTGGGTATAGTTTAGTGACTTCTTGCAAATACTATTGGTCATGCAAAGTCATTGCCCTCAGCCAGCTGAAACAGCACAGCACCCAAACCATGAGAAGATGTGTCAACTGACAGCAGAAACGGTCTGCTGAAATCTGGGTGAGCAAAGGTGGCATTCTCCAGCAATGCCTCCTTCAGCTTCTTGGATGCTTCACTATATTCTGGTGACCAGTCAGCAGAAGTTAACTTCCTTGTCTCAGATAATTTCTGCTTTCCCTTGGCATGTCTACGTCTTTTAACACCCGGTATGATAGCACATACCGGGAGTGCTCTCTCCTTTTGTTTACTGAGACGTGGCTAACTGAACTAGCAGCAGATGCTAACATTGAGCTGGAGGGTTTTCACATGATACGAGCTGACCGAACACCAGACAGTGGCAAGGCTAGGGGCGGTGGAGTGATCATGTATGTTAACAACAACTGGTGCAGACCGGGACATATCACTGTTAAACAACGACACTGCAGCAAAGACATTGAGTTGCTAGCTGTTAGCATGAGGCCTACATATCTCCCGAGAGAACACTCACACGTGATCTGCATTGTTGTTTATGCAAATCCGACGGCGAACGCTGGGACAGCACGTGACGTCATCCATTCAGTAACCAGCAGGCTGCAGACAGAACACCCAGATGCTCTTCTCCTCATCTCAGGCGATTTCAACCATGTTTCACTGTCTCCCATTCTACCCACGTTCACCCAGTATGTCACATGCCACACTAGAGACAATAAAACACTGGATTTATTCTACGCAAACACTAAGGAGGCGTACACCTCATCACAACTCCCCCCACTCGGGAGATCGGATCACAACTTGGTTCATCTCCGGCCGGTGTACAAACCCCTAGTGCACAGACAACCTCCGGCCATGCACACTGTGGAGTTATGGTCTGAGGAGACAATGGACACCCTAAAGGGCTGTTTTGAAGCCACCGCCTGGAAGCAGCTCTGCGATCCACATGGTGAGGACATCGATGGCCTCATTCACACCTTCACGGGCTACCTCAGCTTCTGTGTGGACAAATCCGTTCCCACCAAGACCATACGGCGTCACTCAAACAACAAACCCTGGATCAACCCTGAGATAAAAACACTTCTGAGAGAGAAGAAGAGGATCTTCAGGTCAGGGAACAGGGAGATGCTGAAGTCCGTACAGAGGGAGCTGAGGAGAAAGA
Source organism: Pholidichthys leucotaenia (assembly GCA_020510985.1). Lineage (NCBI taxonomy): Eukaryota > Metazoa > Chordata > Actinopteri > Cichliformes > Pholidichthyidae > Pholidichthys > Pholidichthys leucotaenia. The sequence continues at coordinate 42,940,197 of CM035849.1, forward strand.
TCAGAGAAGGCAAGGACAGCTTCAGGAAGAAGATGGAGGACAAGCTGCAACAGAGCGACATCAGCGGGGTCTGGAGAAACCTCAAAACCATCTCGGGACTCCAGAATACCTCCCCCCAGGCCACAGGGGGCAGGGAGTGGGCGAACAACCTGAATCTGTTTTTCAATAGATTTGACCAACCGCCCTCCCCCCTGACTGCACAACAACCACTGCTGCCTCTAAAGAAATCAAGTCCTGCTGCCCACTCCCCACTCCACCAACACCCCCCCACTCCCAACACACAGCCCCCCATCCTGACCCTGACCAGGACCCAGGTGAGGACGGAGCTGAGGAAGATCAAGGCGAGGAAGGCGCCGGGACCGGACGGCATCAGCGAAAAGCTCCTCAAGTCCTGTGCAGACCAGCTGTGTGGGATTGTGACGTATATCTTCAACATGAGCCTGAAACTGGGGAGGGTACCACAGCTGTGGAAAACATCTTGTGTGGTACCTGTACCAAAAACTTCCCACCCCAAAGACCTGAACAGCTACAGACCGGTGGCCTTGACGTCCCACTTGATGAAGACCCTGGAGAGACTGCTCCTTGCTCACCTCCGCCCCCTGGTGGAACCAGCGATGGATCCACTCCAGTTCGCCTACCAGCATGGCATTGGGGTGGAGGATGCGGTGATCTTCCTCCTTCACCGTTCTCTGTCCCACCTGGAGAAGCCCGGGAATATGGTGAGGATCATGTTCTTTGACTTCTCCAGTGCTTTCAACACCATCCAACCGATGATCCTGAAGGACAAGCTGCTGCGCGCAGGGGTGGACCAGCACCTGTCATCATGGATCCTGGACTACCTCACGAACCGGCCTCAGTTTGTGAGAACCCGGGACTGTGTGTCCGACACGATCATCAGTAGCACGGGGGCCCCCCAGGGAACGGTGCTGGCTCCCTTCCTGTTCACTCTTTATACTGCGGACTTCTCACACAACACAACACACTGCCATCTACAGAAGTTCTCTGATGACTCTGCGATCGTTGGCCTCATCTCCAATGGAGATGAAGCTGAGTACAGAGGGCTTATCCAGGACTTCGTGGACTGGTGCCATCGGAACTGCCTCCAGATCAATGCGAGGAAAACTAAGGAGCTGGTGGTGGACTGCCGCAGGCATGGGCAGCCCCTCACAGTACCAGTAAATATACAGGGAACAGACATCGAGATGGTGACATCCTATAAGTACCTGGGTATTCATCTGAACAATAAACTAGACTGGTCACACAATACTGATGCACTCTACAAGAAGGGACAGCGCAGGCTGTTCCTGCTGAGGAGACTCAGGTCTTTTGGTGTACAAGGGGCGCTGCTGAAGTCATTCTATGACACGGTGGTGGCATCAGCCATCACTTTTGGAGTGGTCTGCTGGGGCAGTGGCATTACTGCAGCCGATAGGAAGAGACTGAACAAACTGATTAAGAAAGCTAGCTCTGTCCTGGGGCAGCGCCTTGATCCGATGGAGGAGATAGGAGAGAGAAGGACGGTGGCTAAACTGTCATCTCTGCTGGAGTCCGAGTTCCACCCTATGCAGGACATACTGAATGCACTGAGGAGCTCATTTAGCAGCAGACTACATCATCCCAGGTGCACAACCGAGAGGTTTCGTAGGTCCTTCCTACCAACGGCTGTCAGACTGTACAACCTAAGCAGGGCTGCTCGCAGAGATAGCAAAAAGACGTAACAAACTAATAGTTTTTTGAATGCAAAAGATGCAATAGACTTACACAATGGTCCTCTCCGGCATACAACTAGGAACATACCGGTCGCTATGGAGGGTGAGAATATGTATGGGCACATAATCATACCATGTAGGATAACTAAGTAGACGGTTATGCTGTTTCATTCCATCTAGCAACAATGCTCTGCACTGTGTGTGTTTATATATTTGCATATTTATTCCATCTAGCTACAATGCTCCGTACTGTGGGTGTTTATATATTTATATATCTACATATTATTCCATCTAGCTACATTGCTCCGCACTGTGTGTGTTTATATACTTGCATATTTATTCCACCTAGCTGCAATGCTCCGTACTGTGGGTGTTTATATATTTACATATTTATTCCATCTAGCTACAATGCTCTGCACTGTGTGTTCATATATTCATATATTTATTCCATCCAGCTACAATGCTCTGCACTGTGTGTCTGTGTGTGTGTGTATATATATATATTTTATAGTAATACGTACATATGTTTATTAGCTGCTCTTGCTTGCTTGTTTTTTTTTTTTTCTTGCCTTCTGATTGTTGCTCTGAGTGTTGCTATCCCTGTGCTGTTGCAATCCTGGAATTTCCCCGTTGTGGGACTAATAAAGGCTTATCTTATCTTATCTTATCTTATCTTATGTCAAGACAAAGAGTAGCTTGCTTAATGCAGGAGTAACCCTCAAAGAACTGCCGATAGAATCATCCAACCATCCCCAGGAATGACCATATTTTAGAAGGAGAGGGAGCACCAGTGTCCTCATCTGTCAAATCCTTCTCACTCAGATCCACAATGTCTTTGACCTTGTTCGGGTCAGTGGAGATGCCATGTTTGCTCATGGTGTGTCCCAGAAATTTGACAAATGGTCACATGAAGTAGCATTTTCTTGGAGCCAGCTTCAAGTTGTGTGCCTCCAACCTCCTAAACACCAGCTGAAGCCTCTCCAGTGCCAGTTGTTCAGTGGGGGGCAAAAACGAGAATGTCATCAAGGTAACATAGGAGACTCATGAAATTCTGATCCCCAAAGATGGCCATCATCATCCTCATGAAGGTAGCTGGGCTATTACATAGTTCTTGTGGTAGACGATTGTACTCGTATAGGCCAAATGGAGACGTGAACGTAGTGAGTTTCTTATCCTTCTGATGCACCTCTACATTGTAGTATCCCGATGTTAGGTCCACTGTTGAAAAGAAGGCACTTCCTCACAGGGCAGCCAAGGCATCAGCCTGATGAGGCAAGGGATGTACATCTCTGATGGTGTGTGTGTTTCACCAACGGAAATCTGTGCAAAGCCAAAGGTCTTCATTTTTCTTCCAAACCAGTATGAGTGGTGATGCATACTCACTCGTGGATTTCCTTATAATTTCACGTTCTTCCATCTTGTTCAAAGCAATTCTTAACTTCTCGTAGTGTGAGGGAGAAAGGCGGCGATAGGGCAGTCTGAAAGGTCTGCCGTCAGTCAGCCTGATCTGATGAACAAAGCCCTTGGGTTTCCCACAGTCCAAACTGGCGGGAGAAAACAGTCTCATATTTGACCAACAGATCAACCAACTTTCTCTTCCAGAAAAGGGACAGATGATTAAAGTCAATGGCCTGCAGTCCCAAGTGGTGTAGTATTGAACTGGTAGGTCTGTGTGTATAACACCCTGAGTCAACAGTCAAACTCTTCTCACCGTTGGTATCATTCTTGTGAACAGTCCTCGTCACACAGCAGTTCATGTCTTCTGGCAGGTCATTTTCGTACAAGTAGTCAGTGTGAAAGCTCTGAAGAGCAGCTTAGGGAAACACGTCAGCAATTTTACAGTTGCATTTCAAAATCACTGGTTTGTCAGAGGGGTTAATAATGTTTACTGGAACCCATCCATCACCCCATAATGGTGTCACAGTTTGCCCCACTAAAACTGTTCTTGGTACTGTGCGTGACCCACTTTGATTGACAATGACTGTGCTGTCATCTGACAAGCATGCACTTCTCGGCAACTGGCCCCATACTAGGTGTTCAAGAGTTGGGCTCAAGAGTTACAGCATGTTTCAGTTTGACAGTACCCATCCTCTGTGGGATTTCATCACCTCTCCCATTTCTCCACAGAAGCCAAAAACTGCACTATATCTTCGCTCCTACCAAATGTGTAGCTCTTCTTGAGGCACTTTTTGAGTCAAACCACGTGAAACCTTCAGCTCAAGGATAAGATGTTTTATTACATTACTGCCCAGAGTCATCATTCTGACCATCCACAATCAGTGTGGGAACTGAAATGTGATGGTTAAACACCTGCATTCGAAGTTTACAGATACCAACAGGCCTTGTTTTCAATCCACCTCAACCAACCAAAACAACTGATGTTGGGGAAACAGAATCAGAGTTTATAATCTCAGCCTTCTCAAGTTTAGGAACCACCAAAGAGGTCAGTGAGCAGGCCATTGAACCACTGTCCATCATAGCACGGATCTCTACAACTTTTTCAACCAACACAGTGGTGTTGAAAAGGCTATCTGTTGCTGTCAATTTCTGTTTTTTGAAACACCTCATTGGAACCATCAGTTGCTGAAGCACAGAACTGTGAGTAAACTGACTCAAAATGGACATTATCTTGTGGGGACGTGTCAATTGGCCCATCACTAGTCCTCTCCTCAAGCGGGCCACCTAGTTTCCCTGCTGAGCTGAGATGCCAGACTGTGCAGCAGGTGAATGAGATGCAGGACTAACAAAACAATTAACTACCTGATGCCCAGGGCCATAAGACTGGAACCACAGTTTTTTGTTGCAACAATGCAACACCGTGTCATGGGTATTACTGTCACAAATGACACACGGGCCCCTGGAGCAGCCACCATTTCTGTGTTTTTGAGACCAAGAATGCTGACAGGACTCTTGATGCAACAAGTGTTTCAGAAGCGTTACAACATGCCCCAGAGACTGGGCTTTGCCTGACAACTGCTTATTGGTGGCTGTTAGTTGCAGGGCTGGAGTAGGAGGACACAATGCAGATCAAGCATGACTGTTAATGATCTTAGCAGCCTGATTAGGATAGCAAGTATTTATGAAATGGTTAGACTGGCGCTGCTGTATACGTTTTTTTGGATGGTATTCATCCAGTCGCACCTGAACATCGGAAGCAGTCACCTCCTCCAGGGGCCTACAGCTAAACACCATGGACAGTTCTTGATTGGGGCAATGTGTAATGAACATCATCGTCACTTCCTTCGATGGATTGCCAGGTCTTTTTTCTTCCCTTTTCAGTCTCTCGACAGCAGTGTCAATGACTGTATTCAGCCGTATCCAGTAATCACCAGCTGTCTCAGTGGGTAAAGGTTTTGTATCATAGAAGTCAGCAAGGGGCATAAAAGAACAGAATCACTAAAATATTGTTTTAGAATGTCAAAAATGGGCTTTGGTCCAGACTAACGTGTGTTTGCTACGCAGCCTAACCTTAACAACATCCCGTGCTCTCCCCTGTAACTTGTTCGAAACCTCCCATGCTTGGTCACCCAACACAATATCTCTCCTTTCCAAAGAAATCTTGACAGATTCTTTCCATTCCGAAATAGACAGTTTGTCACTGCCGTCACCCCTGAAAGGTGGTGGTTTATAACTGAGTTGAGTGACTGTTAAGTTAACTTTAGAGAGGTCGGCAACAGTAGAATGAGCCTCACTCACATTACCAGCAGGAATGGATTTCAGACCAGAGTCGATATTTTCCCCAATACTGATCCCAATTTATTTCACTAAATCACCAATAATGTGCGCTTGTACACTCTGACTCAAAGAACAGGAGGCGGGATCATCAGACTTAACATCTTCAGCACATGTGTATCACCATATTTTATCTGATCCACCTGAATATGATGAGGGGTAGATGTCAAATGTTTGCCATCTCTGAGACCACCAAGAATATGTGATGGGCCAGACCACAACTTCTGACCTTGACCAAAGCCAGACACATTTGACTCATCCATTGTCGATGAAAAGTGTAATAAAGAAAATAAATATGTCCAGGGAAAGAAATGAAAACAAATATTTCACCCATAAACTTGAAAAAAAAAAATCTCTGTAAATGAAAGCCAAATAGGTAAATTAAAAAACCTCATGGATCGTCACCATATCGCGGTGGGGGGTTTGTGTGTCCGAGTAATCCCAGGAGCTATGTTGTCTGGGGCAATTTGCCTCTAGTAGGGTCTCCCAAGACAAACTGGTCCTGGGTGAAGGCAGACTAAGAGTGATCCAATAGACTCTGATGATGAATAAAAAAATCAAGGATTCAGTGTATTTCGCCCAGTATGGGGCTACTGGGGCCTCACCCTGGAGCCAGGCCTGGGGAAGGAGCTTAATGGCGAGCGCCTGGTGGCTGGGTTTCTGCCCATGTGACCCGGCCGGGCTCAGCGCAAAGGAGTTACATGGGTCCGCTCTCCAGTGGGCTCACCACCTACAGGAGTGCTGTACAGGAGTGCTATGCGGAATAGGTGGCAGACAAAGGCAGAGACGTTCGCGGTCTGATCCCTCGCTTTTGAAACTGGCTTTTGGAATGTGGAACGTCATCTCTCTGGTGGGGAAGGAGCCTGGGCTGGTGCACAAGGTTGAGAGATACTGGCTAGCTATAGTTGGGCTCACCTCAGTGCACAGCTCCGGTTCTGGAACCAGTTTCCTGGAAAGGGGCTGGAGCTTGGCTTACTCTGGAGTTGCCTCAAGTGAGAGGCAATGGGCAGCGGTGGGTATTCTTACATCCCCCTTCCTTGTTGCCTTGAAATTGGAGTTCTCTCCATTGTACGAAAGGGTAGTTTCCCTGCGCCTTCGGGTTGGGAAACAGGTCCTGACCATCATTTGTGCCTATGCACCAAATGATGGTTCAGAGTCCCCACCCTTTTTGGAGTCTCTGACTGGGTTTCTGGAGAGTGCTTCTCGTGGGGACTCCATTGTCCTACTGGGGGACGTAAGTGCACACACAGGCAATGACAGTGAAACCTGGAGGAGTGAGTGGGAGGAACGGCCTGCCTGATTTGAACCCGAGTGGTGTTCAGTTACTGGACTTCTGTGCCAACCACAGTTTGTCCATAACGAACACCATGTTCAAACTATTAAATAACAATTGCCTAATTGTTAAAAGTCGTGAATCATATGCTATACTATGGGGAACCCATGCTTTGATATTCATCTCATACTAGAAGGAAGGGAGAGGCAGTAAATTCCTCTGCCGGAACAGCATGGGGGATTAAGCAACTGGGGGACAATAGGAATTGTGATGGGAGAATGTATTGTGATGCAAGACCTCAGGCAGCAGCATTAAGCAACTGGGGGACAATAGGAATTGTGATGCGAGAATGTATTGTGATGCAAGACCTCAGGTAGCAGGGGGAGTGAGTGTTGTAATATAAAGGAGAGACCCTGCAGCATGAGGTCAATGCTTTTTCTGATTCTGAGAGATGTGAGAGAGTGAATAAAGTTCGTCTGCTTGGAATGCTTTGCCTGATTATTCCTCTCTCCACACTGGTGACCCTTGACGAATAATGGAACACGAGGCAAACACCCCGGAGATGACCCGGACAGGAAGCCCCAGCAACGCGTGTGCCGTTTCGGTCAAACTATCAGACTTTTGGCTGCACGACCCAAAATCTTGGTTCCTCCACACCGAGGCCCAGTTCACGCTCTGGGGAATAACGGCAGATGACACCAGATATTACTATGTGGTTGCAGCGCTGGACACTTGCACGACTCAGCAAGTAGCGAGCCTGCTCCAAGAGCCCCCAGCCTGCGACAGATACCGGGCTCTCAAAGCTGTGCTGGCCCAACGCTACACGCTATCAGACTGCGAGAGAGCAGAGAGGCTCCTGACACACTCCGAGTTAGGAGATGGGTCAGCGGTCGAACTGATGGAGGAGATGTTGGCGTTGATGGGCCTGGATGACGGGCATTTTCTTTTTGCCCACCTTTTCCTCCAGAACCTCCCAACGTTGGCCAAAGCGGTCCTTGCCAACTCGCCGTTGCTGGCTGCGCGTGACTACCGTATGCTAGCCCAGGAGGCAGATCACCACCAGAGCCCTCACAGTAAACGCAGCGGCGTCAGAACCCAGTGAGACGGCCAGCAGAAGTGAGGAGCCAGCGATGGTAGCGGCAGCGGGGGCCAGGAAGTACCAGAGAGACACGCTCTGCTCCTACTACCACCATTTTGGAGAGGACGCACGCCAATGCGTCCTACCGTGCCAATTCAAGCGTTCGGGAAAATGCCAAGGCCGGCAGTCGGTAGCAGCTGCGACCGCCAGTGAAGAAAGCAAGCTGCTCTACGTGACAGACTCACGCTCGGGGAGATGGTTCCTCTTGGACTCTGGTTCCCAAAAGAGCCTCATCCTGCTGTCCTACGCTGACCGACTAGCGGGTGCTAGCGGCCCCGAGCTGACGGCCGCAAACGGCTCGGACATTAAGACTTTTGGTGAAAAGACACTGACTGTATCCCTACACGGCCGTATGTACCAATGGACATTCGTCATAGCAGCATGCAGTTTCCCAATCTTAGGCGCTGATTTTTTGTGTGCACACGGACTACTAGTCGATGTTACCAACAGACACCTGATTAATGCAATGTCTTTTGATTCCCTCCCCTGTACAGCTCGAGGAGCCGTGCCAACAACGCTAGCCAACGTCACAGCTCCAGGTGGTAAGTTCCACACACTGCTCATCCAGTTCCCAGCATTCACGGACCCAACGTTTTCGGCGGCCATCACTAAACACGGGGTGGAGCACTTTATTTCCACCGCCAGGCCTCCCGTTTTCGCACCACCTCGGCGCCTGGACACAGCTAAACTGGCCATAGTGCGCGAGGAGTTCACCAACTTGGAAAGGCTGGGCATCATCAGGTGCTCAAACAGCCCATGGGCATCCCCACTACATACAGTATGGTCCCTAAGGCCGAGGGATCGTGGCGACCTTGCGGAGATTTCCGCAGATTAAACAACGCCACAGCGCACGACCACTACCCGATCCCCCATATTCAGGATTTTTCCATTCACCTCGCCGGGGCACGTATTTTTTCTAAGATAGACCTGGTCTGTGGTTACCACCAGGTCCCGGTGCGCGCGGAGGATGTACCCAAAACAGCGGTAATAACTACGTTTGGCTTTTTTGAGTTTTTACGCATGCCTTTCGGATTAAAAGGCGCGGCACAGACATTCCAACGCATGATGGATGCGGTGTTGCGCGATCTGCCGTTTATGTTCATTTACGTGGATGACATCCTGGTGGCCAGCGCGTCCGAGGACGAACACGTAACCCACCTCAGGATGGTTTTCCGGAGGTTAGAGGAACATGTGTTAATCAACCCGGCGAAATGCCAGTTCGGTGTGACGGGTATCGATTTTTTGGGACACCGCATCTCACCGGAGGGAGCGATACCCTTGCCGGACAAGGTGCTGCAGTGGCGAATTTTCCCGGCCTCAGACGGTCAGGGTGTTGCAGGAGTTTTTGGGGATGGTTAACTTTTATAACCGTTTCCTCCCCCGCGCAGCCCGGCTCATGCAGCCATTGTACGCCGCACTCAAGAAATGGAAACCGGTGGACAGAGTCGACTGGACTCCTGAGCGGGAACAGGCATTCTCTGAGGTTAAAACAGCCCTGGCAAACGCCGCACTGCTGGCGCACCCGGACCCGGCAGCTCGGATAGCGCTCACTACCGACGCCTCGGACGTGGCCATAGGAGCCGTCGTGGAGCAATGCGTTGCCGGTTTTTTGTAGCCGCTCGCCTTTTTTAGCAGGTCTTTGCGTGATAGTGAGCATAAATACAGCGCGTTCGAGAGAGAGTTACTGGCTCTCCACCTGGCCATACGCCACTTCCAGTTCTGGCTGGAAGGGCGCAGCTTCACTGCGTTGGTGGACCACAAGCCGCTAACGTTCGCGATGGCCAAGGTTTCAGAACCATGGTCTGGCCGGCAGCAGAGACAGCTGGCCGCAATCTCTTAGTTTACGACCAATATTCAGCATGTGGCCGGGAAACTGAATGTGGTGGCGGACTGCGTCTCGCGCGCAGTAGCGGCCCCAGTCTACGTAGGGATAGATTACATGGCCATGGCCACAGAGCAGATTGGCGATGCGGACGTGTGCGTACTCCAGTCTGGACCAGCAGGGTTAAGGCTGGAGAGCAGAGTACTGCATGACGGGGGGCCCCCCCAATCTGTGACGTCTCCGCAGGACGTCCGTGCTTTGTGGTCCCATGTGCTTGGCGCCGCCATGTTTTTGAGTCCGTTCACGCCCTGGTGCACCAAGGAGTGCGTGCGTCAGTCAAAATGGTGGGAGCGAAGTTTGTATGGCCAGGCTTGCGCAAACAGGTGAAAGAGTGGGCGGCAGCCTGCGTAGCGTGCCAACGAGCCAAAGTGCACAGGCACACAAAGGCCCCTTTGGAGCCGTTCCGTATCCCGGCTAAAAGGTTCAACCACGTTCACGTGGACCTCGTGGGCCCGCTCCTGCCATTGCAGGGGTTCACGCACCTCCTGACAGTGGTAGATCGCACCACATGATGGCCAGAAGCAGTCCCGCTGGCTTCCACCACATCTGCAGACATTGCGTGTGCCTTTTTGACAACATGGGTGGCACGTTTTGGCATCCCTTCGGACATTGCGTCCGATCGGGCCCCTCAGTTTGTTTCCGACCTCTGGTCCGCGATGACCCGTAGCCTGGGCGTCGCAATTCATCGCACAACCGCGTACAACCCACAGGCCAATGGGTTCTGCAAGCGTTTTCATAGGTCACTGAAAGCAGCGCTCAGCCTTCGCTTACGGATGCAAATTGGGTAGACCAGTTGCCATGGGTTCTATTAGGGTTACGTTCCGCACCAAAAGAGGATTTGGAGTCTTCCCCAGCAGAGCTGGTTTTTTCTCAGCCATTGCAGCTACCTGGGGAATTTTTGCCAGATAACCCCGCGTCGAACACCCATCCGTCCCCGCGTTCACGGCATAGCGCAAACGCAGGCACGCTACCGGGCCTGGTCCACCACTGTTTTCCACGTGCTTTTGTGCCGAAAACTTTGAAGGACGCTGCGTTCGTGTTTGTCAGACATGATGCCCACCAGCCGCCATTGCGCCCACCCTACGATGGCCCGTTGAGAGTCCTGGAACCAGGGGACAAACATTTTGTGTTAGACTTGGGGGGTCGCCGGGAGAAAATCTGTATAGACAGGCTTAAGCCCGCCTTTGTGGTGGCAGACGAGCAGGTGATGTTGGCTCGAGCTCCTCGTCGAGGAAGACTCCCACTGAGAACTCCCCAGGCAAACGATTCATCAGAGCAGTCACATGAGCATGCTGAATGCCCCCCTCCATTGTCCACCCACAGACGGACACACCCCCAGGAACCCCCCACCGGCACAGCAGACCGCGGAGCCAAAGACCCCTCGTTACAGCAGATATGGGAGGAGGCTGAAGCCGAAAGGACGTGAGAGTTAACGCTCAGTCAGAAACTTTGGGGGGGGGCAGTATGGGGAACCCATGCTGTGATATTCATCTCAGACTGGAAGGAAGGGAGAGGCAGTAAATTCCTCTGCCGGAACAGCATCGGGGATTAAGCAACTGGGGAACAATAGGAATTGTGATGGGAGAATGTATTGTGATGCAAGACCTCAGGCAGCCGGGGGAGTGAGTGTTGTAATATAAAGGAGAGACCCTGCAGCATGTGGTCAATGCTTTTTCTGATTCTGAGAGATGTGAGAGAGTGAATAAAGTTCGTCTGCTTGGAATGCTTTGCCTGATTATTCCTCTCTCCACAATACGATATCATTTATGGGTCTTTACCTTCATAATGTGCAGATATGTAGGTTGAAAAATGTTGCTTGAAGATGAGCCTGCTTCTTCATGTTTCTCTTGAAGTTCTTCACTAGTGAGTGTTGCTTCTCGCTTTTTTGTCAGCAGTTCTGAGACTTCCTAAATGAAATACTTAATTGCAATATTACACAGTCTTAAGCAGGAACATTGCAATTAAAAAAAATAATAAAATTGTGTTTAATGAAATAAATTAACTTAAATGACTAAGGATGCCATTATTTCGGTTATAATATTTCTTTATATTTATAGTTTTTTTTTTTTTAGAAATTTCCTCACCACCCAGACAGCAGGACAAACCTCCCTTATTTTGAAATCAAATGTTGATACCTTTAGTTTGTCTGAAGGCTGCTGACGGATTAAAGTCATTGACTTCATGAATTTCGGTTATCTTAACCTGCCAGGTACATAATAGGGAATTGTAGCGGACTCTGAAGACATAATTCACCACAATATGTGTTCAGTACAGAATGATCTGTTTAGGCAGTTATAGTTTTGCTCTCAGGCTTTCTCATTGGGCACCTCTCTAGGCAGCCGCTGGAGGACCTCAGTTTAGAGTTAGCGTTTTTAGCTGTTGCTTTTAGTCACTGCCACTGGAGAATAAAAACGGCACACCTGCTCGTGCAAGAAAAGAGAGAAATTGCCAGTCTCTTCATTCCTGCAATTCCTACAGAATATAACTTAATATTGTAGCGGCTGGTGAAATATATCCTCAGCAATTCATCAGTTCCCCTTGCCTTTCCCTTCATATGAAGCTGGCTACATATGAATTCTAACCACATCTCTTCGCTAAGCGACTCTTCCATTATTGCTCCTGTTTCCAGCGGGTTAAAACCATGATAAATGCCAGTGCTTACATACCTCTTAGGATTTTTTTTTCTGCTTTTGAAGTACTTAAATGTTTTTTGTAAATCTGTCGGACAGTCATGCTTAGCGAGACACTGTTTGCTGACTGACTGGAAAACTCATGTGAGCGGGGCGCTTCTGACCTCCATGCGAAAGACGGCCACGCACGTTGTTCGTGTGCTCGCTTGCAGAAAGTCATTGCTTCGTATATTTTTCTTAATAAATTCATATCGCCTCGGTGTGGCGGTAAAATTTCTGGCGAGGCGGGCCACCACCAAGAAATGTTACCAGAGGAAACCCTGGGTTAATAATCAGTTAGCCCTGAGCTTAGTGTTCAGCCTCTTTCTTCTTCTCTTTCCACACCTGCCCTATGTGTCGTTTCAGTGGGAGCTTGGTGAACTCTCTATCTGAAAGAGATTGTTGGCGCTGTTATCCAGAGTGCTGTAATTGCTGTCCATAACTATTAGCAACTCATGCTATACTGCACACACTTTTTTTTTTTTTTTTTTTTTTTAGCTTTTATCACTGATTACTTAGAACCAGAGTTTTGGTCGAAAGGTAGAGCATCCGTCCCCACAATCCAGGAAGTCTTGGGTTCAAGCCCCAGCTGGGTCATACCAAAGACATATAAAATGGTAATTCCTGACTTGATGCTTAGTGCCCAGTGTAATACTGTAGAATTTGTGGTGGTGGTGGTGGGAGGGGGTTGATTAAACAGCCACAGGGCGCGCACAAGCCAGTGTACTTCCTATGCTGGTTCCAAGCCCGGATAAATGGGAAGGGTTGCATAAGGAGGGGCAATTGGTGTGTTAAAAAAAAATTAAATCCTTGCTTTATCAATATGCTAATCATCATAATATCAGGTGATGGTACACTGTGGCGACCCCAAAAGAGAAGAGAGAGAGAGAGATATCACTAGTTATTTGCATTTATCGTAAATATTGTCATGGATGGCCCTCGCGAGCCATCATGAGACGCCACAAGTCACCGGTGAGTTTGCACAGTTTATTGATGAACAGAAAAAGGACAAAATAACGAGCCACAGGGGTCTAAAACACACTACAAAGAACTCAGTCAATAACAAGGGAAAATGGATACAGAAGGAGATGCACTCACAAATAAAGAAGGATGGTCTACGTCTTAACAGCGGGATGCTCAAATAACGTCAGACCACGGAGAGGTTTTTGACAAGACTGCCGCACATTTCGCTCCCAACTGCCCTCTTAAGTAAGGGGCAGCTGATGAGACAAAATGTGGATCAGCTGGCAGCTGTGACAGCCGGGAGCCCCTCCGAGCGCTGTCACAATAAAAGCTCGGAGAGCAAAAGGGCCACACAACCGTCAGATAGGTGAAGATAATGCATGGCTCGAGCACGGTCGGGTTCGGCACTCGAACCATGACGGTACCTCCCCCCCAAGGGCGAGCTACGAGTGCCCAATGACACCCAAGCCCCCCCCCCCCCCCACCGGGTGGGCAGATGGGGTGGAAAGGCCTGGAGGGAGAGATCCAGAGAAAAACAAACCATAACGATTGCAGGACACAAGTGAGGTAATACAGGGTAAAAACACAATACTCTATGTCACACAAATGATAATTAGACCAGGGCACAAATGAGGAAAATGCTGAGTATGGTTACAAGAAAAACGCACCACTCAGTAGCACACAAATGATGTTTAGATCGCGGCAAGGAAAAAAAAAAACAACCATGATGGTGACAGGAACAAATGAGGCATTTACAGAGTACGGAAGAAAGGGGGAAAAAACACATTACTCCATAATGCACAAACGATGCTTGGAACAGGACACAAATGAAGGAAGTGCTGAGTACGGTTAACAGAAAACACAATACACAGCACTACATACACAGATCCACCTAGAGGACAAAACAATGCACCCAAGTGACCTTAATATTAACTGAATATAAGCGACACCCGAGGATGACGGCAGGCAGAGTCCAATAAAGCCGGGACTGTTCCGGTGGTCTCCCTGCGTCCATTGTCCAGCTGGTGAACTGGGGAAAAAGGGAACGTTCGGGCAGCCTACTCCAGTCCCAGGCCCGGAAAGTCGGAACCTCCAGCGGCCAAACCAGGTCGCCCAGCTGAAAGCACCGTACGTCGAGTGGCCGACCCAGGGCGCCGAACCGGCGAAGCAGTTCCTCAAACGGCTGACCCGCATCCCTCAGCCACCAGAACCATGGGGAAACAATTGGTGACGGCCTCCCTGGCGAGGGAAAAGACGTGGGTGAGCCGGGCCGAACGTAGGGAACCCCAACGGCCACCGGTGGCAACGAGCTGGGATGGTGACGATAATGAGGGGGATGAAGATGACGATGAGCCAGCACAATGTCAGGCGGCAGAGGATCTGCAGCTCCTTCACCGACCTTGAACCATACTGGTGCTGCACCCACGATGGACCCCGATTGGGTCACGGCTGCATCCGCGATGGACCCCGATTTGGTCTCAGCTGCACCCGTGATGGACCCCGACTGGGTCACGGCTGCACCCGCGTTGGACCCCGACTGGGCAGTCGCAGCACCAGTGACGACCTCCAACCCCGAACCCGGAACCTCCAGAACAGCAACCGGGATTGGCTCCGCACTGGTGACCCTGGGAGAAGGCTCAGGAGAAGGGAAAGAACCTGAATCAGGATCACCAGTAGCAACAGAACCCGGCGGAGACAGGCTTGGATGCAGCGGACGGCTTCACCCGGCTCGTCTCCCCGAGAGACAGGCAAAAATGCTCCAGAGTAGAAAGAAGGAAGATGAGGTAGAGCACTTGCCTGATCTCGGGTTCTGTCGCCGTCCAGGACTTCGGCGATCCGGGCTCAGGACGAAGAAGGATGTCCGCTGGCTCCCACTCGGCTACGGCGGGCTCTGGAGCCGGCATGATGGTCTTTGCAGCCTGAGGTCCCTCCGGCACTGACGTCCATGCCGACGACCCGCACAGCGTGGCGGCAGGGGACCCTCGACCCGCTGGATCGGACTGCTCATCTGTGGAGACCCGGGGATGCTTCGTCGGCGGCGCAGGCTCTACGCTGCAGTCCGCTGTCCTCCTCTGCCCATGACGTGGCTGCGGGGCTGGAACCAGGCTCTCCACAGCCGCAGGCCCCCTCCTTGTCCAGCGACGTAGGCCTGGCATCGTGGACCGCTCAGCGGAGGGAGACACAGAGGCAGAAGGTTTAATAACAGAAGCTACAGCAGGTGGTGGGAGCTCGGGGGACTGCGAACTCCGAACTCCACCCCCAGGAGTCAGACAAGGCTAATCACAACTATGGGAAGATAAATGAACTTGCACTTGCCTGTTTCCCGGAGGATGGATGGTGCCTGCTGTACCGGACGTTGATCCTCCCTTTCCCCACCGGATGGTGACGGAGGTCCCCCTGGGAGGACGAGAATGAGCCGCTTGCGATGGTCCACTAACGGGCTTCGCCGGGACAGGACTCAAAACTCTCACAGCAGCCGGAGATGACGTCGAGGAGGAGGGGGCGACAGCCAAGATGATCCGGGCACGATGAGCTGACGGGACAGCGGGAACAGGTGACCCAGGGGAAGAGGCTGTGGGAATTCCCTCCTGTTGTGATGCAGAAGGAACTTCTGTCCGGGAGGCAGAGTTCTTCCGACAACCTGGAAACGGATCCAGACAGGGTTCTCGCTGAGGTTTGCTTGGAGCGTGGCTCTGACGTTCACTGGTTGATGTCGAGGCAAAGGTGAAGTCCGGAAAACGCCGCTCTTGTGCGGAAACGTTGGCATATTCTGGGTAGTCACTCAGCTCGGGAATCCTCTCAACCAGCCTGACAGCTGCTGTCGTGTGCTTCATGATTTGTGTGGGGTGGCTGGCGGAGTGAGCTGCAGCCACTCGGTCCCAGATGGAGATTGCTGTCAGCTGCAGCCTCTCTGGGGGATTTCCAACTGACGTCATGCTTGTTTGGGGAAGACCCCTGGATGGTGCGAACTCCTGGACCGGATCGGGGACAAGAACGGGATCCCGAAACGAGGAGCGAGGATGCCTCCTCTTCGGCTTCCTGCCGGAGTTTCCCTCCAGCCCACGGAGTATCTCGCGTTGTGAAGCGATGTCAACCCTCCTCGCCGTGACTTCTGGGTGGTTGGAGTAGTGAGGAAGGCGATTAAGGATGTCCTCAGCGAGGTCCAGGTGCCAGCGTACATCGCTGGGAGCGTCGTAGAGGGTAGCGGTGACGAGCGTTCCATCTACGTAGTCCAGGGCCTCCGTCAGCTCGTAGCCCAGGCTCCGAACGCGGCCCCTGAATGATGACATGACCTCCCAGCATGCAGGTACCCAGACGGGGAAAACAAACGTCCAATTTAGGCAAAACTCACCGGGACTGGCGTCTCAGTCTGGTGGCAGTCTACTGTCATTGATGGCCCTCGCGAGCCATCATGAGACGCCACAAGTCACTGGTGAGTTTGCACAGTTTATTGATGAACAGAAAAGGGACAAAATAACGAGCCACGGGGGGCTAAAACACACTACAAAGAACTCAGTCAATAACAAGGGAAAATTGGTACATAAGGAGATGCACTTACGAATAAAGGAGGATAGTCTATACATCTGAACAGCGGGATGCTCAAATAACGTCAGACCATGGAGAGGTTTTTGACGAGACTGCTGCACATTCCGCTCCCAGCGGCCCTCTTAAGTAAGGGGCAGCTGATGAAACGAAATGTGGATCATCTGGCAGCTGTGACAGCCGGGAGCCTCTCCGAGCGCTGTCACAATAAAAGCTCGGAGAGCAAAAGGGCCACACAGCCGTCAGATAGGTGAAGATAATGCATGGCTCGAGCGCGGATGGGTTTGGCACTCAAACCATGACAGATATGTCTTGAGTTTTATTATGTTAATAAAGATCATTAATGTCTATCTTCTTTTCCAAAGAGTTTGAAGCAGTGGTCCTCCACCAGCTCAGGCAGCATGGTGTCACCCAGCAACTGAAAATAAAGTTACCCAGAATCGGTATGGAAAACTATAATGTCTCTGTGAACAAACATATCAGTATGAACTGAGTTGTAGAAATGGATTTTGGAACATGGTACACCACCATATGTCTGTTCTGAAGTATAGTTTTGCCCATGGGCTGTCCTTTTTAAAATGTACTTTATCCATTTATTTTTCTTCTGATACAGTTGTTCAGTAAGACATCATTTATTTAGGCTTTCTGAACGATTTTTAGAGAAAAAAGCAAGTATTACATCAGCTTTTGTATTTAAACCAGTGGTGTCAGAGTTGAAGCATTAATCACCAGTTAACACTTCATTTAACACTGATAATTTTACTGATCACAATTAATTGCGGTTATTCAAAAATACAAACATGGGTTTTTGACCTCATTGACTTTCCGAACTTACGGCCCACGGCCATCACGGTTTGGGATGTCAGGAAGTAGTATAGCATGCAGTGGATTTCAGCCTGGGATGGAGGCCTCAATGAAATGGAAATAAAGAAGGGGGTATTCTGAACAGGGCTGACGATCTGTCCAGGGTGTACCCTGCCTCTCGCCCAGAGATGCTGGCATAGAGGATGCTCTCCTTTATAGTTTATTTTAATTAAATCAGAGTGTTTTTATGTCAGATAGGGCTGCAAATAACGATTATTTTGGTAGTCGACGAACAACTATTTTTTCGATTATTCGACTAATCGCGGTTATTTTTCTCATGTCCACCATCTCTGCTTCCTGTTGGGGCTGTACTGCATGTTTTACCTCACCTGCTGTTTAAGCCTTCACACCGGTGAAAATCACCTTGTTGTCAGTCCCTGCTTTAATATAACATTTTATAAGCAGTTTCCAGAACTAAATACAAAAAACCAGAAAGCTGTATTAATTATCAAGGGCCCACCCCAAACAATCATGAACAATGACCCATCCATGAAACCACAACTATGTATATTTTCCATAATCCTTGGGCCATTTTACTCAATTGTGTGCTTAATTGTGTGTTCTGCACTGTTGCGTACATAGTTCCACCTGCGTAGTCACTACCATATGTGTGTATATTTCCATAATCCTGGGCCCTTTTTTATATTTTTACTTTTATTTCAGTCATGTGTTTAATCGTGTGTTCTGTAACCGTGTTTTTATCTATTCCTTCTCTCTTACTTTATTGCACAGTAGTCTGGTGGAGTATGCACAGTTTCGTTGTACTGTACAACTGTACAATGACAATAAAGTCTAATCTATTCTATCACAAGCTTAAGGTTGTATATCAGTTTTTCACAGACAGCATAATGCCTAATGTCAATTAAACAACTGATTAAATACAACTGACTTATCTGCTCCAACTCTCAAACTAACATTAGGTGGAAGTTTTCTATAAGTGCATTTTTTAACAATATAATTCAGAACGGTAAACCTCCATATGCAGTATTCACTGGACTTAAGAGTGATATTTCAAGCCGTTTGATTTCATTTTGATGATTATGGTTGTAGGTTTTTATTTATTAAATTACAAACTGGGATATTCTAATTAACCCAGATGCACTAATATTTAGAATGAAGGCTAATATTAATGAAGATGAAAAAGAGATGGCGACTCCTGTAATTCAGTCATTTACTGCATTCAGCAACACGTTAGCCATGACTTAAACAGCTCAGCCTTCAGCAACCAGAGAGCTAATTGTCAAACAGGTAAGCTAACATAAACAGCACATACTAACAGAATTGTCATTTTTCTAAAGCTTGAAAGAGCTGGCCATTGAAAATAAGCGGCGCTAACTTTGTTTATTCACTAAAACTTATCAAGCAGAAGCAGCAATTAATGTTGCGGCTCCTGGCTGCCATCATTTCAGATGCTCATGCATCACTGTAGTGCTGCCATGATCCGTGTTTATCCTTCCGCTTTGCCATGCTCAGTGCCGTAGTGCCTTGCTGTGCTCCTCTTCTTCTTCGCTGGAAATTGTTCACACATGCCAGACAACAGAGGCACTACTGCCCACAGCAGTTCCGGTCGTGCATTGCAGTTACAACTGAACATTTCCGCGGCATGCATATAAACTTTATAAAAATTTTGAAATGATTTGTCGACAATAAAAATCCTTGTCGACAAATTTTTATTGTCGACGTTATCAACAACGTCGACTAATCGTTTCAGCCCTAATGTCAGATGTGCTGAGAACAGAAGACGTGTTAAAGAGAGGGGGCCAGTTGTGTCTGCTGTGACACCTGAGGTCCATTGTTTTGATTTCAGCTGCTTAAAAAATGGTGAATATTTACTTAACACTACAAGAGTAAAGTTGGATACTGAATTGTGTAGTAAGTAATGTTGCAGTGAGGTCAGTATGCCCTGGCTATCTGTTACGCACATGCAGTACGTCTGAGGTTTTTGTTGAAAATATTTTGGGTAGTATTTATTATAATTTTGACATGTTGAAATAATAATACTAAACCTGCAGTTGCAGAAAGTAAGCCTATTTATCCACTCCATGTTAATAAGAGTATGAAAACTTGACAAAAATGACAAATTTAGTGTACATTTTTATAGCAGAAAATGTGATTAAATGTGGTTAATCATGAGTTAACTGTGAATTTTGAAAGATCATGATTAAAACTTTATATCCTCTGACACCACTAATTAAAACATAATATGTAATCTTCATAACAGTAAAATGGGCGAAGAAGGGGTTAAGGTCTTCAAGCTAATTTGCTGTTTGATTACAAATTGGATTGACCGATGCTGAGCTAAGGGAGAATGTGGCTAAAATATATTCAGCTGCTTCTCTACAGTCTAATCACCAATCGTCCTGTGCAAATTCATAAAACAGTCGCCAACCAATGACAATACCATAAACAATAATAATTTCCAGTAAAATCAATAAAAACATCCAAACACTTGAATAAACGGTAGCATGCATTACCAGGATGTGTTATTTTAGAAAGACTTCTAAAAGAATAGCCTAACCTGCTAAATGTTCTTTTAGCATTTTTCTTGTCTGTTTTCCCTCCAGATGCTCCCCAGCACCATGAATACAAGGAAGAGGTTCTTGTGGAGAACTGCAGTCTGGACCAGGAGGACCAAGATGATGTTCAGATCAGAGAGGAAGAGCAGCTTGTTCTGAAGCATGAGTCTGATTCTGCCACAGTGATTCTTTCTGATGAAAACAATAACTCCAGTGAAAACAAACAAAACTGTGAGAACCAAGATCAGGGAGCAGGTAAAACTTTCGAGAAAGGATCAACTATACATAAAAAATCCAAGACAAAGAAGAAGCGTCACAGTAAAAAAAGTCACAGTAACCACGGAGACAACTCCCCCATGCTAGAGATGCAGTATCTGTGTAAAATATGTGGAAAATGCTTTACTGCGAGTTCTAATTTCAGGCTCCACATGAGAATCCACACTGGTGAGAAGCCATATAAGTGTAAAACATGTGATAAAAGTTTCAACTATTGTGGTCATTTAAAATCACACATGAGAATCCATACTGGTGAGAAGCCATATAAGTGTAAAACATGTGATAAAAGTTTCAACTATTGTGGTCATTTAAAATCACACATGAGAATCCATACTGGTGAGAAGCCATATAAGTGTAAAACATGTGATAAAAGTTTCAACTATTGTGGTAATTTAAAATCACACATGAGAATCCATACTGGTGAGAAGCCATATGATTGTAAAACATGTGATAAAAGTTTCAACCGTCGTGATAGTTTAAAATCACACATGAGAATCCACACTGGTGAGAAGCCATATAAGTGTAAAACATGTGATAAAAGTTTCACCCATTGTGGTCGTTTAAAATCACACATTAGAATCCACACTGGTGAGAAGCCATATAATTGTAAAACATGTGGTAAAAGTTTCAGTCATCATGGTAGTTTGAAATCACACATGAGAATCCATACTGGTGAGAAGCCATATAAATGTAAAACATGTGGTGAAAGCTTCAGACATCGTGTATTAAAATCACACATGAGAAGCCATACTGGTGAGAAGCCATATGATTGTAAAACATGTGATAAAAGTTTCAACCGTCGTGATAGTTTAAAATCACACATGAGAATCCACACTGGTGAGAAGCCATATAAGTGTAAAACATGTGATAAAAGTTTCACCCATTGTGGTCGTTTAAAATCACACATGAGAATCCACACTGGTGAGAAGCCATATGATTGTAAAACATGTGGTAAAAGTTTCAGTCATCATGATAGTTTGAAATCACACATGAGAATCCATACTGGTGAGAAGCCATATAAATGTAAAACATGTGGTGAAAGCTTCAGACATCGTGTATTAAAATCACACATGAGAATCCATACTGGTGAGAAGCCATATGATTGTAAAACATGTGGTAAAAGTTTCACTCGACATGCTAATTTGAAATCACACATGAGAATCCATACTGGTGAGAAGTATGGATTAGGTAGTATACCTAAAAAGCGCTAATGATGAGACGATGGAAAAGGTCACCCAACATCACGAAACCCTCAGTATTAACACATCTATAACTAAACAAGCCGAGACCTTTGCAGCAGATTTATTAGATAACATGAAAGCCAGTCAGCAAAACCCAGCAACAAAAATAGCTAGAAAGACGAGAGAAAAATACAGCAAAAGGACACAGGAGGAAAGAAAAGAAAGATGGAAACAACATAAGCGAGCAGGACGTTTCCAGGAGGAACTCAATAGGGATTATATTGATAGGGAAGAGACATTGCGCTGGATCAGGAATGGAGATCTGGGGTACGACGAGGAGAGACTAGTGGTTGGAGCACAAGACCAGGGACTTCTAACCAATGGTTTTAAAAAAATGGCAGGATTGTCACAGAGTGACAAATGTCGATTCTGTCAGGTAGCGGTGGAAAGTGTAAGCCACCTGCTCTCCGGCTGCCAGGTCCTCATGGCCGATGGACACTATACTGCTCGCCACAATAAGATCTGCCGTTATATACACTGGAAAATATGCAAAGAATTCAAAATAGAAGTAAAAGGACCAGTATGGGAGCACGATCCAGAGCCAGTTAGCTCCAACGGAGATATTACCATCTTTTATGACAAGGAAATCCCAACTGGAAGACACATTGAAGGAGGAGCAATAAAACCGGACATAGTTATCTTGAACAAAAAGGGCAAAACTGCCCAATTAATCGATGTAACTATACCAAACGACTACGGCCTCAACAGAGCAGAAAGAGAAAAAATAACAAAATATCAAGACCTCAAAAACGACCTAAGGAGCACCTGGAATCTGCAGGATGCAGATATTATACCTGTGGTGGTGGGAGCAACTGGGATGGTTAAGAAGAACTTGAAAAAATATCTACAAGCAATACCCGGCTGCCCTAGCATCTGTGAAATACAGATCTCAGCAATCAGAGGAACAGTCTCTATCTTAAAGAGAGCCCTTGGATACAAAGCTTTTTAATTTAAAGTGTAATCATAGACCCCTGGCTGGGGCCCATTGCACTTGTAAGGAAATGCGATGCAAATAAATAAAACAGTGAGAAGCCATATGATTGTAAAACATGCGGTAAAAGTTTCCGTCGACATGCTAGATTGAAATCACACATGAGAATTCACACTGGTGAAAGCTCAAGCCCAAGCAATAAAAGATTATCAAGATGCCAACCTATTTGAACAACAAGAATACAAACAAAGTCAGTGGAGCATGGAGGAAAGATGGGTTTTATTATGGGCAACTGAGTACGCCAAGATGAAATACAGCAACCAGCGGGAACGATGCATGAGTGGCAGCGAATCTTTTTCCATCACTGCCCGGATAAAACTGGCATACCCCGAGCCAAACTCACAACCCAGAGACACAACTTCCTCACCCAAAGGTACTTCACAGAGCAACAATTGGAGTACATGCACACTGAAATAGGAAAAATGGCACAGAATAACATCTGCCCAGTTGAGTGTCCACTACCACTACCACTAATTGAAAAACCTCTGGAACAACCTTGTCAAACACACCCTACAGAGGTGCCACCAGGCCACCCAGGTGAATCCCCTGCAACTTCTGGCTCAGAATCAAAATATCCTGATGAAGCAACAAGGGGGAGTGTAGACCAGGATCCAATAAGGAAACAGATCAACCCCCATATAGAAATGAGCCAAGATCAACTAGAAATGGAAGAGGAACTTGCCAACAAAATAGAAGAAACAAAAAAAATGACAATGAAAGAACGTCCTAAATTAATTAAGCTTAAAGAGAATAAAGAATTCAAAATTACTACTGCAAAAGGTCAACAGAGGCTTATGTGAACTTGTACCTTAGGGGGTCAGTCTGACAGAGCTTAACAGCATAAACTTTGGTGCAGCGTGGTATGTGCAGAGTAAGCTAGCTCCACAGCATAAAGAAAAAACTGAACGTCGAACCAAAACAAAAATCTCCACACCCATTTGGAAAAACAAACTTCAAGGAAAAATTAATCGATTTAGGGCAGAAATTTCTCAAATGACTTATTACATACAGAACCAAAACTGCACTACTAAATTACTGAGAGTAATCAACAGAATACAAGAAAAATATAACATTAGGAAAGAGCAAATAATAAGAAAAATAGCAGAGCACCAGGCGCAAGTCAAGGCCCTAGCAGCCCAAATCAGAAACAGGCAACGGAGAGAGAACTCAAAACTGATCAATAAATTATTTGCAGAGAACCCAAAACAAGTCTACAGGAGGTTTATAGACAAAACTACTGAAGTAGAGGTACCTCCTGAAAAAACCCAACTGGAAACGTTCTGGAGAAATCTGTTTGAGGACCCAGTGCAACATAAAAATAATAATTGGATTCAAACCATTGCTGAGAAAAATAAAGGAAAACAACAGATGCCCTCATTAAAAATCACAGAAGAAACAGCTCAAGAAAAAATCAGGAAATACCTTAACTTCAAATCCCCTGGAATAGATAAAATACCAAACTTCTGGCTCAAAAAGATAACAGCACTGCACAAACACTACGCAGAGGCATTTAACCGACTTGTTAGGGGAGAGGAAGAAGCACCAGAGTGGCTCACATATGGAAACACCATACTCCTGCCCAAGAGTCCTGAAACTCAACAAGTCAATAAATACAGACCCATCTGTTGCCTCCCGACCACATACAAGTGGCTGACAGGACTCATTACTGAGGCCATTTATGAACATTTGGATGCAGAAAACTACTTGCAACCACAGCAAAAAGGCTGTATAATAAATGAGCTGGGAGCCAAAGAACAACTGCTCATTAATAAAACCATCCTGGAAGACTGCAAGAGGCCTGAGAGAAATTTAAGCATGGCGTGGATCGACTACAAAAAGGCATTTGACAGCGTCCCCCACTCCTGGATAATACACTGTCTGGAGCTGTATAACATCAGCCCAGAGATTAAAACTTTTCTGGAGGTCCAGATGGCTAAGTGGAAAACCACAATTACGCTTAACCACAAAGAAGGGACAAATAACAATCCCAGACATCAGGATCCAGCGAGGAATATTTCAGGGGGACAGCCTCTCGCCACTGCTCTTCTGTCTGTGTATTGACCCCTTAAGCCAAATCTTATCAGACCTTGACATCGGGTATGATTTAAGCAAAGGCAGAACAAGAAAAGGGAGCAAGAGAGGGAATCATCTGCTCTACATGGACGACCTCAAGCTCTACGCAGAATCTGAACAGAAACTAAATCAACTTGTCAGTACCGTTCACGTTTTCAAAAGACATCTGCATGGAATTTGGACTTGACAAGTGTGCAAAATGTACAATAAAAAAAGGAAAGAAAACAGCATCAGAGAACATCCAAATAGAAGACAATAAGCACATCAAAGACCTGGCAGGGGATTCAGCGTATAAATATCTGGGCGTAGAAGAAAACACAACTATTGAACACAGAAAAATGAGGGAAATGGTCAAAAAAGAATACCAACATCGCCTAAAGAAAATCTGTAAATCAAATTTAACACCTAAAAATAAAATCACTGCAATAAACCAGTTGGCAGTACCAGTTGCCACATATGGATTTGGGGTGATAGACTGGCCACAGGGGGAACTGGACAAGTTGGATGTTCGGACCAGGAAGACCCTAACCCTTCATAAGGTAACATACAGAAACCAATGCCTAGATAGGATATATATGCCACGTAAAGAGGGAGGGCTGAGCCTAATTGAAATAAACCAGGCCTACAGGGCAACAATAATAAGCATTGGTCAATATCTAAAAAGCGCCAATGATGAGACGGTGGAAAAGGTCACCCAACATCGTGAAACCCTCAGTATTAAAACATCCATAACTAAACAAGCAGAGACCTTTGCAGGAGATTTATTAGATAACATGAAAGCCAGTCAACAAAACCCAGCAACAAAAATAGCTAGAAAGATGAGGGAAAAATACAGCAAAAGGACACAGGAGGAAAGAAAAGAAAGATGGAAACAACATAAGTGAGCAGGACGTTTCCAGGAGGAACTCAACAGGGAGTACATCGATAGGGAAGAGACATTGCGCTGGATCAGGAATGGAGATCTGGGGTACGACGAGGAGAGACTAGTGGTTGGAGCACAAGACCATGGACTTCTAACCAATGGCTTTAAAAAAAAATGGCAGGATTGTCACAGAATGACAAATGTCGATTCTGTCATGTAGCGGTGGAGAGTGCAAGCCACCTACTCTCCGGTTGCCAGGTGCTCATGGCCGATGGACACTACACTGCTCGCCACAACAAGATTTGTTGTTACATACACTGGAAAATATGCAAAGAGTTAAAAATAGAAGTAAAAGGACCAGTATGGGAACACGATCCAGAACCAGTCAGTACCAACGGAGATACCACCATCTATTATGACAAGGAAATCCCAACTGGAAGACACATTGAAGGAGGAGCAATAAAACCGGACATAGTTATCTTGAACAAAAAGGACAAAACTGCCAAAATAATAGATGTAACCATACCGAACGACTACGGCCTCAACAGAGCAGAAAGAGAAAAAATAACAAAATATCAAGACCTCAAAAACGACCTAAGGAGCATCTGGAATCTGCAGGAAGCAGACATAATACCTGTGGTGGTGGGAGCAACTGGGATGGTGAAGAAAAACCTAAAAAAAATATCTACAGGCGATACCCGGCTGTCCTAGCATCTGTTAAATACAGATCTCAGCATTAAGAGGAACAGTCTCTATCTTGAAGAGAGCCCTCGGATATAAAGCTTTTTTTTTCCACAATATCTTTATTGAACCTTTTTTTTTTAACAAACGTGACACAAACAATCAAACACTAACACTAAAGTACTACAAAAAAAATGCACTAAAAACACTAACAACCACCAACAAAATCAAGTCATCAACAATGCTCCTCTGTTTAGTCTAGGCAATCCATTACATAAGTATACATATTATATTCACCAGTTTGGAATTTACAAGGTCCACACACATCATTCACCTTCTTCTTCAAAAGTTATGTTTAAATTCTCTACATAATCAATAAAAGGTCTCCATATATTCTCAAACACAATTTCCTTTGATTTCAGTATGTATGTTATTCTTTCTAGTGGAAGATTTGTTAACATCTGTCTTAACCACTGAGTCACATCTGGTCTATGAGTCTTTTTCCACAGTAGTGCAATACATTTTTTGGCATTAAGCAAACTGAGGTCTGTGAATGTTCTTTCACTTTTATTAAAGTTATGCTTTTCTGGGTACAGACCCAACAAAAACAATTTAGGATTCAATATGATTTGTTTTGAAATTATTTTTTCAATTGTTACCCTCACCTCTTCCCAAAACATTCTAATTATTCTACATTCCCATACACAATGAAATAGGGTTCCTTTACTTTCCATGCATTTTGTGCACGTATCTGGTATGTTTTTGTTATATCTATTTAACTCCACCGGTGTAACATACATCCGCATTAACCATTTAAAATGTATCAATTTAAGACGCACATTTATTGATTTGGTTTGAGCTTCTGTACAAGCCAATTCCCATTGTTCCTCTGAAATTTCAGTTTGCAGATCTTCTTTCCAGTAGTTCAATCTTTTCTGTGAGTTTTCACTTGAGGATAGTGTCAATGAGTTATAAAACTCTGAAATAATACCCTTTCTTTTACTATCTTTCATCAACATTTTTTCCAAGGATGAATAAATAGGTCGAGTGAGAGCATTATTTTGATTTGATCGTATAAAGTTCCTAAGTTGAAGATATTTAAAAAAAAAATTGTTCTATTAAGATTAAATTTGATCCTCAGCTCTTCAAAAGACATTATGTTATCTGCACGACAGATATAAATCTTGAATCTTTTGAATCCCTTTTAAATTCCATACTTTAAATACAGCATCCGCTCTCCCTGGTTTAAAATATTGATTACCCCATATTGGGCTAAATTGTGACAATAAGTGTGGTTTTTTAAATAGTTTTTAGTTTCACACCATATTTTGATCATATGCTTTACAAATGGATTTTTAACTTGTTTTTGTAATTTTTTTGCCGAATCTGAGTATATGAATATGGGAAGAGGTAAAGGTAAATTGTATGATTCCATTTCAGTCCAGTGAGGGAGATCATTTGATGAAAAATAATATGTCATAGACCTCAGTTGTGCCGACCAATAATACAACATAAAGTTTGGACATTTCAGACCTCCACGATCAAATGGTAAATATACTGTAGTAAGGACAGACGTAATCTAGCCCTCCTGTTGTTCCATATAAATTCCACTAACTTTTTTTAATTCTTGAGAATAGATCTAAAGGTGGTGGTAAAGGAATATATTGAAATAAATAAAGTATTTTGGGTAAGATATTACTTTTAAGTATATTAATTCTCCCGATCATCAACATTGGTAGTGACATCCATCTCTGAAGTAACTCATTAATGTCTGTCATTAAGGCTTCATAGTTGGCACTGGCAACTGATTCTAGCTTAGGCACAATTTGGATTCCTAAATATTTAAACTGATTTACAACATTGAATTGATTTACTTCAAGAGCTGGGTGATTTCTTTGGGTCTCATTTGGCATTAATATTGAAGATTTAGTTTTATTTATTTTATATCCTGATATTTCCCCAAAATTCTTTATTAAATTCAACAAGGTCGGAATTGATTTTTTAAGATTCGACATAAACAAAATTATGTCATCTGCATACAGGGAGATTTTATGTTCTGTTGGTCCAACTTTAATTCCATATATTTGTGAATGTAAAGGTACTGCCATCGCTAAAGGTTCAATTGCCATAGTAAACAGTAAAGGTGAAAGTGGACAGCCTTGTCAACATCCTCTATTGATTTTTATTGATTTTGAAATATTGCTATTTGTTAGGATTTCTGCTGTAGCATTATTGTATATTATCTGAACCCATTTTATGAAATTATTTCCAAGTCCAAACCTTTGTAAGACTTCAAAAAGAAAGGGCCAATCGACTCTATCAAAGGCCTTTTCAGCGTCCAATGATAGGAGAGCTGTATCCGGTGCTTCTTTATTAGAATAAATAATATTAAATAGTCTTCTTACATTATGAAAGCCTTGTCTTCCCTTTATAAAGCCATTCTGATCTCGATTAATAATATTTGGTAAAATTTCTTGTATTCGTCTTGCTAAAATTTTACAGATTATCTTAAGGTCGGCATTTAATAGGCTTATTGGTCTCATATTTTCACATTTATTAGAGGGTTTACCTGGTTTTGGCAACAGTATAATTAAGGCATTATTCATGTATGATGGTAAATTACTATTTTGAAATGCTTCTAAAACCATTTCCAAAAAAGGTTTTATTAATTTATTCTTAAATTTTTTATAAAGGTCAACTGGAAGACCATCTGATCCTGCACTTTTTCCTGATTTCATATTATCAATGACTAGCCCAACTTCTTCTTGACTAATTTTAGACTCCAATATCTCCCTGTTTTCATTTGGAATACACGGTATAGATAGTCCGTTCAAAAACCCATTTAGTTTTGTTAAGTCAGATTCATTTTTGGTATCATATAATTTTTCATAGTAATCTCTAAAGGCTCTATTAATTTCTAAAGGATCTATAACTACCTGTCCGTTACTTATAATACTGGTAATTGGTGTTTTAAATTCTAATTGTTTAATCTGCCATGCCAATAATTTTCCTGATTTTTCACCTTGTTCATAAAAAGATTGTTTCAATCTTAGAAGACTCGAGGCAGCTCTATTCGCTGATTTTTTGTCATATTCAGTTCTCAAAATCAGTAATTCATTCTCTAACTTTGGATCACTTCCTGCATACACTTTTTCTTGAAGAGTTTTTATTTTATGTTCCAATTGGACTCTCTCCTCTCGAGTCTTCTTAGATTTTGAACCTGTATAACTAATAATATGTCCCCTAATAAAAGCTTTGAAAGCCTCCCACTTTACACATGCTGATGTTTGTGTAGTATTGATATCAAAGAACTCATCTATCTGTTTTTCTATGTACTTAACAAATTCCTCATCCTGAAGCCATTTATGCTGAAATTGCCATCTACCTGGTTCCTTTGTCAATTTCTTATCTACATATATTAGACAGCAGGGTGCATGATCAGAGATCACAATGTTATCATAAAAACAGTTTTGAATCTTGGACCTTAATTCTGTGGAGATCAAAAAATAATCAATACGTGAGAATGTCTTGTAGGTATTAGAATAACAACAGTAGACTTTAACTTGTGGTTTCATTTCTCTCCATATATCTAGCAATCTCAATTCTTTCATAAAATGATTAATGATCATCCTACATCCATTGTGCGTACAGTCCAGTCCTGTTGATCTATCTATACCGGGATTCAATGTACAATTAAAATCCCCTGCTATTATATGTTGCCCTGTAAGTGATGATAAGATAAGAAATAAATTAGCAAAGAACTTTTGATCATCTATATTGGGACCGTATAAGTTCACCAGATTTATATTTTCTAATAGCAAAGATCCTTGAATGATTAAATATCTTCCAAATTTGTCTCCAATTACATTTTTCACTTGAAATGGAACTGATTTATGTATGAGAATCATAACTCCCCTGGCTCGGGATGAAAATGATGAGGTGAATACACTTCCTTGCCATCTACTCCTAATTCTTTTTACATCCTCCTCTATTAGATGAGTTTCTTGTAAAAACACAATTTTTGAACCCATGTCTTTTATTTTATTCATAACTTGTTTAAGTTTTTTTAAATTTTGTAGACCTCTGCAATTCCATGAAGTTAAATTAAGATTAACGCTTTGGTTTATGATCAATAGGGAGTTTGGGATTACCTTGCAGTGTAAACATGCTCATACAGAGAAGCAAAAACATGAGTGGTTGAACATTCATCCTACAAACTACACACAAACAAATTCCCCCTTCCCACATTTGTGGTGATCCCCCCAAAATCAAAAGAAAAATTCCCTCTCCCGATATAGCCATCGACCGCTCCACACCCACGAGGATCAGCCAAAGCCACTCCTTCTTCATCCTCCCAATCACCCTAACTCTACTGCTTTTAATGACATAACATTAACTCTCTTCTGTAGTTTTCCAACTTAACTCCAAAATTTTTAGCAACTTTGTACATCATAGATTTTTGTTTTTTTTTAATATATAATACAATCTATATTTTGTAAACTTACTATTTGCTTCAAATCAGTCAGATGCCTGTGCACATGCTTAAATATTCTACCTTATATTTTGTTCATGTTTAGCTCCCACCAGTCTCTTCTTGGATCTTCTTGATGAACTCCTGCGCCTCCTCTGGGGTCTTGAAGATGTGTGTTCTGCCCCCATACGTGGTCAACAATCTCGCAGGGTGAATCACTCCATGACGAATCCCAAGGTTGCGCAGCTCTTTACGTACGGGGTCAAACTGCTTCCTCAATTGTTGGATTCCTGTGGCCAAGTCTGGGTAGAACCGCACCTGCTGGTCCTGGTGTTTAATCTCTCCTTTGGCTCGCGCAGCATTGGAGATCTTCATCCTGTCTCTGTTGCTGAGGAACTTCATAATAAGCGTCCTCGGTGGTCCCTTATCTCTCAGTGGGCCAATTCGGTGTGCGCTTTCTAGGACGACTGATGATTGCAGCTCCGCGCTGCCCAGCGCTTCCGGAATCCGCTTTTCCAAAAAGGAACATGGGTCCCGACCCTCGGTTCCCTCCGGTAGACCCACCAGCCTCAAGTTGTTCCGTCTCGACCGGGACTCCAAGTCCAGGATATTATCTTCCAGACATTTATTTTTTTTTTTCCAAAGTGCGCACCTTTAATTGAAGGCCGGCGACGTCATCCTCCGCACTGGAAACACGAAGCTCCACCTGCGCCATTCGTTCTACACAGTCACCCAATTCTTCTCTCATTCCTTCCAACTCTGCCATAATCCCATCAAATTTAGCGGAAAAGTCTGCTCTCATTGAACTAATGGCAGCGAGCACTGCACCTGTGCCATTGCCCGCAGTCACCGCACCGCTGCTAGCTTCCTCCGCCATATCTGGAGCTTTATCTGCTGCGTCACGGACGTGAAAGTCCGTTGATTTGGACTGTTTCGGCGGTTCGCTTTTTCCTCTACCTGATTTTCCAGCCTTAGGCTTCACCGACATATCCTCGCCCAAACGCTGGGATAGGTTCTGTCCCAAATGAGAGAGTTATTTGCCGATTTTTTTTCTCTAGGAGCAGAGCAGAGTGATACGTGTCCTTCTTACGTGGCCGCCATAACCGGAACTCCGGATATAAAGCTTTTTGATTTAAAGTGTAACCATAGACCCCTGGTTGGGGCCCATTGCACTTGTAATGAAGTGAGATATAAATAAATAAAACAGTGAGAAGCCATATAATTGTAAAACATGTGGTAAAAGTTTCAGTCAGCATGCTAGTTTGAAATCACACGAGAATTCACACTGGTGAAAGGCCTGGTGGCCTTTTCCCTCAGACTAGCCAACGCGTCCCCTGGGTCACGGATGGGGGCACCTCCTCACTATGTGTAATCATGGTGATGGCAGCTTTGAATAACCAATAAGAAGCCGTGGACGATGAGGAACCCAATATGAAAAACGAATAAAACAGGAAAAAGATGCTGGAAAGGTACTGACCGGGATAAAATGGTCCCCTCAGCTCGTTTTTGCACCAGGCGGGCTGTTGAGAGCGATGCTGCAGCTTCATCTTCAAGTGTCACAAACACTCAGCTGGGATGCCCATCAGACCAGCACAGATCTGGACCTGGGCCTCAACAAGATCAACAAAGGACTAAAAGGTACACAAGAAAAGAAGAAACTGTAAAATGATCCCTTGAGGAGAAGAAAATTATCCTGTCATGCGCCTAATCAAGGTATGATAAGTGGTGCAGAAGAAAAAAGCAAATATTTGATGTAGCAATCAGAGGAACAGTCTCCATCTTGAAGAGAGCCCTCGGATTCAAAGCTTTTTGATTTAAAGTGTAACCATAGAGCCCTGGTTGGGGCCCATTACACTTGTAATGAAATGAGATGCAAATAAATAAAACAATGAGAAGCCATAAAATGTAAAATGTGTGGTGAAAGCTTCAGACAACATAGTAATTGAAAATCACATGAGAATTCACACTTGTGAGAAGCCATATTGTTGTGAAAGGTGTGGTAAATGTTTCACTCATAGTTCTGGTCTGGTTTAGCACAGTAAAAGGCACACAGATTATCCCCTGTAGCCCTGTAACAGCTGTAGATTGGAAATCAGACTAAATCTATAGATATATCAAGAAATGTTCTGCTGTAAACCTTTGAAGTTGTAATTATAGTAAAGAACTTGTTTTTATTTTTCCAATTAAATGCATTGATGAACATTTTTCACTGACCGTTGTTTTTGAAAGGTTTCTGTATAACTGCAGTGGCGTTATTTAGTTTTTCCTCTTAGTCTTTGTTAAACTTTTACCCACAGTGGCTTCACTGAATGAAATTTGTCGTTTTTCATGTGTAACTATGAATGTGGTTTCTTTCATCTAATTGTCCATTTTATAAACAGCATTTTAAAGCTATTTATTTGAGAATAAACAGGCTTTAAAATGTTGTCATTGTAGGAATAAGTATGATACAGGAGACATTCCAGCATACACAAGAATGAAACCAAAACATTAACCTCTTGCACTCCGTTGTACCGCGGGTAGGCAAATCTCTGCGTCCTAGGGCGCACGAGGGCGCACGAGAACGCACTCGTGCGCTCTCGGACGCATGACGCATGATAGAGATACTGATGGTGGTGATGTAGGTGGTGTGGCCTCCAAGCGCCACTGAAAAAAAAAAAAGCTGCAGACACAGCCGCGAACAAATTAGTTAATCTGATTGACCTCTCATTCGACTAATAAGAGCCTTGAATTGGGTTTCTGAAACCTTGAAGAACCAATGAATGAAAACCTAGGAAGGAGGACCCGCCTACTGTGAATGCAGGAGCCAATTGAAGCACAGAAGTTCGGGCTGGGTGAAGAGAGATTTACTGTTGCAGCAGATGAAGAAAAAGGACGCTGGACGAATCTGCTACAGACCCCGCAGCATGGAGAACACCCACAAGTGGGACCTGCACTCATTCCAGCAGAATAGACGTTTAGGATTCTCTTCCGTCATCATAGACCGACGGAGGCCGACGACAAAGGTCGTAAATCATTCACCAAAACCGCAATTTTAGAATTATGTTTTGACCGGGATCCACGAGCGGACCAGCGTCGCGTTCGTCTGACAATGGGGAAGAGAAGTTCGCCAGGACAATGTGGCTGTGAAGAGGTAAGGTGTTGTAAGCTAAATTATTATTTCTCCCTGAAAACTGTAATCAAAAAATGACTTTTGACCGATAGGTAAATTACAACTGTACAGCGCACGAAGTACGAAGTGCGTGTGTCGCGATAAACGGTTCATTTGCGCCCCCCCCCCCCCACACACACAGACACAGCCCTGAATGTGACCTTTCATTAGAGCCCAAAATGAAGATTCTACATTGAATTATTCAAAAGTTACAGACGTTTTTCCAAACTGTGCCACTTGGCACAATTTGGCACAGTTTCAAAACGCCTGGGAACAGCCTGAGAACAAAGCTGTGTAAAATATTCATTTTTTGTGGTATTGTTACCAAATTTGGATCTCAGCTTGATAACACTTGGTTCTACATTTCTGTTGCATTTTCCAGCCGGATCGGACAGCTGTGTGTTATCTGCAAGCATTTGTATCCAAAAAAACACCGTGGCCAAATTTATTCTCTTCAAGTTCACTATAGGCCCTTTTCCACTAGCCCAGCCCAGCCCCGATTGAAAACCCGACTCTACTCACTTCAGTTCGGTTCGGCCTCGGTTGCGTTTCAATTACTGCTGGCACACCTGCTGGCACAGCTGCGGTGGGTGGGAGTTCCTGAACAGCAGGCGGCGCCACACTTTCGTAACGTCAAACATGCGACCGAATCCTCCACAACAAAGAAAATGGCTGATGACGAGGAGAGAAGGAAGGAGGAAGGAGAGAGGAATGACTGGGACATGAAACTGGTTAAATCTATGGTGCTGACTTGTTGTGCTCTGCACAATCTGTGTGAGAGTCATGGAGAGACATTTGACACTACATTGGATGATGCAGTAGATGAACCAGTGGTGGCAGCGGCACAGAGAGCAGAGGAGCACAGGTAGAGTGCGGGACTCCGGAGCGGGAGGCGTGAGTTCGAACCTCCCGGTGGGACGTCGCCTTGTCGAGCAGCACGTTACAATATTTTCCCATGTAAAGGTCTCCCACTTTTACTTACAAATTGATTTTTAATTTTTGGGAAAAGGGAATATAAATTTTGCACTTGTTGGTAACAACAGTTGTGTGCAACAAAAACACAGTTGTGTATCCTTGTCCGATTTGTCTACTGTTATTAGTGCCAAATTTTTGCTAGATTCCTTCTTAATTTATTAAATTTTGACTGGTGATGCAACATTCAACTTACACGTACTTACCTTTATCAGTGTCTACAAGTTTTTTTTTTTGTTTTTTTTTTCTTTTCCATCTTGCCTTGAGAGAGAGCAGTCGCATTTTTCTTCCCTCCTCCCCTGCCTTCCTGATCTATTCCCAGCTTTTGCAATGTTGCGTTTTTGTCTGTGTTTAGTCGCTCTTCTTCTGCTGAATCTTAATCTAAACGGAAATTATGGATTTGGAAGCGGCTTAAATGTGCTATTGTCACTATTTTTCAACAAGAATTGGGCCAAGGGGGAGCCCAAGAATTGGAACCTACGAGGAGACTCATGGACATTGGAATTCATGCGTCTATGGAAACATTATTGGTTATGATCTCAGGACTGCTATTTTTGGCTGTGGAGTTCCCTGATGCATCAGAAATTGAAGGAAAGTGAGAGAGCTGATCAAGCGGACCCGGCAAGCTCCTTCATCAAATTCGACCAGTTGGGGAGGGCACGAGTAGCGGCAAATGGTGAACTGAATGACAGTGATTCAGTGAAGGAATACATCTGAAGCCCTGTGCTCTCTATGGAAAAACAGTTTAAGCCTGCATATATAATGGAAGCACAGAACTACACGGATGAGGACAAATTCTATTCTCTGAGTGCACTGTGCTGATTTGATTTGATTTGATTTGACCTTGTTTGCCCCGTGTTTACATTCCTCCTGACTGAGATAAGCGGAAGGATCGGCTCATGCTACCCAAACAATCAACAATCAGTTGTTTGTCGTCAGCGGATTGGACCTTCAAGGACAATGCCCATGTGCCTTCTGCAAGCAAGAGAGAGAGAGAGGTAGACTCTGGACTCTGGACTTGTTTATAAGTCACATGATTATAACATCTATCCACTGCCAGGAGGCGCCCTCTGCTGCTCACTAACAACTGTTACATTTACACTACACAATGCATACAACACTACATGCATACGATATACACACACTGCTCTCCTTCTGCGTGTGATTTGTCTACTAAATGTCTGCTAAATATGCATTGAGGTTTTTTTTGCCTGCAATCAAAATTTCGCTTACTCATTAAGCGTCAATTTGATAAAACATGTTTTTTTCTCTCGCCTATTGTGTCATATCCTTTTTCTTTTTTTTCCTTTCTTCTTTATGACTGGCGCCTAGCGGCTGCCCCGGCCTTGGATGCACTCTGCAGAGCGTGCCCAAATGCCAAGTCACGTTTCGTTACCTTGTATTCATACATGTGTAATGACAATAAAGTTGAATCTCATCTCATCTCAAGTTCAAGCACACCTGTACAGCTGCTTATAAAAAATGTACCCGTTCAAGAGAAATGGATTCCGCACTGCAAATTTGTTTAAAATAAAAAAAAAAAAACCTACCAAGACATTATGTTTCGTTGTGTTGTTAAAAATTAAATTACCATTAGAAGGCTATACACCTGACCTGATGAACAGCAGCATGTGGAGTGAACAGAGAATGGAATGTGTATGTAATTATTGGCTTTTCTCGTACGTGTCATAACAGATAAACCAGACTTTTGATGCAAACAATACAATTTTATTCCAGAAGCAAAATTTAAAAACAAAAAAACAGACTGGGCATGGGGAGACATGGTTAGACACGCCGACTGCTAAATGGAGTCCACAAGCCTGCCAAATAGGGTCAGGAAATCTCTGTGAAATGATGACATCTCTGCGAGCTCTTCCCTTCGTAACACAGCGTCTTGCTCCAGGGCTTCACGCGCATCTGCCTGCACATCTGTGGCCACCTGTCGCAAATGCTGCATGTACTCCTGATGGTGTTCTTGCCGCTGGTCATGTTGCTGTTCCAAGAGCCGCATCTCTTTGTCATGCATGTTGGCCATCGCTAATGTAGATGGAAAGACAGAAAGGCATGGTCGTTAAAGCTGGATCACTACATATATTATGGAATTACACTGGTGAAAGTCTGTGGTGGAATGTCACTATTATATTATGCTTCATTGCTGTATATAAGCTGAACTGTCATGTTGCTGCCCCTCAGTAGAGCAGATTTTGCAACACGCAGGGTGCTGTCTTCGCCTGCAGCCCCCACTGCAAAACTAAAAAGGATTAAGATTAAGAATATGGATGGATGGATGGGTAATGTTTAAAATAGTTGCTTGTAGTGTGGCCGCAGAAATCTGAATGGGTTAATACAGTCAGCTGACGCGAAGCATTTCAATGAAGCATGTGATTTCAACGGCAGTTCATGAGCTTTAGTTGTTTTTCATAAAACAGGAGTTACAACAGCACTTCAATCACCACACCTAAAAATGGTTGTGGAACACTGATAAGTGAAGACCAAAGAATAACCTTTTTGTACATTTAAAAAGACATTTTCAATTAATTAATATGCAGCTACAGGAAATTGCATTAATCAATTTGGTACATAACTTGTTAGGCTCCAGCCCCCCCGCGACCTGTAAAGGATTAAGCGGTAGAAGATGGATGGATGGATTTTCGACCCTGGTTTCCACTGGACCTGTCCCCCCCCCCCCCCCCAAAAAAAATCGTGGTTATTGTGCCTTACCGGCACTTGAACGTGATCCAGATGGAGCTGGTGATGTGGCTGACATGGGAGCCGATCCAGCTGGCGCTCAGCCAGACGCACACGCAGACGCAGCGCCAGGAGAGTCCGCTGTGTCTGTCCACTGAGGTGGAGCCCTGTGATATGAACTGCGATTCTAGAAAGAAAATGCACGCAATTTAAAACTTAACACCAAAGTGCAACATGTACATAACACTCTAAAGTTTTTAACCGGAATACAATAAGCGTAATTCAGCGTTTTGTTCGCGCTAATACTTAACACAAAGCAAGCGTGAATCTGCAGTTGGCTGCAAAACAATAGGTAAGCCTCAGTAACAACCATTACCCACAATCTAACAACCTTCCTATTTCTTAAAAACAGTGAGCTTGGCACAGAAAGGATAAAGTGGCGAAAAGATGCGCAATATCAAAACAACACTCACCATCCACGGTTTCCAAGGCCGTGACCGTGACCGTGTCGGGCCCAATGTCTCAGCGAACCACTTCCACCCCTTCCGAGCTGCTGCACGTCGAGCATTGTGGTCCTTCACTGCTCGGTAATCGCTTTTCAGCTTTTTCAGCTTCTCCCGACACTGTTTGGCAGTACGGATGTGCCCTTGGGAAGCCATCTGCTCGGACACCTGCTGGTATATTTTTTCATTTCGAGAACTCGCACTGGATGCGATCGTCGCCTAATATAGAAAGAAAATTGCGCACCTCCTAATATATAATATTAGGAGTATATTATTATATAAGTATATTATACAGTATATTAATATAATATACCGTATTAAAGGGGCGCACTGTGTTCACTGGCTGAACAACTACAAATGGCGGTTGTGGAGTAAATTCAGCAGAAAAAGTCGCTTTCGTGACGTTACGACCTGACCAATCAGCGGTGACCAGTCTCTTAAAGTCATATCACAGCCATACTCAGCCCTACTCAGCTCGGTTAGACCCTGACCTGGATCAGGTACTAAAAAAGTACCTGCTAACCGGTGCTGGGGCTGATGGAAAAGCGCCTAAAGCTGGCTGAGTGGTGCGGTGTAGGGCTAAGTGAAGCTAGTGGAAAAGGGCCTTATGTTTAGATGACTGTAACTCAGTGGCCGGAGCACGTAGAGAGATTGTTTTTTTTGCCAAAAAATTCAAAGTGTTTTCTTTTAAATGAGATAAACCCCATGAAGATGCTGCAAAGGGTTGAAGTACAGCTTTCGATTTACTTTGGGCACGTTATTTTTTGGCGTTTTTAGGAAAATTGCCTGGAGTGCAAGGGGTTAATGTGCATAAGTAAAGTTATGTGTTAGAGATGGGCCAATCCAATATTTAGTATCCGTATCAGGCAAAATGACAGGATTATTATTGGGTAGCAATAAAATAAATAAAACAAACAATCCATTAAAATATAAACCGATAAACTCCTTTAAATCTATGTAACTGGCTCTCCCTCAGCTGCAGCGCTAGGCTCGGCTGTCTACATGCAGAGATGTAATGTCAGATATCAGAGGCAAGATGGTTGTTTCCAGACTTGTTTTATGATTATTAAAATAAAAATGAAAGAGCAGTAAAATATATCATTGCAAACAAATCAAATCAAATCAACCTTTATTGTCATATTGCTGTACATACAACTGTAGTGCAGGCAAGGTGAAATTGCGTTTCTTTCGGCATCCATATAAGTAGAAGAACATGATTTAAGACACACTCACACATATCTTCACCCCCCCACCCCACCCCCCATCTGTTCACACGTCCCTGAAACATACTTGGAAAAAAAAAAAAACTAACTATAATATACAAATAATGCACATAATGTCCGTAGGTGCAGTAGTGAATATGAGAGATTCCGGGTCAGCTGTTCAGCATCCTAACAGCTTGTGGAAGGAAGCTGTTGATCAGTCTGGTGGTTCTGCCTCTGATGCTCCGGAATCGTTTGCCAGATGGCAGAAGTTCATAGTGTTTATGCAGATGGTGAGAACGGTCCTTGACAATGTTCAGTGCCCTGCTCCTACAACGGTTCTGAAAAAGTTCTTGGACAGAGGGGAGGGAGACTCCAATTACCCTCTCAGCTCCCTTGACTATCCTCTGCAGGGCTTTTTTGTCTGACATACTGCAGCTGGAGTACCATGTAGCAATGCAGTACGTCAGAACACTCTCCACCACACCTCTGTAGAAGGTCCTGAGGATGCAGGTGGGGAGAGAGGCCTGTTTGAGTTTCCTCGAGAAGTGCAGTCTCTGCTGAGCCCGCTTCCTGATCCCCAAGGAATTCTTGCTCCAGGTCAGGTCCTGCGAGATCTGCACTCCGAGGAACTTGATGTTCTCCACTCTCTCCACTAAACGGCCACCGATGCTGAGGGGGACGTGTTCAGGCTGTGACCGCCGGAAGTCGATAATCATCTCCTTCGTTTTGTCCACGTTGAGCACCAGATTGTTCTCCCTGCACCAGCCCTCCAGGTCTCTCACTTCTTCCCTTTACATTGATTCCTCATCCCTCTGAATAAGTCCCACCACTGTGGTGTCGTCTGCAAACTTAATATATCTGGTTCCCCTCGTGTCTGGATACACAGTCATGTGTTAGAAGTGTAAACAACAGTGGACTGAGTACGCAGCCTTGAGGGGATCCGGTGCTCAGCGTGACAGAGTTGGAGATGTTGTTTCCAGCCCGGACAGACTGAGGTCTCTCAGTCAGGAAATCCAGGATCCAGAGACATGTGGCGGTGTTCAGACCAAGAAGGAGTAATTTCTCCATCAGTCTCTGGGGAATAATGGTGTTGAATGCTGACTGAAATCAATGTACAGGAGTCTGGCGTAGGTGTCTTTCTGGTCCAGGTAGGTGATGACAGAGTGCAGGGTGGTGACTATAGCATCCTCCGTGGAGCGGTTTGAGCGATATGCAAACTGGAGCAGGTCGTGTGATGCAGGGAGGCAGGCTGTAATGTGTGGTTTGACAAGTCGTTCAAAACACTTCAACACAATTGGTGTCAGTGCAACAGGATCTAGAATCAGCGGGGCCGCCGCTACCATGCAAGGCGCTGCCACAAACAGCTTTTTCCTTCCCCCATTCTATTATGCTGAGCACCAAGCTAGAAGGGGGGAAGTGCCATTTTTATATGGTCTGTGATATGACCTCACCGGGGCTTGAACCCATGACCTCCCGGCTGTGGGGCAGATGCTCTACCACTAGGTCACCACCCCAGTAAAACAGTTTTGTTATCCTCAATGTCTATACAGCCTATGAGTGTTGTGAGAAGGAAGATGAATATATCAACAGACTGACTTTTATTCAAGACAATAGTTCCTACAGTGTATATTGTTGGGGACATGAATGCTGATGTTATTGACAGCAACTCCTTATTTGCTAATCATTTAACCCACTTTTGTGAGGATAATAACTTTATTTTATCAAGTAAGGTGCTGCTGCCCACAGACAGCTTTCCATAAATTAATGAAGCTTGACCATTGTACAGTCCCTCCAGGATTTTGCAATGTTGTGATCACGTCTATTCATGCAAAATCAGCCAGTCAGCGTGACTGTTGCGTGACTTTGAAACTTTGTCCAATCACCGCAGCTTACCGCAATTTTGGCCAGTCCTCTTTGACTTCGGCCAATTTCACCAATGGAATTTATCTCTGAGTGGAGCTCAAACGCTCAGTCTAGCCAATCAAATCCATTGCCGCACCGCGTTCACTTCTGTGTTTACAGTGAGTATTAACGGAACACACCAACGACAGCAGAGTGTGTGATTAAAAATTAAAAAAAACCTCCCCTGTGAGCAGTGTTGGGCAAGTTATTAAAAAATAGTAACTAGTTACAGTTACTAGTTACTTTTCAAAAGTAACTGAGTTACTGCATGATTAAAGTAACTAGTTACATGGAAAAGTAATTTTTTACATTACTTTTAAATGCATATTTAAATCATCTTGCTGTGACGATGGGATGTCACCACTGTATGTCTGGTTATATTGTGTGATTATGTGTATCTGTATTGTTGTAAATGTCTGTATGATTGTTTGTTAAGATGTACACAGTATTTGGGATTTGTCGTGGTTAATTTGAATGCCCTGGGAGATAATTGTATGATTAAGAATTTGGTAAAATAATTAAAGGATTTATTGCACATACCTTTGCCAACATGCTTCCTGTGCGTGTCCAGGCAAAAGACTGCGTTAGGAGTTGAGGGTCTTATATAGGACACCAGCAGGGAGCAAATATGTCTGGTAAGTCAGGGAGTGGTTTAATATTTGTAAATAGGGGTTAAGGTTATTTACTGAACTATTTATATTACTATTTATTGTGTGTTATTTATATATTTATATTGTGTATGTTAGGGGAAACTATTTATTTTTAGATGTTAGTGGGTATGTGTTTAGAATAAGGAATGTTGAGTGTTTTACCTGGGATTATGGTAGGGGCTAATCACTTCTAATTATCTCTCCATTATATAACAGGTGTGACATATCGAGTGAAATGAGCATTGAGATGAGATGAGATTCAACTTTATTGTCATTACACATGTATGAATACAAGGTAACGAAACGTGACTTGGCATTTGGGCACGCTCTGCAGAGCGCATATAAGGCCGGGGCAGCCGCTAGGCGCCAGTCATAATATTGAGTTGGATTATTGATGAAATGGTTATTGAGGAATGGTATTGCTTGATATGCTTCTTATTTGAGGAAGTACATTTGTTGAAAGACTGTGTCAGAAGATTTTCCTGAGAGACTGGAGATTACCTTGTAAGTAAAATAAAAAGGACTAATTGACAAATCGAATTCTGGCCTCGTTTCGCTGCGCACCAAATCGTTCAGAGTTGGTGGCAGCGGTGGTCCGTGCTGTGGACGCCGCGGCGTTTGGTGGACGGAGAAATCCATGGCCAGAAAAAAAGTGAGGCAGGAGGAGCGGTCTGACCTGGATACAGGCATGACAGAGGAGGAGCAGGGAGTCAGTGGACTGGGCGAGCTCGAAGAGCTAACGAGCCTGGTAAAATTGGTGGTACGTTCGCTGACGGTCAGAGATCGGCAGATGGAGGAGGAAGCCGCTCTCCATGACCAAAGGTGGCAGGCTGTAAATGAACAAATTTGTCGGGTACAGTCGCAGGTTGCGGAGCTGAGAGAGGAGTACGGGAGCCGGGCGGAGCATGGCGGTGACGACGGCGCTCCGGGGGAGGACCCCAGGATGACGGCCAGTCGGGTTGGCCCGCAGGAGGAAGATTTGCAGCTGCAGGTGCAGCCAAGGAGGACATCAATGCACCACGAGCCCAGGCTGAACCCTCTCTCACCCGAGGACGACATAGAACATTAACTGACGACATTCGAGAGGATCGCTACAGTCTGCCGCTGGAGGGAAGAAGAGTGGGCTATCCATCTTGCTCCGTTACTCAAAGGTAAAGCGCAGAGCGCATATGTTTTGATGGATGTGGCTGACACAGACAATTATGGGAAAGTTAAAGAAGCTATCTTAAGTAAATTTGAAATATCTTCTGACACTTATAGGAGGAGGTTTCGTTCCTTGGACATTTTTCAGGACGAAACCCCTCGAGAATTGTATGTACGCCTGAAAGACCTGTTGTATAAATGGATTAAGCCAGAGACCCTATTGTTAAAAGATATTATGGAAGTTTATTTTGGAACAGTTTTTGCGCATGGTGAACCCGGAGCTGGGAGTCTGGATACAAGAGCGGGACCCGAAGACTGCAGAGGACGCTGCTTGTCTGGCAGAAGTTTTTCTGTCAGCCAGGTCTGGGAGCAGGAGACCTACTGTCGGCCGTGACAGATTTTTCACTACTCGGAGTGAGTTTATGGAGGGTAAAAAGGGTGGCCCAGCTCGAAATAGGTTGTATTCCAGGCCCAGTCAGAACACAAACAGTAGATATGATAATAGTAAAAAGTCACGTGTGGTTACAAATAAAGATATACGTTGTTATCACTGTAATAAAATCGGCCACACCCAATACTCATGTCCTGCCATAAGAAATCAGAAACCGTCACTTTTATGTTCAGTTCCAAGACCCACGGGTTCAGCCTCAGTACATAGTGGAGTATAAAAAACAAGTGTTGCTTAATGGTCAGTGTGAAGAGGCCCTGTTAGATTCAGGATGTTTTCAAACAGTTGTGCTACCTAGTTTGGTCCCTAGGGATTTATGGAATGATTCAGAAATAAACATCAGTTGTGTCCATGGGGATAAGAAACTGTACCCGACCGCTGAGGTTTATTTAACAGTAGGGGGTCAAATTTATCTCCTTCCTGTAGCTCTTGTGCCTGATTTGCCGTATCCTGTTATTCTTGGCAATGATGTTCCAACTTTGTTAGACATCATACAACAGGTTAGAGAGGAACAAACGGAGGAGAGACAGGCAGGTGGTGCTGTTAAACAGGGAGTAAATACATCTGTGGTGAAAAATTGTAATATGGTGACAACTAGGGCACAGAGGGTTGCC
Organism: Pholidichthys leucotaenia; assembly: GCA_020510985.1. NCBI lineage: Eukaryota > Metazoa > Chordata > Actinopteri > Cichliformes > Pholidichthyidae > Pholidichthys > Pholidichthys leucotaenia. The sequence goes on from CM035849.1 coordinate 42,984,357, forward strand.
AATGCTCTTCGGGAATTACCTTTTTATGATTCTGAGATAGAGGTAGGCCCTATTAAGCAACACAAATCCAAGGCTCAGAAGAGAAGAGATAAGGTGTTAGAGTCAGCAAAGAATTTGGGTGAAGAAACACCACAATTAAGCCAGTCAGTAGAGTTTGACATCCCTCCTGACATAGCTACATTGCAGAAGGCTGACCCAACACTTAAACCTTGGTTTGATAAAGTCTCGGAGATTGAGGGTGTGAAACAGGGTAAAACCGATTGTTTGGCTGAGGCCTTGCATGTCATAAAAAGGGCATTCTATATCAACAGCATGGTGGAGTTATGGCCATAGCTTTACCACAGGACCTCACACCAAAAATCATGGAACTAGGACATGTTATCCCTTGGGCAGGTCATCTAGCATTCCAAAAATCTCTACAGAGAATTGCTAGAAGGTTTGTGTGGCTGGGAATGTATACCCAGGAAAAGGAGTTCTGCACGACATGCTCAGTATGTCAGATTACAGCATCTAGGGGAGTAGCACGTGCGCAACTGCAACCATTACCCATTATTGGAACACCATTCGACAGAATAGGGATGGAAATAGTTGGCCCCCTAGAGAGAAGCTCCTCGGGTAATAAATACATTCTGGTGATTTGTGACTATGTGACTCGGTACCCAGAAGCCTTTCCCCTGAAATCTATTAAGGCTAGGCAGATTGCCAACTGCCTGATCCAGTTGTTTTCAAGGGTGGGCATACCTAGAGAAGTTCTGACAGACTGTGGAACAAATTTCTTGTCTAAACTGTTGCAGCAAGTGTATAAGCTGTTGGAGATTAAGGGCATTAAGACCACCCCTTATCACCCGCAGACTGATGGACTAGTGGAGCGATTTAATCAGACTCTTAAAAATATGCTGCGGAAATTTGTTTCTGAAACAGGCTCAGATTGGGATCAATGGGTACCTTATTTACTGTTTGCTTACCGGGAGGTGCCCCAGGCTTCAACAGGGTTCTCACCTTTTGAACTGCTTTATGGCCATCAGGTGAGGGGCCCCTTTGGATTTATTAAAGGAGCACTGGGAGAGTCCACTGAGTGATCAGGACAATGTGGTCTCTTATGTCATTAAAATGAGAGAGAAACTGGATCGAATGACTGCTTTGGCTCAGGAACACATGAGGACGGCGCAGGCCAAACAAAAAACCTGGTATGACAAGAAGGCCAGGAAAAGGGTTTTTCACCCAGGACAACGGGTTTTGTTATTGCTGCCCTCGTGTGACAGTAAGCTGTTGGCTCGATGGCAGGAGCCTTATGAAATTTCCAAAAAACTAAGTGCAGTGACATATGAACTATATATGCCTGACAGGAAGGTAAAGTATCAGACCTTCCATATTAACTTATTGAAAGAGTTTCAGCAGCCTGGCCATCAGCAGCAGCAACCTGCTCTTCAGGAGACACATCAGCTCTTGATCTGTGCGACAGAAGTGGATGAGGAGAGAGAACAGTCCTTTCCCACAAATGTGTCAGAGCCTTATTTATTTTGAGTGTCTCATTTGCAGGTGGATCAGCGGAGAGAGTTAGAGACATTACTGGATCCAGATTTGTTTCAGGAGAGACCTGGTTTCACCACGTTGGTACGTCATAAGATTTATTTGAAAGAGGAAACTGTTCCACGTAGAAAATCGTATAGGATCCCGGAACGATTGGTCCCAAAAATGAAACAAGAAATTGACTTGATGTTGCAGCTGGGAGTGATTGAGGAGTCAGTCAGTGAGTGGAGTAGCCCGATTGTGCTGGTTCCAAAAAAGGATGGCTCATTAAGATTTTGTATTGACTTTAGATATCTGAATTCAGTATCTAAATTTGAGTCATACCCCATGCCCCGGATTGATGAATTATTAGAGAAAGTGGGCAAGGCTAGATTTATTTCTACTGTGGACCTGTGTAAAGGGTATTGGCAGGTGGCATTGGCACCAGAAATAAAGGAACTTGCAGCCTTTAAGACACTGTATGGCAGTTTTCAATTTAGGGTCATGCCATTTGGCCTTCAGGGGGCACCTGCAACATTTCAGCGGCTGATGGACCAAATTTTAAGGAGAGTATCGAACTTTGCGGCTGACTATTTGGATGACGTGGTCATTTATAGTCAGACCTGGGAAGAACATCTGATACACCTTAGGCAGGTCCTTCAGCTAATTAAGAGGGCAGGACTGACAATTAACCCACGCAAATGTGCATTCGGACAACAGCAGGTGGAGTACCTGGGACATGTGGTTGGTCAGGGGGTCATTAGACCACGAGTAGGTAAAGTGGATACCATTCGGACATACCCTGTACCCACCACAAAGAAGAGAGTGTGATCATTCATGGGAATGGTGGGATGGTATAGTAAGTTCATCCCCCACTTTGCTGAAAGAGCCGCAGTATTGACTGACCTCACTAAAGCTGCAGCACAGAATAAGGTAAAATGGACAGAGGAGTGTGACAGAGTGTTTGAGGATCTGAAGAGGGCTATTTCTGGGGAGAAGGTTCTCTTCAGTCCAGACTTTGCTCGCCCGTTCATTTTACAGGCTGATGCTTCAGGGGTTTTTTTTTTTTTTTTTTTTTTTTTTTTTTTTTTGTTACTTATTTGTACCCGTAGTTAGACTTGGTTTGCAGTCTGGTGACAAGCCACCGGCTGCTGGTCGCTGCGTGCGCGAGCGCCCTAAACCTACATGTTTTTGGTATGCGGGAGGAAACCGGAGAAATCCCGGAGTAAACCCGCGCAACACGGGGAGAACATGCAAACTCCACACAGCTCACTGTTGGTCGGGGGCTGGGATCGAACCCACGATCTCATGATCCCCGCGGTCCCCCGGCCGAGGGTAAAACTGTGCTGCCACAGTGCTAAACCACTGCGCCACCGTGCAGGGGTTGACATTGGAGCAGTACTTCTCCAGGAGGAGAAGGGAGAGAGACATCCAGTACTGTTCTTGAGCCGTAAACTGTTGGACCGGGAGACAAGATACTCTACGGTTGAAAAAGAATGTCTTGCCATAAAATGGGCAATAGGGTCTTTAAAATATTATTTATTAGGGCGTCATTTTTTGTTAGAGACAGATCATCGGGCTTTACAGTGGCTAGACAGAATGAAGGATGTGAACAGTCGTCTTACAGGGTGGTATGTGTCCCTCCAACCATATAATTTTACTGTTTGGTATGTGGCAGGGAAAACCAACCTTGTGGCGGATAGCCTCTATAGAATACATGACTCATAAGAGTACTGTATTCTCGGGAAAGGGGGGAGGAAATGTGAGGATGGGATGTCACCACTGTATGTCTGGTTATATTGTGTGATTATGTGTATCTGAATTGTTGTAAATGTCTGTATGATTGTTTGTTAAGATGTACACAGTATTTGGGATTTGTCTTGGTTAATTTGAATGCCCTGGGAGATAAGATAAGATAAGATAAGCCTTTATTAGTCCCACAACGGGGAAATTCCAGGATTGCAACAGCACAGGGATAGCAACACTCAGAGCAACAATCAGAAGGCAAGAAAAAAAACAAGCAAGCAAGAGCAGCTAATATACATATGTACATATTACTATAAAATATATATACACACACACACACACACACACACACACAGACACACAGTGCAGAGCATTGTAGCTGGATGGAATAAATATATGAATATATGAACACAGTGCAGAGCATTGTAGCTAGATGGAATAAATATGTAAATATATAAACACCCACAGTACGGAGCACTGCAGCTAGGTGGAATAAATATGCAAGTATATAAACACACACAGTGCGGAGCAATGTAGCTAGATGGAATAATATGTAGATATATAAAAACACAGTGCGGAGCATTGTAGCTAGATGGAATAAATATATAGATATATAAATATAAACACACCCAGTGCAGAGCATTGTAGCTAGATGGAATAAATATGTAAATATATAAACACACCCAGTGCAGAGCATTGTAGCTAGATGGAATAAATATGTAAATATATAAACACACACAGTGCAGAGCATTGTTGCTAGGTGGGATGAAACAGCATAACCGTCTACTTAGTTATCCTACATGGTATGATTATGTGCCCATACATATTCTCACCCTCCATAGCGACCGGTATGTTCCTAGTTGTATGCCGGAGAGGACCATTGTGTAAGTCTATTGCATCTTTTGCATTCAAAAAAAACTATTAGTTTGTTACGTCTTTTTGCTATCTCTGCGAGCAGCCCTGCTTAGGTTGTACAGTCTGACAGCCGTTGGTAGGAAGGACCTACGAAACCTCTCGGTTGTGCACCTGGGATGATGTAGTCTGCTGCTAAATGAGCTCCTCAGTGCATCCAGTATGTCCTGCATAGGGTGGAACTCGGACTCCAGCAGAGATGACAGTTTAGCCACCGTCCTTCTCTCTCCTATCTCCTCCATCGGATCAAGGCGTTGCCCCAGGACAGAGCTAGCTTTCTTAATCAGTTTGTTCAGTCTCTTCCTATCGGCTGCAGTAATGCCACTGCCCCAGCAGACCACTCCAAAAGTGATGGCTGATGCCACCACCGTGTCATAGAATGACTTCAGCAGCGCCCCTTGTACACCAAAAGACCTGAGTCAGATAATTGTATGATTAAGAATTTGGTAAAATAATTAAAGGATTTATTGCACATACCTTTGCCAACATGCTTCCTGTGCGTGTCCAGGCAAAAGACTCCGTTAGGAGTTGAGGGTCTTATATAGGACACCAGCAGGGAGCAAATATGTCTGGTAAGTCAGGGGGTGGTTTAATATTTGTAAATAGGGGTTAAGGTTATTTATTGAACTATTTATATTACTATTTATTGTGTGTTATTTATATATTTATATTGTGTATGTTAGGGGAAACTATTTATTTTTAGATGTTAGTGGGTATGTGTTTAGAATAAGGAATGATGAGTGTTTTACCTGGGATTATGGTAGGGGCTAATCACTTCTAATTATCTCTCCATTATATAACAGGTGTGACATATCGAGTGCAATGAGTATTGAGTTGGATTATTGATGAAATGGTTATTGAGGAATGGTATTGCTTGATATGCTTCTTATTTTTTTTTTTTTTTCTCTCGGCGCCACACGAGTAGGCTGCCTTTTGCAACAGCGGCTCGATTCCGAGTCTTTTTCCCTTCCTCTCTCTTTTGATCCGTCTTTTTTTTTCACCCCACTTATATCACGGACACACAGATCGTCCCAAATGTCTCCTGAGCCGGTGGACGGAGCCACTGTTTATAGCAGGATACGATACAGCAGAGAACAGCTGCTAGCATTCAACCGCCACCCGGTCCCAATGGAAAAACTCGACATACCGAGAGAACTGAGGCGAAAACGCCGCGGCTGCCGGGCTGGAGTAAGGCGGAGGACAAAAAATATAAGGTACAGACCCTCCCTTCCATCTGTTGTCATGGGAAATGTACGGTCGATACTGGGAAAGTTAGATGAGCTAGCGGCTATCTCCCGTTATGATAGCACATACCGGGAGTGCTCTCTCCTTTTGTTTACTGAGACGTGGCTAACTGAACTAGCAGCAGATGCTAACATTGAGCTGGAGGGTTTTCACATGATACGAGCTGACCGAACACCAGACAGTGGCAAGGCTAGGGGCGGTGGAGTGATAATGTATGTTAACAACAACTGGTGCAGACCGGGACATATCACTGTTAAACAACGACACTGCAGCAAAGACATTGAGTTGCTAGCTGTTAGCATGAGGCCTACATATCTCCCGAGAGAACACTCACACGTGATCTGCATTGTTGTTTATGCAAATCCGAGGGCGAACGCTGGGACAGCACGTGACGTCATCCATTCAGTAACCAGCAGGCTGCAGACAGAACACCCAGATGCTCTTCTCCTCATCTCAGGCGATTTCAACCATGTTTCACTGTCTCCCATTCTACCCACGTTCACCCAGTATGTCACATGCCACACTAGAGACAATAAAACACTGGATTTATTCTACGCAAACACTAAGGAGGCGTACACCTCATCACAACTCCCCCCACTCGGGAGATCGGATCACAACTTGGTTCATCTCCGGCCGGTGTACAAACCCCTAGTGCACAGACAACCTCCGGCCATGCACACTGTGGAGTTATGGTCTGAGGAGACAATGGACACCCTAAAGGGCTGTTTTGAAGCCACCGCCTGGAAGCAGCTCTGCGATCCACATGGTGAGGACATCGATGGCCTCATTCACACCTTCACGGGCTACCTCAGCTTCTGTGTGGACAAATCCGTTCCCACCAAGACCATACGGCGTCACTCAAACAACAAACCCTGGATCAACCCTGAGATAAAAACACTTCTGAGAGAGAAGAAGAGGATCTTCAGGTCAGGGAACAGGGAGATGCTGAAGTCCGTACAGAGGGAGCTGAGGAGAAAGATCAGAGAAGGCAAGGACAGCTTCAGGAAGAAGATGGAGGACAAGCTGCAACAGAGCGACATCAGCGGGGTCTGGAGAAACCTCAAAACCATCTCGGGGCTCCAGAATACCTCCCCCCAGGCCACAGGGGGCAGGGAGTGGGCGAACAACCTGAATCTGTTTTTCAATAGATTTGACCAACCGCCCTCCCCCCTGACTGCACAACAACCACTGCTGCCTCTAAAGAAATCAAGTCCTGCTGCCCACTCCCCACTCCACCAACACCCCCCCACTCCCAACACACAGCCCCCCATCCTGACCCTGACCAGGACCCAGGTGAGGACGGAGCTGAGGAAGATCAAGGCGAGGAAGGCGCCGGGACCGGACGGCATCAGCGCAAAGCTCCTCAAGTCCTGTGCAGACCAGCTGTGTGGGATTGTGACGTATATCTTCAACATGAGCCTGAAACTGGGGAGGGTACCACAGCTGTGGAAAACATCTTGTGTGGTACCTGTACCAAAAACTTCCCACCCCAAAGACCTGAACAGCTACAGACCGGTGGCCTTGACGTCCCACTTGATGAAGACCCTGGAGAGACTGCTCCTTGCTCACCTCCGCCCCCTGGTGGAACCAGCGATGGATCCACTCCAGTTCGCCTACCAGCATGGCATTGGGGTGGAGGATGCGGTGATCTTCCTCCTTCACCGTTCTCTGTCCCACCTGGAGAAGCCCGGGAATATGGTGAGGATCATGTTCTTTGACTTCTCCAGTGCTTTCAACACCATCCAACCGATGATCCTGAAGGACAAGCTGCTGCGCGCAGGGGTGGACCAGCACCTGTCATCATGGATCCTGGACTACCTCACGAACCGGCCTCAGTTTGTGAGAACCCAGGACTGTGTGTCCGACACGATCATCAGTAGCACGGGGGCCCCCCAGGGAACGGTGCTGGCTCCCTTCCTGTTCACTCTTTATACTGCGGACTTCTCACACAACACAACACACTGCCATCTACAGAAGTTCTCTGATGACTCTGCGATCGTTGGCCTCATCTCCAATGGAGATGAAGCTGAGTACAGAGGGCTTATCCAGGACTTCGTGGACTGGTGCCATCGGAACTGCCTCCAGATCAACGCGAGGAAAACTAAGGAGCTGGTGGTGGACTGCCGCAGGCATGGGCAGCCCCTCACAGTACCAGTAAATATACAGGGAACAGACATCGAGATGGTGACATCCTATAAGTACCTGGGTATTCATCTGAACAATAAACTAGACTGGTCACACAATACTGATGCACTCTACAAGAAGGGACAGCGCAGGCTGTTCCTGCTGAGGAGACTCAGGTCTTTTGGTGTACAAGGGGCGCTGCTGAAGTCATTCTATGACACGGTGGTGGCATCAGCCATCACTTTTGGAGTGGTCTGCTGGGGCAGTGGCATTACTGCAGCCGATAGGAAGAGACTGAACAAACTGATTAAGAAAGCTAGCTCTGTCCTGGGGCAGCGCCTTGATCCGATGGAGGAGATAGGAGAGAGAAGGACGGTGGCTAAACTGTCATCTCTGCTGGAGTCCGAGTTCCACCCTATGCAGGACATACTGAATGCACTGAGGAGCTCATTTAGCAGCAGACTACATCATCCCAGGTGCACAACCGAGAGGTTTCGTAGGTCCTTCCTACCAACGGCTGTCAGACTGTACAACCTAAGCAGGGCTGCTCGCAGAGATAGCAAAAAGACGTAACAAACTAATAGTTTTTTGAATGCAAAAGATGCAATAGACTTACACAATGGTCCCCTCCGGCATACAACTAGGAACATACCGGTCGCTATGGAGGGTGAGAATATGTATGGGCACATAATCATACCATGTAGGATAACTAAGTAGACGGTTATGCTGTTTCATTCCATCTAGCAACAATGCTCTGCACTGTGTGTGTTTATATATTTACATATTTATTCCATCTAGCTACAATGCTCAGCACTGGGTGTGTTTATATATTTATATATCTACATATTTATTCCATCTAGCTACATTGCTCCGCACTGTGTGTGTTTATATACTTGCATATTTATTCCACCTAGCTGCAATGCTCCGTACTGTGGGTGTTTATATATTTACATATTTATTCCATCTAGCTACAATGCTCTGCACTGTGTGTTCATATATTCATATATTTATTCCATCCAGCTACAATGCTCTGCACTGTGTGTCTGTGTGTGTGTGTATATATATATATTTTATAGTAATACGTACATATGTATATTAGCTGCTCTTGCTTGCTTGTTTTTTTCTTGCCTTCTGATTGTTGCTCTGAGTGTTGCTATCCCTGTGCTGTTGCAATCCTGGAATTTCCCCGTTGTGGGACTAATAAAGGCTTATCTTATCTTATCTTATCTTATTTGAGGAAGTACATTTGTTGAAAGACTGTGTCAGAAGATTTTTCGAGAGACTGGAGATGTTACTTGTGAGTTAAAAATAAATTGAACTAATTGAAAAAGAAGATTTTGCCTCGCCTCTTGCCACACGTTCACACTTGCACACACAGCAAGATCAAGGACCCCTTGTTCTCATCAGAAAAAAGAAGAAAAAGAAAACTGATGAGAAAAAAGTCTCATCTTTCAGAGAAAAAATGTCTCAGATTTACGCAAACTATTGAAATCAGTAAAAAGTCAGAAATTTGCTAGAAATAAAGCTGTGAAATCACAGAGAAAATTTTGGACCCCCTGATGGGCTGTTAGGGGCTACTTACCGCCCGGACAACAGATGATCAGGGCTCGATATGAGAAGTCGCCACCGTCACAGCATTTCTTCCCACAGGGCTGTAATGTGAACTGGGAGAGGACAGGAAACAGACCCACGGAGGAGACTGTGATGGCTGCGTCAGTTATGGTAGGGTCAGTTTATACTTATTTGCTCATTAATTTGCTTGCCTTTGCCTTTGCCATGACAACCTGCAGTGGCTTGAGGCCGCTGGGGATGGCAGTTGTCCCGCCAATAGCCACCAAAACTGTGTATTCATCCCGAGTTGGCAGTTGATGAGGAGGGTGTCTAGCAACTGCAAGTTGTACGATCGTCTGTTTGCGCTAAAATCCATCCATCCATCTTCTACCGCTTTTCCAGAGGTCCGGGTCGCAGAGGCAGCAGTTCAAGCAGAGAAGCCCAGACTTCCCTCTCCCCAGCCACCTGCTCCAGCTCTTCAGAGGGGATACCAAGGCGTTCCCAGACCAGCTGGGAGACATAGTCTCTCCACCGACTCCTGGGTCTGCCCCGGGGTCTCCTCCCAGTGGGACGTGCCTGAAACACCTCAAGTGGGAGGCGTCCAGGAGGCATCCTAATCAGATGCCCATACCACCTCACCTGACTCCTTTCAATGTGGAGGAGCAGCGGTTCTACTCTGAGCCTCTCCCGGATGACTGAGCTCCTCACCCTATCTCTGAGGGTGAGTCCAGCAATCCTACGGAGAAAGCTCATTTCAGCCGCTTGTATCCGCGATCTCGTTTTGGTACGAGATCGCGGATGTGCTAAAATATCTATCCATATTAATAAAACGAGTAATGCCAGTAACGCATCTGATCAAATTTCAGTTACTAACACATTACTGAATTTTTAAACAGTAATTTTGTTACACAGCACGTTACTGCAAAAGTAGTGGCTTTACAGTAAAGTAATGTGTTACTCCCAACACTGCCTATGAGGTTTCCAACACTGTCCCTTCCTCCGTCTCCACCAGCCTGCTGAAGAACGTCTGGCCATTTCTCCATTCTGACTGTGTACGAAGTGTTGGGTTTGTGTTGAAAAATGTCCACCTTCCCTAAAAGCACCCTGTCGCGGAAGCGCACATGAGGAGAGACACCATAAAACCACAAACAAAGCGAGAAAATGGAAGACTACAGTCAGTGTTTGAACATTTTATATATCTTTAGAGGTAAAATTATGATTACATCTTGTCACTGAGCTTTAAAATTGTGAATCTCCGGTCTGGCCCCCCCCCCCCCCCCCCAAAAAAAAAAATGAAAGATGAGTGTCTGAAGAGACAAGTGTGTGTGTCAACACGCGCAGCAGACAGGTAGGAGTTAGGCATGGAAAAAGAGAGAATATTGTCTGTAATTTTTTTTTTTTTTTTCAGAAAAACGCAGACTCTCATAGCCAATACAGAGCAACAGAATAAATTATTTCTTTTTTCCTCTCCGCTCAGTACCGAGTGGCTGAGGGCCATAGGGAGTTTTCAAATGAAGGTGCTTGTTATGTCTGGGTTTTGACGTCACGGAACGGCCACGTCATCATGCTGACTCTGACCAGTCCTGTGGTTTGAAACGTCACAGTGTTGCCAGTAATTTCCAAATCTGTACTCTTCAATATGCATTCAATACAATTTAGCTGTTGTAATGGATATTGTGTTAAAAGTCTGTATTTGCTGTTGCACAAGAGTGTTTCTGTACAGCAGAAGTTTCTGCTTAATTTACAAATCACTGTTTAATAGGAAATTTGTGACAATCCTGTGCTTTTCTTATATTGTTATATGGAATATCACTGCAGTAAACTGGAAAAAGGCATCTGCTTTAAAATTTGTCATTCTTTCCACAACATTAAGTGCAAACAAACCTCTCAAAACATGGCAACTTTTATCACAATTTTTAATAAAGCTCCTGCAAATTCAGGCTTTTTGGGCACCAACAATCATAAAAACATCCCTCGAAATCCTGGAGGGACTGATTGTGTCAGTACAGCTGATGGCCATGCAGCGTGAGTGAATATGAGCATTAAGTATGGGGCAACAGTGACAGACCATATACTCTTTGCTTTTTTGTGAATGTTACAGAGCTCCCACCAGCAGTGACGAATAATGGCGGTCATAGTGATACCACTGTTAAAATAGATTGGTCACCTCTAACCAAAGAGGATTTCTTCATCTATCATAACAACACAGACAAATACCTAAGGAATATACATTTGCCTAAACATGATATTCTGTGTTGCCATCTTTAAGATTATTGAGCATAAGAAAGACCTATGTTCCATGTATGTATATATATATATATATAAAGGCACGGATTGACACCAGCAAGATGGCCCAACCAGAACTTGTTCAGCGGTTTCTCCAGATTCAGGGCTGCGAGATGCAAAGTTCAGCAGACTGCTCGGCGCTGTGCCATTGAGTACTGGACTCAGCTCAGCCAAGACATTCAAAACGCTGCCATAACAGGGAACATCCGTGGTATGTACAATGGCATCAAGAAAGCACTTGGTCCGGCTCAGAGCAAGACGTCCCCCCTCAAATCCTCCACTGGGGAGATGATCACAGAAAAGAACAAGCAGATGGAGAGATGGGTGGAGCACTACTCCGACCTCTACTCCAGACAGAACACCGTGACACCGTCAGCCCTTGATGCCATCGATTGCCTGCCATCCATGGACGAACTTGACGCTGAGCCAACCATCGACAAACTCAGCAAGGCCATTGATAGCTTGGCCGCTGGCAAGGCACCCGGCAACGACGGCATACCCCCCGACCTGATCAAGCACTGCAAGACCGCCCTACTGCTGCCATTGCATGACGTCCTCTGCCAGTGCTGGAAGGAAGGTGCTGTACCACAGGACATGAGGGACGCCAAGATCATCACCTTCTACAAAAACAAAGGGGAGAGAAGTGACTGCAACAACTACAGGGGCATCTCTCTTCTCAGCGTTGTTGGAAAAATCTATGCACGAGTTGTTCTCGTTCGTCTACAGAAACTTGCCGAACGTGTCTACCCCGAGTCTCAGTGTGGCTTCCGCGATGAGCGATCAACGGTAGACATGATATTCTCCATCCGTCAACTCCAGGAGAAATGCAGAGAACAGAACATGTCCCTGTACGTCGCCTTCATCGACCTCACCGATGCGTTCGATCTGGTCAGCAGAGAGGGCCTTTTCAAGATCCTGCCAAAGATAGGATGCCCACCAAAGTTGCAAAGCCTCATCGAATCATTTCACACCAACATGCAGGGGATAGTGCAGCACGACGGCAACGTCTCGGAGCCATTCAACATACGCAGTGGAGTGAAACAGGGCTGTGTACTTGCGCCAACCCTCTTTGGGATTTTCTTTGCTATGCTCCTGAGGCATGCCTTCAGCACAGCAACAGAGGGAATCTACCTGCACACAAGATCTGACGGCAGGCTTTTCAACCTCGCCCGCCTGAAAGCCAGAACCAAAGTACGCGAGGCTCTAATCAGAGACGTGCAGTTCGTAGACGACGCTGCAGTCGCGACCCACACACAGCAGGAGCTTCAGACCCTGATGGACCACTTCTCCCAGGCATGCAAGGACTTCGGGCTTACCATCAGCCTGAAGAAGACTAACGTCTTGGCGCAAGGCACGAAAGCATCACCAACCATCACCATCGACGACTACGAGCTGGAGGTCGTGAATCAGTTCACGTACCTGGGGTCCACGATCGGCAACAACCTCTCCCTTGATACAGAGATCGACAAGAGGATTGGAAAATCAGCCTCCACACTCGCTCGCCTCACCACACGAGTGTGGGAGAATCCCAAACTCTCTATCAAGACGAAGATGGCAGTGTACAATGCCTGCATCATCAGCACACTGCTCTATGGGAGTGAGACATGGACAACATACGCCCGGCAGGAAAAGAGACTGAACTCCTTCCACTTGCGCTGCATTCGCCACATCCTGGACATATCCTGGCAGGACAAAGTGCCCAACATAGGAGTGCTGTCCCGTGCCGGCCTTCTCTCCATGTTCACTCTACTCAGGCAGCGAAGGCTCTGCTGTCTAGGCCACGTTCACCGTATGGAGGATGGCAGAATCCCCAAAGACGTCCTCTACGGAGAACTGGCAACTGGCAGGAGAGACGTTGGCCGCCCACAGCTGCGCTTTAGAGACGTCTGCAAGAGAGACATGAAGGCCCTGGAGATCAACACAGAGCGCTGGGAGGACCTTGCAACGGACCGCTCCAAATGGAGAGGCACCCTGACCAGACAGCTCAAGGCGGGTGAAGAGAGACTGACTGCTGCAGCAGATGAAAAAAGGACCTGCAGGAAGAACCGCCAAAGCTCCAGCAGCACAGAGACCACCCACAAGTGCGACCTGTGTGACAGGGACTGCCATTCGCGCATTGGCCTGTTCCAGCAGAGTAGACGTTTAGGATTCTCTTCCATGGTCATCATAGACCGACGGAGGCCGACGACGATATAAGATAAGATAAGATAAGATTAGCCTTTATTAGTCCCACAACGGGGAAATTCCAGGATTGCAACAGCACAGGGATAGCAACACTCAGAGCAACAATCAGAAGGCAAGAAAAAAAAAAAACAAGCAAGCAAGAGCAGCTAATATACATATGTACATATTACTATAAAAGATATATATACACACACACACACAGACACACAGTGCAGAGCATTGTAGCTGGATGGAATAAATATATGAATATATGAACACACAGTGCAGAGCATTGTAGCTAGATGGAATAAATATGTAAATATATAAACACCCACAGTACGGAGCATTGCAGCTAGGTGGAATAAATATGCAAGTATATAAACACACACAGCGCGGAGCAATGTAGCTAGATGGAATAATATGTAGATATATAAAAACACAGTGCGGAGCATTGTAGCTAGATGGAATAAATATATAGATATATAAATATAAACACACCCAGTGCTGAGCATTGTAGCTAGATGGAATAAATATGTAAATATATAAACACACGCAGTGCAGAGCATTGTTGCTAGGTGGGATGAAACAGCATAACCGTCTACTTAGTTATCCTACATGGTATGATTATGTGCCCATACATATTCTCACCCTCCATAGCGACCGGTATGTTCCTAGTTGTATGCCGGAGAGGACCATTGTGAAAGTCTATTGCATCTTTTGCATTCAAAAAAAAAAAAAAAACAACTATTAGTTTGTTACGTCTTTTTGCTATCTCTGCGAGCAGCCCTGCTTAGGTTGTACAGTCTGACAGCCGTTGGTAGGAAGGACCTACGAAACCTCTCGGTTGTGCACCTGGGATGATGTAGTCTGCTGCTAAATGAGCTCCTCAGTGCATCCAGTATGTCCTGCATAGGGTGGAACTCGGACTCCAGCAGAGATGACAGTTTAGCCACCGTCCTTCTCTCTCCTATCTCCTCCATCGGATCAAGGCGCTGCCCCAGGACAGAGCTAGCTTTCTTAATCAGTTTGTTCAGTCTCTTCCTATCGGCTGCAGTAATGCCACTGCCCCAGCAGACCACTCCAAAAGTGATGGCTGATGCCACCACCGTGTCATAGAATGACTTCAGCAGCGCCCCTTGTACACCAAAAGACCTGAGTCTCCTCAGCAGGAACAGCCTGCGCTGTCCCTTCTTGTAGAGTGCGTCAGTATTGTGTGACCAGTCTAGTTTATTGTTCAGAGGAATACCCAGGTACTTATAGGATGTCACCATCTCGATGTCTGTTCCCTGTATATTTACTGGTGCTGTGAGGGGCTGCCCATGCCTGCGGCAGTCCACCACCAGCTCCTTAGTTTTCCTCGCGTTGATCTGGAGGCAGTTCCGATGGCACCAGTCCACAAAGTCCTGGATAAGCCCTCTGTACTCAGCTTCATCTCCGTTGGAGATGAGACCAACGATCGCAGAGTCATCAGAGAACTTCTGTAGATGGCAATGTGTTGTGTTGTGTGAGAAGTCCGCAGTATAAAGAGTGAACAGGAAGGGAGCCAGCACCGTTCCCTGGGGGGCCCCCGTGCTACTGATGATCGTGTCGGAAACACAGTCCCGGGTTCTCACAAACTGAGGCCGGTTCGTGAGGTAGTCCAGGATCCATGATGACAGGTGCTGGTCCACCCCTGCGCGCAGCAGCTTGTCCTTCAGGATCATCGGTTGGATGGTGTTGAAAGCACTGGTGGGACAGAGTGGGACAGAGAACGGTGAAGGAGGAAGATCACCGCATCCTCCACCCCAATGCCATGCTGGTAGGCGAACTGGAGTGGATCCATCGCTGGTTCCACCAGGGGGCGGAGATGAGCAAGGAGCAGTCTCTCCAGGGTCTTCATCAAGTGGGACGTCAAGGCCACCGGTCTGTAGCTGTTCAGGTCTTTGGGGTGGGAAGTTTTTGGTACAGGTACCACACAAGATGTTTTCCACAGCTGTGGTACCCTCCCCAGTTTCAGGCTCATGTTGAAGATATACGTCACAATCCCACACAGCTGGTCTGCACAGGACTTGAGGAGCTTTGCGCTGATGCCGTCCGGTCCCTACGCCTTCCTCGCCTTGATCTTCCTCAGCTCCGTCCTCACCTGGGTCTTGGTCAGGGTCAGGATGGGGGGCTGTGTGTTGGGAGTGGGGGGGGTGTCGGTGGAGTGGGGAGTGGGCAGCAGGACTTGATTTCTTAGAGGCAGCAGTGGTTGTTGTGCAGACAGGGGGGAGGGCGGTTGGTCAAATCTATTGAAAAACAGATTCAGGTTGTTCGCCCACTCCCTGCCCCCCGTGGCCTGGGGGGAGGTATTCTGGAGCCCCGAGATGGTTTTGAGGTTTCTCCAGACCCCGCTGATGTCCAGACCCCTGATGATATACGTATATATGTATATGTATATGTATACAGTCGCTGCAGTCTATAATGGAGGTAGACCTTTCTGTAAAAATAACAAACATAACATAAAGTTTAACATCAGGCCTGGCTGGAATTAGCATGTACAGTATCTCACAAAAGTGAGTGCACCCCTCACATTTTTGTAAATATTTTCTTATATCTTTTCATGGGACAGCACTGAAAATATGACACTTTGATACAAGGTAGTCAGTGTACAGCTTGTATAACAGTGTAAATTTGCTGCCCCCTCAAAATAACACAGCCATTAATGTCTAAACCACTGGCAACGAAAGTGAGTGCACCCCTCAATGAAAATGCCCAAATTGTGCCCAATTAGCCATTTTCCCTCCTCGATGTCATGTGTCTCATTAGTGTTACAAGGTCTCAGGTGTGAATGGGGAACAGGTGTGTTAAATTTGGTGTTAAAGCTCTCACACTCTCATACTGGTCACTGGAAGTTCAACATGGCACCTCGTGGAGGATCTGAAAAAAAGAATTGCTCTACATAAAGATGGCCTAGGCCAGGGGTGTCAAACTCAAATTCACAGTGGGCCAAAATTAAGCAGTCAAGTAAAGTCACGGGCCAAACTCAATATTTATTGAAAAATTAACTGCAACTGATATGTAATGTTTAACCTTTTCATATGGAAACAAACTTTAGTTTTGCTTAAACACAGAATCTGGAACAACCAAAGCTTGATATTACAAACACATGAGAAATTAAATTTGAAATAAAAGACACATCAGTGGTATTCATTTCTTATTTAAATAAATAAATAAAGTATGTCTCTCCCCGTATCCTTTCAAGTTCCTTTTTAAAGTAAATCTTTTTCAAAGCCAACAACAAAAGAACCAAAAATAATAATGTCATTCGATAAAAATCCAACATTTCAACTATTAACAGACCATGCCTTGCAGTAGAAAAAGTGCATAAATAACAGATATATTCAAGCTCAGTTTGCTACACTCTGATTTACTCTGCACATTGGTCTAAGCCAGATACCTGGCATCTTTTCTTAGCTGCAAGTTCATCAATGTCTGGGGTCAGGCTCTGAGCTGAGGAAAACCTCAGGACGGAGTGAAGGTGTTCATCAGTGAGTCGACTTCTGTGAGGTGTTTTGTTCACCTTCATCATAGAGAACAGTTGTTCACATAGATATGTGCTGCCGAACATTGAGAGCATCTGAGCAGCTTGGGTGCGTAATTGAGGCATTGTGTCGGGGAGGAAACATGGAAACCGCGCAGCACCAACAGAGTCATATTTTGATTTGAGCATGTCATTACATTGGAGTTCAATTAGCTCCATTTGGAGGCTGGTTGGTGCGCTTTCCACGTCGATCGCAAACGGGTTACTGAGCAGTTCAAATCTCCCTTTCTGAGCCTCAAAGTCGGCAAATCGCCGGGAAAACTCGGCGCTGAGCGCGTTGATTTTTTTCAGCAAACTGTGCGCTAGGCAGCACGGCAGGAGAAATTTGCTCTGCCGTGGTTTGGCAGCACGGAAAATGACCCAAGTTTCCTTGCAGCATCTGAGTCTTCCACAGACACAACTTAGTTTTAAAGGCCCTCACTGCTGCGTACATGTCTGTGATGATGTGGCCCCGTCCCTGAAGCTGCAGGTTAAGCACATCGAGATGGCTCACAATGTCAGACAGAAATGCAAGCTCACACAGAAACTTTTTATCTCTCAGCTCTGTTGTGCCCTTCCCTTTGTTTTCCATAAACTGACAGATTTCCTCACGTAGCTCAAAACATCTGTTCAGTACTTTTCCTCTGCTTAGCCATCTCACCTCTGTGTGATAGGGCACATCTCTGTATTCCGAATCCAACTCCTCCAGAAAGGACTTGAACTGCCGGTGATTCAAACCTTTTGCTCTTATGAAGTTGACTACTCGTTTTATAGAGCTCATGACATGTTCCATTTGCAGAGCTTTGCCACAGAGCGCTTCCTGATGTATGATACAGTGATAAACTGTAAGTTCACCTGCATCTTCCTCCCGCATCTTCTCCTGAATCCTGCCGACCAATCCACTCTTTTGACCGCACATCGCGGGCGCACCATCTGTCGTCAGTCCCACAAGTTTATCCCAAGGCAGGATCATTTCAGTTATACATTTGGATACCTCTTCAAAGATATCTTTTCCTGTGGTGGTGCCATGTATTGATTTTAATCCTAAAAGCTCCTCTGTGACGCACAGGCTCGAGTCTACTCCACGGATGAAGATTGACAGCTGGGCAGTATCAGACGTGTCGCTGCTCTCATCCACAGCAAGGGAGTATGCAATAAAATCTTTTCCCTTTTTTATTAGTTGTTCATGTAGATTAGTGGAAAGCTCACACACGCGCTCAGCCACGGTGTTTCTGCTCAGGCTCACATTTAAAAATTCTTGCTTTTTATCTGGGCACACAATGTCGCAAACTTTGACCATGCACTTTTTGACAAACTCTCCCTCATTAAAGGGCCGGGCTGATTTTGCTATCTCTGCTGCCACAATAAAGCTGGCCTTTACAGCAGCTTCACTTTTTGATTTTGCTTTCATGAACATAGTCTGCTGGCAAACCAGACTTCTTTTCATCTCCTCCACCTTCTGCAGCTTCTGCTTTACGTCCAGGTCCTTGTACTTTTCATAATGTTTTGTTTCATAGTGTCTTCTTATGTTATATTCTTTCATTACAGCCACGTTCGCTCCGCACACAAGACAAACAGGTCTGTCCTTTATATTCGTGAACAGATAATCTGCCTCCCACCTGTCTTGAAAGCTCCTGTTGTCCATCTTTCGTTTGGCCATTTTTGTGGAGGGTGAAATTAATTTGTCCGATGTGACTGGAGCATGGTTGTCAATGACTGTCAACAGAAAAAAGGAGCGCTTGCCGGTTTCGACTGCGCGCCAACATACTAGCAAAGCATTGTGGGATTTGTAGTATTAGTGGTACAGTATATACCGCGGGCCAGCTCTATTGCACATTTGATATGATCTCGCGGGCCAATTATAATTACACTGCGGGCCAAATTTGGCCCGCGGGCCTGAGTTTGACACATGTGGCCTAGGCTATAAGAAGATTGCCAGTACCCTGAAACTGAGCTGCAGCACGGTGGCCAAGACCATACAGTGGTTTAACAGGACAGGTTCAGAATTCAGAACACACCTCGCTATGGTCGACCAAAGAAGTTGAGTGCACATGCTCAGCGTCATATCCAGAGGCTGTCTTTTGAAACTAGACGTATGAGTGCTGCCAGCATTACTGCAGAGGTTGAAAGGGTGGGGATCACCCTCTCGGTGCTCAGACCATACATCGCACACTGCATCAAATTGGTCTGCATGGCTATCATCCCAGAAAGAAGCCCCTTTCATAGATGATGCAGAAGGAAGTGTTATGAACGGGGCTGTCTTTTCCTGCCCCGTTTCATGATCTGTGGCCTTAAGCTCAGATTTTTAAACAGTTCCTGTTGGCAGAGTATTGGAGCCTCTGCTAGTGTACAGCCATGGCCCTTCCTCTCACCTCTTTCTGCCAGGAACCTATCAGCTTATTGCCATCACCTGGGTTTCCACACACACATACGTGCACTCACAGGCACACACACACACACACATTCTCACTCATACCGGCCATTTCCCATCATTTCTTGTTGCCACACATACACATGCATGTACTTAAACTTAAATTCATTCTCTCTTACTCACACACATACATACACACACATTCTCACTCATTGACTCACTCTGTCGCTGCCCACCTGTTTCTATTTGCCGCTCGTTAGTCTCTGGAGGTATTTCTGGGTGGCAGTGGACAGTGCGTCAGCGTCGGTCTTCTTTGGATGATCAAGCTCACTCGTGTATGGTTCCTCCTCTGTTTGGACTGAGAAGTCTTCTTGTTTCCAGAGCCGTTCCCCTCAGTCATTTATGTAAGTCTCCCTTCTTATTATTTTCAGCCCTTTTCTCTCTACTGCTCAGTTCCACCCTGGGAGCACGTGGGGTTTGCCATCAGAGCTTGTAGCCGGTCATCTTCCCATTATAGCTCATTTTGGACAGTTTCATGGACACTTTGTATGTTTGTCCATTTGCAAATAAACACGTTTTACTTCACTGCACTTTGGGTTTGCATCAGCTCATTTGTGTGTACACATTGACAGAAAGCCCACAAACAGTATGCTGAAGAGAAGTAGACAAAGGACATGGATTACTGGAACCATGTCCTGTGGTCTGATGAGACCTACAGTATATAAACTTATTTGGTTCAGATTGTGTCAAGTGTGTGTGGTGGTAGCAAGGTGAGGAGTACAAGGACAACTGCGTCTTGCCTACAGTCAAGCATAGTGGTGGGAGTTTCATGGTTTTGGGCTGCATGAGTTCTGCCGGCACTGGGGAGCTACAGTTCATTGAGGGAACCATGAATGCCAACATGTACTGTGACATACTGAAGCAAAGCATGATCCCCTCCCTTTGGAAACTGGGCCGCAGGGCAGTATTCTAATGTGATAACGGCCCCAAACATATCTCCAAGACGACCACTGCTTTGCTAAAGAAACTGAGGGTAAAGGTGATGGACTGGCCAAGCACGTCTCCAGACCTAAACCCTATTGAGCATCTGTGGGGCATCCTCAAAGGAAAGGTGGAAGAGCACAAGGTCTCTAACATCCACCAACTCTGTGATGTCATCATGGAGAAGTGGAAGAGGATTCCAGTGACAACCTTTGAAGCTCTAGTGAACTCCATGCCCAAGAGAATTAAGGCCGTGCTGGAAAATAATGGTGGCCACACAGAATATTAACAGTTTGGATACAATTTGGGCATCTCCACGTAGGGGTGTACTCACTTTTGTTGCCAGCGGTTTAGACATTAATGGCTGTGTGTTGAGTTATTTTGAGGAGACAGCAAATTTACACTTTCACAAGCTGTACACTGACTACTTTACATTGTATCAAAGTGTCATACCTTCAGTGTTTTCCCATGAAAAGATATAAAATATTTACAAAAATGTGAGGGGCATACTCACTTTTTGGAGATACTGTAGCTTCTTATCATGCTGAAACCCGTTAAGCCTACAAACATTGGGCCATGGCTGGAAGACCTAGGCAAGACCCTGAACTTGAAAATAAAAAACTTGCTGGTGCAAAATTTAAGTATGCTGTTCGCTTCATATCTAAAAATGAGCAAGCTATGAGAGCTGATACCATGGTCAACAAAATGTTGTGTAATAATGTTACTGACTTTTAGAAAGAGGTGAGATCTCTTCATAATTGTAAGCCATCTCTTCCATGTACGGTTGAAGGTGTTTCTGGAGCAGATGATATTGCAGCATTATGGAGACAGCACTATAGTTCCCTGTTCAACTGTATAAATGGTGATCTGTATATGGATGACTGTGATATGAGTGACAACACCATGAGTATATTGTTGGCTCTTATTCATCTGACTCTGCTCCTTTAACCTGTGGGGTGCCTCAGGGTTCTATTCTGGGTCCACTTTTATTTGCCCCGTATATGCTGCCACTTGGTTCTATCATCAGCAGATTTAAAGGTGTGTCTTATCACTGCTATGCTGATGATTTACAATTGTTTTTTTTTTCTTTTAAACCTGACCATGTTGACAATTTAAACATTACTCATGATTGTCTGCAATTAAAGACTGGATGTCTAGTAACTTTTTGCAACTTATTGCTGACAAAACTGAAGTCCTTATTGTAGCATCTGATAATCTAATTCCTAAGATGGTTAATAGCATTGGTTCATTAAGCTCTGATGTACGGTCAACTTTTAAAAAAAAAAATCTTGGTGTCATTTTTGACCAATCGGTGAGTTTTGATCAGCATGTCACATCTCTGACCCGGAGTTGTTTTTTCCACCTTAAGAATGTATCCAAAATTAGGTCATTGGTTTCCTACAGTCAGTTAGAAATTATTATTCATGCCTTTGTTTCTTCATGTTTGGACTACTGTAATGCTCTTTTCACAAGTCTTATAAAATCCTCTTTACACCGCCTACACTGCTGCTAGATTACTAACTAGGTCCAGTAGATTCTATCATATCACACCTATTTTGGCCTCCTGGCACTGGCTTCCTGTAAATTATAGAGTTGATTTTAAAGTTCTTGTTCTTACTTCCAAAGCGATTCATGATGAGGCGCCTTTTTATATCAGTGACCTGCTCCATCTACACCATCCCAGCAGGTCTCTCACGTCTTCTAATCAGAATCTACTGGTAGTCCCTAGCACTAGGCTCAGAACCAAAGGTGATAGAGCCTATGCTTCGGTTGCTCCCAGACTTTTGAACGCCATACCTTTTGAACTTAGATCTGCACCTTCCATTGATGTTTTAAAGAAGCAACTAAATACCCACCTTTTTTGCCTGGCTTTTTAATTAACTATGTGTTGATTGTATTGTGACGTATGCAGGGTTCACACAAAGAGAATGGAGCAAGATGGTTGTGATGAACGGGCTTTATTTTACACACTCACTCTGAGCACAGGCAGGAGGGGAGGTCATTCTCCCAGACCTCCGTTTATATCACGGTTACACACACATAATAAATCTTGCCTATGAAATACTGCTGGGTCATTATAACGCAGTTATGATTACACAGCAGTATAATAACTCAGTAATAACATTTAATACACACATACAATAACGTTCTCTGCTGGCAAAGCATGCTGGGAAATCCCTGCCCCCCTCAACATGGCTCTGACATTACACTGCCCCCCGCTGGACTGATTTCTGTCCCCAGAAAAGTCAAAGTCCAACCCAGAAGTCCAACGCGAATCAATCCAGGTGTTGGGAGCAGCTTCGATGCCGGTGACCAGCACATCCAACAGCTTCAGCAGGATTACGCACAGCCCCTCCCCTTGGCAGCGGGAGTCACGACTCCCACCGCTGCCAGGACCTCCCAGGCGGCCGCTGGCCCGCGTCCAGGCGTCCAGCCCCTGCCGGGCCCGGGAAAAGACCGGATCTGTCCTTCTCGCTCCGCTGCTGCTGCGCGCCGAAAGCCTCTGTGACGTCACCGCCGGGGAAGCATCTGCAGGAGGCGGCTTTTCCCCGTCCATGCCACCTCGCTCTAATTTAACGTTGGCGAGGGGCCAGTTTCCCGTGGGGGCGGGGCGGGGCAGTACCGTGCGATGTGCCCCGGCTCTCCGTAGCGGAAGCACCCTTCCTCGCGCCGCAGCCGTCTCCTCCGTAGACGCGCCGCCGTGGTCTGCCGTAACTCCTCCTCCTCCCCCTCGCTGTCAGCCGTGGCCTGGAAAGTTCTTGGTCTCGGCGTTGACGCTTCAATGGTGCGATTCATCAGCGGCTCCACCCGCTCTGCTTCTGCCACTGTAGTCTCCCTCGTGCACACGCTGCCGTAGCTCCTCCTCCCACTCGCTGTCAGCACAGCGGTTTCCTCAGATGACCAGCCGTTCAGCGCGGCGGCCAGGTCAACCTGAGACAGGTGGTCATCAAACAGGTTCTCGCCGTTGTAGCGGGGAATCTTGGCCCGCTGCCGGATGAATGGGATGGTCACGTCCCGGTCAATCACCGCTCCTAATCGCCCTGGAATCGCCAGCCCATCCTGCCCTGAAAAGGGCGGGAAACGGGGCTGGTTTGCTCTGCTTGGCCCGCCCTGCCTTGAAAAAGGCAGAGCATTTCCCTCAGGTCCGCTGCTCCGTCCATCGCGGCGGGCCACTCCGGGGGTCGGCGTCTCAGCTCTGCGTTCCGTTCCCAGCCGAGCGATGAACCGCCCCGGCCGCTGGACCTCCGCCCGGGTCCTGGCTACCATCTTGCTCCATATCCCACTTCTGACACCAGTGTGACGTATGCAGGGTTCACACAAAGAGAATGGAGCAAGATGGTTGTGATGAACGGGCTTTATTTTACACAATCACTCTGAGCACAGGCAGGAGGGGAGGTCATTCTCCCAGACCTCCGTTTATATCACAGTTACACACATAATAAATCTTGCCTATGAAATACTGCTGGGCCATTATAACGCAGTTATGATTACACAGCAGTATAATAACTCAGTAATAACATTTAATACACACATACAATAACGTTCTCTGCTGGCAAAGCATGCTGGGAAATCCCTGCCCCCCTCAACATGGCTCCGACGTTACAGTATTTTTATGTGCTTTTACTGTCTACTTTGTTGTTTTACTGTTTTATGTGCCTGTATATTTATTTGCTTTGTTTTTTTACCATGTTAAGCATTTTGTGACTCTTGTCTGTGAAAAGTGCTATATAAATAATCTTATTATTATTATTATTATCAACACGAGGTGAATGAAGCCATTCATCACCTGGCAAATAATAAAGCATGTGGCACCGACTGAATCACTGCTGAACAATTGAAAAATGCTAGTCTGATTCCACTCCTCTCCCAGCTCTTACTTTGGCAGGTTTTATGATCCATGGTATAATACCAGATTCAATGGTGTCCATCCTGCTTGTCCCAGTTATTAAGGACAAAGGGAGAAAAGTTGGTTGCCTGGATAATCATAGGCCTATAGGCGCACGAGGGAGCTCTTGTGCGTCCTCGAGTGCACGAGAGCGCACTGAAAAAAAAAAAAAGTTCTTCCACTTCAGACACAGCCGCGAACAGATTGGATATGATTGACCTCTCATTCGACTAATAAGAGCCTTGAATTGGGTTTCTGAAACCTTGAAGAACCAATGACTGAAAACCTAGCAAGAAGGACCCGCCTACCAGCGCAGCGAGCCAATTGAAGCACAGAAGTTCACTGAGCTGTTTTGTCTAAAGCTGGGTGAAGAGAGACTGCTACAGCAGCCACAGGCGGTGCTTTATTTATTTATTTTTTTAATTCCAGCAGAGTGTTTAGGATTCTCTTATATGGTCATCATAGACCGACGGAGGCCGACGACGAAGGTCGTAAATCATTCGCCAAAACCGCAATCATGGAATTATGTTTTGACCGGGTCGCGAGACCAGAACCACGAGCGGACCAGCGTCGCATTCGTCTGACAATGAGGAAGAGAAGTTCGCCAGGACAATGTGGCTGTGAAGAGGTAAGGTGTTATAAGCCAAATTATTCTTTATCCCTGAAAATTGTAATCAAAAATGACTTTTGACCGATTGGTAAATTACAACTGTGCGGCGCACTATGTCCGAAGTGCGTGCGCCGCGGTACACGGTTCATTCGCCGCCTCCGGACCGTGAACGCCCCCCCCGTTACTATTCTGTAGCGAGGGGGGGGCTGCGGTGACTGCGCCGCTGTGGCCACATCGCCACATCTGAGTGTAATCCGTCATGTAGCGATGGCCAATCTCCGTCCTCTGTAGCGAGGGGGGGGACAAACCCCCCCCCCCCCCCCCCCACACACACACACACACACACAGACACAGCCCTGAGTGTGACCTTTCATTAGAGCCCAAAATGAAGCTTCTACATTGAATCATTCAAAAGTTAGACGTTTTTCCAAACTGTGCATTTTGGCACAATTTGGCACAGTTCCAAAATGCCTGGGAACTACCTGAGTAAAAAGTTGTGTAATATATTCATTTTTTGTGGTATTGTTACAAAAGTTGGACCTCAGCTGGATAACACTTGGTTCTCCATTTCTGTTGCATTTTCCAGCCCGGATCTGAAGCTGTGTGTTATTTGCAAGCATTTGTATCCAAAAAAAACACCCAGGCCAAATTTATTTTCTTCAAGTTCAGTATATTTAGATGACTGTAACTCAGTGGCCGGAGCACTTAGAGAGATTATGACTGTTTTACCAAAAAATTCAAAGTTTTCTTTTAAATGAGACCAACCCCATGAAGATGCTGCAAAGGGTTGAAGGACAGCTTTGGATTTACTTTGGGCATGTTATTTTTTGGCGTTTTTAGGGAACTTGACCAGAGTGCAAGGGGTTAATGTGATAATCACTTTTGTTTTTAACCAAAGCATGGGACTAACGTGTATATATGCAGTTTAGGAAATAGTTAACCTGTATAGGAGCAGCAACTCATCTGTTCTCATGTGTTTAATTGATGCTTCCAAAGCAGAAAACTTTTTTAATAAATTAAAGCAAAGAAGATTACCTGGGTACATGGTGAGGGTTTGGGCATACCGGTATTCTGACCAGAAGATGCAGGTTCAATGTGGAGGCAGTATATTCAAGATTTTTAATTGTCAGTACTACTATATGCACAGTACATGCAGAATTGAAAAGCCGTTTCTCTCTTCAGTGGCATTCGCAATATAAAATACCCAAAAGGGATAAGGTTTTAAAAACAACAGCAGCTTATATACAGTAATGCTACCCGTCGTGCAAATAGTGACCAAAGATAGACCCAGAAATCCCATAGTGCAAATACAGATAAACGATAAAACCCATCAATCCTCTATACAGAAAAGGTAGAGTTGTAATACTGAGAGTTGCAAGTTCAGTGCCGTAGTGTAGCTGCAGACAGTGACAGACAGGACTGCACATGAACAGCAATGCAAAACAGACACTCGCGGATATGGCATATGTGCAAATGGTTGCAGGAAAGTGCAGAAACGTACAGCTGCAGATGTATTACTGTTGGTGTGCCAGTCTTTCTGTGCCAAAAGCTGAGGTAGTTATTGTGTGGGTGAAAGCGTTATGGTCTGGGGGGCAAGGGTTGGAGTGGACAGAGTTCAGGGTCCTGATGGCCTGATGAACAACGCTGTTTAGCAGTCCTGTGGAACGGGTCAGGAAGCTCCGGTACCTTTTCCCAAAGGGCAGGGGGCTGAAGAGGGAGTGTGAGGGGTGGGAGCTGTCACCTGCAATGTTGATGGCGCTGCAGGTGAGGTAGATGTCCGAGAGGGCGGCAGAGGGGCACTGATTATCTTGCTGGCGGCTTTCACTGTACATTGTAGTGTCTTCCGGCAGGAGTCGGTGCTGCCTCTGAAGTTCTGCTGAAAAAGGCGAGCGGCTGCCAAGCCCCGGCGATGCGCTGCTCCACAACAGCCCCTATGGCCACGTCTGAAGCGTCGGTGGTGAGCACTATCCGGGCCGCCAGGTCCGGATGCACCAGCAGTGTGGCGTTTGCCAGGGCAGCTTTAACCTCCGAGAACTCCCGCTCTCGCTCCAGGGTCCATTCGACCCCATCCACGGGTTTCTGTCTCTTGAGCGCGGCATACAATGGTTGCATGAGAAGCGCCGCGCGGGGAAGGAAACGGTTATAAAAGTTCACCATCCCCAAAAATTCTTGCAGTGCCCTCACCGTCTGAGTCCAGGGAAAATCCGCCACGGCGCGCAATTTGCCGGGCAATGAGATCGCTCCTTCCGGAGAGACGCAGTGCCCCAAAAAATCAATCTCCGTCACGCCGAACTGGCATTTCGCCGGGTTGATTATTAACCCGTGCTCCTCCAACCTCCGGAAAACCGTCCTGAGGTGGGTTTCGTGCTTGTCTTCGGACGCACTGGCTACCAGGATATCATTCAAGAAGACAAACACGAACGGGAGATCGCGCAGCACTGTATCCATCATGCGCTGGAACGTCTGTGCCGCGCCGTTTAACCCGAATGGCATGCGCAGGAACTCGAATAAACCGAACAGAGTTATTACCGCTGTTTTGGGTACGTCCTCCGCGTGCTCTGGGACCTGGTGGTAACCACGGACCAGGTCTATTTTGGAAAAAATGCGTGCTCCGGCGAGGTGAACGGAAAAATCCTGTATGTGGGGAATCGGGTAGCGGTCGTGTGCTGTGGCGTTGTTCAACCTGTGGAAAACACCGCACGGTCGCCACGACCCGTCAGCCTTAGGGACCATGTGTAGAGGGGATGCCCATGGGCTGTTCGAACGTCTGATGATTCCCAGCCTTTCCAGGTTGGCGAACTCCTCGTGCACCATGGCCAGTTTAGCTGCGTCCAAGCGCCGAGGTCTTGCAAAAACGGGCGGCCCGGTGGTGGTGATAAAGTGCTCCACCCCGTGCTTCGCGATGGCCGCTGAAAACGTCGGGACCATGAGTGCTGGGAAGTGAGTGAGCAGTGCGTGGAACTTACCGCCTGGAGCTGTGACGTTGGCTTGTTCTGTTGGCCGGGTCCCTCGAGCTATACAGGGGAGAGATTCAAAGGACAGTGCATTAACCAGGCGTCTGTTAGCAACATCCACAAGTAAACCATGCACACACAGAAAATCAGCGCCCAGGATCGGGCAACACAGTGCTGCTATGATAAAAGTCCACTCGTACGAGCGGCCATGTAGAGATAAGGCCAGTGTTCTCTCACCGAATGTCTTAATCTCCGAGCCGTTTACTGCCACAAGTCCGGGGCCGCTAGATCCTGCCAGCCGGTCAGCGTAGGACAGCAGGATGACGCTCTTCTGGGCTCCGGTGTTGACGAGGAAGCGTCTCCCTGAGAGCGAGTCCTTCACGTAGAGCAGCTTGTTCTCTTCACCGGCGGTCGCAGCTGCTACCGACTGCCGGCCTTGGCATTTCCCGAGCGCTTGAAGTGGCATGGTGGCGCACATCTGCGCGCATTCTCTCTGAAGCGGCGGTGGTAGAAGCAGAGCGTGTCTCTCTGGTGCTCCTTGGCCCCCGCTGCTGCTACCATCGGTGGCTCCTCGCCTCCTCTGGTCGTCTCGCTGGGCTCCGCCGCCACCGCGTTGACTGTGATCGCCCTGGTGGTGAGGATGATCCGGTCTGCCTCCTGGGCTAGCGCATGGTAGTCACACGCGGCCAGCAATGGCGAATTGGCCAGAACCGGTCTCGCCTCTGCCGGAAGGTTCCGGAGGAAAAGGTGGGCAAACAGAAAGTGCCCGTCATCTGTGCCCATTAATGCCAGCATCTTCTCCATCAGGTCCATGGCCGAACCATCTCCCAACTCGGTCCGCCTCAGGAGCCTCTCCGCTCTCTCACATTCCGAGAGCGTGTAGCGCCGGGTCAGCGCAGCCTTGAGCGCCTCGTATTTGTTGCGGGCTGGAGGCTGATCAAGCAGGCTCGCTACCTGCTGGGCTGTGCGAGTGCCCAGCGCTGCTACCACATGGTAGAACTTGGTGTCGTCTGCCGTTACACCCCGGAGGGCGAACTGTGCCTCGGTGTGGTGGAACCAAGAGCGCGGGTTGTGCTGCCAAAACTCCGGTAGCTTGACTGAAACTGTGCACGCGTTGCTGGGGGTTCTAGTCCAGGCTGTCTGTGGGATGGCTGCTGCGTCGCTGGGGTTTCCCGACCGGGCCGGCTCCGGGGTTCTTGCTTCGTGTTCCATAATTCGTCTAGGGTCACCAGTGTGGAGTGTGTGAATAAAGAGGCAGATTCATGGACAGACAGTTTATTACACACTTCACATCTCACAAGCACAGAACAGACTGAATCATTTCAGCAAGCTCTCCTCTTTTTCCCAACTCACTCTTCACACGTTTCATGGCATTTCTCATCACACAGCATGACATTTACATTACACTGCATTCAACCCCCTATGTCCCTGACTCCTTCCTGCTATATCCCCAGGAACCCCCTGGGCATTGTTCTCCCATGTTTATTCACTGTCTCTGTCTGAGATGCTACATAACCTGACTCCCCACACTATATAAATAAAGATGAATTGAATTGCTTCCATACCACATGGTGATGCAGCTGGTGAGGATGTTCACAATGGTCCCCCAGTAGAATGAGCACATGATGAGGGGTGGGACTTGTACTCTCCTCAGTTTGCGGAGGAAGTTGAAGTGAGTTTGAACCTTCTTGGCCAGTGATGTGGTGTTGTTGGACCAGGAGAGGTCCTCAGAGATGTGCACCCCCAGAAACTTGATGCTGCTTACCCTCTCCACAGCTTCTCCATCAATGAGCAGAGGGGGTTCTTGTGTGTGTTTCTTCCTGAAGTCATCCACAATCTCCTTGGTTTTCCCCACATTCAGGAAGAGGTCATTGTCTTTAATTCCCTTATTCCTATAATTGTCCTCTTCATTGTTGTTGAGGCCCACCACCATCATGTCGTCTGCAAACTTGATGATGTGGTTGGTGCTGTCGGCTGGTAGAAAGTCATGGGTCAGCAGAGTGAAGAGCAGCGGGCTTAGCACGCACCCTTGTGGGGCCTCTGTGCACAGTGTGGTGGTCTCGGATGTGTTGCTGCCAACCCGCACATTCTGTGGCCTCCCTGTGAGAAAGTCCAGCACCCAGTTACAGAGAGAGGTTTTGAGACCCAAGTGTCTTAGTTTTTGTATTAGGTGCTGGGTATGATTGTGTTGAATGCTGAAGTGAAGTCCAAGAATAGCATTTGCACGTAGGAGTTCTTTCAGTCTAGGTGGGTGAGGGCTGGATGGAGAGCAGCAGTGATGCATCTTCTGTGGATCTGTTTGACCTGTATGCAAACTGAAATGGGTCATGGGAGGGAGGGAGGATGGACTTGATGTTCTGCATGACCAGCTGCTCGTTGCACTTCATTATGATTGGGGTCAGTTCTACGGGCGGGTAGTTGCTGTAGCTGGATGGGATGGGCTTCTTTGGTACTAGTTTTATGGTAGGAGTTTTGAAACACGTGGGACAACAACTTTACTTGGGGAGATGTTGAAGATATCGGCCAGGACATTCTTGAGGTCCTCCACACAGTCCTTCAGAACGCGACCTGGTATGTTGTCTGGTACTGCTGCCTTGTGTGGGTTGATCCTGGAGAGGGTCCTCTTCATGCTAGCTGGATCCAGACTTATGACCTGCTCATCTGGGGGAGGAGTGTTCTTCTGTGCTGATTTGCTGTTTTGTGCTTCAGAGTAGCCAAAGAAGTCATTTAGGTTGTTAAGCAGTGTGATGTCACTTGCACAGGTCTGAGGAGGTTTGTAGTTGGTGAGGGTCTATATGCCTTGCCAGACGGAACGTGCATGTCTTGTGTTGCTGAAGTGGCTGGATATTTTCAGTGTCGCCGGCCCTAAAGGCTGTGTCTCGAGCCCTCAGGAGCCTATGGACCTCTGCTGTCGTCCATGGCTTTTGGTTAGCAACAGCAGTGATGGTTTTGCAGTGAGTGACATCATCAATGCATTTAGCTATGTATTGTACAACAACCACAGTGTATTGCTTTATGTTGGTGTGTTCATTGTGAGTGGCTGCATGTTTGAAAGTTTCCCAGTCTGTCGTGCTGAAGCAGTCTTTCAGAGCATCAGAGGCCCCCTCTGGACACACATGTACCTGCTTTTTTGTTGGTCTGATTGTTTTCACTCTTGGTCCGGCCTTAGCAATATAGTTATGTTATCAGAGAGACCCAGGTGGGGAAGGGGGGAGTCTCTGTATGCTTTCTTGTGGGTTGTGTACACCAGGTACTCGCCGATGCCAATGGGTGGGTCGTACACAGCGACTAGTATGACAGATGAAAATTCTCTCAGAATGTAAAGGGGTCATCACTTGATGATCATGAACTCCAACACTGAAGAACAGTATTTATACACAACAGTTGCAACTTGCCACCAAACGTCACTGATGTAAACATAGACGCCTCCACCTCGGGTTTCCCCTCCTTCCATGAGCAGCCTATCAGCCCAGTAGCATGTTAGCTCCGTTAACTGAATGGCAGAGTCTGTTATATTGTCATTTAACCACGTTTCCATAAAGACAAAAACACAGCAGTTCCACACATCACGTTGCATAGTTCTCAGGAAGTATATGTGGTCTATTTTGTTGTTTAGTGAGTGTACGTTAGCCAGAATGAAGGACGGAATTGGGGGTCTATGTGGGCTAGCAGTTAGCTTTGTTCGGATACCTCCGCATTTACCTGTCTTTTGTCACCGCTCATACCATCTACAGCGTCTACATTTGGGATGAGACACAGCAGTCAAGTCTGGCGGTGTGGAGGTCTGGTGGATAAGACCTATGCCACGGAGTTCCTCTGTAATTCTCTGATCCAGGACATAATGTTTGATCAATGTTTGATCAATGTTTGACAACCGCATGGGTATCCCACAAGGGTCCATTCTTGGTCCTTTACTTTTCAGCATTTTTATTAATGACTTGCCGTTACACTGCTCAGCTGCAACATGCCAACTTTATGCAGATGATGCAGTTATTTACACAGCTGCCAAGACTCCAGCACAGGCTGCAGATGTACTGTCTACAAGTATGGTTGATGTCCAAGAGTGGCTCCTCAAGAACCATCTATTGCTGAACCTTCAGAAAACAGTCTCAATGTGCTTTTCAATCAAAAAATGTAACCTGCAACATTTTAAAGTTAATATATATGATCATGACATCAGTTTAGCTACAGAATTCAAATACCTTGGCATTGTACTAGATCCTCAACTCAAATTTAATCTTCATATAAAGAAAATTTCAAAAACAGTAAAAAAAAATCTGAACTGCTTTAAATTAATTAGATATTACATACCTTACGAAGCAGCTGCACTGTATATGCATTCTATGGTTTTTTCTCATATATCATACTGTTTGACAGTCTGGGCTCAAGCAGCCCCTTCCACAATAAGACATATAGGTTCATTATATAATCAAACCCTAAAAATCTTGGACAAAAAGCCCATTAGGTGGCATCAAGACTTTTTTTTTTTTTTTTTTTTTTTTTTCCTCTCGGCGCCACACGAGTAGGCTGCCTTTTGCAACAGCGGCTCGATTCCGAGTCTTTTTCCCTTCCTCTCTCTTTTGATCCGTCTTTTTTTTTCACCCCACTTATATCACGGACACACAGATCGTCCTAAATGTCTCCTGAGCCGGTGGACGGAGCCACTGTTTATAGCAGGATACGATACAGCAGAGAACAGCTGCTAGCATTCAACCGCCACCCGGTCCCATTGGAAAAACTCGACATACCGAGAGAACTGAAGCGAAAACGCCGCGGCTGCCGGGCTGGAGTAAGGCGGAGGACAAAAAATATAAGGTACAGACCCTCCCTTCCATCTGTTGTCATGGGAAATGTATGGTCGATACTGGGAAAGTTAGATGAGCTAGCGGCTATCTCCCGTTATGATAGCACATACCGGGAGTGCTCTCTCCTTTTGTTTACTGAGACGTGGCTAACTGAACTAGCAGCAGATGCTAACATTGAGCTGGAGGGTTTTCACATGATACGAGCTGACCGAACACCAGACAGTGGCAAGGCTAGGGGCGGTGGAGTGATAATGTATGTTAACAACAACTGGTGCAGACCGGGACATATCACTGTTAAACAACGACACTGCAGCAAAGACATTGAGTTGCTAGCTGTTAGCATGAGGCCTACATATCTCCCGAGAGAACACTCACACGTGATCTGCATTGTTGTTTATGCAAATCCGACAGCGAACGCAGGGACAGCACGTGACGTCATCCATTCAGTAACCAGCAGGCTGCAGACAGAACACCCAGATGCTCTTCTCCTCATCTCAGGCGATTTCAACCATGTTTCACTGTCTCCCATTCTACCCACGTTCACCCAGTATGTCACATGCCACACTAGAGACAATAAAACACTGGATTTATTCTACGCAAACACTAAGGAGGCGTACACCTCATCACAACTCCCCCCACTCGGGAGATCGGATCACAACTTGGTTCATCTCCGGCCGGTGTACAAACCCCTAGTGCACAGACAACCTCCGGCCATGCACACTGTGGAGTTATGGTCTGAGGAGACAATGGACACCCTAAAGGGCTGTTTTGAAGCCACCGCCTGGAAGCAGCTCTGCGATCCACATGGTGAGGACATCGATGGCCTCATTCACACCTTCACGGGCTACCTCAGCTTCTGTGTGGACAAATCCGTTCCCACCAAGACCATACGGCGTCACTCAAACAACAAACCCTGGATCAACCCTGAGATAAAAACACTTCTGAGAGAGAAGAAGAGGATCTTCAGGTCAGGGAACAGGGAGATGCTGAAGTCCGTACAGAGGGAGCTGAGGAGAAAGATCAGAGAAGGCAAGGACAGCTTCAGGAAGAAGATGGAGGACAAGCTGCAACAGAGCGACATCAGCGGGGTCTGGAGAAACCTCAAAACCATCTCGGGACTCCAGAATACCTCCCCCCAGGCCACAGGGGGCAGGGAGTGGGCGAACAACCTGAATCTGTTTTTCAATAGATTTGACCAACCGCCCTCCCCCCTGACTGCACAACAACCACTGCTGCCTCTAAAGAAATCAAGTCCTGCTGCCCACTCCCCACTCCACCAACACCCCCCCACTCCCAACACACAGCCCCCCATCCTGACCCTGACCAGGACCCAGGTGAGGACGGAGCTGAGGAAGATCAAGGCGAGGAAGGCGCCGGGACCGGACGGCATCAGCGCAAAGCTCCTCAAGTCCTGTGCAGACCAGCTGTGTGGGATTGTGACGTATATCTTCAACATGAGCCTGAAACTGGGGAGGGTACCACAGCTGTGGAAAACATCTTGTGTGGTACCTGTACCAAAAACTTCCCACCCCAAAGACCTGAACAGCTACAGACCGGTGGCCTTGACGTCCCACTTGATGAAGACCCTGGAGAGACTGCTCCTTGCTCACCTCCGCCCCCTGGTGGAACCAGCGATGGATCCACTCCAGTTCGCCTACCAGCATGGCATTGGGGTGGAGGATGCGGTGATCTTCCTCCTTCACCGTTCTCTGTCCCACCTGGAGAAGCCCGGGAATATGGTGAGGATCATGTTCTTTGACTTCTCCAGTGCTTTCAACACCATCCAACCGATGATCCTGAAGGACAAGCTGCTGCGCGCAGGGGTGGACCAGCACCTGTCATCATGGATCCTGGACTACCTCACGAACCGGCCTCAGTTTGTGAGAACCCGGGACTGTGTGTCCGACACGATCATCAGTAGCACGGGGGCCCCCCAGGGAACGGTGCTGGCTCCCTTCCTGTTCACTCTTTATACTGCGGACTTCTCACACAACACAACACACTGCCATCTACAGAAGTTCTCTGATGACTCTGCGATCGTTGGCCTCATCTCCAATGGAGATGAAGCTGAGTACAGAGGGCTTATCCAGGACTTCGTGGACTGGTGCCATCGGAACTGCCTCCAGATCAACGCGAGGAAAACTAAGGAGCTGGTGGTGGACTGCCGCAGGCATGGGCAGCCCCTCACAGTACCAGTAAATATACAGGGAACAGACATCGAGATGGTGACATCCTATAAGTACCTGGGTATTCATCTGAACAATAAACTAGACTGGTCACACAATACTGATGCACTCTACAAGAAGGGACAGCGCAGGCTGTTCCTGCTGAGGAGACTCAGGTCTTTTGGTGTACAAGGGGCGCTGCTGAAGTCATTCTATGACACGGTGGTGGCATCAGCCATCACTTTTGGAGTGGTCTGCTGGGGCAGTGGCATTACTGCAGCCGATAGGAAGAGACTGAACAAACTGATTAAGAAAGCTAGCTCTGTCCTGGGGCAGCGCCTTGATCCGATGGAGGAGATAGGAGAGAGAAGGACGGTGGCTAAACTGTCATCTCTGCTGGAGTCCGAGTTCCACCCTATGCAGGACATACTGAATGCACTGAGGAGCTCATTTAGCAGCAGACTACATCATCCCAGGTGCACAACCGAGAGGTTTCGTAGGTCCTTCCTACCAACGGCTGTCAGACTGTACAACCTAAGCAGGGCTGCTCGCAGAGATAGCAAAAAGACGTAACAAACTAATAGTTTTTTGAATGCAAAAGATGCAATAGACTTACACAATGGTCCCCTCCGGCATACAACTAGGAACATACCGGTCGCTATGGAGGGTGAGAATATGTATGGGCACATAATCATACCATGTAGGATAACTAAGTAGACGGTTATGCTGTTTCATTCCATCTAGCAACAATGCTCTGCACTGTGTGTGTTTATATATTTACATATTTATTCCATCTAGCTACAATGCTCAGCACTGGGTGTGTTTATATATTTATATATCTACATATTATTCCATCTAGCTACATTGCTCCGCACTGTGTGTGTTTATATACTTGCATATTTATTCCACCTAGCTGCAATGCTCCGTACTGTGGGTGTTTATATATTTACATATTTATTCCATCTAGCTACAATGCTCTGCACTGTGTGTTCATATATTCATATATTTATTCCATCCAGCTACAATGCTCTGCACTGTGTGTCTGTGTGTGTGTGTATATATATATATTTTATAGTAATACGTACATATGTATATTAGCTGCTCTTGCTTGCTTGTTTTTTTCTTGCCTTCTGATTGTTGCTCTGAGTGTTGCTATCCCTGTGCTGTTGCAATCCTGGAATTTCCCCGTTGTGGGACTAATAAAGGCTTATCTTATCTTATCTTATCTTATCTTATCTTATCACTGTAATGTTTTAAAAAAATACAACCTATTGAGTTTTGAGAGCTTCATTGACCTCTGTCTTCTGAAATTAACGTTCAAATGTTTCCATAAATCAGCACCCGAGCCACTTGCTGGTTTCGTCCAAAGACAGGACAGCAGCAGAGCCACCAGGAGTTCTGTTAACAATAACTGTAAAATATTCCACCGCAGAACCACATTTGGACAAACAGCTTTCTCTATAAAGGGCAGTCACATCTGGAACACAATGCCAAATGAAATTAAAATAATAACGGACTTTAAAACATTCACTAAAAATGTTAAAAACTGGCTGAAAAATAAACAAGAATGTACTCATGTATGAATTAACTGTCTGCAAAGTGAGAGTGAATGAAGGGAAGGAATAAATGTGTTTGTTTATAGTGAGTGACGGAGGGAGGAAGGCCTGAAATAGGCAAATGTGAGTTATGTTATATGTGTTAAATGTGAGTCAGGCTGTTATATTTGTGTATTTATAATATTTATAATATTTATGTTAAATGTGAGTCAGGCTGTTATATTTGTGTATTTATAATATAATATTTATAATTGTGTATTTATAATTTTTCTGCATTGATGTATGTGATTATTGTGTATATTTTTTATCTTGATTCTTTTTTCTAAAGCCCATCCAGGGACAAGAGTTGCAAATTAGCTAATAGCTATACACTCTATGTGCAACACATCAGATTAATTGTCTTTGATTAATTGTCTATGTTTATTGCACTGTCCCTGTCAAATAAACTAATCTACTACTACTATCATATTCCTTATCTCCAGAAGGCTGTGGTGACTGTAGCTTGTGCGCAGCACCATACACAGAGATTCTACATATGAAATTAGGCATAATTTCAGCAACACTAAATGGCACAAAGACAGAAGGGAAGCTGCTTCGTGTTTATGTGCCATCTATCATTTTCAGCCCCCTTTGGAGTTAGTAACGGTGTGAGAAGGGGGAATTTTGTCCCCGGTTTTATTTAATTTATATGATGATGAACTGTCTGTGCGGCATAGAGCCTGTAACACTGGGTGTATGATTGATGAAGTGCATATTGTACACCTCTAGACACTGCACACCTATGGCTAACTTATAAAAAATCTAATATGCCTTGGTTGCAAGTTGCGTACAATGATGCAATTGTGGAGGAACAAAATAAGTTCAGGCAAGGGACGCACCGTGACGCGTTCTGAAGCTTCCCGTCCGAGTCATCTCCGGGGTGTTCGCCTCGTGTTCCATTCTTCGTCAAGGGTCACCAGTGTTGCGCTCTCCCTCGGGTCCTGGAGGTCGCCATCGTGGAGAGAGGACAAGGCGCATGCTCTCCCATGTGGGTGCGAAGGATGTAGACGATCTCTGGTCCTCTAGGATCCACAGCGCGGTGAGAGGGAGCAGACGGTCATTCTCCCTCGTCAGGTCATCAGTGTGGAGGCAAAAGATCGCCTACATCCTTCGCACCCACACGGGATCGCGCGTGCCTTGTCCTCTCTCCATAATGGCGACCTCCAGGGCCCGACGGAGAGCGTAACACTGGTGACCCTTGATGAAGAATGGAACACGAGGCGAACACCCCGAAGGTGACCCCGATGGGAAGCCTCAGAGCGCGTCACGGTGTGTCCCTCACCTGAACTTATTTTGTTCCTCCACACTGGTGACCCTGGACAAAGAATGGAACACCAGGCGAACACCCTGGAGATGACTCGGACGGGAAGCCTCAGCACGCATCATGGTGCGACCCTCGCCTGATCTTTTTCCAGCACCATGATTAACATGAGTGAACGAAGGAAGCAGCCTGAACGGGGACAATCATCGATGCCAACTGCGCTGATTTCCATCAAGCTCCCTGACCATGACTCACCTCTCGACAATGGACCTTCTGCGCACAGAAGCCACGCGCACACATCACGGGGTTACATGGACAGCACACTCACAGAGCTGACACACACACAGCACAGCGCTACAGTGTGTCTCATGATGATGGAGGAATAAAACTCTTGAACCTTCATCTCGCCGTTTCACGCCTGACTTCTATTTTCTTCCTCCACACAATGAGAATTATTCTAAACCTTCCCAGAGGGGTAGTTCCTGTCAGATGTCTGTCACTGCAGGAGTGAGCACTTTTAAGAAATTTAATGTTTAAATTTATGCAATGTTTTGATGAATCTGGCAACAGAATTACTGTGGCACTCTCAAATGCCACCAAAAGCTGTTCACGCTATAACTCCAGGCTGAGATTGTACTGGCTCCAATGTATTTATCTATTCTGAGTTAATTTTTTTTAGTTTTTATATTCTGTTTTATGCTCTTTTTTATACTCACTTTTTTATTTTCTCTTGTTATATCTATTCTACATCAAGGATTCAGTGTACCCCGCCCGGTATGGGGTTACCGGGGCCCCACCCTGGAGCCAGGCCTGGGGGAGGGACTTGAAGGCTAGCGTCTTGAGGCCGGGTTTCCACCCATGGGACCCGGCCGGGCTCAGCCCGAAGGAGTTACATGGGTCTGACCTCCAGTGGGCTCACCACCTGCAGGAGGGATCATGGGGGTCCGGTGCTATGTGGATTAGGTGGCGGTCAAAGGCGGAGACCTTGGCAGACTGATCCCAAGCTTTCTAAACTGGCTTTTTGTACATGGAATGTCACCTCTCTGGTGGGGAAGGAGCCTGAGCTGGTGTACGAGGTTGAGAGATACCGGCTAGATATAGTCGGCCTCACCTCAACACACAGCTCCGGTTCTGGAACCAGTCTCCTAGAGAGGGGCTGGAGCTTGGCCTTTTCTGGAGTTGCCCCGGGTGAGAGGCAATGAGCAGGGGTGGGTATTCTTGTATCCCCCCACCTTGCTGCCTCGATATTGGAGTTTTCCCCGGTGGACAAAAGGGTTGCTTCCCTGCGCCTTTGGGTTGGGAAATGGGTCCTGACCATCATTTGTGCCTATGCACCAAATGATGTTTCAGAGTACCCACCCTTTTTGGAGTCTGTGATTGGGGTGCTGGAGGGTGCTCCTCTTGGAGACTCCATTGTCCTACTGGGGGACTTCAATGCGCACGTGGGCAACGACAGTGAAACCTGGAGGGGGGTGATTGGGAGGAATGTCCTGCCCGATCTGAACCCGAGTGGTGTTCAGTTATTGGACTTCTGTGCTAACCACAGTTTGTCCATAACGAACACCATGTTCAAGCATAAGGGTGTCCATATGTGCACCTGGCACCAGGACACCCTAGGTCGCAGGTCGATGATCAGTTTTGTTATCGTGTCATCAGAACTGCGACCATATGTCTTGGACACCTGGGTAAAGAGAGGTGCAGAGCTGTCAACTGATCACCACCTGGTGGTGAGTTGGATCCGATGGCAGGGGAGGATGCCATTCAGACCTGGTAGACCCAAACGTATAGTGAGGGTGTGTTGGGAACGTCTGGCTGAGGCCCTTGTCCGGGAGGTCTTCAATTCCCACCTCCGGAAGAACTTTAACCACATTCCGAGGGAGTCTGGAGACATGGAGTCTGAATGGGCCATGTTCTCCACCTCTGTTGTTGAAGCAGCGGCCCAGAGCTGCAGCCGCAAGGTGGTCAGTGCATCTCGTGGTGGCAACCCCCGAACCAAGTGGTGGACACCAGTGGTGAGGGGGGCCATTAAGCTGAAGAAGGAGTCCTGTCAAGCTTGGATGGCTTGTGGGACTCTCGAAGCAGCTGAGGTGTACCGGCAGGCCAAGCGGAGTGTAGCTCGGGTGGTTGCTGAAGCAAAAACCCGGGTATGGGAGGAGTTCAGTGAGGCCATGGAACAAGACTTTCGGTCGGCCTCGACGAGATTCTGGCAAACTGTCCGACATCTCAGGAGGGGAAAGCAGCTCCCTGTCCACACTGTGTATTGTGCGGATGGAGCACTGTTGACTTCGACTGGGGATATTGTCGGGCGGTGGAAGGAATACTTCGAGGATCTCCTCAATTCCACTGATACGCCTTTCCCAGAGGAAGCAGGGTTTGGGGACGAGGGGGATGACTCGCCTATCACAGGGGCTGAGGTCGCCAAGGTGGTTAAAAATCTCCTTGGTGGCCGGGCCCCAGGGGTGGACGAGATTCGCCCTGAGTACCTCAAGGCCCTGGATGTTGTTGGGCTGTCATGGTTGACACGCCTCTGCAACATTGCGTGGAGGTCAGGGGCAGTGCCCTTGGCATGGCAAACCGGGGTGGTGGTTCCTCTCTTCAAAAAAGGGGACCGGAGAGTGTGCTCCAACTTTAGAGGGATCACACTCCTCAGCCTCCCTGGGAATGTCTATGCCAAGGTACTGGAGAGGAGAGTCCGGCCGTTGGTCGAACCTCGGATTCAGGAGGAGCAATGTGGTCTTCATCCTGGCCGTGGCACATCGGACCAGCTCTTTACCCTCTCAAGAATTCTCGAGGGTTCGTGGGAGTTTGCCCAACCAGTTTACATGTGTTTTGTGGACTTGGAGAAGGCATTTAACCGCGTCCCTCATGGTTTTTTGTGGGGGGTGCTTCGGGAGTATGGGGTATCGGGCTTGTTGTTACGAGCTATTCAGTCTCTGTATGACCGTTGTGAGAGTTTGGTTCGTATTGCCAACACTCGGTCGGAGTCATTCCCAGTGAGAGTTGGACTCCGCCAGGGCTGCCCTTTGTCACCAATCCTGTTCATAATTTTTATGGACAGGATTTCTAGGTGCAGCCAGGGAAAGGAGGGTGTCATGCTTGGTGACCACAGGATCTCATCTCTGTTGTTTGCAGATTATGTTGTCCTGTTGGCTTCATCCAGCAATGGCCTACAGCTCTTGCTGGGATGGTTTGCCGCTGAGTGTGAAGCGACTGGGATGAGAATCAGCACCTCCAAGTCCGAGTCCATGGTCCTCAGCTGCAAAAAGGTGGATTGTCCTCTTTGGGTTGCGGACAGGCTCCTGCCCCAAGTGGAGGAGTTTAAGTATCTTGGGGTCTTGTTCACGAGTGAGGGGAAAATGGAGCGAGAGATCGACAGACGGATTGGAGCAGCATCTGCAGTGATGCGGACATTGTACCCGTCTGCTGTGGTGAAGAGGGAGCTTAGTTCTAAGGCAAAGCTGCTGATTTTCCAGTCAATCTACGTTCCTACTCTCACCTATGGTCACGAGCTTTGGGTAATGACCGAAAGAACAAGATCGCGGATACAAGCGGCTGAAATGAGCTTTCTCCGTAGGATTGCTGGACTCACCCTCAGAGATAGGGTGAGGAGCTCAGTCATCTGGGAGAGGCTCAGAGTAGAACCGCTGCTCCTCCACATTGAAAGGAGTCAGTTGAGGTGGTATAAGATAAGATAAGCCTTTATTAGTCCCACAATGGGGACATTCCAGGATTGCAACAGCACAGGGATAGCAACACTCAGAGCAACAATCAAGAAGACAAGAAAAACAAGAGCAGCGAATATACATATGTACATATAAATATATAAATATATAAACACACAGTGCGGAACATTGTAGCTAGATGGAATAAATATATAAATATATATACACACAGTGTGGAGCATTGTAGCTAGATGGAATAAATATATAAATATATATGCACACGGTGCGGAGCATTGTAGCTAGATGGAATAAATATATAAATATATATACACACACAGTGTGGAGCATTGTAGCTAGATGGAATAAACAGCATAACCGTCTACTTAGTTATCCTACATAGTATGACTATGTACCCATACATACATATTGTCACCCTCCGTAGCAACTGATATTGTCCTAGTTGTATACTGGAGGGGACCATTGTGTAAGTTTGTTGTATCTTTTGCATTCAATACTATTAGGTCATCACGATTTTTTGCTGTCTCTGTGATCAGCCCTGCTTAGGTTATACAGTCTGACAGCCGTAGGGAGGAAGGACCTGCGAAACCTCTCGGTTGCACACCTAGGATGATGTAGTCTACT
The DNA here is from genome assembly GCA_020510985.1 of Pholidichthys leucotaenia. Classification (NCBI taxonomy): domain Eukaryota; kingdom Metazoa; phylum Chordata; class Actinopteri; order Cichliformes; family Pholidichthyidae; genus Pholidichthys; species Pholidichthys leucotaenia. The sequence goes on from CM035849.1 coordinate 43,026,366, forward strand.
GCTAAATGAGCTCCTCAGTGCGTTTAGTATGTCCTGCATAGGGTGGGACTCGGACTCCAGCAGAGATGACAGTTTAGCCACCATCCTTCTCTCTCCTATCTCCTCCACTGGGTCAAGGCGCTGCCCCAGGACAGAGCTAGCTTTCTTGATCAGTTTTTTCAGTCTCTTCCTATCTGCTGCTGTAATGGCACTGCCCCAGCAGACCACTCCAAAAGTGATGGCTGATGCCACCACCGTGTCGTAGAATGTCTTCAGCAGTGCCCCTTGTACACCAAAAGACCTGAGCCTCCTCAGTAGGAACAGCCTGCGCTGTCCCTTCTTGTAGAGTGCGTCGGTATTGTGTGACCAGTTTAGTTTATTGTTCAGATGAACACCCAGGTACTTATAGGATGTCACCATCTCAATGTCTGTCCCCTGTATGGTTGTCCTTGCCTGCGGAAGTCCACCACCAGCTCCTTAGTTTTCCTCGCGTTGATCTGGAGGTAGCTCCGATGGCACTAGTCCACAAAGTCCTGGATAAGTCCTCTGTACTCAGCTTCATCTCCGTTGGAGATGAGGCCAATGATCGCAGAGTCGTCAGAGAACTTGTGTAGATGGCAGTGTGTTGTGTTGTGTGAGAAGTCCGCAGTATAAAGGGTGAACAGGAAGGGAGCCAAAACCGTTCCATGGGGGGCCCCCGTGCTACCGATGATCGTGTCAGACACACAGTCCCGGGTTCTCACAAACTTTGGCCGGTTAGTGAGGTAGTCCAGGATCCATGATGACAGGTGCTGGTCCACCCCTGCGCACAGCAGCTTATCCTTCAGGATCATCGGTTGGATGGTGTTGAAAGCACTGGAGAAGTCAAAGAACATGATCCTCACCGCATTCCCACATAACATGCTTTTTAAACATCTGGATTTTAATGGGACACACACCAGGCTTTTATTTGTGGACTTTTCCTCCGCCTTTAATACAATCCAACCTCATATTTTAGTTGAAAGGCTCCTGCAACAATTTGATTTGAGCAATAATCTGGTGGGTTGGATTCGGGATTTCTTAACCAACAGGACGCAGAGAGTAAGGGTCAATGGTACATTGTCTGACCTAAAGTGCTCTTCTACTGGCTCTCCTCAGGGGTGTGTGTTGTCACCACTACTCTCCATCCTTTACACAAACATGTGTCGGAGCAGACATGACAACAGACACATTATAAAGTATGCTGATGACTCAGTTATTGTCAGTCTCCTCCAGGATGGTGAGTGTGGCCACGGCCCAGTAGTTGATGATTTTGTTCACTGGTGTGAGGATTCCTACCTGCAGCTGAATATGACAAAAACTGAAGACATGATTATTGACTTTAGGAGGAAAAATCCCAGGCACAAAGTCACCATACTAAAAGGCCAGACCACCGAATGTGTACAATCCTACAAATATCTTGGGACGATTATTGATAGTAATTTAAACTTTGAAGAGAACTGTGAAAGGGTGGGCAAAAAGGGTCAGCAACATTTGCATTGCTTGAGAAAACTTGCACGCTTCCAAGTTGACCGAGCCATAATGACAATGTTTTATCGGGCTTTTATTGAATCTGTTTTATCCTTTTCTTTAGTGTCATGGTTTGGTCAGATAAAACTGAAACAGAGGAAATCCTTGGATCAGGCAGTTAGATGGTCCAGTTGTTTGCTTGGTGAGCCACAGCTGAGCCTGACATCCCTGTACACCAGACAAGTACAGAGGATGGCTACCTCCATTTTAAATGATGACTCCCACCCTTTGCACTGCAACTTTCAGCTTCTTCCCTCAAGACGGAGGTTTGCTGTCCCAAAAAGTAGAACCCAGCGCTACAAAAACAGCTTTGTCCCTGCTGCTGTCAAAGAGTTGAACAAGCTGTAAAAATATACTGTACATAATTTAGGTACCTATTTATTAACTCCATTTTATGTTTACTTATTTTTGTAGGCTGTCACTTGGTTTCTAAATATTTTATTGGGTTTTAGACCTTTGAGTTTTTTAACCTCTTTGACTAGTTTTTAACTTTTAATATGACCCTTCTCTCTTACCTCTGGTTTTTCCCCTCATCTCTTTGTCTTTTTATACCCTGATCAATGGAGCCTTGAGTATTTTTATCATGTTTATAGTCAGCTTCATATGTGCCTGTGTTTGTGTCTATGTTGAATGTAATTAGTGGCTTGTAAATATGGATATCACCAGACTGCAAAACAAATCTACCTACAGGTACAAATAAAGTAACCTGAACCTGAACCTGATTCCCGGGCTTCTCCAGGTGGGACAGAGAACGGTGAATGAGGAAGATCACTGCATCCTCCACCCCAATGCCATGCGGGTAGGTGAACTGGAGTGGATCCATCGCTGGTCCCTCCAGGGGGCGGAGGTGAGCAAGGTGCAGTCTCTCCAGGGTCTTCATCATGTGAGACGTTAGGGCCACTGGTCTGTAGCTGTTCAGGTCTTTGGGGTGGGAAGTCTTTGGTACAGGTACCACACAAGATGTTTTCCACAACTGTGGTACCCTCCCCAGCTTCAGGCTCAGGTTGAAGATGTGCTCCACAATCCCACACAGTTGGTCTGCACAGGACTTGAGGAGCTTTGCGCTGATGCCGTCCAGTCCCAACGCCTTCCTCGCCTTGATCTTCCTCAGCTCCGTCCTCACCTGGGTCTTAGTGAGGGTTATGTTGGGGGGCTGTGTGTTGGGCGTGGGGGGGTGTTGGTGGAGTGGGGTGTGGACAGCAGGACTCGATGTCTTTAGAGGCAGCAGTGGTTGTTGTGCAGTTGGGCGGGGAGGGCGGTTGGTCAAACCTATTAAAAAACAGGTTCAGATTGTTTGCCCACTCCCTCCCCCCCCCGTGGCCTGGGGGGAGGTATTCTGGAGCCCAGAGATGGTTTTAAGGTTTCTCCAGACCCCACCAATGTCGCTCTGTTGCAGCTTGTCCTCCATCTTCTTCCTGAAGCTGTCCTTGCCTTCTCTGATCTTCCTCCTCAGCTCCCTCTGTACGGACTTCAGCATCTCCCTGTTCCCCGACCTGAAGATCCTCTTCTTCTCTCTCAGAAGTGTTTTTATCTCAGGGTTGATCCAGGGTTTGTTGTTCGAGCAACACCGTATGGTCTTGGTGGGTACGGTGTTGTCCACACAGAAGCTGATGTAGTCCATGATGGTGTGAGTGAGGCCATCGGTGTCCTCACCATGTGGATCGCAGAGCTGCTCCCAGGCAGTGGTTTCAAAACGGTCCTTTAGAGCGTCCATTGCCTCCTCAGACCATAACTTCACTGTGCGCTTGACCGGAGGTTGTCTGTGCACTAGGGGTTTGTACACCGGCAGGAGATGAACCAAGTTGTGATCCGATCTCCCGAGTGGGGGGAGCGGTGATGAGGTGTACGCCTCCTTAGTGTTTGCATAGAATAAGTCCAGTGTTTTATTGTCTCTAGTGTGGCATGTGACATACTGGGTGAACGTGGGTACAATGGGAGACAGTGAAATATGGTTGAAATCGCCTGAGATGAGGAGAAGAGCATCTGGGTATTCTGTCTGCAGCCTGCCAGTTACTGAGTGGATGACGTCACGCGCTGTCCCAGCGTTCGCCGTCGGATTTGCATAAATAACAATGCAGATCACGTGTGAGTATTCCCTCGGGAGATATGTAGGCTGCATGGTAACAGCTAGCAACTCCATGTCTTTATTGCAGTGTTGTTGTTTAACCGTGATATGTCCTGGTCTTACCAGTTGTTATTGACATACATCATCACTCCACCGCCCCTTGCTTTGCCACTGTCTGGTGTTCGGTCTGCCTGTATTGCGTGGAAACCCTCCAGTTCAATGTTAGCATCTGTTGCTAGTTCTGTTAGCCACATCTCCGTGAATAGCATTAGACTACTCTCCCTGTATATGCTATCATAGCGGGAGATAGCCGCTAGCTCATCTGTTTTCCTGAGTAGCGATCGTACATTCCCCATAATCACAGATGGGAGGACGGGTCTGTACCTTATATTCCTCGCTCACCGTCTTATTCCAGCACGACATCCACGTCGCTTTCATCTTATTTCTCCCAGTATGTCGAGTTTTTGTGTTGGCATCGTGGGCCGGTTAAGTGCTAACAGCTGGTCCCTATTGTACTGCCTCCTACAAGAAACAGTGGATCCGTCCGCTGGCTCAGGAGACATTTGGGCGATCTACGTGTCTGTGATGGATCAAGGTGTCGCCGAAACAGAAAGATTAGCAAGAGAACCAGATAGTAAATAGAAATAGGAAGAAATTGATCCGCTGTTGCAAAAAAGGCAACCTACTCGTGTGGCGCCGGAAGTATGAGCATCTGATTAGGATGCCTCCTGGACTCCTCCCACTTGAGGTGTTTCAGGCACATCCCACTGGGAGGAGACCCCGGGGCAGACCCAGGACTCAGTGGAGAGGCTATGTCTCCCAGCTGGTCTGGGAACGCCTTGGTATCCTCTCTGAAGAGCTGGAGCAGGTGGCTGGGGAGAGAGAAGTCTGGGCTTCTCTGCTTGAACTGCTGCCTCTGCGACCCGGACCTCTGGAAAAGCGGTAGAAGATGGATGGATGGATATCTATTTCTATATATGTGTGTACTCACATATATATGTGAGTACACACATATATACTGTATGTGAGTATACTACATATATATTTATGTATGTACAGACATGGACAAAATTGTTGGTACCCCTCTGTTAATGAAAGCAAAACCCACAATGGTCACAGAAATAACTTGAATCTGACAAAAGTGGTAATAAATAAAAATTCTATGAAAATTAACCAATGAAAATCAGACAATGCTTTTGAATTGTGGTTCAACAAAATTATTTTAAAAAATAATCTCATGAAACAGGGGCCTGGACACAAATGATGGTACCCCTAGAAAAGATTGAAAATAATGTGACCTATAGGGACATGTTCAACTAAGACATGTCCTCTGATTAACATCACAGGTGTCTACAAACTTGTAATCAGTCAGTCGGCCTATTTAAAGGGTGACAAGTGGTCACTGTGCTGTTTGGTGACATGGTGTGTACCACACTAAACATGGACCAGAGGAAGCAAAGGAGAGAGTTGTCTCAGGAGGTTAGAAAGAAAATATAGACAAGCATGTTAAAGGTAAAGGCTAAAAGACTATCTCCAAGCAGCTTGATGTTCCTGTGACTACAGCTGCACATATTATTCAGAAATTTAAGATTCACGGGACTGTAGCCAACCTCCCTGGACGTGGCTGCAGGAGGAGACGGATAATACGAATGGTAACAAAAGAGCCCAGAACAACCTCTAAACACATTCATGGTGAACTCCAAGGTCAAGGTACATCAGTGTCAGATTGCACCATCCGCCGTTGTTTGAGCCAAAGTGGACTTCATGGGAGACGACCAAGGAGGACACCCCTGTTGAAAACAAATCATAAAAAAGCCAGACTGGAATTTGCCAAACTGTATGCTGACAAGCCACAAAGCTTCTGGGAGAATGTCCTATGGACGGACGAGACAAAACTGCAACTTTTTGGCAAGGCACATCAGCTCTATGTTCAGAGACGCAAAAATGAAGCATACCAAGAAAAGAACACTGTCCCTACTGTGAAACATGGAGGAGGTTCTGTTATGTTCTGGAGCTGCTTTGCTGCATCTGGCACAGGGTGTCTTGAATCTGTGCAGGGTACAATGAAATCTCAAGACTATCAAGGTATTCTAGAGAGAAATGTGCTGCCCAGTGTCAGACAGCTTGGTCTCAGTCACAGGTCATGGGTCTTGCAACAGGATAATGACCCAAAACACACAGCTAAAAGCGCCCGAGAGTGGCTAAGAGCGAAACATTGGACTATTCTAAAGTGGCCTTCTATGAGCCCTGATCTAAATCCTATTGAACATCTGTGGAAGGAGCTGAAACATGCTGTCTGTGGAGAAGGCACCCTTCAAACCTGAGACAACTGGAGCAGTTTGCTCGTGAGGAGTGGGCCAAAATACCTGCTGAGAGGTGCAGAAGTCTCATCGACAGTTACAGAAATTGTTTGATTGCAGTAATTGCCTCAAAAGGTTGTGCGAGAAAATATTAAGTTAAGGGTACCATCATTTTTGTCCAGGCCTGTTTCATGAGTTTGTTTTTTAAAATAATTCTGCTGAACCACAATTCAAAAGCATTGTCTGATTTTCATTGGTTAATTTTCATAGAATTTTTATTGATTACCACTTTTGTCAGATTCAAGTTATTTCTGTGACCATTGTGGGTTTTTCTTTCATTAACAGAGGGGTACTAACAATTTTGTCCACGTCTGTGTGTGTGTGTGTGCGTGCGTGTATGTATATATATATATATATATATATATATATATATATTATATGTGAGTACTCACAAAAAGTTAGGGATATTCGACTTTTGGGTGCAATTTACATGTGAACTTAATTTGACCTTGTCCAACTTTTCACTGTTTCAGTACTTTTTGCATAACTTGCTGTTCTCTAACAAGGTGCTTAACAGCAAAATTCACAACAAGTTTTTGATCCATGAATCGACCAATTCATTTTCTGGTTCAATTAGAATTTGTATTGAAACAATCCTCTTCATCATTGTAGAAAAATATGAAATTTAATAAATATGATCAGGTATAAAATTATTTAATTTATATTGATGTATTTGAATCTGAGATCGAATCTCATTTCATATACAGTACACCAGAAAAGTTAATAACACTCGTGGGGCACCAGCTTCTATCTCTAAGAAGCAATTTAATCTTTAATTTCACTTTATACCTGTTTAATCACTCAATAAATTAATTAATAATCAGTCTCAAAAATTTTCTGTGAATTCGTTACATGGGCTTGAAATAGACTCAGAATGAAATAAATTCTCAACCACTTCTCTCATTTTCACATATTTATTAAACGAAATGGTTAACAGATATTGCAGTAATTTCATTAATCATAAAATCAATCTTGTAAATGATAGATTAACAATGTCAATATTTTCGGAACCAGGGTTAAACTGAGAAACGAGTTTCTATCAGTTTGAGTTAACAGATTATGGAAACAACGCAAATTTATGGCAAAAGTTTACTAATTATATGAAAAGTTCTGGATTAAACTTAAGAAAATAAAAAGGGAATTTTAATGAAAAGAGGGGTTATGTTTATGGCTTCTTAATTTGCATCTGATTAGATATACAAATTATTACCGAACCTTAGAAGTTTAATTCAGCAGATGAATTAAAGTTTGCACCTCACGTGATTCCTCGATGATTTGGTTAACCTTCTTTTCATCGTCCTTGTGAAACTTTCCGATGTGTTGCTCAGGGCCAAAACCCAGAATATTTGTCCAGCAAATATTCGCTTGACGATGGATGAGATGGAGAGACGGGCGGATGGGTGAGATCAGATGTTTGATCTCAATGGCTGAAATTCAGCAGAAGCACGCTGATTCTTCAGCTGCACGTGATGTGGAGGGCTGCCTCTTCTCAGAGGTCTTCGATAATAATTAATTAAAGATATCTAATCTGATCTCAAATTAAAGAGTTTCGGACTTTAGATAAAAATAATAGATTCTGGTGTGTGATTGGTCAAGAAAAATATTATAAAAATAAAGTCAAGATTAAAGCTTACGTTAAAATTAAAAACAAACGGACTTCCGGGAAGATGGCGGAGAGACATAACGCTTAAACAGAGAGCTCTCCCTAGCCGGATTAAAAATCATCGGTAAATGGCCAACTCGACATAAGCGGATCAATAAACTAAGGGATGAAAACACGAAGGAGCCGGGCACAAGGACAAAAGCAGGGTAAAATTGAAGAATTCCTCTCCAACAACGCAGGAAAAACCGCTGAACGCGAAGCCCAAAAAAACGAGGTGTCTACAGCAGAGAAAATGGAGGACGCCAGACTCGAAAACATGAACACTGGCATCGCCAGTTTGGGTAAAGAGTTAAGAGAATTCAAGCGGCAGCTACAGCAGGATTTAGCGGCTCTTAAGGAGGAGCTGAAAAAAGAGATTAAGGAGGAAATTATGGTCCTCCGAAGAGAAATGGAGCGCAAGCTAACAGAAAACATGGAGGAGCTGCGCTCCCAGCGGGCGTGTATGACAGAAGCGCAGGCCCGAATATCGGAGCTGGAAGATTGGAAGAGCGAGGCAAACGAACAACTACAGACCCTGACGACGCAAACGCAGAGGATGCAGGGGAAAATAAACGACTTGGAGAGCAGATCCAGACGAAGCAATATGCGCATCTTTGGAATTCCGGAGGGCATTGAAGGCAACTCGATGACGAAATTCATGGATCAGTTCTTAAAAAAAGAGCTGGAACTGCCCAGAGAAACGGATCTGCAGATTCAACGAGCGCACAGAACCCCGGCACAGAACCCGAAACCAAACTCTACACCCAGGTCAGTTGTGGTAAACTTTGTGAAATATGACATAAAGGAAAGAATCCTGACACAAGCATGGAAAAAAAAATACGAATCGGCGACAAACAGGTATTCTTTGACCATGACTACCCGACAGAAATTGTGCAGCAGCGGAAGAAATATGCCAACATTAAAAAAACGCTGAAAGAGAAAAAAATTAGATTCCAAACGCCGCTAACGAAAATGAGGATTCATTGGGAGGACGGCGTAAGAACCTACAACACAGCCAGAGAGGCAGCGCGGGATATGATGGAGCGGGGCCTTGAGGTGAGCGTGCCGGAGGAAACAGCTGGAGCAGCGGCGGCCCTGAACGCACCACGACAGCCAGAGTGGAGACGAGTGAACAGCGGAAGAAGGGGGAGAGACGTAGAGCAGCGGGCCCAGGACAAACTACAAGGCTTTCAACTGAAAGCCTAGATCATAACAAAGATTAAGAAAGGCACAGAAGAAATGAAGGCCAAGAAGACGAGGTAAAAGAGAAACAGACGGCTAGGAGAGGTTTAAGTGATATTTGTTGGACATTTCTCGACTAATGACTATTACTTGGAGAGTAAATATAGGTCTAGGGAGGGCCCCTCACTCTGTGAGGACATTCCCCCCACCCACCAACAGGGACCAGTGGGCAGAAGAAAGGCCCAAAGTACGGAGGTCGAGATTTTTTAATGTGTTTTTATATAAATATGTGTTATTTTTGTTGTTAAAGGGGCTAGGAGCACAAGTTAAAAAAATGGAAAAACATGAATATGGGTAAAAATCTTAAGATAATGACGCTAAACGTGAATGGTCTGAACTCACCTGTTAAAAGGGAAAGAATAATAAGAAAATTCAAGAAGGAAAAAGCTGAAATTATATTTATGCAAGAGACACATTTGAGCAAGACAGAACATGTGAAACTAAAGAGATTTGGCTATAAGAACTCCTACTACAGTTCATTTAAGGGAGGAGCTAAAAGGGGGGTTATGATACTAATTTCAAATAAAATACAATTTGAAAGTGAACAGGAAATCCAGGATAAAGAAGGCAGGTATGTAATAATAAAGGGAAGAATAGATGGTATGCAGATCACATTAGTGAACATCTATGCCCCACCAGAAAGTGACAAGGGTTTTTTTCAACATCTGTTTGATCTCATAGCAACACACAGTGAAGGAGTCCTAATTTGTGGAGGAGACTTAAATGCTGTCATGGATCATGAAGTTGATACAACAAGTGTTAAGAAGACAAAAAAACATGTAACAAAGTTCATAAGAACCTCACTGGCAGAAATGGGTATGGTAGACATATGGAGGGACCTACACCCACTCGAAAAAGACTATACACATTATTCAGCAGTCCATAAAGTACACTCTAGAATAGAGTGCTCACGGAAGATCTTGCTAAACTGGACCAGTTCTGCAAAATCTGGCGCCTAAAACCAAGCCCAGCAAAAACCGTCTCCAGTGTATTTCATCTCCACAATGCAAAAGCTGCCAGAGAACTAAACATCCACCTGAGCGGACTCAAGCTTAAGCATGCCCCAAATCCAACTTATCTTGGAGTGACCCTTGATAGGACCTTATCCTTCAAGGAACATCTAAAGGGGACGGCTGCTAAGGTGAAAGTACGAAACAACCTGCTCTGCAAGCTCGCTGGTGCAAAATGGGGGGCGGCAGTCTCCACCCTGCGCACCTCAGCACTGGCCCTTTCATACTCTGTAGCAGAATATTGTGCCCCTGTCTGGTCCAGGTCATCTTACACACACCATGTAGACACCCAGCTCAACTCAACCATGAGAACTATAACTGGAACAATCCGCTCAACACCACTCCCCTGGCTCTCTGTACTGTCAAACATAGCCCCTCCACACATCCGGCGAGCAGCATTAACTCAAAGGATGCTCCAAAAAGTTAAAGATTTTCCTCACTTGCCAATCCATGCAGATATCTACACCCCACCCACTGCCCGACTTTCATCCAGACGGCCGATTTGGAAAAACCCTCCCCCAGCTGACTTTACCATCCAGACAGCTTGGCAAGAGGAATGGGAGACCAAGGAGGCCCCAAACAAACAGCTGGTGATAAACCCCAACCAACAGGTCCCGGGCACCAACCTCCCAAGGAGACAGTGGTCTACACTCAATCGCTTCAGGACTGGACATGGCCCCTGCTTGGCCAGCCTTCACAGATGGGGCAGTAGCCCTAGCCCACTGTGCGCATGTGGAGAGGAGCAAACTATGGAACACATCATAGAGGCTTGCCCGCTCCAAAGACTGGAAGGAGGATTACACACCCTCCATACAGCAAACCAGGAGGCAACTGCTTGGCTTAAGGACTTTGCATTCGCTAAATAAATAAATAACTCTAGAATAGATTACTTCCTTATGAATGAAGGTGACAGACACAGGGTGAGAAATTGTTGGATTGGAGGGGCAGAAATATCAGATCATAATCCTATATACATGGAAATATATCTAAACAATAGAAAACGACAAACAACATGGAAACTTAACGTAGGACTGTTAAATGATGAGAAAATGAAAGAAAGAATAAAAATAAACATAAACGAATATATCCAAGAGAATGACAATGAAGAAGTGGACCCAACAATACTATGGGACGCACTAAAAGCCGTGTTAAGAGGAAAATTAATTGTTGAAACAGGAAAAGCAAATAAGACTAAACTGGAAGCGTATGAACAAAGATGTGAGAGACTGAGGGAATTAGAACGTAAACATCAAAGCACAAATGATCCAAAAATATATCAAGAAATTAAAGAAGAAAAAACAAAGATAAAAGAAACACAAATGGATGAAATTGAAAGGAAAAATAGATATCTAAAACAAAAATATTATGAAACGGGACCAAAAGCCACAAAACTGCTGGCAAAACGGTTAAGAAAACAACAAACAATGAATAATGTATACAAGATTAAAGACCCCACCACAAATAAAACCACAGTTAACCCAGAAAACATCGAAGAAATATTCCATAATTTCTACCAAGAACTATACTCGCAACCTGAAGAAACAAATACTAAAGATATTAAAAAATTTCTAGGCACATTGGACTTGCCATCAATAGGAAATCAACAAAATGAAAAGCTAACAGCAGAAATAACAACACAAGAGATCAGAGATGTGATTAAGTCACTTAAAAACGGTAAATCACCAGGTAGTGATGGATACCCATCTGAGTTTTATAAACTGTTTATAGAAGAACTCACGCCACAGCTCCTAAAGTCATTTAATTGGACGTTGAACAACAACAAAATACCTCCATCATGGAACGAAGCTATCATTTCAGTTATTTTAAAGCCAGGGAAAGATAAAGAACAATGCAGAAACTATAGACCAATCTCTTTATTAAATGTGGATTATAAAATATATACAACAATTATATGTAAACGAATAAAGACATTCTTGACGGAATTGATAGAAGATGATCAAACTGGTTTCATAGAGGGACGCCAAACACATGACAATATCAGGAGAACAATACATATAATTAACCAAATACATAAAGAAAAGAAAAGCGCAGTAATAATGAGTTTAGACGCAGAAAAAGCATTTGACAGGGTTAACTGGAAATTCCTATATAGTGTACTGGAGCGCTTTGGATTTAACGAAAAATCAGTACAATGCATAAGGACGCTATATCAAGAACCTGTGGCAAGAATCAAGATAAACGGTAGCTTAACAGACAAAGTAAATATACAAAGGTCAGCTAGGCAGGGATGCTGCTTATCGCCCACCTTGTTTGCTCTGTTCATAGAACCATTGGCTCAAGCGATACGACAAAATAAGAAATTAAAAGGTGTAACAATAAAGGGGGCGGAACACAAGATTGGGCTATTTGCAGACGATATTATAGTTTACCTTGAACAACCAGATGAATCAATAATGGAAATGATGAACTTGATAGAAAATTTTGGAAAATTATCAGGATACAAGATAAACATAACAAAAACACAAATACTGACATTCCACTATAACCCTCTAAACCAGATAACTGATAAGATCAAACTAAACTGGAAACAAAAAGAAATAAAATACCTTGGAGTGAACATACCTAAAGACCTAAGCAAAATATATAAAGCAAACTATGATAGGTTGGAACAAGAAATAAAAAAAGATATTGATAGATGGTCAATCTTAAATATGGATCTGAATTCAAAAATTGAGACAGTCAAAATCAGCATACAACCTAGATTACTTTACCTCTTCCAGGCTATACCAACAGAGATTCCAGATGTCCAATTCTCAAAGTGGGACAGGATGATATCGAGATTTGTTTGGGGAGGTAAAAAGCCAAGAGTGAACTATAAAACTCTCCAATTACCAAAAGAGAAAGGAGGCATGGGCCTACCGAGTCTAAAGGAATATTACTACTCAGCACAAATAAGATATATCATATGTTGGTGCGACGAGGGATATGAGGCAAAATGGAAAGAAATGGAAAAGGAAATTGAGGGACTCCCAGTACAAAGCATAATAGGAGATAAAGATGCATATAAGCAAATCAAACAAATAGACCCAATCACTAAATTTACTTTAGAACTGTGGTATAAAATAGTACAAAAATATAATATAAAGGAAGACATAAAACTATTGAAATGGGTAGCATTTGACAGTCAGTTTGAACCGGCAAAACAAGATAGGGGATACAAAAATCTGGTGAACAAAGGAATCACAGCATGGGGCAATATCGGAAAAAAAGATCTCGGGAGCTTTGTAAACATCAGGAGAAAATTTAAACTAGAAAGATCGGAATTTTTCAGATATCTGCAGATGAGAGATTATTATATGAAGAAGATTAGGCATAACCTCCAAACAGATGTGAGCGAGATTATACAACTCATTTTAAGCTCATATACAGGAAATAAAATAAGAATTATTTCAAAGCTATATCAGAAACTTATGACAAACAATCATACAAGTAACTATATAAAGGAGAAATGGGAGAAAGAGCTCAATTTAAACATAACAGAAGAAAGCTGGCAGGAAATATGGAAAACACAACACACATCAACAAATTCAAGGACATGGAGGGAATTTGGATGGAAAAACCTGATTCGCTTTTTCATTACACCACAGATTCAAGGAAAATATACAAATACCCAATCTTTATGCTGGAGGGGATGTGGGGCTCAAAATGCAGACCACTCACATATGTTTTGGAAATGCTGCAAAATATCATCATTCTGGAAATCTATACATGTGACAATACAGAGGATATTAGGATATAATATACCAATGAACTGTAACCTGATGTACTTATGTGATCTTAAAAGAGACAATGTAATACAGGCTGAGGACAGATATCTAGTTAAAATCTTGTTGATTGCATGTAAAAAAACTATCACAAAAAAATGGCGATCAGAAGTTCTTCCTGACCAAGAGCAATGGACTGACATTGTTGAGGACATACGTATGATGGAAAAACTAACATATCGACAAAGAATGCAAGAAGGACTATGGGGAAAAAAATGGCGGAAATGGACACACTACAAAGTGCAACAACGAGGCAGAAATTGAAAGAATAACCAAAGACACCGAAAAAACCAGAAGAATTAAGAGATGGAAACTAAAAACTTGATGCTCCAACATTTGTCCCCCCCCCTTTTTTTCTTTTTCTTTTTTTTTCTTTTTCCCTACCCGAGCCCCTTTGTTTTTTTTTTTTTGTTTTTTTTTTTTTTTAAATGTAGAATGTGATCTGAATGCATTATATATGATGAAAAATGAATAAAAATCTAAGTTACAAAAAAAAAATTAAAAACAAACGGTGGTTTTACGAAAGTTTAACAAGAAAAAATTGATTAATAAAAATTAGAGTTTAACTCCGATCTAAGGATTTTTTTGAGCTCAGAAAAGAAAAGGAATTCCTAGGCATTTAAGAGAAAAGAAAAAAAAATTAAAATACAAAGTTACAAAACACCAAATTACGAGTTAACTGCTCTGTGGTAGGAAAAGCAACATGTGGGAGAGGTTCCTTTGTTCAGGCAGTCCATTGTTCTCCTCACAGGTCTTTCTTGCTGTGTGTAGACAAAGGACGTGTTGAAGAGAGACGAAAGAGGCGAAAAAGATAAGAGCGGAGCAAAAGAAAACAAAAGAGGAGGTAGCAGGGGGTCCTCCTCCTTTTATAAGTTCTGTTGAGCTTTCGCGGGCTTCCGGGTTGACAGCAACCTCAGCCAATAAGCCTTCTTCGTGGGAGGGCTCGATGAACTTTAGTCCAATGACAGGCTTTGTCTGCGAGGGGCCAATGGGATGGCGAAGCTGGAACTCAGTGAATGCTGGGTGACATTTGATACCGGTCCACATGGACACACAATTTCAATACACTGGAATATTCCTCTACACACTTATGTATAACTAAGCTAACCTTAGTGATTAGTGTAGCTTATAAGCAGTGCTTCTAAATCAACATGCAGGAATAAACATTCATTTAAACATTTTTAACATGCATATATATAAAATCACAGATTAATGCATTTCACACATATTATTGATTTTCCACATTAAAAATGTCAGAAAATTGTACATACATGTTATCATTTTATATCCATTTTATAATCAAGTGTATACTATATACTCATCTATGCATATTTTGTTGAAATTACATATACATATTATCATTTTTATATGACATAAGTTCCAAGGTTGTCATAGCCAGGAGCAGCACTGGGGTTAAGCTCCCAGTGCTCATAAAATGCTCCTTATGGCGTGCGTCTCGAAAAGCTTCTGACAACTAAGTCCAACTCCTAGCCTGCCCGTGTGGTTTAGTCTCTAAGCCCGGCAGAACTGCTTTTACTAATAGGAGAAGGGGCGAGGCCAGATCTCTGGCGCCTTAAAACCAGATGCTTCGGGTAGATGGTGGCTCGTCAGCCTGGGAAGGTAGCCCATCTAGGGGAAGGTAAACCCTGATTTCAAACCTCCGCTGCCTTGCGGCATACCCAGTCACGGGAAAGGCTTCGGGAGTCAACCCTGAGGAAAAATCTGGAGTCGGAGCCCCTAAGGCAGTTCTATGTTGTGCTCAACATCATTCTGGCAGCTCCTGCAACGGCGCTGGTGCCAAACTGTAGCAGCCCTGCTGTTCCTTTGGATTCATCAGTGACGTGGAGAGGGGGGACATGCTGCATGGGCAACATCTTGTCCTCCATATCTTCCTGCCCAGGCTTGAATCCTACCAATGCCAACGCTGGAAGGTAGAACACCGGATCACTGGAGAGGACACTCCAGCTTCGCCTTTGGCGTAGACAAAACACGGGGAATGACAGTTACCGGTTATAAGCCACCGCTCAATTGGCGTAGAGCGCGGCGCCAGGGGTTGTTCCCGACGGTGGGAGGGATCATCGGATCTCACTGGACAGCTACCGCCCGCCTCAAGCTGGGCAGCCCCCAGCCAATAAGGTGTTGTCCCACCACAGCTTGCTTTCCTCATTGGGTGCATGGGGATGAGGAGAAGTCCGAACAGCAGGCTGAGAACCTTCGCACCAGGCAAGACAATAAAACAAAAGAGACCAACTCTAAAACTGGGAACTTGGAACGTCCGCACTATGATGACAGGACTCGCTGCTAACCTCAAGGACATCAACGACACCAGGAAGACTGCCATCATCAACAATCAGCTGAAGAGACTGGGAGTGGATATCGTCACTCTCCAGGAAACACAGTTGGCTGATGCAGGCACACTGAGAGAGAAGGATTACACGTTCTACTGGCAGGGAAAGGGCAGCGACAAACACAGGGAACACGTAGTGGGCTTCGCAGTGAAGAACACCTTGCTGAAGATGGTGGAACTGGGCAGCACTGGCTCTGCACAACTCCTCACCCTCCGCCTGAACACCACTCAAGACCCAGTCACCCTCGTCAGTGTGTATGCCCCAACACTGACAGCCACACCGGAGGCAAAAGACGAGTTCTACGAGAATCTCGCAACAACTGTCAGGACCATCCCCAACTCTGAACAACTCATTCTCCTTGGAGACTTCAATGCCAGAGTGGGTGCTGACCACGACTCCTGGCCCTCCTGTCTTGGACCTTTTGGCATGGGCAGAATGAACGACAACGGACAGCGGCTGCTCGAGTTCTGCACATATCATGATCTATGCATCACAAACTCTTTCTTCAAGACCAAGCCCCAACACAAGGTTTCCTGGCAACATCCACGCTCAAAGCACTGGCACCAGCTGGACTTGATCCTGACCAGGCGCACCTCACTGAAGAACGTTCTAATCACCCGTTCGTTCCAGAGTGCAGATTGCGACACAGACCATTCATTGGTGTGTTGCAAGGTCAAGCTGCAGCTGAAGAAATTCCATCATGCTAGACAGCCTGGAAAGGCACAGATTGACACCAGCAAGATGGCTCAACCAGAACTTGTTGAGCAGTTTGCCTCCACCTTTGAGAAGGAACTTGGTGTACCACAAGAAGGAGAATCTGCAAAGCAGAAGTGGGAAGTGCTGCAAAACACCATCCACCGCACAGCCTTGGCTACCTTTGGGAGGAAGACCTCGAAGTCACAGGACTGGTTTGACGCCAAGTTGACCGAGATGACCCCCGTCATTGAAGCCAAGCGCTCAGCACTTGCTGAGTACAAGAAGTACCTAAACGAGAAGAATCTCCAGATTCTCAGGGCTGCGAGAAGCAAAGTTCAGCAGACTGCTCGGCGCTGTGCCAACGAGTACTGGACTCAGCTCAGCCAAGACATTCAAACCGCTGCCATAACAGGGAACATCCGTGGTATGTACGATGGCATCAAGAAAGCACTTGGTCCGGCTCAGAGCAAGACGGCCCCCCTCAAATCCTCCACTGGGGTGATGATCACAGAAAAGAACAAGCAGATGGAGAGATGGGTGGAACACTACTCCGACCTCTACTCCAGAGAGAACACCGTGACACCGTCAGCCCTTAATGCCATCGACTGCCTGCCATCCATGGACGAACTTGACGCCGAGCCAACCATCGACGAACTCAGCAAGGCCATTGATAGCTTGGCCGCTGGCAAGGCACCCGGCAACGACGGCATACCCCCTGACCTGATCAAGCACTGCAAGACCGCCCTACTGCTGCCATTTGGCGACCGGGATGGTCACACTTTTTCAGTGCTGAGACAAAGTCACTGATTTTGCCATTAAAAGTGGCTGGCCTGCAGCGATCGGCGCTCGTGGCGAACACGCACGGGCTGAATTGCCACCTCCGTTGGATTGCCCTTTAATCGCCTTTCTCCAGCGACTTCCTGCGCCTTCCTGAAGCGATTGCTAAGCTAACACTAGTTAGCTTAATGCTACCTGAAGCGATTGCTAAGCTAACGCTAGTTAGCTTAATGCTGGCGCCAGTCTCTAAAAATCTAACCTACAGCGATCGGATATACCTCCGGTGGATTACCCCTTTGATCGCTTTTATCCGGCCACTGTGAGTAAACTGACCAACGATTCCAGCGCTTC
Source organism: Pholidichthys leucotaenia (assembly GCA_020510985.1). Taxonomy (NCBI): domain Eukaryota; kingdom Metazoa; phylum Chordata; class Actinopteri; order Cichliformes; family Pholidichthyidae; genus Pholidichthys; species Pholidichthys leucotaenia. The sequence goes on from CM035849.1 coordinate 43,044,169, forward strand.
CTTGTGATTCACTGATGTGCCCTACCTGAAGCGATTGCTAAGCTAACGCTAGTTAGCTTAATGCTGGCGCCAGCCATTCCACCTAACACCAGCCTGAATCAAAGCCCAGCTGCGAGGCCCAGCGGAGATACTACCAGGCAGGCGGCTATTTGTTTGACGGGGCTCAGCAGAGATTTCACCCAGGCAGACGGCGGTAGGCGGCGGTGCCCAGCGGAGGACTTACCGTGACTGCAGCGGCGGTGTGCGACGAGACTACCCGAAGCGATTGCTAAGCTAACGCTAGTTAGCTTAATGCTGGCGCCAGTCATTCCACCTTACACCAGCCGGAATCGAAGCCCAGCTGCGAGGCCCAGCGGAGATACTACCAGGCAAGCGGCTATTTGTTGACGGGGCTCAGCAGAGATTTCACCCAGGCAGACAACGGTAGGTGGCGGTGCCTAGCGGAGGACTTACCGTGACCTCAGCGGAGCTCGGTGGCAGCGGCGGTGTGTGACGAGACTCGGTTGGAGGAGCGGGACGGGAGACCAGTTACGGCGACTATGAGCAACGAGACCAGCAACGGAAGGGGCTAGTTGGCTAGCTGAGGCCCAGCTGGATTCGAGGACGATCGGATCAGATTCTGGCGATATAAGCAGAATTTATTTTACTATCCACAGATTTTCTTTTTCCTTCTTTCCAAGAAAGACTGAAGATGGCGGCCACCGGATTAAAAAGTGGGCTGATGGGCACCACTAATAAGCCTTCTCTACTTCTCTACTTCCTCTTCGTTTTGTCTTTGTGTGTCTGGACCTGCAACAAGAAGGATTTTCCGACAAACTCAACCAAAGGTGAAGTTAAAAAGTTTTATCTGTATGGATTTGGGCTTGGACATCTCACCCTACACTCTATGTGGTCTTTAAAAGCCCTGAGCAAAAACTTCCAAATTAAGGCAAACATGGCTGTTAAGCAAAAATCACAATATGGCAGAGGATATACAATTAAAGTTCTGTTAGTTCTGCTACTTCTGGCAGGAGATATTCACCTTAACCCTGGACCTGCCACTATTAAACAGCAGACCACTGGGTTAGCACAAAACCGAGCTGTACAAAAGCAAAAACAACATTTATTTTTCCAAACTGTTAATCATGCACGAGTTCTTTGGGACACCAAGGCTAAACCAAAGGGGATCCTCGGCGGACATTTAAACATACGGAGCATAATCCCCAAAAGAGATGAGATTTCGGTGTTGCTGTTGGACTCAAATCTGGACTACCTTTGTCTCTCAGAAAGCTGGCTACACAGTAACATAGACACTAATATGATCGATATTGTGGGCTACCAGTGTTTTAGAAAAGACAGGCAGGTAGGGAGGGGAGGAGGTGTTTTAATTTACATCAAAGACAAATATAAATGTCAACTGGTTGATTTGAATACTTCACTTGAATGTTTAGCTGTTAATGTATGTCTCTCTCCGGTAATGAATTTCAACATTGCAGTAGTGTACAACCCACCGTCACACAACTCTTCCTTTTATAATGAATTAAGTGATCTGGTTAAACAACTTGAGAAGAACAGAGAAACAATAATTCATGGTGACTTTAATATCAACTGGTCTGATAAAAAAGACAAACAAAAACTGAAAAGCCTCATGACTAAATTTAATTACCAGCAAATCATCAAAGGACCCACCAGGATAACCAAACAATCCAGAACACTTATTGACATGGTATTTACTAATAAACCAGAACGAATAACCAGAACCTATAATCTTGTAACTGGTCTCTCAGATCATAACATGGTTCTTGCTGTCAGGAAACTTACTAAAAAGCGACTACAGTATTTTGGGGGAGTCGATATTGACAAATCAAATTTTATTATCCCCAAATCAAAAAATGAGGAGTTTGAACATTACTTAGAGAATCAAAATTGGGAGCAGCTCATGTCAACATGTGAAGTAGATGATTGTTGTAATTTTATAACTGCAACAATCACAAAGTCTATAGAAAAATTTTCAAAGCAAATTAAAAGTAGACAACAGAAGATTAGCCTACCATGGTTAAATAATGAAATAAGAAAACTTATGAAGAGGCGAGACTATGCACTGAAAACATCACTAACCTCCAAACTACAAAATGATCACCTTGTGTACAAAAGTTTAAGAAATAAAGTGGTACATGAGCTGCGAAAATCAAAAATATCTTATTACAATAAACTGATAGATCATGCAAAGGGTAACAACAGTTCCCTATGGAGGCATTTAAATAACTTAACTAATAAAAAAAACGATCAGAAGGGGGTAAAGGAACTTAGAATCAATGGCAAGACCGTCAGTGACAAGGCTACTTTGGCAAATGAATTTAATTCACACTTTGTGGGCTCTGTGGAAGACTTAACAAAAATTTTTGTGCTGCCAAATGTGCTCAACAACACAAATTCCATACTTCCAACAGATACTTTTCACATCGATGAGGTAAATGAGAAGTTAATTGCTGGTATTGTTAAAACACTGTCAAACTCAAAAACTAATGATATCTACAATATGAGCACCTCCTTTCTCAAAATGCACAGCAAAATATTAATCAAACCACTGACTCATCTCATTAATCTCTCCATTAGGTCTAGTACATTTCCATCTGGCTGGAAAAAAGCTGTCGTCATACCAGTTCATAAATCAGGCAGTAAAGACGATATATGCAATTACCGCCCAATCTCTATCTTACCAGTCCTATCTAAGGTTCTTGAAAAAGTTGTAGCTACACAGCTGATAGACTACTTACAAGACAATCAACTTCTTCATCCACATCAATTTGGTTTTAGACCAGGATACTCAACAGAAACAGCAAATTGTTGCCTTATTGAAAACGTCAAACAGTCCTTGGACAGGGGTAATGTGGTAGGAGCTGTTTTTCTAGATCTCAAAAAGGCTTTCGATACTGTAAACCACAGTTTGCTTTTATCCAAAATGGTATCTTTTAACTTCTCCCCAAATACATTAGAATGGTTTGCATCTTATCTCCAGAATAGAGAACAGTGTGTAAAAGTTCACCAGGATAAATCCTCATTTTTAAACAACCGCATGGGTATCCCACAAGGGTCCATTCTTGGTCCTTTACTTTTCAGCATTTTTATTAATGACCTGCCGTTACACTGCTCAGCTGCAACATGCCAACTTTATGCAGATGATGCAGTTATTTACACAGCTGCCAAGACTCCAGCACAGGCTGCAGATGTACTGTCTACAAGTATGGTTGATGTCCAAGAGTGGCTCCTCAAGAACCATCTATTGCTGAACCTTCAGAAAACAGTCTCAATGTGCTTTTCAATCAAAAAATGTAACCTGCAACATTTTAAAGTTAATATACATGATCATGACATCAGTTTAGCTACAGAATTCAAATACCTTGGCATTGTACTAGATCCTCAACTCAAATTTAATCTTCATATAAAGAAAATTTCAAAAACAGTAAAAAAAAATCTGAACTGCTTTAAATTAATTAGATATTACATACCTTACGAAGCAGCTGCACTGTATATGCATTCTATGGTTTTTTCTCATATATCATACTGTTTGACAGTCTGGGCTCAAGCAGCCCCTTCCACAATAAGACATATAGGTTCATTATATAATCAAACCCTAAAAATCTTGGACAAAAAGCCCATTAGGTGGCATCACTGTAATGTTTTAAAAAAATACAACCTATTGAGTTTTGAGAGCTTCATTGACCTCTGTCTTCTGAAATTAACGTTCAAATGTTTCCATAAATCAGCACCCGAGCCACTTGCTGGTTTTGTCCAAAGACAGGACAGCAGCAGAGCCACCAGGAGTTCTGTTAACAATAACTGTAAAATATTCCACCGCAGAACCACATTTGGACAAACAGCTTTCTCTATAAAGGGCAGTCACATCTGGAACACAATGCCAAATGAAATTAAAATAATAACGGACTTTAAAACATTCACTAAAAATGTTAAAAACTGGCTGAAAAATAAACAAGAATGTACTCATGTATGAATTAATTGTCTGCAAAGTGAGAGTGAATGAAGGGAAGGAATAAATGTGTTTGTTTATAGTGAGTGACGGAGGGAGGAAGGCCTGAAATAGGCAAATGTGAGTTATGTTATATGTGTTAAATGTGAGTCAGGCTGTTATATTTGTGTATTTATAATATTTATAATATTTATGTTAAATGTGAGTCAGGCTGTTATATTTGTGTATTTATAATATTTATAATATTTATAATTGTGTATTTATAATTTTTCTGCATTGATGTATGTGGTTATTGTGTATATTTTTTATCTTGATTCTTTTTTCTAAAGCCCATCCAGGGACAAGAGTTGCAAATTAGCTAATAGCTATACACTCTATGTGCAACACATCAGATTGATTGTCTTTGATTAATTGTCTATGTTTATTGCACTGTCCCTGTCAAATAAACTAATCTACTACTACTATTGCATGACGTTGACGTCCTCTGCCAGTGTTGGAAGGAAGGTGCCGTACCACAGGACATGAGGGACGCCAAGATCATCACCCTCTACAAAAACAAAGGGGAGAGAAGCGACTGGCTAGGCCACGTTCACCGTATGGAGGATGGCAGAATCCCAAAAGACGTCCTCTACGGAGAACTGGCAACTGGCAGGAGACACGTTGGCCGCCCACAGCTGTGCTTTAGAGACGTCTGCAAGAGAGACATGAAGGCCCTGGAGATCAACACAGAGCACTGGGAGGACCTTGTAACGGACCGCTCCAAATGGAGAGGCACCCTGACCAGACAGCTCAAGGCGGGTGAAGAGAGACTGACTGCTGCAGCAGATGAAAAAAGGACCCGCAGGAAGAACCGCCACAGACCCAGCAGCATGGAGACCACCCACAAGTGCGACCTGTGTGACAGGGACTGCCATTCGGGCATCGGCCTGTTCAGCCACAGGCGGTGCTGTTCCAGCAGAGTAGACGTTTTGGATTCTCTTCCATGGTCATCATAGACCGACGGAGGCCGACGATGACATAAGTTCATTGTACACTGTTTCCTTTTTCTATACTTGGGTAATGAGAAGACTCACTGAGTGTTCTTTGTGTGCAGATTAAGATGTGCCTAGTGTGGGAGAAATGAAGCTGTCTCACAAGATAAAACTATGTACATGATTAAGGGTCTGAGGGAAAGTTAATCTTGTTTTTCTATGAAGTGCTTTGTTTATGATTAATTGCAGTTAGGACCTTGTGTGATGTACTGCTGCAAGGTCATGGTGTTCTCCCTCCTTGCATATTGGCATATTTCTGTCATGACTGTGTGGGGTACTCAGCAGATATTCTTTTGTGATTATGTGACCAACTCTGTATAAAATGTCTGAACACTGAAAGTTTTTCAGTGCTGATACGCTGTTACCCAGGTACGCACTCCTTGCTGCAAGTAAAGCTCATGAGAACTAATATTCTGTGTCTGAATCTTTATTGAGGTAACAAACTAATATACGATCATCTGAGTTTCAGATTCTGACAAAAAAACATCAGAGTCCATTTGCTTTTCATAGTCCTGAAAAGAAGGGAAGATTTAGAATTGAGTTTGTAATAATGTACTTTAAAGTTCACTGGTTAAATCCAGCATGTCCCAAAGTTTAAGAAAATTTTACTGAGCTGTGGATCGGTGTGGCAATGAGGGGCTCCATGTCTCCATGTTTATGGGGGCAATAAAACCAAAGCCAGACATAGGTGGAATTCCTTAGGCTGGTTTTAACAAAGGAATAGGCCTTTGCTGTGGCCTGGGGAAGAAGAGCAGTTTTTGACTGGCTTTCTCCTGGGTGAAACAAAATGTCTTTAAGCAGAAGAATAATTATTGCTGAGCCAAAGTGAGATGATGCTACATCATGCTGTTCACATTTTGACATCATGAGACCAAGACGACACCTAACAATTGATCAACAGTACCTCATCAATGCGAGGCTTCAAAAAGGATGTTCTCAGAGTGGAGTTGCCACTTGTGGTCTATATTAATCATATATCCCATAACGTACATATGTATAAGCATGTGAGAATGTTTGGTGATTACATATGTAAAGTGACTTCACACCTCAGAACAGGACAAAAGGTCTCAACTGCCAGTGAAGATCAAAGAGCATCCGAGGCGCTGCGGTGGAGACCAGATAGGTCGCCCTGACCTCCCAGGGCCAGGTGGAGGGGTATTTTTTTTTTTTTTTTTTTTTTTTTTTTTTTTTTTTTGTTACTTATTTGTACCCGTAGGTAGACTTGGTTTGCAGTCTGGTGACAAGCCACCGGCTGCTGGTCGCTGCGTGCGCGAGCGCCCTAAACCTACATGTTTTTGGTGTGCGGGAGGAAACCGGAGAAATCCCGGAGTAAACCCGCGCAACACGGGGAGAACATGCAAACTCCACACAGCTCACTGTTGGTCGGGGGCTGGGATCGAACCCACGATCTCATGATCCTTGCGATCCCCCGGCCGAGGGTAAAACTGTGCTGCCACAGTGCTAAACCACTGCGCCACCGTGCAGCCGGGTATGAAGACAAAGGAGGGGGATTAAGATAATGAGGGATGTCAGCTTTGATATGCATGTCTTTTGTTATGTGTGAGTATAAGTATGTAGAGCCGAATGTGTTCGATCTCTTACTTCTTCTGCTGCTGCACTAGATGAGACTTGTTAGAGGAGCGAAGCTGATAATAAACTTTGGTTTATAAGTCACATCGCCTCGTTATTCCAAGCTCTTCTACACCACTGAGCTTAAAGTGTCACAGAGTGTCATCAGCCCGTTTCAACAGAGATGCAGAGACTGGAAGAGTCACAGAAAGGCATAGAAGTGGACATCCTTTGGCCACATCCCACGCTGATGACCGCTTTATTGTGAAGAGTGCCCTGTGGAACCGGATGATGAATGCCTTCACTCCAGTCACATTTAATGGAGGTGAGAGGCACCCAAGTGTCACGTCAGACCATTTGAAACCCTTTACATCAGCGTAGTCTGTGTGTTAGATGACCTGCAAGGTACCGGACCACAGCACCAGGCACAGGCATCATCATTTGCCTGTGCCAGGGCCAGGGAGCATTTATGATGGACAAGGGACCATTGGGTCTCAGTGCTGTTCTCTAACGAAAGTCGATTCTCATTGAGCAGAAATGATGGCCAACAACGATGTCGGAGACGTCAAAGAGAGCGTTGTGCATCAGCCACTGTTGTCACCATGTTACAGTCTGGGCAGGTGTGTCTAGTCAATATAGAACTTCCCTACACTTTGTGTACGGTGCAGTGACAAGCCGATACTACCTGAATAACATCATTAATAAGATAAGATAAGATAAGCCTTTATTAGTCCCACAACGGGGAAATTCCAGGATTGCAACAGCACAGGGATAGCAACACTCAAAGCAACAATCAGAAGGCAAGAAAAAAAAAAAAAAAAAGCAAGCAAGAGCAGCTAATATACATATGTACATATTACTATAAATATATATACGTATATACACACAGACACACAGTGCAGAGCATTGTAGCTGGATGGGATAAATATATGAGTATATAATTACACAGTGCGGAGCATTGTAGCTAGATGGAATAAATATGTAGATATACAGTATAAACACAGAGTGCGGAGCAATGTAGCTAGATGGAATAAATATATAGATATATAAATATAAACATAAACACACCCAGTGCGAAGTATTGTAGCTATGTGGCGTAACATTATGTAGCTCACATATTCCTTGGCAGAGACCCAGACATGAGGGAACTTTGAGCTCGCAGTGTGTATTGACATCACGCCTCAAACGGACATTGAGTCTGGCCCCCCTACGGACTGGAGAAGAAGTGAGAAGATCTGGGAGTGAACCTGAAGGGACTGTCTGACTCCTTGGGTCAGACAGAGAAGCCGAGAGGACAATGGGAGGATTAAATGTGAATGTAATTCTGTGTTTGATGTGAATGTGATTCGTGTTTGATGTGAGAGTATAAAGGTATGTGGTTTACCGCAGCTCGCCCTCTTAATTCCCTGACTGAGAGAGGAGCTGTAGGACGTGAGATGAAATAAACCAATACTGAGAAATCATTCAGTCTCTTCATTTCATGGTTTCTACATTGGTGACCCACACGTGAGAAATATGGAAAGGCTTGGAGATAGTCTCTCCGAACCTGATTCACCGGAGACCGCCTGCACCGGCGTAAACTCAATTAAACTCCCCGAGTTCTGGCAAGAGGACCCGCACTCATGGTTCCAACACGTGGAGTCGCGGTTCGTGCTCAACGGGGTATCAGCAGATGACATTAAGTTCCATAATGTCATCGCAAGACTCGACAGCCGCACAGCCCGGTGTGTGCGGAGCCTGGTGCAGCAGCCACCCGCTGCTGGCAAATACGACGCCCTGAAAGCCGCCCTCATTCGGAGTTTTGTGCCATCAGCTGAGGTGAGGGCCAGAACACTTCTGGACCTGCGCGACAGAGGAGGACGCAAGCCGACCGTCCTCATGGAGGACATGCTGCAGATGATCGGGGCAGACAACGATGCATTTTTATTTAAACACATTTTCTTAAGGACTCTTCCAGCGCACATGAGAGGCTCCCTGTCCAGCATGAGGTGTGTGGACCAGCAGGACTTCCGCGCGCTGGCCGTGGAAGCGGAGCGGCTCCTGGACGCATGCGGCGAGCAGGAGACGGCAGTGGCAGCAGCAGACCTCGGCGCGGCGGCCGGGGGCAATGGCGAACTGGTGGCAGCAGAACCGACCCCAGCGACAACAGCGGCAGCGCGGTCCCGAAGCAGAGGAGGGGACGAGCTGTGTTTCTACCATCGACACTTCGCGCACAAGGCACACAGATGCGTCCCGCCATGCAACTTCAAGAAGCGGGGAAACGCAAGAGCCGGGGGTCGTTAGCGGCTTCGACCCTCGGCGAACGGAACAAGCTGCTGTACCTGACAGACACGAGCTTCGGACGGCAATTCCTCGTTGACACCGGGGCACAGAGGAGTTTCATCACCGCAACCTACGCGGACCGGGTGGCCGGTCCCCGCGGAGATGGGGCAACAGCCGCAAACGGCTCGTCGATCAAGACTTTTGGCGAAAGAACTCTGCGCCTGTCCTTGCACGGCCGCATCTATGAATGGGCCTTCATAGTAGCGGCGGTGAGTTTCAACATGTTAGGCGCCGACTTTTTGTGCTCACATGGCTTGTTGGTAGATCTGGCTAATAGACGCTTGGTTAATGCACTCTCTTTTTGTTCTATTCCCTGTGCAGCGCGAGTGTCCCCGCCGTCAGTACAGGCCAATGCCGCCGCAGCAGGAGGTAAGTTCCACACTCTCCTAAACCAGTTCCCAGCACTCACAGTTCCCACGTTTTCAGCTAAGGTGGCGAAGCACGGGGTGGAGCACTTTATAACCACAAGTGGCCCACTAGTTTTTGCTAAGGCTCAGCGCTTGGATGCAGCTAAGCTCTCCATTGCGCGTGAGGAGTTCGCCAACCTGGAAAGGTTGGGCATAATTCGCCGCTCGAAGTCCGCTTGGGCTTCCCCCCTCCATATGGTCCCGAAGGCGGACGGCTCGTGGAGACCGTGCGGCGATTATCGCAGGTTAAACAATGCCACAGCGCAGGACTGCTACCCAATTCCGCATATCCAAGATTTTTCGGTGCATTTGGCCAAGGCGCGCATTTTTTCTAAAATAGACCTGGTCCGCGGTTATCATCAGGTCCCGGTCCGACCAGAGGACATTCCCAAGACAGCGGTAATAACCCCTTTCGGGCTTTTTGAATTTGTACGCATGCCTTTTGGCCTTAAAGGCGCTGCGCAAACCTTCCAACGCATGATGGATGCCGTTTTGTGCGACCTCTCTTTTGTTTTTGTCTACTTAGATGATATTTTGGTCGCCAGCGCCTCTGAGGAGGAACACGAAAGGCACCTCAGAACTGTTTTTCAGAGGTTGGGAGTGCATGGGTTGATAATCAACCCAGCCAAGTGCCATTTTGGCGCAGCGCAGATCGATTTTTTAGGGCACCGCGTCTCCCCAGAGGGTGCAGTTCCGCTGCCCTCCAAAGTACGCGCAGTGGCTGAGTTTCCCCAGCCACAAACGGTAAAAGCGTTGCAAGAATTTTTAGGTATGGTAAATTTTTACAACCGTTTCATACCTCACATGGCGCAGCTCATGCAACCGTTGTACACCGCGCTAAAAAAAACAGAAGCCCTCCAATGCGATTGAGTGGTCCCCGGAGCGGGAGCGCGCATTCACGGAGGTTAAGGCAGCACTAGCAGATGCAGCACTGCTGGCTCACCCAGACCCGGCAGCCCGAATAGCGCTAACCACAGACGCGTCAGATGTGGCCATAGGAGCCGTGGTGGAACAGCCAGTCGCCGGGGCTTGGCAGCCACTCGCTTTTTTCAGCAGATCCCTACACGATGCTGAGCGAAAATATAGCGCGTTTGACAGGGAACTGCTAGCGCTCCACCTGGCCATTCGCCATTTTCAGTTCTGGTTGGAAGGGCGGCGTTTCACCGCGTTTGTCGACCACAAACCGCTAACCTTTGCAATGTCCAAAATCTCAGAACCATGGTCAGGCCGACAGCAGAGGCAGCTGGCTGCAATTTCAGAATTCACCACCGATATACAGCACATAGCCGGTAAATTTAATGTGGTGGCAGACTGCCTCTCGCGAGCGGTAACAGCGCCTGTCCGCGCGGATGGGGGCTGTAACACCGCAGACGCGGAGTGCGGTAACAGCGCGGACGCACACGCGGCTTCGATGCACGTAGGGATAGATTACGCGGCCATGGCAGCGGAGCAGGGTGAGGACACAGACGTGCGCGCGCTCCTGTCTGGACCAACAGGGTTAAGGCTGGAGAACATAAGTTTACAAACCGGCTCACCCCCGCTTATTTGCGATGTGTCCACCGGGCAACCTCGCCCAGTGGTACCGGCCACGTGGTGCCGTCGCGTTTTTGACGCGGTGCACTCCCTAGCACACCCGGGAGTACGCGCTTCGGTGAAAATGGTAGCAGAGAAGTCTGTTTGGCCGAGCCTGCGCAAGCACGTGAAGGAGTGGGCGAGAGCCTGCATGTCCTGCCAGCGGGCCAAAGTTCACAGGCACACAAAAGCCCCTTTAGAACCTTTCCACATTCCGGCTAAGAGGTTTGATCCTGTGCACGTAGATCTAGTGGGACCCCTACCGCCCTCGCAAGGGTTCACACATCTCCTGACAATGGTGGACCGGACCACGCGTTGGCCGGAAGTAGTCCCATTGCAGTCTACCACAGCAGCAGAGGTGACTCGCGTTTTTTTAACAGCCTGGGTAGCGCGGTTCGGAGTCCCGTCAGACATTACGTCCGATAGGGGTCCGCAGTTCGTGTCAGAGCTGTGGTCAGCAATGGCCAGCGGCTTAGGGGCAACAGCCCATCGCACCACCGCTTATCACCCACAGGCCAACGGTTTATGCGAGCGTTTTCACAGGTCGTTGAAGGCAGCCCTCAGAGCGTCGCTCACGGATACAGATTGGGTGAACAAACTACCATGGGTTTTATTGGGGTTGCGTTCGGCACCCAAAAAGGATTTAGATGCCTCACCTGCTGAATTAGTTTTTACTCAACCTCTCAGGCTGCCAGGAGAATTCCTGCCAGCCCATGCAGCACCGGAGCACCCCCCGGTGCGGGGACCTCTATGTGGCACGGGGGCAGAAATGCTCCCGGGCCCCGCTCATCACACTTTTCCGCGGGTTTTTGTTCCCAAGGCTTTGCAAAACGCAGAGTTTGTTTTTGTCAGGCACGACGCCCAGCGTCACAGCCTCCGCCCACCTTACGACGGTCCGTTTCGAGTGCTGGAAACCGGGGAGAAATATTTTGTGCTGGACTTGGGAGGCAGGAAAGAAACAATCAGTGTTGACAGATTAAATCCTGCTTTTGTGTTACGTGACGAACCCGTACGGCCGGCGGGGGCGCCTCGACGCGGCAGGCCTCCCAGGGAACAGCCCCTAGTTCCCCAGCAGGGGGTAAATAACCCTTCTCCCCCTCATTCTACAGGCGCACCACAGGACGGCGCAACACAGGCTGCGAAGCCTGCGTTCAGCAGATTTGGGAGGAGATTGAAGCCTAAGCAACGGGCAGAGTGATGTGTATTTTGATTAACCCGTGTAAATTGTGCTGTAGATCCTGCAAAGGGGGGGGTGATGTAAGGGTATAATGTGTATGACTTCCCATTATTGACATGAAGTCGGTGTGTGTGTCCATTCTTGACATAATGTGTATGACTGTCCATTATTGACATAAGGTGTATAACGGTTAGAGTAATGTTGGTGTATGTCCGTTCTTGGGCGTTTCGGGGGGAGTGATGTGGCGTAACATTATGTAGCTCACATATTCCTTGGCAGAGACCCAGACATGAGGGAACTTTGAACTCGCAGTGTGTATTGACATCACGCCTCAAACGGACATTGAGTCTGGCCCCCCTGCGGACTGGAGAAGAAGTGAGAAGATCTGGGAGTGGACCTGAAGGGACTGTCTGACTCCTGGGGTCAGGCAGAGAAGCCGAGAGGACAATGGGAGGATTAAATGTGAATGTAATTCTGTGTTTGATGTGAATGTGATTCGTGTTTGATGTGAGAGTATAAAGGTATGTGGTTTACCGCAGCTCGCCCTCTTCATTCCCTGACTGAGAGAGGAGCTGTAGGACGTGAGATGAAATAAACCAATACTGAGAAATCATTCAGTCTCTTCATTTCATGGTTTCTACAGCTAGATGGAATAAATATGTAAATATATAAACACACAGTGCAGAGCATTGTTGCTAGATGGGATGAAACAGCACAACTGTCTACTTAGTTATCCTACATGGTATGATTATGTGCCCATTGTAGGAGCATGCTCAAATAACGAGGCTGAGTTTCAGTCATAAACCAGCTTTATTTGACAGAACACAAGCTCCTAGCATTCTCAAAGCAGGAAAGAGAAAGAATCATATCCCCACACCCCTTATATACATTTCCAGCATCAGGATTCAAGCCACATGGTGTCTTCAGTAAACATACAGTTACAAAGCATCCCTTTGAAGCTTCACCCATTGTCTCTCATCTCCTGATGAACCGGAATTCCCTCCGGGGCATCTTCTGTGGGACAAAGAGACAAATCTCGCACCTCCTTGTCATCTACTGCAGATTCGAGTCTTCTTGTCCTTGCAGACGTGACACCCCACAATACACATACAGTCCTGTCTCTGTGGCAACGTGAGCCCACAATGTGTGTCGGCCACACTACCCCCCCCCAAACGTCTAGTAAGGCAGAACCTGCATGGCATAAAAAAAGAAAAGAAAAAAAGAAGGACACAAAGCACTCCATACATCGCTAATCAATCCACCAACTGCCTAGGTTTTAACCTTCTGCCGAATCTGCTGCAACTTGGCTTGGCTGCCTCTGCAACATCTCTCTGCCTCCGTCAGCGCCAGGAGCCCCTTTGCTCTTTGTTGGACTGAGGGGGTGAAATGGCTGATCAGCGCGTCTTTCAATGCGCTGTACTTGTCGCTGTCTGGTGGATGATTAACCAAATCCTCCACTCTCTGGACCGTGTCGCTGTCCAGTTTCGCTACCACGTGGTAGAATCTTGTGTCGTCGTTGGAGATTCTCCGGAGGTTGAACTGCGCCTCGATTGCGCTAAACCATGAGCGCGGGCTGTGCTGCCAGAAATCGGGCAGCCGGAGCGTGGAGGCGGCCATCAGGCTGGCTTCCACAGAGCCCGGTTCGGAAGAATTCTCATTGCTCATTCTCCGTCGTAGGTCACCAGTGTAGGAGCATGCTCAAATAACGAGGCTGAGTTTCAGTCATAAACCAGCTTTATTTGACAGAACACAAGCTCCTAGCATTCTCAAAGCAGGAAAGAGAAAGAATCATATCCCCACACCCCTTATATACATTTCCAGCATCAGGATTCAAGCCACATGGTGTCTTCAGTAAACATACAGTTACAAAGCATCCCTTTGAAGCTTCACCCATTGTCTCTCATCTCCTGATGAACCGGAATTCCCTCCGGGGCATCTTCTGTGGGACAAAGAGACAAATCTCGCACTTCCTTGTCATCTACTGCAGATTCGAGTCTTCTTGTCCTTGCAGACGTGACACCCCACAATACACATACAGTCCTGTCTCTGTGGCAACGTGAGCCCACAATGTGTGTCGGCCACACCATACATATTCTCACCCTCCATAGCGACCAGTATTTTCCTAGTTGTATGCCGGAGGGGACCATTGTGTAAGTCTATTGCATCTTTTGCATTCAAAAAACTATTAGGTTGTTACGTCTTTTTTGCTATCTCTGCGAGCAGCCCTGCTTAGGTTGTACAGTCTGAGAGCCGTTGGTAGGAAGGACCTGCGAAACCTCTCGGTTGTGCGCCTGGGGTGATGTAGTCTGCTGCTAAATGAGCTCCTCAGTGCATTCAGCATGTCCTGCATAGGGTGGAACTCGGACTCCAGCAGAGATGACAGTTTAGCCACCATCCTTCTCTCTCCTATCTCCTCCACCGGATCAAGGCACTGCCCCAGGACAGAGCTAGCTTTCTTGATCAGTTTGTTCAGTCTTTTCCTATCGGCTGCAGTAATGCCACTGCCCCAGCAGACCACTCCAAAAGTGATGGCTGATGCCACCACCGTGTCATAGAATGTCTTCAGCAGCGCCCCTTGTACACCAAAAGACCTGAGTCTCCTCAGTAGGAACAGCCTGTGCTGTCCCTTCTTGTAGAGTGCGTCAGTATTGTGTGACCAGTCTAGTTTATTGTTCAGATGAACACCCAGGTACTTGTAGGATGTCACCATCTCAATGTCTGTTCCCTGTATATTTACTGGTGCTGTGAGGGGTTGTCCTTGCCTTCGGCAGTCCACCACCAGCTCCTTAGTTTTCCTCGCGTTGATCTGGAGGCAGTTCCGATGGCACCAGTCCACAAAGTCCTGGATAAGTCCTCTGCACTCAGCTTCATCTCCGTTGGAGATGAGGCCAACGATCGCAGAGTCATCAGAGAACTTGTGTAGATGGCAGTGTGTTGTGTTGTGAGAGAAGTCCGCAGTATAAAGAGTGAACAGGAAGGGAGCCAACACCGTTCCCTGGGGGGCCCCTGTGCTACCGATGATCATGTCGGACACACAGTCCCGGGTTCTCACAAACTGAGGCCGGTTCGGGAGGTAGTCCAGGATCCATGATGACAGGTGCTGGTCCACCCCTGCGCGCAGCAGCTTGTCCTTCAGGATCATCGGTTGGATGGTGTTGAAAGCACTGGAGAAGTCAAAGAACATGATCCTCACCGCATTCCCAGGCTTCTCCAGGTGGGACAGAGAACGGTGAAGGAGGAAGATCACTGCATCCTCCACCCCAATGCCATGCTGGTAGGCGAACTGGAGTGGATCCATCGCTGGTTCCACCAGGGGGCGGAGGTGAGCAAGGAGCAGTCTCTCCAGGGTCTTCATCAAGTGGGACGTCAAGGCCACCGGTCTGTAGCTGTTCAGGTCTTTGGGGTGGGAAGTTTTTGGTACAGGTACCACACAAGATGTTTTCCACAGCTGTGGTACCCTCCCCAGTTTCAGGCTCAGGTTGAAGATGTACGTCACAATCCCACACAGCTGGTCTGCACAGGACTTGAGGAGTTTTGCGCTGATGCCGTCCGGTCCCTACGCCTTCCTCGCCTTGATCTTCCTCAGCTCCGTCCTCACCTGGGTCCTGGTCAGGGTCAGGATGGGGGGCTGTGTGTTGGGAGTGGGGGGGTGTTGGTGGAGTGGGGAGTGGGCAGCAGGACTTGATGTCTTTAGAGGCAGCAGTGGTTGTTGTGCAGTCAGGGGGGAGGGCCTGAACAAATTCAGATTGTTCGCCCACTCCCTGCCCCCCGTGGCCTGGGGGGAGGTATTCTGGAGCCCAGAGATGGTTTTGAGGTTTCTCCAGACCCCGCTGATGTCGCTCTGTTGCAGCTTGTCCTCCATCTTCTTCCTGAAGCTGTCCTTGCCTTCTCTGATCTTTCTCCTCAGCTCCCTCTGTACGGACTTCAGCATCTCCCTATTCCCTGACCTGAAGATCCTCTTCTTCTCTCGCAGAAGTGTTTTTATCTCAGGGTTGATCCAGGGTTTGTTGTTTGAGCAACACCGTATGGTTTTGGTGGGAACAGATTTGTCCACACAGAAGCTGAGGTAGCCCGTGAAGGTATGAGTGAGGCCATCGATGTCCTCACCATGTGGATCACAGAGCTGCTTCCAGGCGGTGGCTTCAAAACAGCCCTTTAGAGTGTCCATTGCCTCCTCAGACCATAACATCACTGTGCGCATGGCCGGAGGTTGTCTGTGCACTAGGGGTTTGTACACTGGCCGGAGATGAACCAAGTTGTGATCCGATCTCCCGAGTGGGGGGAGTTGTGATGAGGTGTACGCCTCCTTAGTGTTTGCGTAGAATAAGTCCAGTGTTTTATTGTCTCTAGTGTGGCATGTGACATACTGGGTAAACGTGGGTAGAATAGGAGATAGTGAAACATGGTTGAAATCGCCTGAGATGAGGAGAAGAGCATCTGGGTGTTCTGTCTGCAGCCTGCTGGTTACTGAATGGATGACGTCACGCGCTGTCCCAGCGTTCGCCGTCGGATTTGCATAAACAACAATGCAGATCACGTGTGAGTGTTCTCCCGGGAGATATGTAGGCCGCATGCTAACAGCTAGCAACTCAATGTCTTTGCTGCAGTGTCGTTGTTTAACAGTGATATGTCCCGGTCTGCACCAGTTGTTGTTAACATACATTATCACTCCACCGCCCCTCGCTTTTCCTCTGCATGAACAACACAGGCCCAATTTCATCTTCCTGGACAACAATGCTCCAGCTCATTGAGGTCACATCATTAGGGAACAGCTGCTGGAGGCTGGGGTACCTCAAATGGAGTGGCCTACACTTTCTCCAGACCTGAATCCCATAGAAAACCTATGGGATCAGCTGAGTCGCCGTGTAGAGGCTCTTAACCTCGCACCCCACAACCTCAGTGACCTGAGGGCCGCCCTTCAAGAAGAGTGGAATGCCATGCCTCAGCAGACAATAAGTCAACTTGTGAACAGCATGAGACGTCATCGAGCTGTAATTGATGCTCAAGGGCACATGACAAGTTCTTGAGACACTGACATTTTTTGTTGTGGTATACCCACCACTGTTGTTGGCTTTTGTTTCAATAAATTGTTTGAGATGAGGAAATCACCATTGCATGCTTCTACTTAAATGCCCTAATTTCACGATATAATCAATCCAATCAACTGAATTTACCACAGGTGGACTCCAGTTAAGCTGTGGAAACATCTCAAGGATGATCATTGGAAAAAGGATGTACTTGAGCTCAGTTTTGAGCTTCATGGCAAATGCTGTTAATACTTACAGTATGTACATGTGATTTCTTAGTTTTATTTTTAATAAAATTGCAGAAATCTCAAAAAAACAAACAAAATTCACGTCATTATGTAGTATTGTGTGTAGAATTTTGAGAGAACAAAAATGAATTTAATCCCTTCTAGAATAAATCTGCAACATAACAAAATGTGGATAAAGTCAAGTGCTGTGAATACTTTACGGATGCACTGTGTGTGTGTGTGTGTGTGTTTGTGTGTGTGTGTGTGTATATATATATATATATATATATATATATATATAGATAGATAGATATAGATATAGATATACACATAGAAAGGAAGTAGGCGAGACAATGAGCTGGACGACAGTTACTTTATTCTTCCTCCAACATAGTTTACTGCAAAAGAGCTTCTGGGATTTCTGTGCATTTCTCTTTTATAACTTTATTTCCATGCATCAAGACCCGAAACCATACACATTGTTATTTGAACAAAGACCTGTGTGGTACATTAACATAACATAATGCCGGCACTGCTTCAACACTGTTCTACTCCCAACAGGTCCTGAAATTACTCCTCTCCCCGGGGGCGCATAGTCCTTACTGTCCCATCTGAGCCCCCTGGTGACACCTCCTCTTTTCATCCATTGTTCCCTGGGTGGAGAAGTCCAACACAATGCCCCCACACAGACACCCCCCCTCCCCAAACACCCAGAAATGGGCACTAACCCCCCTGGCATGAGCTGACGCCCATAGCGGCTGTAGCGGGGGGTCGCTGATCCAGTCGAACTGCCCTGCCAGCAGGGCGTACAGGAGGACATGTCAGTCTGTGGAGGGAAAAAGGGAGGGTGAGAAAACACATCATCTTCGGGAGTTCCAGTTCCTGCTGAGGAATCACCAACCTGCAGAGCCACCAATGGTGGGCATCCATGCCGGGGAGCTTGGGCCAACACCATCTTCTCGTCTGCCAACACAAAAGTGGGCTTCCCCTTGTCGATACAGATGGTGATACATCCCCCCAAGTCTAACACAAAATGTTTCGCCCCAGGTTCCAACACCCTCAACAGTCCGTCGTACGGTCGTGCCTGACAAAAACAAAACTGACGTTCTGCAAGCTTTTTGGGATGAATGTGTGGGGAAAACAATGGTGGGCCCGGTACACTCACAGCCTCGGTACTGTGTAAAAATTGTGTGGGCAGATGGGCCTCAGGCACGGGGTTTTCTGGTAAAAACTCACCGGGGATCTGCAGTGTTTGAGAAAAAATGAGTTTTGCCGGGGAGGCTTCCAAATAATCTTTAGGTGCGGAACGCATCCCTAAAAAAAACCTAAGGCAGGCGGTCAACCCAATTTGTGTCCGCGAGCTAATCTCTGAGCGCTGCTTTAAGCGACCTATGAAAATGCTCGCATAACCCATTCTCCTGCAGGTTGTACACGGTCATGCGGTGAATTTTTAACCCCAGGCTCTGAGTCATCGCAGACCAGAGTTCTGAAACGAATTGTGGACCTCTGTCGGATGTGATGTCCGATGGAGATCTGAAATGTGCAACCGAAGCTGACAAAAAAGCACGTGCCACTTCTGCAGTTGTGGTAGAAGCCAGCGAAACCACTTCAGGCCAGTGCGTGGTGCGGTCCACGACTGTCAAAAGGTGTGTGAAACCTTGCAGCGGCAGGAGGGGTTCCACCAAATCCATGTGGACGTGGTCGAACCTCTGAGCCGGGATTTGGAACTGCTCGAGGGGAGCTCTGGTGTGCTTGTACACTTTGGCCCGCTGGCACGCGACTTAAGCTGCAGCCCACTCCTTCATGTCTTGGTGCAAGCGCAGCCAAATTTTGCCCTCACTAGTTTCGCCGAAGCTTGTACTCTCGAATGCGAAGGGGACTGGACCAACTCAAAAACGCGATGGCACCACCAAGAGCTCAGAACCACCGGGCATGGGTGGCCGGTGGCGACATCGCAGCATAAGGGAGGGCACCCTTCCTCCACCATCCTGTTCTCCAGCCTTAACCCAGTTGGCGCAGACTGGAGTGTGCAAATGTCCGCGTCCCCAGCTTGGTCTGCGGCCACGGCAGGGAAATCAATTCCCATGTAGACCGGGGCGATTAATGCATGCGACGGACAATCGGCCACGACGTTGATTTTGCCAGCAACGTGTTTAATGTTTGTACTAAACTCCGAAATTGCAGCCAAATACCGTCACTGCCGGACCGACCAATGTTCCGAGGTCTTGGACATGGCGTGTGTCAGCGGCTTATTGTCCACAAACGCGGTGAACTCACGCCCTTCCAGCCAGAACTGGAAATGGCGCTTCGCTAGGTGGACAGCCAGCAATTCTCTGTTGAATGTGCTGTACTTGCGTTCGTTGTCGCGCAAAGTCAAGCTGAAAAATGTGAGTGACTGCCACCAACCTGAAATGCACTGCTCCACCACTGTCCCTATGGCAACGTCAGACACATCCGTCGTGAGCGCAATCCGTGCAGACGAATCTGGGTGGGCTAACAAAGTGGCATCCGCAAGTGCTGTTTTGGCGTTAGTGAAAGCCTGAACTCGCTCGGGAGTCCAGTCATTGGCTTCAGTGGGCTTCTTTTTTTTTAAGTGCAGCATACAATGGCTGCATCAGCTGGGCTGCTCGGGGAAGGAAACTGTTTTTAAAATTCACCATTCCCAAAAACTCCTGTTGTGCCCTCACAGTCTGCAGACACAGAAAGTCCGTCACAGCTCGCACTTTGTCCAGTTACAAGATCGTGCCGTCCGGTGAAATGCGGTGGCCCAAAAAGTCAATCACTGGCACACCGAAGTGGCACTTTACTGGGTTAACTATCAGCCTGTGCACTTCCAACCTCTGGAAAACTGTCCTGAGATGGACAGTGCGCTCCTCCTTGGATACGCTGGCGACCAGACTGTCATCTAAGTAGACAACAACGAAGGACAAGTCACGAAGCACTGCGTCCATCATCCTCTTGAAGGTCTGGGCCACGCCTTCTAATCCAAACGGCACGTGTAAAAACTCAAAGGCCGAAAGGCGTTATTACTGCTGTTTTTTTTTTTTTTTTGTACTTATTTTGTACCCGTAGGTAGATTTGTTTTTCAGACTGGTGACAAGCCACCAGCTGCCAGTCGCTGCGTGCGCAAGCGCCCCTTAACTCCCTAACCTGCATGTTTTTGGCATGTGGGAGGAAACCGGAGAAATCCCAGAGTAAACCCACGCAAACACGGGGAAAACATGCAAACTCCACACAGATCACTGTTGGCCGGGGGCAGGGATTGAACCCACGATCTCACGATCCCCACGATCCCCCGGCCGAGGGTAAA
The DNA here is from genome assembly GCA_020510985.1 of Pholidichthys leucotaenia. NCBI lineage: Eukaryota > Metazoa > Chordata > Actinopteri > Cichliformes > Pholidichthyidae > Pholidichthys > Pholidichthys leucotaenia. Next base: position 43,064,778 of record CM035849.1, read on the forward strand.
ACTGTGCTGCCGCAGTGCTAACCACTGCGCCACCGAATATCTTCCGTGCACACTGGGACCTGGTGGTAACCGGGGACCAGATCCACTTTGGAAAAAACATGCACCCCAACCAGGTGCACGGAAAAATCCTGGATAGATAGATAGATAGATCGATAGATCTTTAATTGTCATTGTCACAGGTACAACAAAATTCAAAGTGCTCTCCAGTCAGTGCCCCATTTACAAAAACATTGCCCCATTTTAAAAACATAGACCTAAAATTACTAAAAATCAGTAAGAATAATAATTAAAAAAGAATAAATATCTAGCCACATTCACACAGACATCAACACAGGACATCATGCACACACAGTCATTACAAAGAGCATTCAGCAACATACAGTCATGTCCATTTAGCACATTACTTCCTCATTTTATTCAGAATGGTTATTGCTGTTGGATAGAAGCTGTGTTTGAGTCTGTTTGTCCTTGTGTTCATTAGTCTGTATCGTTTCCCAGATGGCAGTAGTTCAAACAGTGAGTGTCCAGGATGTGAAGTATCCTTTAAAATATTTTGGGCTTTCTTCTGGCAACGGGAGCGGTGTAGGTCTTCCAGCATGAGGAGAGGGCAGCCAATAATCTTCTGGGCGGTGTCAATGACCCTCTGGAGTGCTTTCCTCTGAGCTACTGTACAACTACTGTACCAGATGCATATACAGTATATTAATATGTTCTCGATGGAAGCTCGATAAAAGGACACCAGCAGTCTGTGTGTGATGTTCTCCTTCCTGAGAATCCTCAAGAAGTACAGTCTCTGCTGGGCCTTTTTCACCAGCTCAGAGGTGTTCACACTCCAGGACAGGTTCTCCTCTATGTGGACTCCCAGGAAACGGAAATCAGCTACCCTCTCTACACAGTCCCCGCTAATGATGAGAGGAGGAATCTCTGTCTTCTTCCTCCTGTAGTCTATTATCGACTCTTTAGTCTTAGAGGTGTTCAGGAGAAGGTTATTATCTTTACACCATGACGACAGCCGCACCACCTCCTCTCTGTAGGCAGACTCGTCCCCCCCCGAAATGAGACCCACCACTGTAGTGTCATCTGCAAACTTCACGATGGTGTTATTGTGATGGGCGAGGGTGCAGTCGTGTGTATACAGACAGTAGAGCAGGGGACTCAGCATACAGCCCTGGGGGGATCCAGTACTGAGGCTTAGGGCCGTAGATGTGTGATGGCCCACCCTGACTCTCTGTCTGCGATCAGAGAGGAAGCTGCTGATCCACATACATATGGCCTGAGGAAGCCCCAGGTCCCCCAACTTGACCACCAGTTTGTGTGGAAGAATGGTATTAAATGCATAGCTGTAATCCACGAAGAGCATCCGCACATAGCTCCCCTGCTGCTCCAGGTGGGCTAGAGTGGCATGGAGTGCTGTGGCCACCGCATCTTCTGTGGATCAATTCGCTAAGTAGGCAAAGTGTTGGGGGTCAAGACTGCGGGGCAGGGCTGCTATGACATGACTACAGACCAGCCTTTCAAAGCACTTCATCACCACGGGGGTGAGTGCGACTGGTCTGTAGTTGTTGAGGCTGGAGATGTGAGGTTTCTTGGGTAAGGGGACTATGGTGGAGGACTTCAGGCAGGATAGGACAGTGGACTGTGCCAGGGATTGGTTGAAAATCTTAGTAAAGATTCCAGCCAGCTGATCTGCACAGTCTCTCAGCATACGTCCCGGGACACCGTCCGGACCCGCTGCTTTTCTTGGGTCGATGGACCACAGAGTGCGCCTCACCTCATGTTCCTCCAAAGTGAGGAACGCACTGCTGTGGGCCTGGTGTAGGTTGGCTGAGACAGGTGCAGCGACCTCAAAGTGGGTAAAGAAGATATTCAGCTCCTCCGCCAGAAGTGAGGTCACCTACCGCGGTTCCCGGATTAGTTCGATAGTTGGCCAGGTGCTGGATGCCCTGCCACACCTGCCGGCCATTATTGCTGTACAGATGGTCCTCAATCCTCCTCCCATAGTCTGCCTTAGCCTCTCTGATGCCCCTCTTTAGGTTGGCCCGAGCTGTGCTGTAGAGTTTGCTGTTACCAGACCTGAAGGCGATGTTTCTCTCCCTCAGCAGTTGCTGGACCTCCCGATTCATCCAGGGCTTCTGGTTAGGGAAGATACGGATCCGTTTGTTCACTGTGATAGTGTCTATGCAGTTCTTGATATAGCACAGTACACTATCTGTGAACAGCTCCAGGTCCTGATGTTCGAAGACTTTCCAGTTGGTCCTGTCGAAGCAGTCCTGCAGCTGCTGGGAAGCATCCTTCGGCTATGTGGCAACAGTCTAGAGATGATGGGAACAGTTTTCCTGAGGGGGGTATATGCAGGAATTAATAGCATGGACAGATGGGTCAGACTGGCCTAGATGTGGTAATGGTCTAGCCCTATAGCCCAGTCTGATGTTTGAATAGACCTTGTCCAGGGTGTTCACTCCCCTAGTAGCACACTTGACATGCTAATGGAATTTAGGGAGTGCTGCCTTTAAGTCTGCATGATTGAAATCCCCCGCTATAACTTGCACGTCGTCAGGGTAAATACTCTGTGTATAGCTAATGCTAGCGTGTAGCAATCCGATAGCTGAGTTAGCATTAGCATCCGGTGGAATGTAAACAGCCATTACCAATACTACAGTAAACTCCCTAGGGAGATAAATAGGTCTGCACTTAACAGTCAGATACTCTATGTCCGGTGAGCAGTGACTTTCCATAATCACTGAGTTAGTACACCAGCTGTTATTTACGTACACACAGAGTCCCCCTCCTCTGCTCTTACCGGAATCCGCTGTTCGGCCATAGCGCTGTGTAGTGTACCCCGCTAGCTCGATAGCTGAGTCCGGGATAAATGGTTGAAGTCAGGTCTCGGTGATAAGAAGAATACATGCATCCCTGGCACAGTTGTTTACCTTAATCTGTAGCCTTAATTCCTCCATCTTGTTTACGAGAGATCTGGCATTTGAGAGGAAATTTGGATGTGTGGAATAGGATAGCCATCATGTTCCGTAGTGCTGTTCAAGCGCCTTAAATCGCCGCACGGTTGCCACGACACCATGGCTTTAGGCACCATGTGTAGCGGGGATGGCCATGGGCTGTTGGAGTGAATGATGATGCCCAACTGCTGTAAGTTGGAAAACTCCTCTCACGCCCTTGCCAGTTTAGCTGCGTCTAAACGCTGAGGACACGCGAACACCAGCGGGCCTTTTGTCGTTATAAAGTGCTCGACCCCGTGTTTCGTTACGTAACTGAAAAAGTCGGGATTGTTAGTGTTAGGACCTGTGCAAGCAAATGTTGGTACTTACCCCCTTAGCTATAACGTTAGCCAGTGCTGTCGACCCAGCTCCCTGAGCTGTGCAGGGCAGTGATGTAAAAGAGGCAGCGTCCAATAATCTCCTGTTAGCAACATCGACAAACAATCCATAAACACGTAGGAAAATCTGCCCCTAAAATGGGGACAGAACATGCAACTATCACAAAGTCCCACTGAAAGTTGTGTCCGTGTAAGCATATCATCAGTGTTTGCTCGCCAAATGTCCTGATGGCAGATCCGTTGGCGGCCATGAACTCGGGACCGCTGTGTCCTGCCACCCTGTCTGCGTTGACCGGCAGAATGAGGCTCTTCTGGGAGCCGGAGTCCATCAAAAACTCTCCCCGAACATGTGTCCATGACATAAAGCAGTCTGTTCCTGTCACCATCGGTCACAGCTGCCACTGAATTTCGAAAGTGCCATCTTATCGACTTCTTGAATTGGCACGGTGACAGGCAGCATTGCGCATTCGAGCCAAAACGGCGATGATAAAAACAATCACCCCATTCGTTCGTCTTCCGGTGTCATTCCCAGCTACCACAAATGGCTCCTCGACCTCGCTGGAGTCCCTCATGGATGCCGGTGCCACTGTCTGCATGCTGAGAGTTCTGGTCGCCAAAATGATGTAGTCTGCTTCCTGCGCCAGGGCGCGGTGGTCCTTAGCAACCAGCCACAGCGGGTTGGCCAGGATCGCCTTCGCTGTAGCCGGTAGGTTCCTGAGGAACAAGTGGGCGAACAGGAAAGATTCATCGTCCTTCCCCCTCAGCGCCAACATGGTCTCCAACAGCTCCACTGCTGATTTGTCCCCTAACTCCAAACGCGTTAGGAGCCTCTCTGCCCTTTCACTGTCAGAAAGGGTGTAGCGCTGGCGAAGCATCCTCTTGAGCACCTCATATTTTCCTTGAGCCGGCGGCTCCTGAAGCAGGCTCGTCACCTGTTGCATGGCGTGCACATCCAGCGCAGCGACCACGTAGTAATACCTGGTATCGGCCGTTGTTATCCCGCGGAGTGCGAACTGGGCTTCCACAGTTACTTTATTCTTCCTCCAACATAGTTTACAGCAAAATAGCTCCTCAGGTCTCTGTGCATTCCTCTTTTATAACTTTATTTTCATGCATCGAGACCTGAAGCTTCCGACCATACACGTTATTTGAACAAAGAACTGTGTGGCACAATAACATAACACCGGCGCTGATTCGTTCTTGCTGTATAGAACGTCTTTGTTGGTTTTTTTTTGTCCTTGATTTTAAAAAAAAATGCCCTGAGAAATTTCAAACAAAAGTAGGACTGAAGAAGTTCTCATCTGTCTGATGGCTGTGTGGGGAGGTGAGCTGTTAATTATTTAGCACATTATTAACCAAGTCTTTTTTTATGCTGGGGTGATCAGGCATAGTGTTAGTACATACTGCAGGTATTCTCTCCAAGATATTTCTTCAGTCATAATTACATTACATAAAATGACTAAAAGCTTGGGATCAGTCCGCCAAGGTCTCCGCCTTTGACTGCCACCTAATCCACATAGCACCGGACTTCCATGATCCCTCCTGCAGGTGGTGAACCTACTGGAGGGCGGACCCATGTAACTCCTTCGGGCTGAGCCCGGCCGGGTCCCATGGGTGGAAACCCGGCCACCAGACGCTAGCCTTCGAGCCCCTCCCCCAGGCCTGGCTCCAGGGTGGGGCCCCGGTAACCCCATACCGGGCGGGGTACACTGAATCCTTGATATACAATTTATCATGAGAGTCTGTTGGATCGTTCTTCGTCTGGCCCTTCACCCAGGACCAGTTTGTCTTGGGAGACCCTATCAGAGGCAAATTGCCCCGGACAACATAGCTCCTGGGATCACTGGGGCACGCAAACCCCCCCACCACGATAAGGTGACGATCCCACTGATACGCCTTCCACAGAGGAAGCAGGGTTTGGGGACGAGGGGGATGACTCGCCTATCACAGGGGCTGAGGTCGCCAAGGTGGTTAAAAATCTCCTTGGTGGCCGGGCCCCGGGGGTGGACGAGATTCACCCCGAGTACCTCAAGGCCCTGGATGTTGTTGGGTTGTCATGGTTGACACGCCTCTGCAACATTGCGTGGAGGTTGGGGGCAGTGCCTTTGGCATGGCAAACCGGGGTGGTGGTTCCTCTCTTCAAAAAAGGGGACCGGAGGGTGTGCTCCAACTTTAGAGGGATCACACTCCTCAGCCTCCCTGGGAAGGTCTATGCCAAGGTACTGGAGAGGAGAGTCCGGCCGTTGGTCGAACCTCGGATTCAGGAGGAGCAATGTGGTTTTCGTCCTGGCCGTGGCACATCGGACCAGCTCTTTACCCTCTCGAGAATTCTTGAGGGTTCGTGGGAGTTTGCCCAACCAGTTTACATGTGTTTTGTGGACTTGGAGAAGGCATTTGACCGCGTCCCTCGTGGATTTTTGTGGGGGGTGCTTCGGGAGTATGGGGTATCGGGCTTGTTGTTACGAGCTATTCGGTCTCTGTACGACCGTTGTGAGAGTTTAGTTCGCATTGCCAACACTCGGTCAGAGTCATTCCCAGTGAGAGTTGGACTCCGCCAGGGCTGCCCTTTGTCACCGGTCCTGTTCATAATTTTTATGGACAGGATTTCTAGGCGCAGCCAGGGAATGGAGGGTGTCATGCTTGGTGACCACAGGATCTCATCTCTGTTGTTTGCAGATGATGTTGTCCTGTTGGCTTCATCCAGCAATGACCTACAGCTCTTGCTGGGACGGTTTGCCGCTGAGTGTGAAGCGGCTGGGATGAGAATCAGCACCTCCAAGTCCGAGTCCATGGTCCTCAGCCGGAAAAAGGTGGATTGTCCTCTCCGGGTTGGGGACAGGCTCCTGCCCCAAGTGGAGGAGTTTAAGTATCTTGGGGTCTTGTTCACGAGTGAGGGGAAAATGGAGCGAGAGATCGACAGACGGATTGGAGCAGCATCTGCAGTGATGCGGACGTTGTACCGGTCTGTTGTGGTGAAGAGGGAGCTTAGTTCTAAGGCAAAGCTGTCGATTTACCAGTCAATCTACGTTCCTACTCTCACCTATGGTCACGAGCTTTGGGTAATGACCGAAAGAACGAGATCGCGGATACAAGCGGCTGAAATGAGCTTTCTCCGTAGGATTGCTGGACTCACCCTCAGAGATAGGGTGAGGAGCTCAGTCATCCGGGAGAGGCTCAGAGTAGAACCGCTGCTCCTCCACATTGAAAGGAGTCAGTTGAGGTGGTATGGGCATCTGATTAGGATGCCTCCTGGACGCCTCCCACTTGAGGTGTTTCAGGCACGTCCCACTGGGAGGAGACCCCGGGGCAGACCCAGGACTCGGTGGAGAGACTATGTCTCCCAGCTAGTCTGGGAACGCCTTGGTATCCCCTCTGAAGAGCTGGAGCAGGTGGCTGGGGAGAGGGAAGTCTGGGCTTCTCTGCTTGAACTGCTGCCTCCGCGACCCGGACCTCCGGAAAAGCGGTAGAAGATGGATGGATGGATGGATGGATGGAAAATGACTAAAATATAACTATGTCAGAGCTGTGATGAGGACAGATATCTGTGACTGTTATTAGAGCTTCATATCAGACTCATGAAAATCAGACTGGACATAAACTCATCTTTTTAGGAATTTGTTTTTTCCTGTGATGTTTTCAGAGTTACATTTATGCTGCTGTTTGGTTTTAACGTTAACACAGTGACCTTCGTGCCCTTTAATTTTTATAATTTGTCTGTTTTTGTTCACTGATTGTGCATCTGCCGGTTCATACACCCGTGAAGAACTACTAAATATCAGGACTCTCACTCCCATGGACCTTCTTCCAGTTTTTTTAGCTCCTGCCGTTGATCTGATCCATTGTTTGGCCAAAAAAGCAAGACGGCGGAAAAGAGGGAAGAGAGGAGGGATTCTCGCTCGGCTACGAAAAAGAGGCTCGCGAACAGCCTTGCCTGGCATATTTCTATCCAATGCCAATTCTCTCCTGAACAAGGTAGAAGAATTAAGACTGCTGATGCGTTTCAAGGACCTCGCTTCCTTGTCTGTCATCTGCTTCTCTGAGACCTGGCTTAATGAGAACATTCCAGATAGCGCGATCAGCCTCGAGGGTTTCCAGCTGATTCGTGCTGACCGCGTCACAGAGCTGTCCGGTAAGTCTATCGGAGGAGGAGTGTGCTTCTATATTAACAACAGCTGGTGCTCTGATGTAACGGTGATTTCCAAACACTGTTCTCCCGCCCTGGAATTTCTTTTCATTAACTGCAAGCCATTCTATTCCCCGCGCGAGTTTGCCTCATTCATTCTCGTCGCTGTGTACGCCCCTCCTGACGCGGACACGCGCGAAGCTCAGCGCGTGCTCGCAGATCACATCCAACTTACGGAGCGGAACTTTCCAGACTCCCTGGTTATCGTGGTGGGCGATTTTAACCAGAGCAATCTGAGTCACGAGCTCCCCCGCTACAAACAGTGTATTAAATGTCCAACCAGAGGAAATAACACGCTAGATCACTGTTATACTTCAGTAAAGGACGCATATCGCGCTGTTCCCCGCGCTGCGCTGGGACTATCTGATCACGTGATGGTTCACCTCATCCCCACATACAGACAGAGACTGAAACTCACTAAACCTGTGGTGACCACCACAAAGAAATTGACCAGTGAAGCTGGAGGGAAACTGAACACATGCATGGAAATAACTGACTGGGGCATGTTTAAAAGAGCCACACATGATCTTAATGAGTACACATACACTGTGAACTCATATATCAACTTCTGTGAAGAGCACATTCTCCCATCGCGCACCAGGATAAGATATTCTAATGACAAGCCTTGGTTCACAGCTAAGCTCAGACGGATCAGGAAGGAGAAGGAAGCAGCGTTGAAAAGTGGAGACAGGGACTGCTACAGGGAGGTCAAATATCGGTTTAACAGAGAGCTGAGGAGAGCTAAATCTGTATATTCTGAGAGACTCCAGCAGCAGTTCACTGCTAATGACTCGGCTTCTGTGTGGAGAGGACTGAGGCAAATCACCAACTATCGGCCTCAGGCTTCTAAAGGTCAGGATGACAAAGCCCTTTGTCAAAGACTGCCCCAACACTATGCCCGTTTTGACACCTCGTCAGCTGTGTCCAACTCACCCACTCCACCCAGCTCCTCTGCCTCCTCAGCCCCTAATTCATCAAGAGCGGTCCCCCCCTCCTCCTCCTCCTCCCCCCCCCCCTCCCCTTGTCATCAGTGAGCAGGACGTGCACAGTCAGTTCTCCAGACTGAACCCGCGCAAGGCCCCCGGGCCGGACGGTGTGTCTCCCTCCACCCTGAGACACTGTGCGAAAGAGCTGGCTCCTGTCTTCACAGACATTTTTAACACCTCTCTTAAGCAATGTCACGTGCCGACCTGCCTCAAATCCTCCACCATCATCCCTGTCCCCAAGAAGCCACGGATTACTGGACTTAACGACTACAGACCTGTAGCGCTCACCTCTGTAGTCATGAAGTCCTTTGAGCGCCTGGTCCTGTCTCACCTCAAGTCCATCACCACACCCCTCCTAGACCCGCTGCAGTTTGCCTACCGTGCTAACAGGTCTGTGGACGACGCAGTCAACCTGGCCCTCCACTCCATCCTGCAGCACCTGGACTCCCCGGGAACCTACGCCAGGATTCTGTTTGTGGACTTCAGCTCCGCATTCAACACCATCCGCCCCGATCTGCTCCAGAACAAGCTGTCCCTGCTCAACGTGCCTGACTCCCTCTGCAGGTGGATCACTGACTTCCTGACGGACCGGAGACAGCATGTGCGGCTGGGGAAGTCTGTCTCAGACTCTGTTAGCATCAGCATTGGATCACCCCAGGGCTGTGTACTTTCCCCCCTACTCTTCTCCCTTTATACCAACTCCTGCACCTCCTCCCACCAGTCTGTTAAGCTGATTAAGTTTGCGGACGACACCACCCTCATCGGGCTCATCTCCAACGGTGACGAGTCCGCCTACAGGGAAGAGGTGGCCCAGCTGGTGTCCTGGTGCAGCCACAACAACCTGCAGCTGAATGCTCTGAAGACAGCGGAGATGATTGTGGACTTCAGGAAAGTCACATCCCCCCTGCCCCCCCTCACCATCACAGGCTCTCCCATCACCTTTGCAGATTCCTTCCGCTTCTTGGGCACCACCATCACCCGAGACCTCAAATGGGAGCCAACCATCAGCTCCCTCATCAAAAAGGCCCAGCAGAGGATGTTCTTTCTGCGGCAGCTGAGGAAGCTCAAGCTACCCACCAAGATGTTAGTGCAGTTCTACACGGCCATCATCGAGTCCATCCTCACCTCCTCCATAACTGTGTGGTACGCAGGAGCCACTGCCAGGGACAGACTAAGGCTGCAGCGCGTCGTGCGCACTGCTGAGAAGGTGATAGGCTGCAAGCTCCCATCTCTCCAGGACCTGTACATCTCCAGGACCCGGAGGCGTGCTGGCCGGATCATAGCCGATCCTTCACATCCTGGTCACGTGCTGTTTGCCCCCCTCCCCTCAGGTAGAAGGCTTCGGTCCATTCGGACTAAAACCTCTCGGCACATGAACAGCTTTTTCCCCTCTGCCATCAGACTGCTGAACACTAAGTGACTTTTTACTCTCGTGCACTATGCACAGCAGCTCAACCAGACTCATGTCATTCATCACTGTTTTTCTGTTGCATTATTGACTGCACTATGTGGTACTTCACATTATCTGCTACATGCTAATTTTTTAAACTGCCTTGACTAGTACTACTCATTATTACTAGTATTATTATTATTATTACTTATTATTACTTATTTTTCTACACTTATTGCACGTTTCTAGTCCTTTAGTTTTTTAGTTTATCCCTTTTTCTCATTATGTTTTTAATGTTGCAGCATGGCACCGAGACAAATTCCTAGTTTGTGTATCACATGAACAATGGCAATAAACCTGATTCTGATTCTGATTCTGATTTCTGCTGTCAACAGTCTGTTGCTGATATTTAAATATTACAGCTTAACATTTTCTATTATTTTTTTATTATAATATACATGTGAATGGTTCCAAGGTTGTCATAGCCAGGAGCGGCACTGGGGTTAAGCTCCCAGTGCTCATAAAATGCTCCTTATGGCGTGCGTCTCGAAAAGCCTCTGACAACTAAGTCCAACTCCTAGCCTGCCCGTGTGGTTTAGTCTCTAAGCCCGGCGGAACTGCTTTTACTAATAGGAGAAGGGGCGAGGGCAGATCTCTGGCGCCTTAAAACCAGATGCTTCGGGTAGATGGTGGCTCGTCAACCTGGGAAGGTAGCCCATCTAAGGGAAGGTAAACCCTGATTTCAAACCTCCGCTGCCTTGTGGCATACCCGGTCACGGGAAAGGCTTCGGGAGTCAACCCTGAGGAAAAATCCGGAGTCAGAGCCCCTAAGGCAGTTCTCTGTTGTGCTCAACATCGTTCTGGCAGCTCCTGCAACGGCGCTGGTGCCAAACTGTAGCAGCCCTGCTGTTCCTTTGGATTCATCAGTGACGTGGAGAGGGGGGACATGCTGCATGGGCAACATCTTGTCCTCCATATCTTCCTGCCCAGGCTTGAATCCTACCAACGCTAACGCTGGAAGGTAGAACACCGGATCACTGGAGAGGACACTCCAGCTTCGCCTTTGGCGTAGACAAAACACGGGGAATGACAGTTACCGGTTATAAGCCACCGCTCAATTGGCATAGAGCGCGGCGCCAGGGGTTGTTCCCGACAGTGGGAGGGATCATCGGATCTCACTGGACAGCTACCGCCCGCCTCAAGCTGGGCAGCCCCCAGCCAATAAGGTGTTGTCCCGCCACAGCTTGCTTTCCTCATTGGGTGCATGGGGATGAGGAGAAGTCTGAACAGCAGGCTGAGAACCTTTGCACCAGGCAAGACAATAAAACAAAAGAGACCAACTCTAAAACTGGGAACTTGGAACATCCGCACTATGATGACAGGACTCACTGCTAACCTCAAGGACATCAACGACACCAGGAAGACTGCCATCATCAATAATGAGCTGAAGAGACTGGGAGTGGATATCGTCACTCTCCAAGAAACACGGTTGGCTGACGCAGGCACACTGAGAGAGAAGGACTACACGTTCTACTGGCAGGGAAAGGGCAGCGACGAACACAGGGAACACGGAGTGGGCTTCGCAGTGAAGAACACCTTGCTGAAGATGGTGGAACTGGGCAGCACTGGCTCTGCATGACTCCTCACCCTCCGCCTGAACACCACTCAAGGCCCAGTCACCCTCGTCAGTGTGGATGCCCCAACACTGACAGCCACACCGGAGGCAAAAGACGAGTTCTACGAGAATCTCACAACAACTGTCAGGACCATCCCCAACTCTGAACAACTCATTCTCCTTGGAGATTTCAATGCCAGAGTGGGTGCTGACCACGACTCCTGGCCCTCCTGTCTTGGACCTTTTGGCGTGGGCAGAATGAACGACAACGGACAGCGGCTGCTCGAGTTCTGCACATATCACGATCTGTGCATCACAAACTCGTTCTTCAAGACCAAGCCCCAACACAAGGTTTCCTGGCAACATCCACGCTCAAAACACTGGCACCAGCTGTACTTGATCCTGACCAGGCGCACCTCACTGAAGAACGTGCTAATCACCCGTTCGTTCCAGAGTGCAGATTGCGACACAGACCATTCATTGGTGTGTTGCAAGGTCAAGCTGCAGCTGAAGAAATTCCATCGTGCTAGACAGCCTGGAAAGGCACGGATTGACACCAGCAAGATGGCTCAACCAGAACTTGTTGAGCAGTTTGCCTCCACCTTTGAGAAGGAACTTGGTGTACCACAAGAAGGAGAATCTGCAAAGCAGAAGTGGGAAGTGCTGCAAAACACCATCCACCGCACAGCCTTGGCTACCTTTGGGAGGAAGACCTCGAAGTCACAGGACTGGTTTGATGCCAAGTTGACCGAGATGACCCCCGTCATTGAAGCCAAGCGCTCAGCACTTGCTGAGTACAAGAAGTACCCAAACGAGAAGAATCTCCAGATTCTCAGGGCTGCGAGAAGCAAAGTTCAGCAGACTGCTCGGCGCTGTGCCAACGAGTACTGGACTCAGCTCAGCCAAGACATTCAAACCGCTGCCATAACTGGGAACATCCGTGGTATGTACGATGGCATCAAGAAAGCACTTGGTCCGGCTCAGAGCAAGACGGCCCCCCTCAAATCCTCCACTGGGGTGATGATCACAGAAAAGAACAAGCAGATGGAGAGATGGGTGGAACACTACTCCGACCTCTACTCCAGAGAGAACACCGTGACACCGTCAGCCCTTGATGCCATCGACTGCCTGCCATCCATGGACGAACTTGACGCCGAGCCAACCATCGACAAACTCAGCAAGGCCATTGATAGCTTGGCCGCTGGCAAGGCACCCGGCAGCGACGGCATACCCCCTGACCTGATCAAGCACTGCAAGACCGCCCTACTGCTGCCATTGCATGACGTCCTCTGCCAGTGTTGGAAGGAAGGTGCCGTACCACAGGACATGAGGGATGCCAAGATCATCACCCTCTACAAAAACAAAGAGAGAAGCGACTGCAACAACTACAGGAGCATCTCCCTCCTCAGCGTTGTTGGCAAAGTCTACGCACGAGTTGTTCTCATTCGTCTACAGAAGCTTGACGAACGTGTCTACCCCGAGTCTCAGTGTGGCTTCCACGCTGCGTGATCGACGGTAGACATGATATTCTCCATCTGCCAACTCCTGGAGAAATGCAGAGAACAGAACATGCCCCTGTACGTCGCCTTCATCGACCTCACCAAAGCGTTCGATTTGGTCAGCAGAGAGGGCCTTTTCAAGATCCTGCCAAAGATAGGATGCCCACCAAAGTTGCAAAGCCTCATCGAATCATTTCACACCAACATGCAGGGGATAGTGCAGCACGATGGCAACGTCTCAGAGCCATTCAACATACGCAGCGGAGTGAAACAGGGCTGTGTACTTGCGCCAACCCTCTTTGGGATTTTCTTTGCTATGCTCCTGAGGCATGCCTTCAGCACAGCAACAGAGGGAATTTACCTGCACACAAGATCTGACGGCAGGCTTTTCAACCTCGCCCGCCTGAAAGCCAGAACCAAAGTACGCGAGGCTCTAATCAGAGACATGCTGTTCGCAGACGACGCTGCAATCGCAACCCACACACAGCAGGAGCTTCAGACCCTGATGGACCGCTTCTCCCAGGCATGCAAGGACTTCGGGCTTACCGTCAGCCTGAAGAAGACTAACGTCTTGGCGCAAGGCACGGAAGCACCACCAACCATCACCATCGACGACTACGAGCTGGAGGTCGTGAATCAGTTCACGTACCTGGGGTCCACGATCGGCAACAACCTCTCCCTTGATACAGAGATCAACAAGAGGATTGGAAAATCAGCCTTCACACTCGCTCGCCTCACCACACGAGTGTGGGAGAATACCAAACTCTCTGTCAAGACGAAGATGGCAGTGTACAACGCCTGCGTCATCAGCACACTGCTCTATGGGAGTGAGACGTGGACAACATACGCCCGGCAGGAAAAGAGACTGAACTCCTTCCACTTGCGCTGCATTCGCCACATCCTGGACATATCCTGGCAGGACAAAGTGCCCAACACAGAAGTTCTGTCCCGCGCCGGCCTTCCCTTTATGTTCACTCTACTCAGGCAGCGCAGGCTCTGCTGGCTAGGCCACGTTCACCGTATGGAGGATGGCAGAATCCCGAAAGACGTCCTCTACGGAGAACTGGCAACTGGCAGGAGAGACGTTGGCCGCCCACAGCTGCGCTTTAGAGACGTCTGCAAGAGAGACATGAAGGCCCTGGAGATCAACACAGAGCGCTGGGAGGACCTTGCAACGGACCACTCCAAATGGAGAGGCACCCTGACCAGACAGCTCAAGGCGGGTGAAGAGAGACTGACTGCTGCAGCAGATGAAAAAAGGACCCGCAGGAAGAACCGCCACAGACCCAGCAGCATGGAGACCACCCACAAGTGCGACCTGTGTGACAGGGACTGCCATTCGCGCATCGGCCTGTTCAGCCACAGGCGGTGCTGTTCCAGCAGAGTAGACGTTTAGGATTCTCTTCCATGGTCATCATAGACCGACGGAGGCCGACGATACATGTGAATTTACAATATTTTTAAATATTGGAAGACTGTTTCCATAATAATTATTATTATAGTGTTACAATATATTATGTCTCCTGAAGTTACCAAATATGGTTCTTCGGCCAATAAAAGGTTAAACTGGTGTTCTAGTCTTCCCCAGGACAAATGGATCCTTCCTGCTCTTCAACCATTTCCTGTTTATCCTGGAACTGTATCAGTCCAATAAACACAAAAATGACCAAAAACAAATCTTTGGTTGGAAAAATAAGAAATACAAAATATTCATTTAGCCTCAGAAACATTTATTCATGCTTCATTTTCAATAAGACACACATGGACTTGAAACAATCAGTCATGTGAAGAAAACGTTTTCAGATTGTCTAGAAAAAATAAAACAAATCCTGAAGAAACACACAGAACAAAGATCCACAGAACCACATCAGCTGCACATCATGACTCTGTCACCGGCTCCTGTTGCCCCCTGCGGGTCCATGGGTGGGCTCAGGTCCTCCAGCAGGTGTCCATTCTGGACCTCCGTCTCCGTCTGGTGCCGGGCGATCTTCCGGGCGTAGTACCTCCCAGAAGCGGCTCTCCACGCCACCCTTTTCAGCCGCTGAGCTTCCTCCCACAGCTTGGACATCGGAACGCTCTTCTTCTTGGTCCTGAGGGTCGAAGAGACGGACAGGTATGAAAGGCAGCCAAAAAAATTCAAGTAATTAATTCAAAACAACCTTTGTCTTTGTTCTGGTGTAAAATTTTAAGTCCACAAGCTTTTAAAAAGTGCAGATATTAGCAGGAAATATGGACAGAAAACTCTATAATGGAAATGAAATTGAGAATGTTTTGATCCATAAAAAGTCCTCATTACATCCATTTTTAAAGTCCACAGAAATATTTTCAAAAGTCTGGACATTAGGAACAGATGTGTCTGGAATGCTGCACTATGAAAGGGCCATTCTGAGAAATTTTAGCTCAAAACATTTAGTCGCAAAACATATTTAAGCCTTAAAATAACAGTAAATCCGCTGAGTGATGACAATAAATTGGCCTGTCAATATTAACATGTTTACGAGGGGAGAAGAAGTGGAAAATTGAAGACAAAAAGTTGTAAATGTATGAGAACAGGAACACATTTACACAAGAAAGGTGATGACTTAGAAAAAAATCACAAATTCTTCGGAAAAAAGATTCAAATCTACAAGAAAAAAGGACAAATTTATGAGAAAACAGCTGTGGATTTACAAAAACCGAAAGTGACATTTTTGAGAAAAAAAATGCAAATTTACCAGAGGAAAAAAATGAAGATAATGTTGAGAAGGAACTGGGATAGGCTCCAGCCCCCCACGACCCGAAAAGGAAAGGAATGAATGAACTTGTATCTTAGGGGCCCCCTAGTGGCCGAACCGGCCTGTTGCATTTTCATCTTCTTTTATAGCCAGAAAAGGCTGTTTGTGGTCGATTATTCTTCCTGTTTAGGGGCCTTAAAACCAGTCAGTGATTTATTTTTTAACATCGTGGATGGGGTAGTCACAGATTTATCATAAGGTACAAATGTATAAAAAATAATTAGCCACTAATAAGGAAGAACAATGGTGCAAAATGTGATTAAAGATGTCAATTTTAAAAAGCTGCAAATTATAATTAAAGAAAAATTTAGCCAGTGCCCAAATGAATGTGCAAATTCACAATTTGCAAGAAAAAAAATCACAAAAATAGGAGGCGGGAAAAGCTGCAATTTCCAATAAAAGATGCAAATTTACAAGAAAAAAGCTGCCAATTTGTTGAGAAAACAAAAAATGTAAGGGGGAAACAGACATTTATGATGGAAAAGGTTGAAAATTAACAGGGAAAACATAGCAAATTTATGAGAAAAAGATTAAAATTCATGAGAAAAAAGTCAGATTTTTGAGGAAAAAAGTTGCAGATTTTTGAGGAAAAGCACAAAAAGGAAAAAAGACAGAAATTTGATTTTTAAAAAAGGTATGTTTATGATCAGCTGAAATTTGCAGGGGAAAAGTTGCAAATATATGACAAAAAGATGAAAATTTATCAGAAAAAGTTGCAAAGATTCTGAGAAAGAAATTTATGAAGAAAAAAGGCAGAAATGTACGATTAAAAAATTGAAAATTTACAAGAAAAAGGTCAGATTTTTTTTGAGAAAACAGTTGCAAATTTTTGAGACGTCGATGAAAATTTGATAAAGTACATTTATTACAAAAAGGGCTAAAAATTTATGGGAAAGTCAAATTTTTGAGAAAAAACTAAAATATATGAGAAACATGAAAATTAATAAGAAAAAGGTTACAAATTTGCTGAGGAAAAAGACAAATTTAATAGAAAAAAAGCAGAAATTTATGATAGAAAAGGTTGAAAATTGACACAGAAAACAATGCAAATTCATGAGAAAAAAGATGAACATTTATAGGAAAAAAAGTCAGAAATTTTTGAGAGAAAAGCAGCAAACAGGGGATATAAGTCTACACACCCCTGTGCAATTGTCAGGTTTTTGTGATGTAAAAAAATGAGACCAAGCTAAATCATCTCAAAACTTTTCCACCATTAATGTGACCTATAATCTGTACAACCCAATTGAAAAACAAACTGAAATCTTTTAAAGGGAAAAATTACAAACTTACAATAATCTCTTTGCATAAATATGCACACCCTTAAACTAATACTTTGTTGCAGCACTTTTGGCTTTTATTACAGCACTCAGTCTTTTTAGGTGGCAATATTTGCCCACTCTTCTTTGCAAAAACGCTCCAAATCTGTCAGATTGCGAGGGCGTCTCCTGTGCACAGCCCTCTTCAGATCACCCCACAGATGTTCGATCAGATTCAGGTCTGGACTGTGGCTGGACCATTCCAAAACCTTAATCTTCTTCTGGTGAAGACATTCTTTTGTTGATTTGGATGTGTGCTTTGGGTCATTGTCGTGCTGAAAGATGAGGTTCCTCTTCATCAGAATCAGAATCAGAATCAGCTTTATTGGCCAAGTATGCAGAACACATACAAGGAATTTGACTATGGCTAAAAACTTGCTCTCGTTGTTCAGGTGGAGGATTTAAATAAGATTTAAATATGCATTCAATGACAACAGAGTATGTACAGTAAATTACAGTCTGTCCACGTTTCTATAAAAGGATGCAAATATATACAGGAATATATGCAGTTATTTACTCAGACTATCCACACTTTGCAGAAATATATGAAAAAATATACAGTCACACAGTATTTCAATGTGAACTCAGATTCAATGATATAATGTGAATGAAATAAAAAGCAGTGTGAGAGTTATGTGCAATGTAAGAATGGATGAAAAGTCATGAGTACAGCAACAGGTAGGACTAGGTGAATGTTAGGAGTTCATCAGAGTGATGGCTTGAGGAAAGAAACTGTTCCTGTGACGGGTGGTTCTGACCTTCAGTGATCTGTAATGACGACCAGAAGATAGAAGTTCAAACAGTTTGTGGCTGGGGTGTGACGGGTCAGCACAGATGTTTTCCGCCCGTTTCCTGGTTATGGACCGATATACAGTGGGGCAAAAAAGTATTTAGTCAGCCACCAATTGTGCAAGTTCTCCCACTTAAAAGATGAGAGAGGTCTCCAATTTTCATCATAGGTATACCTCAACTATGAGAGACAAAATGAGAAAAAAAATCCAGAAAATCACACTGAAAGATTTTTTAATGAATTAATTGGTAAATTCCTCAGTAAAATAAGTATTTGGTCACCTACAAACAAGCAAGATTTCTGGCTCTCACAGACCTGTAACTTCTTCTTTAAGAGGCTCCTCTGTCCTCCACTCGTTACCTGTATTAATGGCACCTGTTTGAACTCATTATCAGTATAAAAGACACCTGTCCACAACCTCAAACAGTCAGACTCCAAACTCCACTATGGCCAAGACCAAAGAGCTGTCAAAGGACACCAGAAACAAAATTGTAGACCTGCACTAGGCTGGGAAGACTGAATCTGCAATAGGTCAGCAGCTTGGTGTGAAGAAATCAACTGTGGGAGCAATTATTAGAAAATGGAGGACATACAAGACCACTGATAATCTCCATCGATCTGGAGCTCCACGGAAGATCTCACCCCGTGCGGTCAAAATTATCACGAGAACGGTGAGCAAAAATCCCAGAACCACATGGGGAGACCTAGTGAATGACCTGCAGAGAGCTGGGACCAAAGTAACAAAGGCTACATCAGAAACACACTACGCCGCCAGGGACTCAAATCCTGAAGTGCCAGACGTGTCCCCCTGCTTAAGCCAGTACATGTCCAGGCCCGTCTGAAGTTTGCTAGAGAGCATTTGGATGATCCAGAAGAGGATTGAGAGAATGTCATATGGTCAGATGAAACCAAAATAGAACTTTTTGGTAAAAACTCAACTTGTCGTGTTTGGAGGAGAAAGAACACCATGCCTACTGTGAATCATGGGGGTGGAAACATCATACTTTGGGGCTGTTTTTCTGCAAAGGGACTAGGACGACTGATCCGTGTAAAGGAAAGAATGAATGGGGCCATGTATCATGAGATTTTGAGTGAAAACCTCCTTCCACCAGCAAGGGCATTGAAGATGAAATGTGGCTGGGTCTTTCAGCATGACAATGATCCCAAACACACTGCCCGGGCAACGAAGGAGTGGCTTCGTAAGAAGCATTTCAAGGTCCTGGAGTGGCCTAGCCAGTCTCCAGATCTCAACCCCATAGAAAATCTTTGGAGGGAGTTGAAAGTCCGTGTTGCCCAGTGACAGCCCCAAAACATCACTGCTCTAGAGGAGATCTGCATGGAGGAATGGGCCAAAATACCAGCAACAGTGTGTAAAAACCTTGTGAAGACTTACAGAAAACATTTGACCTCTGTCATTGCCAACAAAGGGTGTATAACAAAGTATTGAGATGAACTTTTGTTATTGACCAAATACTTATTTTACCAAGGAATTTACCAATTAATTTATTAAAAATCCTTCAATGTGATTTTCTGGATTTTTTTTTCTTATTTTGTCTCTCATAGTTGAAGTATACCTATGATAAAAATTGGAGACCTCTCTCATCTTTAAAGTTGTAGAACTTGCACAATTGGTGGCTGACTAAATACTTTTTTACCCCACTGTAAGTTCTCAATGGAGGGTAGGTCGGTACCAATGATCCTCTCCGCAGACTTAATGATCCGCTGCAGTCTGGTCTTGTCTTGTTTAGTAGCAGATCCAAACCAGACAGTGATGGAAAAGCAGAGGACAGATTGGATGATGGCGGTGTAGAAGACAACCAGCAGCTCCTGAGGCAAATCAAACTTCTTGAGCTGACGCAGAAAAAACAACCTCTGCTGGGCCTTTTTCCGGACAGTGTCTATATGGGAGGACAACTTCAGGTTCTGGGAGATTGTGGTACCCAGAAACTTGAAGAAGTCCACAGTGGACACTGTGCTGTTGAGGATGGTGAGTGGGGGGAATGAAGGAGGGTGTCGCCTGAAATCCACAATCATCTCCACCGTTTTGGCTGGGTTAAGTTCAAGGTGGTTCTGGCCGCACCAGAGGATCAGCTGCTCCACCTCCCGCCTGTATGCAGACTAATCAGCATCCCAGATCAAACCGATGACTGTGGTGTTGTCCGCAAACTTCAGGAGCTTCACCGAAGGGTCCTCTGAGGTGCAGTCGTTGGAGTAGAGGGAGAAGAGCAGTGGGGAAAGGACACATCCTTGGGGGGCGCCAGTACTAATTTTTTGGGAGCTGGATGTAAATCTCCCTAGCTTCACCTGTTGCCACCTGTCAGTCAGAAAGGTGGAGATCCACTGGCAGGTGGAGGGGGGCACCTTGAGCTGGAGGAGTTTCTGATGAAGAATGCCTGGGATGATGGTGTTGAACACTGAGCTGAAATCGACAAACAGGATCCTGGCGTACGTCCCTGGGGAGTCGAGGTGTTGCAGGATGTAGTGTAGTCCCATATTCACTGCATCATCCACTGACCTGTTTGACCGGTAGGCAAACTGCAGTGGGTCCATCAGGGGGCCTGTGACGACCTTCAGGTGGTTCAGCACCAATCTCTCCAAGGATTTCATGACCACAGAGGTCAAGGCAACAGGTCTGTAGTCGTTTAATCCTGTAATAGAGGGTTTCTTGGGAAGTGGAATGATGATGGAGCGTTTGAAGCAGGAAGGCACTTCACACAGCTCCAGTGATCTATTAAAGATCCGGGTGAAGATGGGGGCCAACTCGTTGGAGCAGACTCTCAGGCAGGACAGAGACACACCATCAGGTCCTGCAGCCTTCTTGATCTTTTGTCTCTGAAAGACCCAGCGCACCTCCTCTTCACAGATTGTTAATGCTGGTGGGAGGTCAGAGTGGAGGAGGGATGGAGTTCCTGGGGCTGCAGATAATCCTTTTGTGTGGGTGGGAGGTGAGAACTGTAGGTTCTTTTCAAATCTACAGTAAAAGCTATTTAGGTCGTTAGCCAGCTGGAGGTTTTCCACAGGGTGGGGGGATGGTCTCCTGTAGTTGGTGATATTCTGCAGGCCTCTCCAAACAGAAGCAGAGTTGTTGGCTGAGAAGTTTTGTTGCAACTTCTCACTGTAGCTCCTGGTCTCCTTCGTCAGCATGTTTCTGGCCCGCTTGTACTGAGTCCAGTCACCAGTCCTGTAGGCCTCCTCCTTGGTCTGACGTAGCTGCTTCAGTTTAGGAGTGAACCAGGGTTTATTGTTGTTGTATGTGCAGAAGGTCTTGGTCTGCACACACATGTCCTCACAAAAACTGATGTATGATGTCACAGTGTCAGTGAGTTCATTTAGGTTAATGGCTGCATCTTCAAAAACACTCCAGTCTGTGCAGTCAAAGCAGGCTTGTAACTTCAGCTTTGATTCCTCAGTCCATTTCTTCACAGTCCTTACAACAGACTTGGAAGTTTTTAGTTTCTGTCTGTATGTTGGAATAAGATGGAGCAGACAGTGGTCAGAAAAACCCAGAGCTGCACGGGGGACGGCATGATAGGTGTTTCTTAAAACTGTGTAACAGTGGTCGAGTGTATTTGTGTCCCTGGTGGGACATTTAATACGCTGTCTGTAGCTCATGTAATTTTCCCTACATATGTATAAGCATGAGGGGATGCTTGGGATTGCATGTGTGAGTGTTTCCCACGTCCTGAATGGAACAATACAGTGGATACAGCGAGGAGATGGAAGCACGGCCACCTGTGGAGGGGACAAAGAGATGGAGGCAAGGCGATAAGAGACTGAAAGGACTTCCTGACTCCCTGAGTGGCAGGTGGAGGACTGATGGACGCAGGAGGAGGGTTAATGTCAATAAGGGGTGTTGACAGTAAACGGCAGTTCTTCCTTTGTCTATGTCTGTATAAATTGGAAGGTTTTGACTCAGCTCTCCCTCTTATGTTTTCGAGAGAGCTGGGGATGTGATCGTTCAATAAAACCTGAATTAAGAACTAATTCAGCCTGGTTTTTTCATGTTCCCCACACTGTCTGTATTTAGGAAGCTCATTTGTGAGATTAGCTCTATCGAAATCACCCAGAATGATAAGCAGAGTGTCTGGATGTTTTTCCTCCACCTCTACTATCTGGTCAGCGAGGTGCTGCAGTGCCTCCGTTGTACAAGCAGCAGGCAGGATATAAATTCCGACCAGAATAAACGAGGAGAACTCTCATGGTGAATAAAAGGGTTTACAGTTTATGAACAGTGACTCTAGGTTAGGGCTACAAAACTTCTTCAACACTGTGACATCAGTACACCAACCTTCGTTTATGTAAAAGCAGATTCCACCACCTTTAGTCTTTCCAGAGAATTCTCGACTGCGATCAGCGCAAAACAGTTGGAATCCGTCCAGGCGGACCGCGCTGTCCGGGATGTGTTCACTCAGCCAGGACTCCGTGAAACACAGGGCGCCAGATCTGCTAAAATCCAGGTTTTTGTGAGTCAGGAGCAGCAGTTCGTCCATTTTGTTCGCCAAAGAGCGGACATTGGTCAGATGGATCGATGGGAGCGGCGTGCGATATCCTCGTTTCTTCAGCCTGACTAGTGCACCGGCACATTTACCACGCCGCCTTCGTTTCCGGCCAGTGCCAATAGCCGCTGCTCCCACAGCTAAGATCGACTGAAAAAACTTCAGATCAGCAGCAGAAACTGGCGGAGAAGTTGCATTGGGAGATAGTCTGAGAGAAAGTAGTTCCTCCCTTGAATAGGTGACTCGGATGGAAGAGCAGAAGTCCAAAAAAACACACAAAATTATCAAAAACATCAGAGAGCAGAAGCCAGTGGCTGCCATCCGCGGCGCCATCTTGGATCTTTCATCTTCAGCTTTCTAGCAGAAGCCTGAAGGTTTTGTGCCAACACTGACTGGTATTTACAACTGTTCATAATTCCCTCCACCTTGACTAAGGCCCCAGTTCCAGCTGAAGAAAAACACCCCCAGAGCATGATGGTACCACCACAATGCTTCACTGTAGGTATGGTGCTCTTTTGGTGATGAGCATTGTTGTGTTTGGGCCAAATATACCTTTTGGAATTATGGCCAAAAAGTTCAACCTTGGTTTCATCAGACCATAACACATTCTCCCACATGCATTTGGGAGATTTCAAATGTGTTTTTGCAAAATGTAGCCGGGTTTGGATGTTTTTCTTTGTCACACGTACTAAACAGCCAGTACTTGTCAGAAATTCCTGCAGCTCCTTCAGTGTTGCTGTTGGCCTCTTGGCAGCCTCCCTGACCAGTTTTCTTCTCATCTTTTCATCAATTTTGGAGGGACGTCCAGTTCTTGGTAATGTCACTGTTGTGACATATTTTCTCCACTTGGTGATGACTGTCTTCACTGTGTTCCATGATATATTTAATGCCCTGGAAATTCTTACAGTATGTACCCTTCTCTTGACTGATACCTTTGAACAACGAGATCCCTCTGATGCTTTGGAAGCTCTCTGCGGACCATGGCTTGTGCTGTAAGATGTGACTACAAAAATGTCAGGAAAAGCCGACTAGAACAGCTGAACTTTATTTGGGGTTAATCAGAGGCACTTTAAATGGTGGCAGGTGTGTGCTGACTCCCATTTAACACGAGTTTGAATGTGATTGGTTAATTCTGAACGAAACCACATCCCCAGTTATATATGGGGATGTGTAAGTTTTGTAAGTTTTTTATTTTTTGTAAGTTTTTTATTTTTTATTTTTCCCCTTAAAAGATTTCAGTTTGTTTTTCAATAGGGTTGTTCAGTTTATAGGTCATATTAATGGTGGAAACAGTTTTGAAATGATTCATCTTGGTCCCATTTTTCACATCACCAAAACCTGGCATTTGAAGAGGGGTGCATAGACTTTTTATTGCCACTGTATATGAGAAAAAAATTGAAAATTCATGAGAAAAAAAGTCAGATTTTTGAGAAAAAAGTTGCAGATTTCTGAGGAAAGGGAGAAAAATTTACAGGTAAAAGGGCAGAAATTTATGATTAAAAAAGTTATAAATTTAAGACAAAGGCTTAAATTTGCAGGGTAAAGTTGCAAATTTATGAGAAAAAAGTAGCAAATATGAAAAAAGGATGAAACTTTAAGACAAAAGTTGCAAAGTTTTGAGAAGTCATAAATCTATGAAAAAAGCTGTAAATATACATGACAAAAGTTGCAAATTTATGAGAAAAAAGTCACATTTTTGAGAGAAAAAAGTTGCAAATTTGAGGAAAAAGACATAAATTTACAGGAAAAAAGTCAAATTTATTAGAAACTAGAAAAGCACTCAGAGTGCATACCTCTTCCCAGGCTCCTTCCGTCCCTCATAGATCACCTCCAAAATGTAATGGGTTTGTGTGTAGGCCTAGAGCCACTTCTGGTTAAAATTGCATCACTGTCTGTCCCATTAGTTTTGGAGTATTGTTGCTAACACACTGTGAGAAGACAAGAGCCTTGGTAGAGGTATGTATTCTCGGATCATCATCAAAATGTAATGGCTTCCTCACGAGCCCAGGAACCACCTCTGGTGAAAATTTTGTCCAAATCCATCCTGTAGTTTTCGTGTAATGCTGCACAAATAAAACAAAGTCCTTGGTGGAGGTATGCATTCTCAGATCATCACCAAAATCTAATAATCTTTACCCCATGCCATGACACACCTTTTCTGAAAATTTCATCAAAATCCATTCATAACTTTTTGAGTTATGTTGCTAACAGGCAGACAAACCAACGCCATAAAAACATTAGCTCCTCCCTCTGCAGAGGTAAAAAGTAGCAAATGTATGAGAAAAAAAGATGAAATTTTACAGGAAAAAAGTGGAAAATTTATGAGAAAAACATCAGATCTTTGAGAAAAAAGTTGCAAATTTTTTTTAAGAAAGATGAAAATTTACAGGAAAAAAATCCAGACATTTTATAATTGAAAAAAGTTGAAAATTTAAAGGAAAAAGGTTGCAAAGTTTTTAGAAAAAAATCACAAATCAATGAAAAAAGGCTGTAAATGTACATGAAAAAAGTTAAATCATTCTATAACCTGGGTGCCGTGATCGAAAAAGCTCTGTCCCCTCTGAGCTTCCGCCTCGCCGTTGGCACCCCCAGAAGCAGCTGTTCAGCTGACCTGAGGGACCTGGTGGGAGCGTAGGGATGCAGAAGCTCAGAGACATAAGACGGAACGAGACCGTTCAAGGATTTAAAAACAAATAAAAGAATTTTAAAATGAACTCTAAAATGCACGGGCAGCCAGTGGAGTGAAGCTAAGATGGGAGTGATGTGATCTCTTTTACATGTACCTGTTAAAAGACGAGCAGCGGCATTTTGAACTAGCTGCAGACACGAAAGAGATGACTGGCTGACACCGGCATTAAGTGCGCTACAGTAATCCTTCCAAGATGAAATAAAAGCATGGATTACTGTTTCCAGGTGCGGTCTAGAGAGAATGGGTTTAGATGAAAGAAGCTGGATTTTACCACAGAATGACTCTGAGTGTCTAATTTAAAATCACTGTCCATGATACAACCAAGGTTCTTAACTGTGGATTTCACGTAAGGAGTGAGGGGGCCCAAATTTACAGGAGGGGACTCACAGGGGCCACTAGGTCCAAACGCTATCACATCTGTCTTCCTGTAATTAACATTTAGAAAGTTTAAGGCCATCCAAGACTTGATGGCCAATGCATGCCAGGAGTGGGTTAACTGATGAGGCAGCTTTTTGTTTTAGACGGACATACAGTGGGGTAAAAAAGAATTTAGTCAGTCACCAATTGTGCAAGTTCTCCCACTTTAAAGATGAGAGAGGTCTCCAATTTTCATCACAGGTATACCTCAACTATGAGAGACAAAATAAGAAAAAAAAATCCAGAAAATCACATTGAAGGATTTTTAATGAATTAATTGATAAATTCCTCGGTAAAATAAGTATTTGGTCAATAACAAAAGTTCATCTCAATACTTTGTTATATACCCTTTGTTGGCAATGACAGAGGTCAAATGTTTTCTGTAAGTTTTCACAAGGTTTTCATGCACTGTTGCTGGTATTTTGGCCCATTCCTCCATGCAGATCTCCTCTAGAGCAGTGATGTTTTGGGGCTGTTGCTGGGCAACACAGACTTTCAACTTCCTCCAAAGATTTTCTATGGGGTTGAGATCTGGAGACTGGTTAGGCCACTCCAGGACCTTGAAATGCTTCTTACGAAGCCACTCCTTTGTTGCCTGGGTGGTGTGTTTGGGATCATTGTCATGCTGAAAGACCCAGCCACGTTTCATCTTCAATGCCCTTGCTGGTGGAAGGAGGTTTTCACTCAACATTTCATGATACATGGCCCCATTCATTCTTTCCTTTACACGGATCAGTCGTCCTGGTCCCTTTGCAGAAAAACAGCTTCAAAGTATGATGTTTCCACCCCCATGCTTCACAGTAGATATAGTGTTCTTTCTCCTCCAAACACGACAAGTTGAGTTTTTACCAAAAAGTTCTATTTTGGTTTCATCTGACCATATGACATTCTCCCAATCCTCTTCTGGATCATCCAAATGCTCTCTAGCAAATTTCAGATGGGCCTGGACATGTACTGGCTTAAGCAGGGGGACACGTCTGGCACTGCAGGATTTGAGCCCCTGGCGGCGTAGTGTGTTTCTGATGTAGCCTTTGTTACTTTGGTCCCAGCTCTCTGCAGGTCATTCACCAGGTCCCCCCATGTGGTTCTGGGATTTTTGCTCACTGTTCTCGTGATAATTTTGACCCCACGGGGTGAGATCTTGCGTGGAGCCCCAGATCGAGGGAGATTATCAGTGGTCTTGTATGTCTTCCATTTTCTAATAATTGCTCCCACAGTTGATTTCTTCACAACTAGCTGCTTACCTATTGCAGATTCAGTCTTCCCAGCCTGGTGCAGGTCTACAATTTTGTTTCTGGTGTCCTTTGACAGCTCTTTGGTCTTGGCCATAGTGGAGTTTGGAGTCTGACTGTTTGAGGTTGTGGACAGGTGTCTTTTATACTGATAACGAGTTCAAACAGGTGCCATTAATACAGGTAACGAGTGGAGGACAGAGGAGCCTCTTAAAGAAGAAGTTACGAGTCTGTGAGAGCCAGAAATCTTGCTTGTTTGTAGGTGAGCAAATACTTATTTTACCGAGGAATTTAACAATTAATTAATTAAAAATCCTTCAATGTGATTTTCTGGATTTTTTTTTCTCATTTTGTCTCTCATAGTTGAGGTATACCTATGATGAAAATTGGAGACCTCTCTCATCTTTTAAGTGGGAGAACTTGCACAATTGGTGGCTGACTAAATACTTTTTTGCCCCACTGTATATCTGACAATCATCGGCATACAGGTGGAAGGAGATACCATGCTTTTTAAAAATGGAACCCAGCAGACGTATGTACAGAGAAAACAAGCATGAGTCCTAGAATTGACCCCTGTGGGACTCCGAATGGCAGAAGGGGATTCAAACCCAGAGATGCTAACTTTAAAACTCCTGTCTGCCAGATAGGACCGAAACCAGTTGAGTGCGGTGCCGCAAATGCCCACTAGGTGCTGCAAAGGGGAAATTAAAACATGATGGTCCACTGTGTCAAATGCAGCAGTTAAATCAAGCAAAACAAAAACAGCATATTCACCTGAATCACATGCTAAGAGGATACCATTAAAAAAGCTTAACAAGGCTGTCTCTGTGCTATGAAGAGCTTTGAAACCGGATTGAAAAACCTCCAAAATACTGTGTTCATCTAGAAAACATTTCAGCTGCACATCGACAATTTTCTCTAAAATTTTTGAGAGAAATTGCAGCTTGGAAATAGGCCTAAAAATTTGCCAACATGGTATGATCAAGACCAGGTTTCTTAATCCAGGGCTGCACTACTGCATGTTTAAAATTTGGAAGAACCACACCAGATGGCAGGCTGCTGTTCAAGATGGTGAGAACTGACTGGCCTATACTGGGAAGAACCTCTTTAAAAAGCTGCATCACAGGGAGACCCTGAGGGCTTTATGTGGCCAACCACTTCCTCTGAAAACAACAGAGTCACAGGTTCAAACTGATTAAAATCAGCAGAACAAGGGACAGAGACAGAGACAGGGGATCAGAGGTAGGAGGTGAGATGAGAGCCCTGGTGGTGGCCACCTTATCAATAAAAATGTGCATAAAATCATTACATAACTCAGAGGAGGCCTCCAGTCAGTCTGTGAGGTGGTCTGTGTATGTTGCTGTTGGATCGTAATACATATACTGTATATAATATTAGTATGGCGGTGCCCTAGGCTGGGGAGGGGTGATGCCCTGCCTTTGGGGGGTGGTGTCACCTGGAGTATATAAGCCAGTAGCGGGAGGCATACTGCCTCTTCGTTGTGGCTCCTGAGTGTCCATAGTTCTTGTTATAATAACCTTATAAAATGTTACCTCGATCCCTCATTATTCGGACACAACATTTGGCGATGACGATACATGGAGATGGAGAGGGCTGCAACCACATTACATCCATTTTTGGAGGCTCCAGGTAAGCTGCTGGTCCCTTGGGCCAGGTGGTTTGTGGCCTTTGAGAACTATCTGTTAGCGCTGGACCTCGGCAACCTGGACAAATTAAGGGCGAAAGCTATTCTGGTCCATAACCTAGTTATGGAGGGCCTGAAGATCCTGAGCACGCTGGGAGAAGGTGACACCTTCGAGGACGTCGTGAGGCTCATGGCTGGCTACTTTTGCAGCCCCGAAAACACCATTATGGGCCGCATCCAGTTCAGACAATGGCGTCAGCGACCCGGAGAGTCAGTCCAACAGTTCGTGGCAGACCTTCGGCAGCTGGCGGGTAAGTGCAGGTTTGGGGTTCTGGAGGAGGAGATGATCCATGACCACTTGGCCGAGCACATGGCCTACTCCTCAGCGAGGGTTTTCCTGCTAACTCACGCTGGTGAGCTAACATTGCTAGCGGCCTTAGAGCTAGCGCAGCACAACAGCTGACAAAGCATCTTAAGGATAGCGAAGCCCTGCCGAAGAACGACGCGCACGGGAAGACCCTGGCCTTGGATTTGGACAATGGAAGCTACGACAAGTATATGGCCATCGTCAAAATATGGTCCACCCTGGGGATGCCGAGATGCTACAGCTGCGGATCCAGTAGGCACCGTTATCGAGCCAGGAAGTTCACAGTGAAGGGCAAGCGTTGTGGACGGTGCAGGCTGCTCCATCACTTTGCCAGAGTTTGCCGCAATTTTGACAAGGAACAACAGAGGCCAGCTAAGGACCAGGTCAAGAAGAAGGAACCTACGGTGGTCCACATGGTTTTGCCCAATACGGACGGCCATATTATTTGTAACATTGTGCTGGATGGGACACCAGTGCCACTGTTGGTGGACACGGGGTCGGCGACCTCCATTCTGAACTTGGACACGGTAAGACGGTGTTTTCACACTATGTCGTGAATAAAACAAACATAGCCTGTTATGGCTATGGTAATAATCCCCTTGACATCATGGGCTTGGTGTGGCTGTCAGTGAGGTACAAGGAGGCCTCTATGTGCGCGGCCAAGTTCATGGTGTCTCAAGATGGTACTAATCTAATGGGCAGTGATTTGCTTTATGGGCTCGGGATCTCCATTACCCATGGAGAAGTGGAGGAGTGGTCAGGTGGTGGCATGTGGGACTGACCGTTTTATGTGGGAAGTGGCGAAGAAGTGTGGGACTTTGGGTGGCCCATTTTGGGTGAAGAGGGACACCGCCAGCACCATAGTACGCTGACAAAGCGAGGGTCCCGTGCTGGTGTTCGTGGTCCCATTTACGGTGGACTCAAATTGCATGGTTTGACCCCTGCGGTGGCAGAAAGGTCTGAAGAGCGTGAGCTACAGGGCTCCGGTGGCCAGTGAGATACGGCTACTGAGTCAACAGTGGCTGATTCTGCACAGATGCAAATCATCTAGCATCCGGGGTACCATCAGAGGGCACGAACCCTGGCCGTGCCGACATCAAAGCCAAGGGACATGGCTCGAGTCAATTTGGCGGACCGCTGAGGAGCCATAAGGTTATCAGATCGCGACGCAGACGATGGAGGAAGCCAGTGAGCGCTCCCCTGGGCAAGGGTGATGACGTCCGCCCTAGGGTCGAGCCTCAGCTTGGTCGGGTACACAGTTCTAGGGAACTGAACTAGACAGGATAATCTTCAGGTGGTCCAGTCCAGTGGCGACGGGTACCTGAATTTGACTGATGGGTCGAGATGGCATCCCAATGAGCTGCGATGTCGGAGCAGAAAAGGACATCAATGCAGCCCTTCTCCTGTCATGAAGAAGCAGAGACGCTCTGGAAGTGGGCCACGGGACGGACACTCCGGGGAGGGGGGGAGGGCCTTCGGGAGACTGGGTTAAGTTATGTGTGAGGGCTTATGGTGTGTCTTACTTGGTGCAATTTGGAAATATTAAGGCCCTTTTCCACTTGGGTCACTTCGGCCCGTTTCGGGATGGTACGGTACAGTTTGGCCCGCTTGTGTTTCCACTGCTCATGTAGTACCACTTGACGTGGGTGGGAATAGTTACCGGGAAGCGGTGCAACCCTCTCCCTCCCGTTACGTAAAACTAGAGTAATGGGCGTAAAACAAGCATAACGTTATGCTAAAAAAGCGACGCAGGCAAAGCACAAGCTGGCAGGATACAAGGCGTCTGCGTTCTCTGGCCTTTTTTTTTTTTGCCAGAATAAAGCCAAAAATGGAGAACAGAAGGCAAAGGCAGCTAGACACACACTTTGGAAAAGTACTGGAGCGTTTAGGAAACAAGAGAGCAGTATAAAGGGGAAGACATGAGGATACAAACTCCATCACGTATGACCATAAGCTAATGATTGCTAATGCTACTTTGCTTTTAAGTCCGCCGTACGACATTGTAATGTTGGCAAGTTATCAGTATTAGGTAGTAAAATATGTATTCTCTGTGTGTGTGTTTCAGATGGCTCTCTTGTGGCAAAAATATTGCTTCAAACCATGGGTTTGGACGTTCAACACAGTGATGTCACCCCAGCTTTATGAACGCAAAGTGGGTTACAGAACTGCAGAATGTCTGTAGAAATGTTTAGCTTCCACTGCAACAAACTGCTCTGATCTGTGTCAAAATTATGGACAGACTGTTGAGACGTCATAGGATTTACCTGCTCCAGCCAGTGGTATCGTGGCAAACATCAGCTCCAAACTTAACTGCCAGCTGCGATATTGTAGTATATGAGCCGTAAAATATATATTTCAACAGGTAAACAGTACTGAGTTAGACACAATAAGATATATTGAACAATTGTGATGCATTTTAAGCCAAAACAAATGGATCTAGGATTAAAAGTAATTAAAATAATGCAGTCACAAGGTTACATGGAGAAATACACGGATCAACTGGAAATATATCATACTGAGTACTGGTGACTACATGTAGATACTGTATAAATATATATTCTCTGTGTCAGCAGTGAACTATACATGTATTTGTATAGTATTGCCCTGGGAATTTTGACAATAAACCTTTGTACTTTTGCAGATGTCTCCACTTTTGTTTTATGTGTGAAGGTTACCACCAAGTGACATAAATACTAAAAGATTGGAAAAGTTGTCTAAAAACAACCCAGCAGTTTGACAAATCACTTTTGGTTTGGTGTAAGTCTGCTAACAGAATCATGAACCATAAAGCAGTTTGTGTTAAAATGTTAAATCCCATTAAACCCAAACTCAGGGGTGTCCAATCATGTGCCATGGAGGGCCAAGACCCTGCAGATTCTCTCTTCTATCCCATTATTAGGAAATACAGATGCTAATATGGCCCAGAATTCCTCCATATACTGGGACTATCACTAAAGTGTGTAGTGTCTTCTGCACTGGCACATCCAACAATACAGTCTTCAGCAAATAATTGTTTTGGTTACTTTTTCTTAAAAATGAGCCATTATTTTCAAAGTCACTAATAAATGGTTTGTACTGTGGACTCTTTTCACACCGGTGTCTTAACAGACAAAATAGAAAATCATGATGCAAACACATAAGTCACTAAATTGTTTATTACAATCAGCAACAAATTCCAGATTATTTAGAATGTGCAAAATTCAAACTGTAAAAAAAAAAGAAATTGGAATGGGTCACACACGCCAGCCACGCTGCCTCACTGAGCAGCAACTGGATTGCTCCCTCGTACTGGTCCCAGTTCAGCAGATCTTCAGCCTGCATCTCTGTAAATAGTGAAGCAAGGTCTGGTTTGGGGTGGATCGTTTTCCTCTTGCCTAGATGAAAGACAGAAATGGGTAGTGGATAATTAAAGCAAGTTTAAAACATATTTCAGAAATAACGTTATCAATAAAAGTTTAGCCCCCGCTGTGTCGCCCTGGTTTAAAGAGTGGGTGGTGTTTTGTGCTTGTATTGCTAAAATATAAAAGGAAGCAGTACAATGGGTCTCAAATATTTATGTGTTCTTTTACTGGATGAGTTTAAAGATGAAATACTATAAACTACACATATAAACTAAATTCTAATGGTGACTGAACAATGCCCATTTCCCCAAAGTGCAAGATACATTATTATGACTATAACTCATAAAGGATCAAAGAAGTGATCTGATAAAAAAAAAATAAAAAAAATTAACAAGCGTGTAGAAGAGCTTGGAATAACAAGGCGATGTGACTTATAAACCAAAGTTTATTATCAGCTTCACTCCTCTAACAAGTCTCATCTCAGTGCAGAAGCAGAAGTAGAATAAGAGACCGAACACATTCAGCTCTACATACTTATACCTACACATAACAAAAGACATTGCATATCAAAGCTGACATCCTGCATTAGCTTAATCCCCCCTCCTTTGTTTTCCTACTCCTCCACCTGACCCTGGGTGGTCAGGGCGATCGATCGATCTGGTCTCCACCGCAGCGCCTCGGATGCTCTTTAATCTTCGCTGGCGGTTGAGACCTCTTGTCCTGTTCTGAGGTATGAAGTCGCTGTACATATGTAATCACCAAACATTCTCACATGCTTATACATATGTAGG
Organism: Pholidichthys leucotaenia; assembly: GCA_020510985.1. Classification (NCBI taxonomy): domain Eukaryota; kingdom Metazoa; phylum Chordata; class Actinopteri; order Cichliformes; family Pholidichthyidae; genus Pholidichthys; species Pholidichthys leucotaenia. The sequence continues at coordinate 43,097,640 of CM035849.1, forward strand.
TTATGGGATATATGATTAATATAAACCACAGCCCCCCCCCCCAAACGACTAAGAAAAGGACAATAAAAGAAAGTCCACAGTTTAAGATAATTTCTATGACATACTAACTGTTAAACCTCTTGACAAGGAAAAAAAAAACTTTTCAGCAGCTATGCTCCTGTAGAGCATTCAGTGGTAATCATAACAGCGTAGTAATATCACAAATCAGCCTTAAAACTGTCACGGTACAATCTGATAAAATAGTAACTTTTGGTTAATTTGCATCAGTTCCTGTGCCGTCTGGGTTTTAGTCTTCTCCTGAATCTGCTGTGGGTCCGCTTGGGCGTCCTGGCGGGACCTTCCTGTAAGGAATCTGCAGCTTGGGGAGGAGAGTGGTTATTTGTTCCCTGCAGGGGGGCTGAGTCTTTTTTCTTGGGGGGTCTACCCCGCCGAGGTGCTCTCGCCAACCGTGCAGGTTCGTCTCTCAACAAGAAGGCAGGTTTAAGTCTGTCAATGCTGACTGTTTCTTTTCTGTCCCCTAAATCAAGCACAAAATGCTTATCACCAGGTTCCAGCACTCTGAATGGTCGTATGGTGGACGGAGGGTTGGTTTTAAAGCTTCATGCCTAACAAAAACGAATTCGGCGTTTTTTAAAGCTTGGGGTGTTATGACCCGAGCGCCGGTTCTGATCGCGCTCGGGTTAAAGTTATGTTCCGCTGCCGGCCTTGACAGCTGCGGGCTGTATTCTGGCCTCACCGGGCTCTTATTGTGAAGGTGCTCGGTGGGGTTTCCGCCTGTCAATGGTCGGCCAGCTGAGCGTCATTATCGTCGTTAGTTCGCTATATAAGCCCAGCATTGGCGACGGTATGACGCAGCAGTGTAAGTTGCTATACGTCTGAACTACGGACGACTTGGATCTGTATCTACCTCGCATGCTTGTGATTGACCGTCGCCTCTCCGGCACCAGTAAGTTAGCTGTTAGCCTTGCTCCTCCCGGTGAGAGTGAACCTTTGTGTGTCTTTACTTCAGCAGCCTGTGTAGCCAATTAGTTAATCAACATTTGCCTGTGTTTGACTGTCTCCTCCTTTGGACTCGTAAGTGAGCTGTCTAGCCTTACGCCTACAGAAGTGTGGAGACTCACGTGTCATTGCCCCTGCATCTTGTGTTGTTAACTTTTCACCGTAAATAAAAACTCACTGTAAACTCACTGGTGACTGTGTGCGTCTCTAGCTGGCTCGCGAGGGCCAGTGCACGACAGTACACTGCTGCCAAAACAGCGTTACGGTGACGCCAACCCGAGACGCTATTCACCAGTGAGTTTGAGTTTTTTTGGACATTTGCTTTTTCCTGTCTGGGTGCCGTGTATGTGAAGAATGCCGTCGCGGAGGAACCGTGTGTGGAGTCTGAGCCACGAGCTGACTGATGTGCTGGAAGTGGTGGATGAGCTTCTCATCTCCGCTTCTCAGCTAGACTATGACCACGGCATACACTGGTACCTGGACGCCGCCGAGGATATACTTTGTCATCTCTCTCCCCGCTACGCTGACCACCCGGAAGTCGACGCGAGGAGGGAGGACATTGCTGCGCAACGCGAGATTTACCTGATGATGGAGGAGGAACGCGGCATGAAGCAGGAGAAGAGGCACTCCTGCTCTTAGATCCTGATCCTTTCCTTGATCCGTTCCGGGAGTTCGCACCATCTGGGGGCCGGCGAAGGCGTCGGCGCCGCGGCCGGGCGCGTCCTCGGCAAGCTCCTGCTCCGGATCCAGTTCCGGGCCGCCGGGATGACCCCCTCAACCAGCTGGCTGCTGTGAGTGAGCTGAGTCCTGTGCCGGTGGGTTCCGTCCATGGGTTCGTTTCCACCATCCAGCGAGCGAAGGAAGGAGCGATGTCTGCTACAGCTGATACCATCCTCCCCCCGGGAGACAGGCAAGTTCAAGTTCACTTACCTATCGATCATAGTGATCTGTCTTGTCTGACTCCTGGGGGTGAAGCTCGGGGTTTGCAGCTCCCTGAGTTCCTTTCCCCAGCTGTAGCCATTGTTATTAAACCTGCTGCCTCTGTGTCTCCTCCTGTGGAGCGGTCCTCGGCGTCAGTCCCACGCCATCGAACGAGGGGGAGGCCTGCAGCTCTGGGAGATATCCCGGCCCTGCAGCCTAACATTGGACTGAGAAGAACGGACTGCAGTGAGGAGCCAGAGCCGACGAGAGAGCGTCCCCAAGGTCCCTCAGGGAAGCAGCCCGAGTCAGCAGGTCCAGGGTCCTCTCCCTCCACGCCATGCGGGTTATTGGCGTGGACGCCAGCGCGTGAGGATCCAGCTGCAGAGACCATCAGGCCGGCTGTGGAACCCGACGCAGCCGAGTGGGAGCCCGACGACGAGCTGCTTCTTGAACCTGGATCGGCGAAGTCCTGGACGGCTCCAGAGCCCGAGTGCAGGCAAGTGCTCTTTCTTGTTTCCCTGTACGGTGTGTTAGAGCATTTTTGCCTGCCTCATGGGGAGGCGAGTGAGGGGCAGCCGGCCGCTGCACCCGAGCTCGTCTCGCTGGGCTCTGGCGCTGCCAGTGGAACTGATCCCGGCTCTCCCTTGTGTTCTGAGCACCTCCACAGCATTACCGGTCCGGAGCCAGTCAAGGTCACAGGACCGGGGGTTCCAGGTTTGGAGATGGAGGTCGTCGCCGGAGCAGTCCTGACCCGGTCGGGGTCCGACGTTTGGGCCGAGGAGACCCGGTCGGGGTCCGACGCGTGGTCCGAGGAGACCCAGTCGGGGTCCAACGTGGGTGCAGCGGTGACCCAATCTGGGCCCGTCCTGACCCGGTCGGGGTCCGACGCGTGGGCCGAGGTGACCCGGTCGGGGTCCGACGCGTGGTCCGAGGAGACCCAGTCGGGGTCCGACGTGTGGGCCGAGGTGACCCGGTCGGGGTCTGACGTGTGGGCCGAGGTGACCCAGTCGGGGTCCGTCGTTTGGGCCAAGGTGACCCGGTTGGGGTCCGACGCATGGTCCGAGGAGACCCAGTCGGGGTCCAACGTGGGTGCAGCGGTGACCCAATCTGGGCCCGTCCTGACCCAGTCGGGGTCCGACGCATGGGCCGAGGTGACCCAGTCGGGGTCCAACGTGGGTGCAGCAATTACCCAATTGGGGTCCGACGAGGTCCAGTGGGGGTCCAGCGCAGGTGCGGCTGTGACCCAATCAGGATTCGAGGGGGCCCAAGGTTTTGGTTGTTCCCCTCTCAGGAGCCACCAGCTGGGGTCCGTGAGAGGGCTCTGTTTGACGGTCTGGCGCTCCCCTTTCTTGTTCTGTTCAGGTGAGCGGCTGCATGCAATCCCTCCACAGTCCTGGTGGTTGTGGGATACGGGTCGGCCACCTGAGGAACTGCTTGGAGCATTCGGCGTCTTGGGTTGGCCACCCAATAAACTGTGTGTGTTACGGGGTGACCTGGTTCGGCCACCAGAGGACGTATTCCTGGGGGCATGGGACTGGGGCAGGCCACCTGATTATTATGTACTGTGTGACTATCTGTGGGCCCATATGGGGCCTGGTCATGTGAAGTTTGTCTTGAGATTTTTTTGTTGTTGTTGTTGTTCTTGTAAGTCTTAGTCTTAGTCAGGTCTGAGCAATTTTAGATTGCCTCTTGTTTTCTTGTAGCCTTAGTCTTAGTCATGTCTGAGCAATTTTTTTTGATTGCCTCTTGTTTTCTTGTAGCCAAAGTCATAGTCTTAGTCAAGTCTGAGCAATTTTTAGATTGCCTCTTTTCTTGTAGCCAAAGTCATAGTCTTAGTCAAGTCTGAGCAATTTTAGATTGCCTCTTGTTTTTTTTTTTTGTAAGCCTAAGTCACAGTCTTAGTCACAGTCTAGTCTGAGCAATTTTAGATTGCCTCTTGTTTTCTTGTTTCCCAAAGTCATAGTCTTAGTCAGGTCTGAGCAATTTTTTAGATTGCCTCTTGTTTTTTTTTTTGTAAGCCAAAGTCACAGTCTAGTTTGAGCAATTTTAGATTGCCACTTGTTTTTCTTTGTAAACCATTGTCATAGCCAAAGCAGTTTTAGATTGCTCCATGTGTGTTAGTGTGTATTTTTTTTTTGTTTTGTTCGTGTTTTGAAAACCAGAGTCAGGTAAAGCAATCTATATTGCCTTTTGTGTTTTGTATTCTTAGTTTGGTCAAGTCTTGTCTTTGTTTTGTTCTCCCCTCCTTTATTGAGGGGCTATTGTATGAGGATTTTGTTTGTTTCCAGGTATTGTCATGTATTTTTTTTTTTTTTTTGGTTTTTTGGTCTGGTCATGGTCTTGTTCAGGGGTTGGTTTCTCTCCCTCCGCACCTGTCCTCCCACCTCCCACCCTGGGGGGAGGGGCAGGGTGGTTCCTTGGGGCGTTCAGAGTCCGCCCGTGGAGGGAGGGTACTGTTATGACCTGAGCGCCGGTTCTGATCGCGCTCGGGTTAAAGTTATGTTCCGCTGCCGGCCTTGACAGCTGCGGGCTGTATTCTGGCCTCACCGGGCTCTGAGCGTCATTACCGTCGTTAGTTCGCTATATAAGCCCAGCATTGGCGACGGTATGACGCAGCAGTGTAAGTCGCTATACGTCTGAACTACAGACGACTTGGATCTGTATCTACCTCGCATGCTTGTGATTGACCGTCGCCTCTCCGGCACCAGTAAGTTAGCTGTTAGCCTTGCTCCTCCCGGTGAGAGTGAACCTTTGTGTGTCTTTACTTCAGCAGCCTGTGTAGCCAATTAGTTAATCAACATTTGCCTGTGTTTGACTGTCTCCTCCTTTGGACTCGTAAGTGAGCTGTCTAGCCTTACGCCTACAGAAGTGTGGAGACTCACGTGTCATTGCCCCTGCATCTTGTGTTGTTAACTTTTCACCGTAAATAAAAACTCACTGTAAACTCACTGGTGACTGTGTGCGTCTCTAGCTGGCTCGTGAGGGCCAGTGCATGACATGGGGGACAAAAACCCGTGGAAAAGAGTGATGTGCCGGTCCGGGGAGAGTGTCCGGTCCGTTGCTGCCTAAAAGCCTCATGACTGGAAGATGCCCGGGTTCTGGGTTCTCTGGTAAAAATTGACCTGGGAGTCTGAGAGGTTGTGCAAAAACTAATTCTGCTGGGGAGGCGTCTAGATCCTCTTTAGGCGCAGCACGCAACCCCAATAAAACCCAGGGAAGTTTATTTACCCAATTTGTATCCGTTAGTGAGGCCCTGAGGGCGGCCTTTAAAGATCTGTGAAAGCGCTCGCATAACCCATTAGCCTGAGGGTGATAAGCGATGGTGCGGTGAATTGTCGCCCCTAAGCTGCTGGCCATGGCTGACCAAAGCTCTGAGAGAAATTGAGGCCCCCTATCGGACGTGATGTCCGATGGGACGCCGAAACGTGCCACCCAGTTTGTCAAAAAAACGTGAGCGACTTCCGCAGCTGTGGTTGACGCCAGAGGGACCGCCTCAGGCCAGCGCGTAGTACGGTCTATCATTGTTAACAGGTGTGTGAAACCCTGAGACGAAGGTAGTGGTCCCACGAGGTCGACATGAACGAGGTCAAACCTCCTGGCTGGGATTCGAAAAGGCTCCAGAGGAGCTTTTGTGTGTTTGTGTATTTTGGCGCGCTGACAAGACATGCAACGTTTTGCCCATTCCTTTACATTTTTGCGCAGGCCGGGCCACACAAACTTTTCGGCGACCATTTTAACCGAGGCACGCACACCTGGGTGCGCGAGGGAGTGAATTGAGTCGAAAATACGGCGGCGCCATGCAGCTGGGACTATCGGGCGAGGTCGGCCGGTTGAAACGTCGCAGATTAGGGGGGGTACACCGTCGCGTAAACCCCTTTCCTCCAGCCTTAACCCTGTTGGTCCAGACAGGAGCGTGCGCACGTCCGCGTCACTGCTTTGTTCCTCTGCCATGGCTGCGTAATCTATCCTTACGTGAATTGGGGCCACGTACATGTCCGCGTTGGCGAAGAGTTCTGCGGCTGAGGTAGTATAATCTGTCTCCTCGCGCTCTGGCGATGTCACAGCGCGAGAGAGGCAGTCTGCTACCACGTTAAGTTTGCCTGCCACATGTCGAATGTCTGTGGTGAACTCTGAAATTGCAGCTAGCTGTCTTTGTTGCCTGCCTGACCATGGTTCTAAAATTTTAGCCATCGCAAAGATGAGCGGTTTGTGGTCTACAAAAGCCGTGAAACGTCGCCCTTCTAACCAGAACTGGAAGTGGCGGATGGATAAATGAAGCGCTAGCAGCTCCCTGTCAAAAGTGCTGTATTTACGCTCAGTTTGGTTTAACGATTTGCTGAAAAATGCCAAAGGTTGCCAGGTTCCACCAACGTGTTGTTCCACAACTGCCCCTATGGCCAGGTCTGAAGCGTCTGTGGTTAGCGCGATGCGGGCCAAGGGATCAGGGTGAACCAACAATGTGGCGTTCGCTAGAGCACTTTTTACTTCCGCGAAGGCGCGTTCACACTCCGGGGTCCATTCGACCGCGTTGGAAGGCTTTTGTTTTCTGAGCGCGGTATACAGGGGCTGCATGAGTTGAGCTGCGCGGGGGAGGAAACGGTTGTAAAAATTAACCAGTCCCAAAAATTCTTGCAGCGATTTGACCGTTTGTGGTCGTGGAAAATTTTTTACTGCCCGAACTTTGTCTGGCAATGGGACTGCCCCCTCTGGTGAAACTCTGTGTCCCAAAAAATCAATTTGTGACACGCCGAATTTGCATTTGGCTGGACTGATTATTAACCCATGCTCTTCTAGTCTCTGAAAAACTGTAGTGAGGTGTTGTTCGTGTTCTTCCTCCGACGAGCTGGCTACCAGCATATCGTCGAGGTAGACGAACACGAAGGGGAGATCGTGTAATACCGCGTCCATCATACGCTGAAAGGTTTGAGCAGCGCCTCTGAGGCCAAACGGCATCCGCAAAAATTCAAAAAGACCGAAAGGGGTTATTACAGCCGTTTTAGGAATGTCTTCCGCTCGAACGGGGACTTGGTGATAGCCGCGGACCAGGTCTATTTTAGAAAAAATGCGCGCACCCGCCAGATGTAGTGAGAAATCTTGGATGTGAGGAATTGGGTAGCGATCATGCGCTGTCGCATTGCTTAAAGCGTACCTGTGGTGGTCGTGAAAAAAAAGATATTATATTGAGCCCCTGTCTCACGTTCTAGTTCAAGTTTAAGTTGAAATTCATGTTCAAAGCAATTTGATATAAATCCATTGCTGATGTGCTTGTTCAGCTATGTCAGCAAAACATGAGTGCAGCCATACTAGCGGCTACATGGCCTTCCAGGACGCTTCCTGTGACGTAATTTCGTTGACACCACGATCTGGATCAGTATTGGCTGAGCCTGCAGTGCCCGGATGTGCAGTGGCTTTCGGGATATTCAAATTCAAACGTTTATTTCAAACTCAGGGTTCATATTAAATGCAGAACTAAAACGATTAGAAAATAAATAAATAAATGCTTAAATGCAGCGGGTCATCTTGTGTGATCTGAGCTCGTAAAGGCCGATGATTCTAAAACTATGCAATCTGGATCAGTATTGGCTGAGCCTGCAGTGCCCGGATGTGCAGCGGCTTACGGGATATTCAAATTCAAATTCAAACGTTTATTTCAAACTCAGGGTTCATATAAAATGCAGAACTAAAACGAGTAGAAAATAAATAAATAAATGCTTAAATTCAGTGGCTTGTCTCCTCTGATCTGAGCTCGTAATAGCTGCGAGACGGGCTGGGCTCCTCCCTCGCCGCGGGAGCAGCAGAGAGAGAGAGCAGAGCAGCAGACACTCGGCGCTCTTGTAAAAACAAAAAACATACAATGCGATATGGATATCGCAACATGGCGGAATGTAAAGCCTTTGGATGTCTCAATAATAAGCGAAAAAACAAAGATAAACACTTCTTTTGTGTAGCCAAACCCAGCTCACCTTGTCAGAAGATCGGAGCGGAAAAGTGATCTTGGAACAGGGCACAGATGAATCCTTTCAGACGAAATTGCGTTGTGTGTGAGGACCACTTCGTCACTTTAACCCTCAGAAGACATTTCTGGCTCAAACCTGTAGCCATGTTGGACGAATTCTTCCCCAGAGTCCGACAATTCAGCCATAATAGAATAAAAACACTCACAAAAGCACCCTATTCTCTCATACAGGCGGAGCATTGACTGTTGAGTTATCAACGAAGTGACGTCACATCCGCATGTGTCATGGCTGCGCTCAGAGCTTTCATTGGCTGGCCATGCCTGCGGTCGTATTTGCATATTTCTCTGGTGGTATTTGGCTGGCAATAATTATTTAACCAAATAACGAATAATTTGCCTAATGTTTTCAAGTTGAATGCGTTTAGACGACCACCACAGGTACCCTTTAATCTGCGGTAATCGCCACACGGTCTCCAAGAACCGACGGTTTTCGGGACCATGTGTAGTGGTGATGCCCAGGGGCTTTTCGAGCGTCTAATAATGCCTAATTTTTCCAGGGTGGCAAACTCGTCCCGTGCTATGGCGAGCTTGGTCGCGTCTAAGCGCCGAGCTTTGGCGAAAACGGGTGGGCCCGTTGTGGGGATGAAGTGTTCAACCCCGTGTTTCGCTACTGTTGCTGAAAATTTTGGAACTGTGAGTGCTGGAAATTGGGTGAGGAGTTGGTCAAACTTACCTCCTGCTGTTGTGACGCTGGCCTGCACGGGTGGTGGAGAAACTCGAGCTGAGCAGGGAATAGAAGCAAATGACAGTGCATTAACCGAGCGCCTATTTGCTAGATCGACTAACAACCCATGTGCACACAAAAAATCAGCACCCAACAAGTTAAAACTCACCGCCGCTACAATAAATGTCCATCTATAGTTGCGGCCGTGAATGCAAAGAGGCAGGCTCCTTTCACCGTAAGTGTCGATGATGGAGCCGTTGGCTGCCATCGCCCCATTTCCCCCGGGGACCCATGGCCCGATCTGCATGGGAAGGGGTGATAAAACTCAGTTGAGCTCCGGTGTTGATCAAGAACTGTCTCCCAGTGTGTCCGTCAGTCACATAAAGAAGTTTATTTTTTTCGCCGAGAACCGCAGCCGTTAACGGTTCTCGGTTTTGGCGTTTTCCCGAACTTCTGAACTTGCAGGGGGGAACGCATTTATATGCCCCCTCGGCGAAACGGTGGTGGTAATAGCAGATGTCGTTCTGCCTGCTGCGTCTTGGTCGTGTTGCCGCCATGGTGGGCGGGCTCTGCTCCGTTGTCTGTGGTTCTCCGCTGCTCTGGGCATCTGCAGATGCTGCTGTGGCCACCTGTTCCCCGCAGGCGTTGGTGAGTCGCTGCGCTTCTAGCGCGCGGAAGTCCTGCTGGGTGCTGCACCGCATGTTGATCAGTGTCCCTCTCATGTGTGGCGGCAGGGCCTTGGGTCTGCATCCTCTGTGGCCGTAGATCGCCAGGATCTTCTCTGCTCTCTCCTCGGCTGAGGGGACGAAGTTCTCGACGATGGTCGCCTTCAGCTCTCTGTATTTGTCATGGGCGGGCAGCTGTCGGATTATGCTCCGCGCGCATCTTGACGTGGCAGCGTCGAGTTTGGCGACGATGTGATAAAACTTCGTCTCGTCCGCCGTTATGCCCGCCAGTCTCGTCCGCCGTTATGCCCGCCAGTGCAAACTGAGCCTCAGCTTGCTGGAACCACGAGCTCGGGTCTTCTTGCCAGAATTCTGGCAGCTTGACAGTGACGGCGCTTGTGTGGGCCATCCTTGATGTGTCCGCCGGGTGAGAGCGCCTTTCTTCTGCTCTCACGGCGGGGCTGGGGATGGTGCTCGGTTGAGCCCTCTCTTCTGCCGTGGGGGAACGTCTTCCATCCGTTCCCCTGTCTGCATGGGCGCCGGCGCTTGCCTGGGTCGCCTCTGATGAGTTACTCGCGGGAGAACGTCTCTGTTCCATCCTCACGTCTGGTCACCAGTGTAGAAGAGCTTGGAATAACGAGGCGATGTGACTTATAAACCAAAGTTTATTATCAGCTTCGCTCCTCTAACAAGTCTCATCTCAGTGCAGAAGCAGAAGTAGAATAAGAGACCGAACACATTCAGCTCTACATACTTATACCTACACATAACAAAAGACATTGCATATCAAAGCTGACATCCCGCATTAGCTTAATCCCCCTCCTTTGTCTTCCTACTCCTCCACCTGACCCTGGGTGGTCAGGGCGATCGATCTGGTCTCCACCGCAGCGCCTCGGATGGTCTTTGATCTTCGCTGGCGGTTGAGACCTCTTGTCCTGTTCTGAGGTGTGAAGTCGTTGTACATATGTAATCACCAAACATTCTCACATGCTTATACATATGTAGGTTGTGGGATATATGATTAATATAAACCACAGCCACCCCCAATATAAACTAAATTCTAATGGTGACTGAACAACACCCATTTCCCCAAAGTGCAAGATACACTATTATGACTATAACTCATAAAGGATCAAAGAAGTAATCTGATTTTTTTTAAAAATTAACAAGCGGTTTATTTTACGGTGGCTACAATTGGATGTGCCATTCATTTTCAATTACTCTGTAATTAATATTCACACAATCAAATAAATCTCAGTTCAGTCCCTTTCATATTAAGTGGAAATTGTGCTACTTTAAATTTGGCACTTTACCTATACTTTAACTTAAAAAACAAAAAATTTGACTATAAATAACAAGATGTGCAGCTTATCAGTCAGAATACTTTGCTGTGTCGTGCCAAACGCAGTCTTTCAGAGCAGATCCTGGTCTGAATGGCTGAAAATACACACAACTGAAGTACATGCACAGCACGAAAGCGCAACACGTAAGAAAAAAAAAACACCTTTTTAACCAGGATTACAACTAGCTTATTTCATCAGATGTTGTCAACGCAAAGGCAACATACAAGGACGAACGTAGCATTCACGGCTAACTAGCTAGGTCATTGTTTAAACACAAGCAATCTTCCGTCTGTCCAAAGTGAACTTTCCACTGCTGGGATAAATAACGTAAAAGATGCATATCACATCACTCACAGTCTTCTATATCCTAATATCACGGCTTCAACTGCTGAAGTTGGGTGCTCCCGCAGCCGTACATTCAGTTCAGTTCGGGTGGCTCCATGTACTTCCCAGGGTGGCTCCATCTGCTTCCCTCTGGATTCTCTCATCAGCCAAAACGCACAGAAAACTCTGCTGGACTGTGGTGTTGATTTCTATGAAGCCATTCTATCATTGTTATTTATAGTATATCACTTGTTAGCTGGCTCACGGACGAATCGTTGCAAATGGTGGATCATGAGCGATTCTGGAAAGTCAGCGTTACGCCCACTCTCAAAACATTACGCCTGGAGCAATCAGTGGCCTGCAGTGTTTTTATGTCACCGGAACGGTACCCTTGGAGCCTCAATCGAGCGGTTCTGAAAAAAAAAGGAACTGTTCTTAAAAAAGCGAACTGAAAGTAGTTACAGTCCCGAATGGAAAAGCGGACAAACTGTACCGTACCGTACTGACCCTAGTGGAAAAGGGCCTTTAGAGTCTGCTACTGTTAATGTTGTGGTGCGGCGGCATGAAATAAAGCAGCGTGGTGAAGGTTTTAAGCAGGTTTATTAAATCATACCGCCGTCACGAAGCTCGCCCTATGGGCGGCTCGGAGGCTCTCCAGCAAAGGGACACAGTGTGTGCCAGCAGCAGCAGTCAAAGAGAGAATGAGTTACAGAATCGTGCAGCATATATACCCAGTAACAAACAATACATGAAAGAGCATTCACAGCAGTTGGTATGGGCATTTGCATATGAGAGACATACATAACAATAAGTAGATTGCTGGCCTCTGCTCCAGCTGCAGGACAAAGAGGTTACAAGGCACATCTACATATTGATCTCAGTCCCTAGGTCACAGTAAGGACAGGACGCATGAACACAATGCATGAATGGCACATTAACATCACAATGCATGAATGGCACATTTCATCACAGTAGTGCAGTAGAAAAAACCAGAAGTAGCGAGCTGACTGTCCTTAGTCTGTTGTGGGGGTTATCCCAAACCCGCCACAGTGGGTTTGAAATGTGTTCAACTGTAAAAAAAAAAAAAAAAAAGACAGAAAATGAGACACTGCTTTGTCAAGGGAGTAATGTAAAGATATGTAGTAATTGCCTGTTTGACTGTCTATTATAGGCACTTGGCCACCATTGTGAATGTGTGTATGCATGGTGACTGAATGTTGTGTGTGTTGGGGGTGCAATAACACCTGGGTGTGATTGTTGGTGTGTGGATTTAATGCCCTATTTTAATGTAACTTGTGTATTTTGGGTCAGGAGATCTCTGTGTGTTACTGTGTGTATCCTGCGAGTTTATGGGGATCAGGTACCGTCTTTGTCCACTATGTAAATTACGTTTGTATGTATGTGTTTAGGATTGGTGATCGGGATTGATTTAGTGTGCGGCCCTTTTCTTTTCATGACTCTTTGTTTGCATAGCGTAGAGCTCTGCTGGGCCAGTGTGGTGTGTGAATGTGTAGGCCAATATCCCTTTGTAATAATGTGTGAATCGGGTGTAACTTATAAGGTTGGGTTAATTGTGTGTTTGTGATTTTTCAAAGGGGGGTCGGATGTAGGATCATAATATATACACTACCGTTCAAAAGTTTGGGGTCACCCAGACAATTATTTTGTGTTTTCCATGAAAAGTCACACTTATTTACCACCATGAGTTGTAAAATGAATAGAAAATATAGTCAAGACATTGACAAGGTTAGAAATAATGATTTGTATTTGAAATAATAATTTTTTCCTTCAAACTTTGCTTTCGTCAAAGAATCCTCCATTTGCAGCAATTACAGCATTGCAGACCTAACATGATTGCACAAGGGTTTTCTAATCATCCATTAGCCTTCTGACGCAATGAGCAAACACATTGTACTATGAGAACACTGTGTGGGATAACCCCCACAACAGACTGGGACAGGCACAGCGCTCAGCTAGAGCAATTAACAGAACAGTGAAATGTGTGTATTAATGTCAACAGGCAGCCCCGCTTCTTCTGGCTTTTTCCGGCTCAGTACTGTGATGTTAATGTGCCATTCATGCATTGTGTTCATGCTTCCTGCCCTTACTGTGATCCAATGACTGATAACAATATGTAGATGTGCCTTGTAACCTCTTTTGTCCTGCAGCTCCAGAACAGAGGCGAATTCCGGCCAGCAATCTCCTTATTGTTATGTGTGTCTCTCAAGTGCAAATGCCCATATCTACTGCTGTGAATGCTTTGTCTGTAACTGGGTATAAAAACTGCATACGTTCTGTAGCTCACGCTCTCTTCTACTGCACTCATTGCCTATCTGCTGAAGAGCCTCCGGGCTCGCTCTGGCGCACATGCACGGCGCCGGGGCGAGCTCCGTGATGGCGGTATGATGAATAAACCTACTTAAAACCCTCAGTTCGCTGCCTATTTTATCATCCGCCACACTGGTGACCCGATGCTGAAAAGAACACGCTACCAGCGAACGCAGCACCCGGCGGTGATGCTCCGACGACAAGCAAACACAGCAGCCTGACGCAAATGATCTGCCCTCCCTTCTGCTTCAGGGAGACTTCGACGCAGAGCCACCACCAGGCGAATTCTCCGGACATCACCCACGACCGGGAAAGCGTCCTGCTCAGTGAGCGTCCTGCTCACTTTATTTCTTAAGACAGCTTACAGTACCTTACAACTGTGGCTCGAAGCTCGTTGAAAAGCCCGAGTGAAAAGCCATTGCTTTCGGAGGTGTAGAAAGGCGTTTAACACACAGGAGGAACGTTTCAGACATTCGCGGGCAGGCTATGCACTTCTGCCTTATTTTCCTTCTCTCTCACCAAAGTCTGTTTCTTCTACCCATAAATCCTAGCGGCAACTGGCTGCGCTTTCAATATAAAATACAAGGATCACTACTAACTGTACAGAAATTACTTTTAACACAAATTACTACAAATGAATTATTACAAAAGGACTATGATATTTTAATATGAACTTATGAACTATTTTTTCTAACTCTGTAAAACGCCACAACTGGAGTGATAGTTGCTGGAAATGGGCCTCTATACACCTATCTAGATATTGCACCAAAAACCAGACATTTGCAGCTAGAATAGTCATTTACCACATTAGCAATGTATAGAGTGTATTTCTGATTAGTTTAAAGTTATCTTCATGGAAAAAAAGTGCTTTTCTTTCAAAAATAAGGAAATTTCTAAGTGACCCCAAACTTTTGAACGGTAGTGTATATATAATATTAGTATGGCGGTGCCCTAGGCTGGGGAGGGGTGATGCCCCGCCTTTGAGGGGTGGCATCACCTGGAGTATACAAGCCAGTAGCGGGAGGCATACTGCCTCTTTGCTGTGGCTCCCGTACTCGTGGAAGGGACTCCTGAGTGTACGTAGTTCTTGTTATAATAAACTTGTAAAACCTCACCTCGCCTCCTCATTTTTCGGACACAACAGTCGCCAAACGGCAACATAACCCCTAATGGTCAACAGTGGTAAAGATTTTTTTCAAGAAAATATTCACATCACATGTCACAACTTTCCAAGGCTATACAGACGTGGACAAAATTGTTGGTACCCCTCTGTTAATGAAAGAAAAACCCACAATGGTCACAGAAATAACTTGAATCTGACGAAAGTGGTAATAAATAAAAATTCTATGAAAACTAAACAATGAATATCAGACAATGCTTTTGAATTGTGGTTCAACAGAATTATTTTAAAAAACAAACTCATGAAACAGGCCTGGACAAAAATGATGGTACCCCTAGAAAAGATTGAAAATAATGTGACCACAGGGACATGTTCAACCAAGATGTGTCCTCTGATTAACATCACACAAACTGTTATTGATTATTCAACCTTAATTTCGCTTTGATTCTGGCACTATTTATCTTAAAAAAACTGCACAGAAGTGGAGAAATTTTCCTCTCTCCAACGATCGGTAGCGGCTGTGGGGAGACTTGAATAACGAAACCGAATTGTCTTTCATTTCATTTTATTCAAGAAATCATTCCACTGTCTGCTCTTATTCTTGAGCAGCGAACAAAGAGAGTGAACACACCAAAGTTCTCTCATTTAAACCTTCTCACATCAAACCATTTCCCTCGCGGGGGAAATCACACATCTATATCAAAGTCTCTTTATTCACATTCATTAGCCTTTTATTTACATAACTCCCCCTTCTCTCTTCCCGAGCCTCAGTGGTCAGGAAGTCTTCTGTCCCCTGTCCTCCGCAGGGGGTCCAGGCTCTGTGGCTCCGCACCGCAGGGGGCTGGCTCTCCTTCATCGTGGTTAAATCACATATGCAGTGTCCAACATATACATGTCTCACAACACAGCCATATAACCCCCCCCCAAACGATGAAGAACAGACTAATTCCCAAAATTTAATAGCACCTTACTCACTACTGAATAATCAACACCAACATTCAGTCTGTGCGCCGCTTGGGCTTCAGCCGTCTGCCGAATCTGCTGTGCGTTGGCCCCGTCTTGCCTGCGGTGCTGTTCTGCTTCGGGTCTGTTGACTGAGGAAGAGAGTGGTTAATTGCCCTCTGCGGGGGCCTGCCTCGTCGAGGCGCCACCGCGACCGGTACAGACACGTCCTTCATGACAAAAGCAGGTTTTAGTCTGTCAATACTGACTGTCTCTTTTCTGTCCCCAAAATCTAGCACAAATTGCTTATCACCTGCCTCCAGCACTCGAAATGGCCCTTCGTAAGGTGGTTTGAGCGTTGCTTTAAGGGCTTCGCGCCTGACAAAAACGAAATCGGCATTTTTCAAAGCCTTGGGGACGAAAACTCGTGGAAAAGCGTGATGAACCGGACCCGGGAGCGTGTCTGCCCCCGTGCCAACTAACGGTCCCAGAGCAGAGAGAGGTGGGGGCTCTGGGTGCTCTGGTAAAAACTCGCCCGGCAGCCTCAGAGTTTGTGCGAATACCAGCTCCGCTGGGGAGGCGTCTAAGTCCTCTTTAGGCGCAGAACGCAACCCTAATAAAACCCATGGGAGTTTATTTACCCAATCTGCATCCGTGAGCGACGCTCTGAGTGCTGCCTTCAAAGACCTATGAAAACGCTCGCATAAACCATTAGCCTGAGGGTGGTAAGCCGTAGTGCGGTGAATTTTGGCTCCTAAGCCGTTGGCCATCGCTGACCACAGCTCAGAGATGAATTGCGGTCCTCTATCGGACGTAATGTCCGACGGAACCCCGAAGCGCGCCACCCAAGCCGTTAAAAAAACGCGAGCCACCTCCGCGGCCGTGGTCGTCGCAAGTGGGACCACTTCCGGCCAACGTGTGGTGCGGTCCACCATTGTCAAAAGATACGTGAACCCCTGTGATGCCGGTAGGGGGCCCACAAGGTCGACGTGCACATGGTCGAACCTTCTGGCCGGAATGCGGAACGGTTCTAACGGGGCCCTTGTGTGCCTGTGAATTTTGGCCCGTTGACAGGAAATGCAGGTTTTTGCCCATTCCTTCACGTGCTTGCGCAGGCACGGCCAAACAAACTTTTCCGCCACTAGTTTCACCGACGCGCGCACCCCCGGGTGCGCCAGTGAGTGGACCGAGTCAAAAACACGGCGGCGCCACGTGGCCGGAACCACCGGACGCGGGCGCCCCGTCGACATGTCGCAGATCAGGGGGGGCATACCGGTTTGTAAACACTTGCTCTCCAGCCTCAACCCTGTTGGTCCAGACTGGAGCGCGCGCACGTCTGCGTCCGCCCCCTGGTCCGCTGCCATGGCTGCGTAATCTATACCCACGTGCACCGGGGCTGCGCGCGCCACCGTGCCGCTCTCCTGCGGCGCGGTCACGGTGGCCCGTTCTGCCTCTGCGCGTGTCGGGGTCGTGAACGCGCGTGAGAGACAATCCGCTACTACATTGAATTTGCCCGCGACGTGCCTAATGTCAGTGGTAAATTCCGAGATTGCGGCCAGCTGCCTCTGCCGCCTGCCGGACCACGGATCTGAAATTTTGGCCATGGCGTATGTGAGCGGCTTGTGGTCCACATAAGCGGTGAAGCACCGTCCTTCCAGCCAGAACTGGAAATGACGAATAGCCAAATGCAGCGCCAACAGTTCTCTGTCAAACGCGCTGTATTTTCGCTCAGCCGCGCTTAAAGATTTGCTAAAGAAAGCCAAAGGCTGCCAAACTCCGGCTACCTGTTGCTCAATAACGGCCCCTATGGCTAAATCTGAAGCGTCTGTCGTCAGCGCGATACGTGCTGCAGGGTCTGGGTGGGCCAGGAGCGCAGCGTCAGCCAAGGCTTTTTTAACCTCTGTGAACGCGCGCTCCCGCTCCGGGGACCATTCGACCGCCTGGGTCGGCTTTTGTTTTTTGAGCGCGGCATATAACGGTTGCATGATTTGAGCTGCGTGGGGCAGGAACCGGTTATAAAAATTCACCATCCCCAAGAATTCCTGTAGTGATTTGACCGTTTGTGGACGGGGAAAATCCGCTACCGCGCGTACTTTCTCTGGTAACGGAACCGCTCCCTCCGGGGAGACGCGGTGACCCAAAAAATCAATCCGCTCAACGCCGAACTGGCACTTGGCTGGGTTAACTATTAAGCCGTGCTCTCCCAGCCTCCTAAAAACTGCTGTGAGGTGCGTTTCGTGTTCGTCCTCTGAAGTACTCGCGACCAAAATGTCGTCGAGGTACACAAACACGAAAGGGAGATCGCGTAACACGGCATCCATCATCCGCTGAAATGTTTGCGCCGCCCCTTTGAGACCAAACGGCATGCGTAAAAATTCGAAAAGTCCGAACGGGGTTATTACCGCTGTTTTAGGAATGTCCTCCGGTTGGACCGGGACTTGGTGATAGCCGCGAACTAGATCAATCTTTGAAAAAATGCGCGCCCCCGCCAGGTGCACCGAAAAATCCTGAATGTGCGGGATGGGATAACGATCGTGTGCCGTAGCGTTGTTTAGCCTGCGGTAATCCCCGCACGGTCTCCAGGAGCCATCGGCTTTCGGTACCATGTGCAGCGGCGAAGCCCACGGGCTCTTCGACCTACGAACGATGCCCAGCCTCTCCAGGCTGGCGAACTCCTCGCGCGCAATGGCGAGCTTAACTGCATCCAAGCGCCGAGCTTTTGCAAACACGGGAGGACCAGAAGTGGGGATGAAGTGTTTCACCCCGTGCTTCGCGACCGTCGCTGAAAAAGTGGGCACAGTGAGCGCTGGAAATTGGGTGAGGAGTGTGTGAAACTTACCACCTGCTGTAGCGACGTGGGTCTGTACTGGTGGCGGGGACACTCGAGCTGAACAGGGGAGAGAGTAAAAAGAGAGTGCATTTACCAGCCGTCTATTAGCAAGATCAACTAACAGATTGTGTGAACACAAAAAATCCGCGCCCAACATGTTGAAACTCACCGCCGCTACGACAAAAGTCCATTCATAAGTGCGGCCATGTAAGCATAAAGGCAAGGTCCTTCTCCCGTAGGTGTTGATGTTCGAGCCATTTGCCGCTGTAGCTCCGTCACCGTGGGGTCCAGCTACCCGGTCCACGTATGTTGGGGTGATGAAGCTCACTTGTGCTCCGGTGTCAATGAGGAACACTCGTCCGGAGCGCGCATCCGTGATGTAGAGCAGCTTGTTGCGTTCTCCGAGGGTCGAAGCTGCTAGCGACCCCCGGTCTTGCCGTTTCCCGAACTCCTGAAGATGCAGGGCGGCACACACCTGCGTGCCTTCTCTGCGAACCTCCGATGGTAAAAGCAGAGATCTTCTCCTCCGCTGTGTCGTGCCCGCGCCTCTGTCGCCGGGCTATTGGCTCCCCCTCGTCGCGGCCGTGTTGCCGCCATCGTCGGCCAGTCTGGTTCTGCCGCCTCTGGCTCCCCGCTGTCTCGGGTCGCTGCTGTGGTTGCTTGCCCGCCGCAGGCGTCCAGGATCCCGTCTGCCTCCTGGGCCAGCTCCCGGAACTCCTCCAGGGTGTGACACTTTTTGCCGGCCAGCGTGCTTCTCGCATGCGCCGGGAGGTTGGAGAGGAAGATGAACTGAAAAATGAAATCATCGTTGTCCAACCCTCTCAGCTGTATCATCTCCTCCATCAGGGCGCTCGGCCTGTGTCCACCTTGGTCTAGCAAAGACAGGATCCTCCTCGCCCTCACTTCAGCCGAGGGGGTGAAAAACTTGATGAGGGTGGATTTCAGCTTGCTGTACCTGTCGGTCGCGGGTGGCTGCTCCACCAAGCTTTGCACGCACCGAGCTGTGCTGTTGTCCAGTTTAGCGATGACATGGTGGAACTTAGTGTCATCCACCGTTACTCCTGCGAGCGCGAACTGCGACTCTGCTTGCAGAAACCACGACCGTGGGTTATCCTGCCAGAAATCAGGCAGCTTAACGGCCACTGCGCTCGCCAGCTCTGAGCGCTGTGAGTCCGGGACCCTGAGAATTTCTTCGTTCATTCTCAACGTCGTCAGTCACCAATGTGGGGAGACTTGAATAACGAAACCGAATTGTCTTTCATTTCAGTTTATTCAAGAAATCATTCCACTGTCTGCTCTTATTCTTGAGCAGCGAACAAAGAGAGTGAACACACCAAAGTTCTCTCATTTAAACCTTCTCACATCAAACCATTTCCCTCGCGGGGGAAATCACACATCTATATCAAAGTCTCTTTATTCACATTCATTAGCCTTTTATTTACATAACTCCCCCTTCTCTCTTCCCGAGCCTCAGTGGTCAGGAAGTCTTCTGTCCCCTGTCCTCCGCAGGGGGTCCAGGCTCTGTGGCTCCGCACCGCAGGGGGCTGGCTCTCCTTCATCGTGGTTAAATCACATATGCAGTGTCCAACATATACATGTCTCACAACACAGCCATAGCGGCCATATTTGTTTTGCTCTAATCCCACAGTCCAAGAAGATGGAAGTATTTCCTCCTCTTTGGTGTATTATGTGTCATCCATGACAACGTTTGCCTGCCACCTTGTGAACTGGCATGATCAGTACAAATCCTCAGTACAGCTGGGGAGTGTTTGGCACGTGATTATGAGTTGACAGGCGCAGCGCGGCGCTCTGCCACTAGGGGCACATGAAATATTAGCTTTTGGGTTAAGAACAGAGTCAGTCAATCATGTTAAATAAAACAAGTTAATTATGACAATGAGATGAAACAATATTAGCAAAATATTGACTTTTTGCCTGCTTGACAGTATTTTGATACTGACGCCAGCAGTCTTTTACAATCTGCAATGACACCTGCAGTTTGTCCTTTTCCCACCTGCATTCAGCTCTGCGGCACTCCTGTCTGACTGCACCAGTTCTGTCATTGAACCACGACTCAGGTTTGGATCGAGGCTGCTTGATTTTCAGTGGAGCCCCAGAGTCCAAGATGGTTTGGCAGGAGGAGTGAAACCAGGAGCAGAGTTCCTCCACAGACGAGATGGAGCCAGGAGGGACACAGAGCTGGTCAAAGGCAGCGGAAAACCGACCGGCAGTGGAAGGGTTAAAAACCCGGCAGTGCTGAGCAGGAGCGCGTTTTAGCTGCAGTGCACGACAGATCAGCCTCAAATAATACAGGCTAATGGTTGGACAATACAGTGTGACAGATTTCTAAATTAACAACAGACAGGCCATAGGAGATGACAAGATCTAACGTGTGTCCGTGCTCGTGTGTAGCACCACCAGTCACGGACTGCACCAGATTAAGAGAATCAATGAGATTTAAAAAGTCTTCCACCAGAGGTTTATCAGGACAACATCCATGCATGTTAAAATCTCCAATAATAAGAACACGATCATAATTTGTAACAATACCAGCCAAGAAATTGGCAAAGTAGTTTCAAAAGTCCTTCTTATATTTGGGTGGTCTGTATATGACAGCACACAGTAGTGGGTTAGAGCGACCCACGTCAAAGGAAGTCAGTTCAAAGCTTCCAGATCTTTGTCACAAAAACGAAATCCAGGCTGGAGCTGGAGCCTGGGCCTCAGCAGAACAGGAAACGCGGCACAGTGGTCTCAGGTGCAAGGGATGAACCCCACACTGGCGAGGCCAGGGACAGCAGTGGCGCCGGGGTTGGATCACCTCACCAAGGTCAGTCACAGGGACCAGGCAGGCATCAACAGGATCCAGGAAACGCCAGGACACAGAAACCCAGGGGTAGAATCCTCCCGGAGTCCGGGGAACAGGGAAGGAATGTGCCAGGTGGGCCTTCAGTTTCACCAGCCGACCACTGCGTTTCCCACGGCGATGGTGTGGCCTCCGCCTTTACTTGGAGAGGGGGGCTGAGGCCCGATACAGGGAAGGAGGGATATCTGACAGGAGCGGAGGCTTGTGACCACCATAATCAAACGAAAGAAGATCCTCGGCAGAAAGTCTAAGATCCAACAATGCTTGGTGGTTGTACACCAGTAAGGACTTGATTTCTTGAATACCGATGATTAAAAACAGAAAAAAAACAAGCAAAGCTGTCAGAGACAGATGGTCAGCCCCATACACTGGTGCCATCTTGACCTTTATGAGAAAAAGGTCAGATTTTTTTGAGAAAAAAGGTGCAATTTTTTGAGAAAAAAAGATGAAAATTTACAAGAATAAAGGCAGAAATTTCTGATTATAAAAAGGCAGAAAATTTATCGGAAAAAAGCTGCAAATTTACAACAATTTTTTTTTGAAAATTTATGAAAAAAATCACTGATTTTTAAGGAAAAAAAAGTTGCAAAACTTTAAGAAAAAGTTGCAGATTTATGAGGAAAAAATTACAAATCTACAAGAAAAAAAGTTGCTTTTCGTTTTTGCCTAGAATTAGTGGTTCAGTCATTTTATTCAGTAATGTGAAATAATGTACAAAGATTTATGAAATTAAGGGGACAATTCTCTCTCAGTAAGGGATGGCAGGTTAAAAAAATCACGTCCTGCCTGTCCTGTAATTATTTCCTAAAGTTGTAAAGATGGGACTGCTGTGACAGAAGCTTCCATTGTAGTTACACATGTTGGACTGTGGGGGCGCTGCAATCATTCATTCATTCATTCATCTTCTTCCGCTTAATCCTTTTCGGGGGGCGGGGTGGTGGTGCAGCTGGAGCCTACCCCAGCATATTTGGACGAGAGGCAGGGTACACCCTGAACAGATTGCCAGTCCATCAAACTGGGGATTCTAAATTGTCCTTAGGTATGACTGTGAGAGTGAATGGTTGTCTGTCTCTCTGTGTTGGCCCTGCGATGGACTGGCGATCTGTCCAGGGTGTACCCTGCCTCTCGCCCAAAGATGCTGGGATAGGCTCCAGCCCCCCCGCGACCCGAAAAGGATTATGCGGAAGAAGATGGATGGATGAAATTAGCTGCAGGTCACCTAGAGGGCGCTGGTGAGCAGATGCAAACAATCTACAGTGGTACCTCTTCTTACGAAATTAATTGGTTCCGGAAGTAGTTTCGTAACATGAAAATTCCGTAAGTAGAGACGTGTTTTACATGTAAATGCCCTAATCTGTTCCAAGCCCCCCAAAATTCAGACATAATTTTTTTATAAATCATAAAAATGCATCAAAACATGTAACAAATACATGTTACAATTAGATTACTGCACAATAAACATAAAATGAGAGTTGTACATAATGTAAAAAACAAAGAATAAAGTAAAGAATAAAAATTATGTTCATTTACCTTTCCGTTCTCCACGCGCTTCTTGTCCTTCTCCTCCCCTCCGTCCACATGCTTCGCGCCGCTGTGGGACAGCCTCTCGGACAGCTTCCTGGCCCAGTGTCTCAGGCTCAGGTCCGGGGACTCCCTCCTCTTGTCCATCGCGGCCAGCTGCACGTTCCCCGTGTACCACAGGATCCACCAGGCCAGGCTGAAAAAGATGACGAGCGCGCCCGTGAAGATGAGGAAGTCCCCGCAGAAGCGGCCCTCCATGTTCAGGTCGCCGAAGATGCGCCGAAGATGCCCACCAGGAGCACGACCAGACCCACGGCGTCAAACAGGAGCCCGAGGAAGAACAAGAGCGCGCACCTACCCACGCACCTATGGGCCATGCCGGAGCGCAGCGGAGAGGCCGAGTAGCAGCGCTGAGCGGCTCCGCTCCGTTTCCTGGAGGTACGGGAGCTGCGAGTAGCAGCGCGTACTGTATTTTTGCCTTTCGTATCCTGAAATTTCTTTCGTAACAAGAGGCAATATTTTCCCGTTGAGGCGTGTCGTAACCTGAAAATTCCGTATGCAGAGACGTTCGTAAGTAGAGGTACCACTGTACTAACTATAGTGTGAATGCTGATTAAGGATTCACACTATTGTATCGATGAAGTTATTCTGTGCTTTTTTGGAACTCTAACTACTTCAGCATACTTTCAGCTAGAAACTACGCTCAAACTTTAAAATGTTCAGCTTATTTAGGACCATCATGCTAATACTTTTGGTGTTTTAATGTTTTATTAAATTATTAACATTTTTTTGCTTAATTTTTGCATGACTTTCCATGAAGAAATTTTTTCAAATTCTCTTTTAGCTGCTTCAGTTGTTCAGCATTATAAGTTCAGCAAATGTTCAGCTAGAAAAAACAATTCAAATTTTAAAATACTTCTACAAGACTCGACTGTTCATGCTTTTCTTTTTGATATCTCAAATAGTTTTCGAATGGTTCAGCTTTAAAGTCGGGTAGGGATTTCAGCAAATTTCAGCATTTAACGTTGAAGCCAATGGGGAGAGCAACACACAGTGGACCAACACCAACAGATGACCTCTTTACAGATGAAAGTAAATCTTATATTTCATTTGGAAATCAAGGTCACAGAGTCTGTAAGAAGAGTGGAGAGGCACAGAATCCCAGTTGCTTAAGGTCCAGTGTGAAGTTTCCACAGTCAGTGACGGTTTGGGGAACCATGTCATCTGCTGGTGTTGGTCCACTGGGTTTTATCAAGTCCAAAGTCAGTACAGCCATCTACCAGGAAATTTTAGAGCATTTCATGCTTCCCTCTCTGACAAGCTTTATGGAGATGCTGATTTCATTTTTCAGCAGGACTTGGCAACCCCCCCCCACACACACACACACTGTCAAAAGTACCAAAATCTGGTTTATTGGCCATGGTATCACTGTGCTTGATTGGCCAGCAAATCCTCACCTAAACCCTAGAGAGAATCTATGAAGTATTGTCAAGATGAAGATGAGAGACACCAGACCCAACAATGCAGACGAGCTGAATGTTACATATGAGTTTTAAGTAGTAGCTAGATGGCGGCCGGGTTGGCCAGAGAATGGATGGGGGTTGTGGACTGCCGTCTCTGGTAGTGATGCCACCCGAGGTATAAAGGGCAAGTGCGGAAGGGGCTAGTCCTCTTTTGTCATAGACAACATCGCTGGCTGGAGAGCACTGAAAGTCCAAGGGTATTGTAAATAGTTGTTAATAATAAAGCTCCGTTAATAGCAATGTTGCGCTGGTCATTATTGCCTCATTATGGACTCAACATTTGGCGACGAGGTAAAAGCAGTTATGAAGAGGTCAGTTGCTGATTTTTGGCCGTTTCTGGAAGCACCAGGCGAGCCCCCCGTGCCCTGGCCTAGGTGGTTCGCCGCATTTACCAACTATCACTATGCACCAGTAAACATCCAGGGAACAGACATTGAGATGATGACATCCTACAAGTACTTGGGTGGTCATCTGAACAATAAACTAGACTGGTCACACAATACCGATGCACTCTACAAGAAGGGACAGCGCAGGCTATTCCTACTGAGGAGGCTAAGGTCTTTTGGTGTACAAGGGGTGGTCTTGAAGACATTCTATGACACGGTAGTGGCATCAACTATCACTTTTGGAATGGTCTGCTGGGGCAACGGCATTACAGCAGCTGATAGGAAGAAACTGAACAAACTAATCAAGAAAGCTCGCTCTGTCCTGGGGAAACGTCTTGACCCAGTGGAGGAGATAGGAGAGAGAAGGATGGTGGCTAAACTGTCATCTCTGCTGGAGTCCCAGTCCCACCCCATGCAGGACATACTGAACGCACTAAGGAGCTCATTTAGCAGTAGACTGCATCATCCTAAGTGCGCGACCGAGAGGTTTCGCAGGTCCTTCCTACCTACGGCTGTCAGACTGAATAACCTAAGCGGGGCTGCTTGCAGAGATAGCAAAAAAATGTGACGACCTAATAGTATTGAATGTAAAAGACGCAACAGACTTACACAAATGGTCCCCTCCAGCATACAACTAGGACAATGTCAGTCGCTACGGAGGGTGACAATATGTATGGGTACATATTCATACCATGTAGGGTAAATAAATAGACGGTTATGCTGTTTATTACATCTAGCTACAATGCTTTGCACTGTGTATATATATTTATATCCATATATATTGCAATCCTGGAATTTCCCCATTGTGGGACTAATAAAGGCTTATCTTATCTTATCAGGTGGCTTTGAACCTCAGCGAACTCGAGAAGCTTCACGTGAGGGCAGTTTTGGTCCATTATCTAGGCATGGAAGAGCAGAGGATTCTGGTAAACTTAGGAGGAGCTGATAGCGTTGATGAGATTGTGGAGCTAATGGTGCACTAACATCACCGTCCGACGCATTCAGTTTCGACAGCGCTGCCAGCGGACAGGAGAGTCTGTGAGAAGATTCATAGCAGACCTCCGTGAGCTGGCAAGGAAATGCAAGTTCAGGAACTTGGAGGATGAGATTATCCAGGACCAGCTGGTGGAGCATGCTCACTGTCCCGTGGTTCGATCGAGGCTCTTAACCCACCCAGATGAGCTGACATTGACCGCCGCTATTGAGCTAGCTCAGCAATTTGAGGCAGCTGAAACAATAGCAAGTGGCTTCAGTGAGAGAGCCGCTCCGACCCAGGATGAGCCTCGTTTAAAGGTGCTGACAGTGGACCCTGAGGATGAGGACAACGGGGATGATGAATACACCTCCGTGGTCAAGATTGGGTCTGCCCCAGGATCACCTAGATGTTACAGCTGTGGGTCTCCTAAACACCGCTGTAAGACCAGGGAATGTCCGGCAAAGGGCAAGCATTGTGGGAGGTGTGGCTTACTGAACCACTTTGCCAGGACCTGTAAGAATTTTGAGTGGAGGGTTCGACAGCGTGAGGCAGGTCCCTCACGAAGATTCCGACGATAGTTCATGCAGTTTCTCCGGCGACAGATGGACACGTTTGGCGCACTGTGTCGCTAGATGGCGTTGAAGTCTCGCTGATGGTGGACACCAGGGCGGCGACCTCCATGTTAAACTTGGCAACAATGAGGAGTCTGCTTCCCCACCACTGCATTCATAGAGAGACTGCACCCTGCTATGGCTACGGGATGAACAAGTTGGCTGTCGTGGGTTTTGTGGAATGAGAGGTGAAGTACAAGTCTGCAACGATGCCAGATGTTTATTTCTTAGTCACCGCAGCTGGAAAAAACATGATGGGGCGCAATACGTTCTATGGTCTTGTGTTTTACATCACCAACGTCACTGTAGAGGAGTGGTTGGGCTGCGGGTTGTGGGACCGACCTGTTCTGTGTGTGGAAGATGAGGAGGTGTGGGATCTTGATTGGTCTGGCGTTTCTGGAGGAGAGCACACCCGTCGCCACGCGATGTCATCCAGGGACGGACCCAGTGCCAGAGACCAAGTTACCCTTGGTGTAGTAGTAGTAGTAGATTAGTTTATTTGACAGGGTGGGAACTGGACGGCACGGCGAGACCCCTGGGACTGACTGGTAAGCACAAGGCGCCCCCTCGCTGAAGAAGGACGGGGTGAGACCAGAAAGAGCAGTGTTAAAGTGCTCCAACCAACGTCCTCCTAAGAGGACTTTGAAGCGGACCTGCGAGACGACTGGTTTCGAGGAGGAGGCTCACTTACGCTGTTGTGACCCGAAGAAGCATGCCAGGGCTCCTCTGAGGATCGGTGACCAAGTTTGCCCAAGGGTTGAAGTTCAGCTGAGGGGGACTCACGGAATGTGCGAACGGCGCAGGGACCAGGGGCAGCTCCAGGTGGTGGCTGCCCAGTCTGACTGGTATCTGGGCCTGTCGGCCTAGACGTGGAGGCACCCCAACGAGCTGCGCTATAGTGGAGAAGAGGAGACGGTGCAGTTCAGCTCCAGACGCCAAGAGGAGAAGGCACTCTGGATGGGAACCACAAGATGGCAATCCAGGGGGAGGGCTCTCCACGGGATGTGTAACATGTCTGGGGTGTGTTTGTTAGTGAGTTTTAAGTTTTATGCCTCAGTGTCATGGTGTATATAGTTATGGTCCTATTGGGTTTGTGTCGTGGAAGAATCTTTTAAAACAAGTGAATTAGTGGAAGTGTTTGAATTAACTGTATTGTAAAAGTAAAAGTGAAATATAATTCTAAGTAACTGTCATAGATTCGGGAATTAAAAAAATAAAGTATGGATTATATTATGGAAATTTTGGTAAATTGAAATGAAGAGGGGACTTAAGTGTTTTATCAGTACATTGGATGGGTGTAAAGAGATAATCACTGAGTTGATTACAGTAGGGCTAAATGGTGTGTAATTTTACAAAGAAGTTGAAATTTGAGTATATTGACTGTGTATATTGTTAAAGTGACAATTTTGGTCTTGAATACCCAACACTGTGAATTTTTTGATGTGCTCAAGTGTGGGGTGTGTGTGTTGGGGTGTGTGCCGCCAATAGGGGGGTTGTTTTGGTTCTATTTTTATAGTGTTATTTGTCTGGTGTATTGAACTGTTCCGGGATTGCGTTATTTAGAAACACGGCTTATTTTTTATTTTGGACTTTGAGGGACAAGGCGGCAGAATAACCCACCTGGCTGTGTAGGGGGCGCTGGCAGTCTACCCGGCCCCCCAGCCTTGCTTGTGTGAATGGATAGGTTCATTATTTATTTCTGTACATCACTCTATTAAAGCAAGAAATCTGTGTGTGTGTGTGTCTGTGTGTCTGTCATGTTTATAGGACATCATAGGATGGCCTATGAACTCAGGCGTCATAGGACTCTCGATGCTGTCATAAAGATATGATGTCTATATGACGGCACATAGACAGATGTGTCTTTATGATGTCATATGGTTCAAAATTGGTGAGTAAGTCACAGGGCCAGTCTTTACAGCGCATTTGTGTTTTCTGCACAACAGATTTCTGCAGCCATGGCCAATTCTACATTGCCGCGAACAGAGTTGCCAGATCAAGCAGTCTTTGTATTGTTGCTGAAGATGAAGAAACTAAGAAAAAGCATCACTTTCTCAGCAATGTCATTTTTCAAGAGGTGCTGATGTGGAACCTTGATGAATGCCAGTCTACACTACAAATGTGTAAAATGCCAAGCAAAGCGCTGATTTTCTCCGGGTGCTCCGATTTCTTGGTTTCGACAGGCATGCACGGGCCTA
Organism: Pholidichthys leucotaenia; assembly: GCA_020510985.1. Classification (NCBI taxonomy): domain Eukaryota; kingdom Metazoa; phylum Chordata; class Actinopteri; order Cichliformes; family Pholidichthyidae; genus Pholidichthys; species Pholidichthys leucotaenia. The sequence goes on from CM035849.1 coordinate 43,125,870, forward strand.
CCTGAACAGGGTCAAAAGCCATTTTTTGCTCAGATCTATTTTCATGATCCTGCCCATGAACTAGAATTACAACGCACCTATCCCTCAACCAGTGGTCTGAAGGAAGACGAAGAAGATCCACCAGATGGAGAGCAATACAATGAGGAGAACTGCTGCACATCAGAAAAGATGCCGTGAACATGAAACACCCTCAGGATCCAGCAGTACGCTGCAGGCATGACTGTGAACAACACAGCTGTCTGAGATAGGAGGAGACCCTTCAGCAACGGGCATGCAGCAAAGCTTGCTTATACTTGGTTTCTACGGGCATGGACGGGTATGTACTAGTAGTTGTTAATTGAAGTTAATTGAAGTTGTTAATTGAAGTCTGCTCCAGTCACTGCTCTCTCCCCCTTGGGAACACTCTACCACTGCAGCCCACTTACTCCAGAATTCAATTCAATTCAACTTTATTTATATAGCACCATTTCACAACAACAGTCATCTCATCGCACTTTCAACTGTAGGGGAAACCCCCACAATTGCAGAAAGACCCCAGCAATCAGGCGATCGATCGACGGTGGAGAGGAAAAACTCCCTTTTAACAGGAAGAAACCTCCAGCAGAAGCAGGCTTAGGGAGGGGCAGTCATCTGCTGCGACTGGCTGGGGTGCGAGGGGATAGAGAAGATGAAAATACCAAAGATGTAGAGAGCAAACAGCATGGTGGGGATTCAAACTATGGGAGAGAACAAACAGATGTTAATGACCAGCAAAAAAAAAAAAATTCATTGAGACTGAAGAAAGGAGTGAAGCCCAGTGCAATTATTGGAGGTCCGGCTGTGAAAACCCAATAGCAGCATAACTAAGGGAGGGTTCAGAAATACATGATCCCTCCTTAATTGTAGGCTATATCAAAAAGGAAGGTTTTAACCCTATTCTTAAAAACAGAGATCGAGTCTGTCTCCCGAATCCAGATTGGCAGCTGGTTCCACAAGAGAGGAGCTTGATAACTGAAGGCTCTGCCCCCATTGTACTTTTGGAGATTCTAGGTATTCCAAGTAATCCAGCATTTTGGGAGCATAGTGCTCTGTTAGGATAATAGGGTAATATCAGATCTTTTAAATAAAAAGGGGCCTGATTGTTTAGAGCTTTGAAAATGAGAAGGATTTTAAACTCAATTCTAAACTCTATGGGAAGCCAATGAAAGGAGGCCAGAACCGGAGAGATATGATCTCTCTTTCTAGTACCTGTTAAAACTCTTGCAGCAGCATTTTGGATCAACTGAAGACTTTTTAGAGATGCTTTAGGACAACCTGATAATGAAGAGTTACAATAATCTAATCTCGAGCTAACAAAAGCGTGGATCAGTTTCTCAGCATCACTCTGAGGCAAGATGCTCCTAATCTTGGCAACATTACACAAATGACAGAAGGCAGTCTTAGAAACAAATTTAATAGATGATGCTTCAAGACCTCTATCATTGTACCGGTGGCAAAGAAACCAGTGGTGTCCAGTGGTGTCCTGTTTGAATGACTGTTGTCCTGTTGCACTTACACCAATTGTGATGAAGTGTTTTGAACGGCTTGTCAAACCACACATCACAGCCTGCCTCCCTGCATCACACGACCCGCTCCAGTTTGCATATCGTTCAAACCGCTCCACGGAGGATGCTATAGTCACCACCCTACACTCTGTCATCACCCACCTGGACCAGAAAGACACCTACGCCAGACTCCTGTACATTGATTTCAGTTCAGCATTCAACACCATTATTCCCCAGAGACTGATGGAGAAATTACTCCTTCTAGGTCTGAACACCGCCACATGTCTCTGGATCCTGGATTTCCTGACTGAGAGACCTCAGTCTGTCCGGGTTGGAAACAACATCTCCAACTCTGTCACGCTGAGTACCGGAACCCCTCAAGGCTGTGTACTCAGTCCACTGTTGGTTACACTTCTAACACATGACTGGGGATCCAAACACGAGGGGAACCAGATTATTAAGTTTGCAGATGACACCACGATGGTGGGACTTATTCAGAGGGATGAGGAATCAATGTACAGGGAAGAAGTGAGAGACCTGGAGGGCTGGTGCAGGGAGAACAATCTGGTGCTCAACGTGGACAAAACGAAGGAGATGATTATCGACTTCGGGCGGTCTCAGCCTGAACACGTCCCCCTCAGCATCGGCGGCCGTTTAGTGGAGAGAGTAGAGAACATCAAGTTCCTCGGAGTGCAGATCTCGCAGGACCTTACCTGGAGCAAGAATTCCTTGGAGATCAGGAAGCGGGCTCAGCAGAGACTACACTTCTTGAGGAAACTCAAACAGGCCTCTCTCCCCATCTGCATCCTCAGAACCTTCTACAGAGGTGTGGTGGAGAGTGTTCTGACGTACTGCATTGCTACATGGTGCTCTAGCTGCAGTATGTCAGACAAAAAAGTCCTGCAGAGGATAGTCAAGGGGGCGGAGAGGGTAATTGGAGTCTCCCTCCCCTCTGTCCAAGAACTTTTTCAGAACCGTTGTAGGAGCAGGGCACTGAACATTGTCAAGGACCGTTCTCACCCTCTGCATAAACACTTTGAACTTCTTCCATCTGGTAAACGATTCCGGAGCATCAGAGGCAGAACCACCAGACTGATCAACAGCTTCCTCCCACAAGCTGTCAAGATGCTGAACAGCTGACCCGGAATCTCTCATACACACTACTGCACCTACGGACATTTTGTATATTATAGTTAGTTATTCTTTTTCCCCAAGTATGTCTCAGGGATGTGTGAATGGATGGGGGATGGGGGGTGGGGGTGGGGGGTGGAGCTATGTGGGAGTGTGTCTTAATCATGCTGCTTCTTATATGGATGCCGAGAGAAACGCAATTTCATCTTGCCTGCACTACAGTTGTATGTACAGCAATATGACAATAAAGTTTGATTTGATTTGATTTGATTTAATATGTGAATTGAAAAACAGATCTTGATCAAAAATAACTCCAAGGTTGGGCTGCACGGTGGCGCAGTGGTTTAGCACTGTGGCAGCACAGTTTTACCCTCGGCCGGGGGATCGTGGGTTCGATTCCAGCCCCCGACCAACAGTGAGCTGTGTGGAGTTTGCATGTTCTCCCCGTGTTGCGCGGGTTTACTCCGGGATTTCTCCGGTTTCCTCCCGCATACCAAAAACATGTAGGTTTAGGGCACTCGCGCACGCAGCGACCAGCAGCCGGTGGCTTGTCACCAGACTGCAAACCGAATCTACCTACGGGTACAAATAAGTAACAAAAAAAAAAAAAAAAGGTTCCTCACAGAGCTATTAAGAGAAAGAGTAACTGCATCCAAACTAAAAGTTTGATTTGGAAAGGTATTTATAAAGTTTGTGGGACCAACAAGAATGACTTCAGTCTTATCTGAATTTAATAGCAGGAAATTACAAGTCATCCAAGCTTTGATTTCATTAAGACAGGCTTCTAACTTGGCTAATTGATTACTATCATCTGGCTTCATTGGCAGGTATAATTGTGTGTCATCTGCAAAACAATGAAAATGTGTACATGCTTTCTAATAATGTTGCCTAACGAAAGCATATTTAAACTAAAGAGTAGGGCCTAGCACAGATCCCTGTGGAACTCCATGACTGAGGTTTGAATTGAAAGAAACTCATTATTGACATGAACAAACTGGAACCTATCAGATAATCAGATCTAAACCACTGCAACGAAGTTCCATTAAGTCCAACATAGTGTTCTAATCTATCAAGTAGAATATTATGATCGATAGTATCAAAAGCTGCACTAAGGTCTAAAAGGACAAATACAGAAACAAGTCCATTATCAGATGCGATCAGGAGGTCATTAGTGACCTTCACTAAGGCTGTTTCAGTACTATGATGGATTCTAAACCCAGATTGAAACTCTTCAAATAAACCATTTCCCAGCAAGTGGTCCAATAATTGCGTAGCAACAACTTTTTCTAAGATTTTTGAAATGAAAGGGAGATTAGTGATTGGTCTATAGTTAGCTAAAACTCCTGGATCCAGCATTGGCTTTTTGAGTAAGGGTTTAATTACCCTTAATTACCCAGTCCAGGACTGAGTGGGTGTAAGAATTGATGTTTGTGTGGGAACCACAAGTAGCCTGAGAGGTGAACATACTCCAGTCTATGTTCCTGAACTTTTCCTGGAGTACAGAGTCAACCCCCTCTGGCCACACTTTGATGGTCCTCACTGATGGCTTCACTCGGTTGATGAGCGGTGCATACTTGGGGGTGAGGAACAAAGATAGGTGATCAGACTGACCTAGGTGGGGGAGGGGAGTTGCTGTGTAGGCTCCCACAATGTTGGTGTAAACGTGGTCCAGTGTTTTGTCCCCTCTTGTGTGACAGGAGACATGCTGGTAGAATTTAGGAAGCACTGTCTTGAGGTTAGAGTGGTTCTAAAATCACCCGCCACAATAAATGCTGCCTCTGGGTGTGCAGTTTGTTGATTGCTAATAGCTGCATGCAGTTCGCATACCCGTCAAGTGATACGGTTTCGCCGTATTTTAATATGGGGAAAATGCAATTTTAGCAAATACGGGCGTATTGCCATTTCTGTACGCCAAAAAGAAAAATATACAGCGAAAAAAAAAAAAATATTGAGAGAACCTAAAATCAACTGAACAGTAATTCGATACCTGGCGAAATTGAGCGCACCTAAGCAGTCTTTTTGTGATTTTCAAAATGGCTTCATGCAGCGCGCCGCCGGCGAAGAAAACAAAGCTTGAAGAAAAGGGAAATCGAGGGACTGGACGTCACCGAAAAGAATGGGAGAGTCCGAGCTTTGAGAAATTGGCATAGACAGACTCAAACCCGCCTTTGTAGCGGCGGACGAGCATACGCATACGCTCATCTGCATCAGATCGTACCTGACAGCCAGACCCACACTGCAGGGCGGCGCCTTTTTAGTCCTTCATGCTTCCTAGACACACTGGATATAAAGTATCAAACTTCAGCTTTCAGTAGATCAAACCCAATGAAGGTGATGATTTACAGTAGGTGAGAATAGGGAAACACCATCTTTGACTGACAGCGCTGTTCAGATTCAGCAGGGCATATGCTGCTCCATGATAGCTATGGCACTAAAAAACAGACTTTTCAATTTTATATAATTTAGCTAAAATACAGAAATGTTACACATTTATGAGGGCTGTTCATAAGAGATTTCCCCTGAGTCATCTTCCATGGACTGAGAAGACTCAACCTTGGCACATTTATTAGTCTTTCTCTGCATAGTTACCACCAAGGGTTACACATTTCTCCTATCGCTTTATGCAGCTGCGGAGACCTCACCTGTAGAAGTCTGCAGGCTGTGCCAGAAGCCACAACTTGACCATGGAAATCAGTATTTCATTGTCTTGGAAGCGCTTGCCCTTCAAAAATGGCTTCATTGTTGGAAAAAGGTGGAAGTCAATGGTGTAAGGTAGGGAGGGGAAGTGGGGTGAGGAAGGATTAAATAGCCACAGGACTGTGCTTCCCTCTGGGCAACGTAAGTTGTGAACCCGGCATTATCTTGCAGGAAGCGGACACCTTTGGTCAGCATGATGATTGCTTTTGATGACCTTCTGCAATTTCTGCAGCAGTGAAGTGCAGTAAGTCCCAGTAATTGTGGTACCCTTTACCTGGCAATCCATCATCACTACTCCATGCTGGTCCCAAAAGACCGTGAGCATGGCCTTGCCTGCCAAGGGTTGGACATGTGCCTTCTTCAGAGGTGGTGAGTCATAACGCTTCCATTGCTTCAACTGGGCTTTAGTTTCTGTGTCATAGTGATGGACGTATGTTTCATTCTATGTGATTAGTTTGTCAAAGAAGTTGTCTCATTTTTTTTTTTTTGGTGCATGGCCAAAAGAGCCTGACAGTATGTGACTTGTTCCTGCTTCTCAAGTTCATCCTGCCTATCATCAACAACTTCAACACCATCTTTCAAGCAGACGAGAGCAAGATAGGCAGTCTCCTCCCTGAAATGGATCGTCTCTTGAGAAAACTATTGGTCAAATTTGTTCAAATGAAGTATGTAAAGGCGACCAATGACCTACGAAGGTTGGATTTCCTGGACAGTGACCTGCAGCACTCTGAGGAGTTTATCGCCATTGGACTGGAAACCAGAGAAGCCCTACAAACCCATGAACTTGACCCAGGCACAGAGCTGAAGTTCTTTGAAGCAGTAAGAGGCTTCTATGAAACTGTAGTGAGAAAGATGCTCAACAAGTTCCCCTTTGACGACAAAATTCTGCCACACCGCTCTGTCCTCGACCCCAGGAAAACAGAGTCCCTGACCTATGGCCCCATTGTAGAGCTTGCTGCTGCATTTTGCCCGACTGTTGATACAGAAGAGCTGAAAGAAGAATGGGAGGACCTGCAACTGCTGCCAGAAAACACAGTGCCTCTACAAGACAAGGATGGCAAGCCTGTCCGTGTTGATATCTACTGGGGTCAGGTGATGGCCTTGAAGACAGCCCTTGATGTGCCCCGCTTCCCCCAGCTCCTCAAAGTGTACTCAGCACTGCTTTGCTTTCCTCACAGCAATGCTGACAGTGAGAGGGCTTTCAGCATGGTCAGGAAAATTCACACCGACTTCAGAAAAGGTATGCTCCCAGAAACTCTGACTTCTTTCATGCAAGTGAAAATGAATTGTGACACTCCATGCTTCAAGGTCAAGCCTTCAAAAGAAATGCTAGAGTCAGCAAAGGCTGCTACTTGGAACTACAACAAGCAGCATCAGTGAACATTTTCTTGTTTCAAGTTCATCCAAGTTCATCAAAGTGCATAAGTGTAATAAAGCTGACAGTTAAAAACTCTTTAATTCCAAGTGTATATAACTAGCTGACAATTATATCTTGCTGACAATTAAGAACTATATTCAGAATTATTCTTATTGTGTACTTTCAAATTAAGCAATCTACCTCGTGCTAATGTAAATTTGAAAAATATTGTTTTTTTCAAATTATTTTTATTTATTTATTATTAATATTATCATTTATTTTTTTAATTAATTTATTTTTTTGTGCAACTTGGCTTATTATTTTCACATTATCAAAAAGTTATGGCTCAAGATTGTGTCCATATACGTGTACATTTGAATAAATATGTTTGAAATAGTTCATGTTGCAATTGTTGTTGTTTGTTTGGATTTTGTTTGGGTTTTTTTGCTTCAGTTTTCTTTCATCTGCCGATAAATACAGTTTTTAAGTACTCAGTACAGGTGTGAAAGCCCCCCCAATAAGGGAGGCATGAGGTATGCCTTGACAGGTATGAGTTCGTTCATAGCAAGCTTAGCATTAGCATCTGGAGAGATATAAGCAGCTGTTATGATGGTACAAGTGAACTCCTGTGGCAGATAGAAAGGTCTACATTTAACCATGAGAAACTCCCAACAGTGACAGAGTTTGTGCACCAAGCCTTAACAAATTAAGCCTTATTAACAAATTAATTAAATTAAATTAACAAATTAAGACACATGGCATAGAGGAAACAATCTGCATAAATTTGGTAACAACATCATCTGAGAGGCATCTACTGTAGTAATATTTTTTCCTAAGGAGCCAAATAGTCAGAAATAGTAAAAGCTGTTAACACACAATAGTCTGACAGTACAGGGTTATGAGGAGACACTACCAGATTTTCTATTTCTATGCCATATGACAGAACAAGGTCCAACATAAGGTGGAGATAATGGGTAGAATTTCCTACTTTCTGAGAAAACCCCATCGAGTCTAATATTGAATTAAATGCCAAATTAAGGCAATCATTAACTCCATCTACATGTATATTAGTCCCCTGGTGTAGGGAACCCACGCTGGGATAATCATCTCAGACTGGAAGCAGAGGGGAGGGGAATATTCCCTCTGCCGGCAGAGCGTGGGGGATTAAATGAAGGACAGTGCGTATTGTAATGTGTGAAGGTATTGTGATACAAGATTTCAGGCAATAGGGGGAAGGAAAGGAGTGATATAAAAGGAGAGACCCTGGTGTATTGAAGGAAGTCTTTTTCTGTGTATGAATGCAGAGAGAGAGAAATAAAGTCATCTGTCGTGCAGGTCTGGTTCCTTTATTTGCACTCTCCACACGGGTGACCCTTGACAAATTATGGAACATGAGGCAAGAACCCCGGAGTCGGCCCGCACGGGAAGCCCCAGCAACGCAGCAAGCATCCCAGAGATGGCCAGACGGGAAGCCCCAGCAATGCGTGTGCTGTTTCGGTCAAATTACCGGACTTTTGACTGCACGACCTGCAGTCTTGGTTCCACCACACCGAGGCTCAGTTCACCCTCCGGGGAATAACGGCAGATGACACCAGATATTACTATGTGGTCGCAGCGCTGGACGCTCGCATGTCTCAGCAAGTAGCAAGCCTGCTCCAACAGCCTCCAGCCCACGATAAATACGGGGCTCTCAATGCCGCGCTGACCCGGCGCTACACACTCTCGTACTGTGAGAGAGCGGAGAGGCTCCTGAGGTGCTCCGAGTTAGGAGAAGGGTCGGCGGTCGAACTAATGGAGAAGATGTTGGCGTTGATGGGCACAGATGACGGGCATTTTCTGTTTGCACACCTTTTCCTCCAGAACCTCCCAACAGAGGCAAGAGCGGTCCTGGCCAACTCATCGTTGCTGGCCGCACTCGGCTACCGTGCGCTAGCCCGGGAGGCAGATCGGATCATTCTCACCACCAGAGCCCTCACAGTGAACGCAGTGGCGTTGGAAACCAGCAAGATGATCAGCGGAGGCGAGGAGCCAGCGACAGTAGCGGCAACAGGGGCCAGAAGGCGCCAGAGAGACACGCTCTGCTTCTACCGCCGCTTTGGAGAAAACGCACGCAGATGTATGCCACCGTGCAAATTCAAGCGTTTGGGAAATTGCCAAGGCTGGCAGTAAGTAGCAGCTGCGACCGCTGATGAAGAAAACAAGCTGCTCTACGTGACGGACTTGCGCTCGGGGAGACGGTTCCTCGTGGACTCTGGCTCCCAAAAGAGCCTCCTCCTGCCGTCCTATGCCAACCGGCTAGCGGGAGCTAGCAGCCCCAAGCTGATAGCCGCAAACGGCTCGGACTTTAGGTGACAGGACACTGACTGTATCCCTACACGGCCATATGTACGAGTGGACATTCGTCATAGCGGCATGCAGTTTCCCAATCTTGGGAGCTTATTTTCTGTGTGCACACGGGTTGCTAGTCGATGTTGCTAACAGACGCCTGATTAATGCAATGTCTTTTGAGTCTCTTCCCTGTACAGCTCGAAGGGCCGAGCCAGCAGCACTAGCCAACGTCACAGCTCCAGGCGTTAAGTTCCACACACTGCTCACTCAGTTCCCAGCACTCACAGTCCCGACGTTTTCGATGGCCATCACTAAACATGGGGTGGAACACTTTATCACCACCACTGGGCTGCCCGTTTTCACACAACCTCGGCGCCTGGTCGCAGCTAAACTGGCCATAGCGCACGAGGAGTTTGCCAACTTGGAAAGGTTGGGCATCATCAGGCGCTCAAACAGCCCATGCGCATCTCCACTACACATGATCCCTAAGGCTGAGGGATCATGGTGACCGTGCGGAGATTTCCGCAGATTGAATAACACCACAGCGCATGACCACTACCCAATTCCCCTTATTCAGGAATTTCCGTTCACCTCGCCGGGGCACGCATTTTTTCTAAAATAGAAATGATCCGCGGTTACCACCAGGTCCTGGTGTGCGCGGAGGACATACCCAAAACAGTGGTAATAACTCTGTTTGGCTTGTTTGAGTTTTTACGCATGCCCTTCGGATTAAAAGGCACGGCACAGACATTCCAACGCATGATGGATGCGGTGTTGCGCGATCTGCCGTTTGTGTTTGTCTACCTGGATGATATCCTGGTGGCCAGTGCGTCCGAGGTCGAACACGTAACCCACCTCAGGACAGTTTTCCGGAGTTTGGAAGAGCACGGGTTAATAATCAACCTGGGGAAATGCCATTTCAGTGTGACGGGATTGACTTTTTGGGGCACCGCATCTCACCGGAGGAAGCAATATCCTTGCCGGACAAGGTGCGTGCCGTGGTGAATTTTCCCCGGCCTCAGACGGTCAGGGCGTCAGGGCAAGACTTTTTGCGGATGGTTAACTTTTATACCCGGTTCCTCCCCCGCGCAACTCAGCTCATGCAGTCATTGTACGCTGTGCTCAAGAAACAGAAGCCGGCGGACAGAGTTGAATGGGCTCCGGAGTGGGAGCAGGCATTCTTCTGAGGTTAAAACAGCCCTGGCAAACACCGCACTGTTGGCGCACCCGGATAGCGCTCATTACCGACACCTTGGACGTGGCCATAGGGGCCATCGTGGAGCAACGCGTCGCCGGTTCTTGGCAGCCGCTCGCTCTTTTCAGCAGGGCTTTGCGCGACAGTGAGTGTAAATACAGCACGTTCGACAGAGAGTTGCTGGCTCTCCACCTGGCCATACACCACTTCCAGTTTTGGCTGGAAGGACGCAGCTTCAATTCAATTCAATTCAATTCAACTTTATTTATATAGCGCCATTTCACAACAACAGTCATCTCATAGCACTATCAACTGTAGGGAGGACCCCCACAGTTGCAGAAAGACCCCAGCAATCAGGCGATCCCCTGTGAGCAAGCACTTGGCGACGGTGGAGAGGAAAAACTCCCTTTTAACAGGAAGAAACCTCCAGCAGAACCAGGCTCAGGGAGGGGCAGTCATCTGCTGCGACTGGCTGGGGGGTGAGGGGACAGAGAAGAAGAAAAGAACAGACATGTAGAGAGCAAACAGCACGATGGGGACTCAATCTATGGGAGAGAACAAACAAATGTTAATGACCAGCAAAAAAAAAAATATTTCATAGAGAGTGAGGAAAGGAGTGAGGCCCAGTGCATTACTGGAGGTCCCCCGGCTGACTAAACCTATTAGCAGCATAACTAAGGGAGGGTTCAGAAACACATGATCCCTCCCTAATTGTAGGCTATATCAAAAAGGTAGGTTTTAGCCCTATTCTTAAAAACAGAGATCGAGTCTGACTCCCGAATCCAGATTGGCAGCTGATTCCACAGGAGAGGAGCTTGATAACTGAAGGCTCTGCCTCCCATTGTACTTTTGGAGATTCTAGGTATTACAAGTAAACCTGCATTTTGGGAGCGTAGTGCTCTGTTAGGATGATATGGTAGTATCAGATCTTTTAAATAAAAAGGAGCCTGATTGTTTAGAGCTTTGTAAGTAAGAAGAAGGATTTTAAACTTAATTCTAAACTCTATGGGAAGCCAATGAAGGGAGGCCAGAACCGGAGAGATATGATCTCTCTTTCTAGTACCTGTTAAAACTCTTGCTGCAGCATTTTGGATCAGCTGAAGACTTTTTAAAGATGTTTTAGGACAGCCTGATAATAAAGAATTACAATAATCTAATCTCGAGCTAACAAAAGCGTGGATCAGCTTCTCAGCATCACTCTGAGACAAGATGCTCCTAATCTTGGCAATATTACGCAAATGATAGAAGGCAGTCTTAGAAACAAATTTAATATGTGAATTGAAGGACAAATCCTGATCAAAAATAACTCCAAGGTTCCTCACAGAGCTATTAAGAGAAAGAGTAACTGCATCCAAACTGAAAGTTTGATTTGGAAAGGAATTTCTAAGGTTTTTTGGACCAACAAGAATGACTTCAGTCTTATCTTGTTGGTCCTTCACTGCGTTCGTGGACCGCAAGCCACTAATGTACGCAATGGCCAAGGTTTTGGAACCATGGTCGGGCTGGCAGCAGAGACAGTTGGCCGCGATCTCGGAGTTTACGACCGATATTAAGCATGTAGCTGGTAAACTGAATGTGGTGGCGGACTGCCTCTCGCATGCAGTAGTGGCCCCAGGCTGCGTCGGGATAGATTATACAGCCATGGCCGCAGAGCAGATTGGCGATGCGGACGTGTGCACACTCCAGTCTGGACCAACAGGGTTAAGGCTGGAGAGCAGAGTAGTGCAAGACGAAAGCCCCCCCCCCCCCCCGCCAATCTGTGACGTCTCCACGGGACGCCCGTGCCCGGTGGTCCCAGTTGCTTGGCGCTGCCAAGTGTTTGAGTTAGTTCACGCTCTGGCGCACCCAGGAGTGTGCGCGTCAGTCAAAATGGTTGGAGCGAAGTTCATATGGCCAGGCCTGCGCAAACAAGTGAAAGAGTGGGCTGCAGCCTGCGTAGCGTGCCAATGAGCCAAAGTACACAGACACACGAAGGCCTCTTTGGAGCCGTTTCGTGTACTGGCTAAGAGGATCGACCATGTTCACGTGGACCTCGTGGGCCCCCTCCTGCCATCACAGGGGTTCACACACCTTCTGACAGTGGTGGACCGCACCACACGATGGCCAGAAGCAGTCCCGCTAGCGGCAACCATGTCCGCAGACGTGGCGCGCACTTTTTTGACAACATGGGTGGCACGTTTTGGCATCCCGTCGGACATCACGTCTGATAGGGGCCCTCAGATGGTTTCTGACCTCTGGTCTGCAATGGCCCATAGCCTGGGTGTAGCAATTCATCGCGCAACCACGTACAACCCACAGGCCAGTGGGTTATGTTGTGGAGTGTGTAAATGAAGAGGCAGATTCATTTCAGACGATTTATTACACACTCACATCTCACAAGCAAAGAACAGACTGAACATTTCAGCAGGCACTCTCCTCTTAAGTTTCATTGCATTTCTCCACACACAACATGACATTTGCATCACACTGCATTCAACCCCCCTACGTCCTTGACTCCTTCCTGCTATCTCGCCAGGAACATCCTGAGTATTGTTCTCCCTTGTTTATCCACTGTCTCTTGTCCGAGATGCTAAATAATCTGGCTCCCCCAAGGTGCTAAACTCCCCCCCCCCCAGCATCTTAGATAGAACAATAGAATAACAGTCCACATGCTGTGATAGAACAATAGAATATCAGTCCACATGCTGCTTGGGCTTCCGTCTCCTCCCGTATCTGCTGTAACTGGGGTTTACCACCTCCGTGGCGCTGCTGTGCCGGTGAGGGGCTGCTGGGAGTGTGTCTGACTGCGGGTGGGCTGTGACTGGGGGGGGGGCACTTCGGTCTGTCCGTGTGGCTGCTCTGGTGAATCGCTTCCCTGGGGAGCTCTCCGTGGGGGTCTTCCACGCCGAGGGGCCCTAGCCAACAGCACTTGCTCGTCCACCCCAACGAAAGCGGGTTTGAGTCTGTCTATGCCAATTTTTTCCCTCCTATCCCCCAAGTCTAGCAAAAAAATGCTTATTCCCTGTTTTCAACACTCTGAACGGTCCATCATAGGGTGGGCGCAATGGAGGGTGGTGGGCGTTGTGTCTGACAAACACGAACTCTGCGCTCTTCAAAGTTTTAGGCACGAAAACACGCGGAAAACTGTGGTGGGCAGGGCCCGGCAGTGTGCCTGTGTTTGCGCTACGCTGCAAAAGCTGAGACGGGCAGCTGTCCGGCGCGGGATTATCTGGTAGAAATTCCCCGGGCAGCCGTAGTGGCTGCGCAAAAACGAGCTCCGCCAGGGAAGCTTCCAGGTCCTCTTTCGGCGCAGAGTGCAACCCCAATAAAACCCACGGCAGCCTGTCTACCCAATTTGCATCCGTCAATGAAGCCCTGAGTGCTGCTTTCAGTGATCTATGAAAACGCTTGCAGAACCCATTGGCCTGTGGGTTGTACGCGGTTGTGCGGTGAATTGTAACACCCAGGCTGTGGGCCATCGCGGACCAGAGTTCGGAAACAAATTGAGGGCCCCTGTCGGACGTAATGTCCGACGGGACTCCAAAATGCGCCACCCATGCTGTTAAAAAAGCGCGTGCCCCGTCCGCGGACGTGGTTGCCGCTAGTGGGACCGTTTCTGGCCAGCGCGTGGTGCGGTCCACCACTGTCAGGAGGTGCGTGCACCCCTGTGATGGCGGGAGGCAGCCCATGAGATCCACATGAACATGGTCGAACCTCTTAGCTGGAATACGAAACGGCTCCAAGGGAGCCTTTGTGTGTCTGTGTACCTTGGCTCATTAGCACGCCACGCAGGCTGCAGCCCACTCTTTCACTTGTTTGCATAGGCTCGGCTACACAAACTTCTCTCTCACCATTTTGACCGACGTGCGCACTCCTGGCTGTGCCAGAGTGTGAACCGACTCAAAAACGCGTCGGCGCCACGCAACCGGGACCACCAGACGCGGGCGACCCATGGAGACATCGCAGATTGGGTGGGGGGGCATCTTGCAGCACCCTGCTCTCCAGCCTTAACCCTGTTGGTCCAGACTGGAGCGCGCGCACGTCTGCATCGCTAATCTGCTCCGCGGCCATGGCTGTGTAATCTATCCCCACGCAGACCGGGGCTGCCACGGCGCACGAGATGCAGTCCACCACCACATTCAGTTTACCCGACACATGCTGAATATCGGTAGTAAACTCTGAGATCACGGCCAGCTCTCTCTGCTGCCGGCTCGACCACGGTTCTGAAACCTTGGCCATCATGAATGTTTGCGGCTTGTGGTCCACGAACACGGTGAAGCTGCACCCTTCCAGCCAGAACTGGAAGTGGCGTATGGCCAGGTGGAGAGCCAGCAACTCCCTGTCGAACACGCTGTATTTACGTTCGCTGTCGCACAAAGTTCTGCTGAAAAAGGCGAGCGGCTGCCAAGCCCCGGCGATGCGCTGCTCCACGACAGCCCCTGTGGCCATGTCTGAGGCGTCGGTGGTGAGTGCTATGCGGGCCGCCGGGTCCAGATGTGCCAGCAGTGCAGTGTTTGCCAGGGCTGCTTTAACTTCCGAGAACGCCCGCTCTTGCTCCGGGGTCCATTCGACCCCATCCGCAGGTTTCTGTTTCTTGAGCGCGGCAAACAATGGTTGCATGAGCTGTGCTGCGCGGGGAAGGAAACAGTTATAAAAGTTCACCATCCCCAAAAATTCCTGCAGCGCCCTGACCGTCTGAGGCCGGGGAAAATCCGTCACGGCACGCATCTTGTCGGACAGCGAGATCGCTCCTTCCGGAGAGACGCGGTGCCCCAGAAAATCAATCTCCGTCATGCCAAACTGGCATTTCACCGGGTTGATTATTAACCCGTGTTCCTCCAACCTCCGGAAAACCATCGTGAGGTGGGTTTCATGTTCATCTTCGGATGCTACCAGGATATCGTCCAGGTAGACGAACACGAACGGGAGATCGAGCAGCACTGCATCCATCATGCGCTCCTTTTAACCCGAATGGCATGCGCAGGAACTCGAATAGACCGAACAAACTTATTACCACTGTTTTGGGTATGTAACCGCGGACCAGGTCTATTTTGGAAAAAATGCGTGCTCCTGCAAGGTGAATGGAAAAATCCTGTATGTAGGGAATTGGGTAGCGGTTGTGCGCTGTAGCATTGTTCAACCTGCCGAAATCCCCGCACGGTTACCACGATCCCTCAGCCTTAGGGACCATGTGTAGCGGGGATGCCCATGGGCTGTTTGAGCGCCTGATGATGCCCAACCTTTCCAGGTTGGCGAACTCCTCGCGCGCTATGGCCAGTTTAGCTGCGTCCAAGAGCCAAGGTCTTGCAAAAACAGGCGGCCCGGTGGTGGTGATAAAGTGCTTCACCCCGTGTTTAGCGATGGCCGCGGAAAACATCGGGACTGTGAGTGCTGGGAACTGAGTGAGCAGTGTGTGGAACTTACCACCTGTAGCTGTGATGTTGGCTTGTGCTGTTGGCTGGGTCACTCGGGCTATACAGGGGAGAGAGTCAAAGGACAGTGCATTAACCAGGCGCCTGTTAGCAACATCAACCAGTAAACCATGTGCACACAGAAAATCAGCCCCCAAGATATGGTAATTCAGTGCTGCTACAACAAAAGTCCACTCATATGTACGGCCGTGTAGAGATAAGAGCAGAGTCCTCTCACCAAAGGTCTTAATATCCGAGCCGTTTGCTACCAACATCTCGGGGCCGCTAGGTCCTGCCAGCCGGTCAGCGTAGGTCGGCAGGATGAAACTCTTCTGGGCTCCGGTGTCCACGATGAAACGCCTCCCCGAGCGTGCGTCTGTCAAGTAGAGCAGCTTGTTCTCTTCACCGAGGGTCATAGCTGCTACCAGAATCAGAATCAGAATCAGAATAAACTTTATTGCCAAGCATATAAAAAACACGCGAGGAATTTGACTTGACATTGGTGCGCATGCGCACGACACAACGACACGGCAGCCATAATAGGCGCCTCATCAAACAGAGATAGATAAGAAAGGGAGGGGAGGGGAGGGAACGACACAAGGGAGGAGGAGAGAAAAAAAACTTTATCAGAATACAGCTTATGAATATTTAAGCAGATTATGATTACAATGAAAAAAATCTCTCAATAGCATAGAGCAACAATCAACCACAAAAAACCAAAAGACCAAAAGTCAGAGAGGATCAGTGAATGGATGGGTGTAATTCAGTATATATGAATGAATCAGTGTGTTCGTGTATGTTGAATGCAGGTGGGTGTTTATCAGTTACTGGAGGCAGCAAAATCTCTCCCAGCCAAGATGTTATGTCTTAGTGTCTGAAACTCGGAAGCATGTCCTTGAGGCATGGCAGATGGAAATTTCCTTAGCCAGTCACATGTCAATGAGAGTTCAGATGCAGTCCCAGTATGTTTATGAAAGAGAAGCACAATCTTCTGTTTTGTCTTAATCCAGGAGGAAAATAGACAACAGGGCATCGAATTCAAGGTCTGATAGACACAGATCACTCAGAGCATAGAATTTCTCATCTCTTGCAATCCTGTGTTCATAATTTCCATACATAGGCTTTAAATCCATTCCTTGGAGGCACCAAAAACGACTCCAGATGTTTCCCTTCTAGAACATGGGTAAACATGTCCAGTAGAGTCCATCCCTCTACAGTGCATGCCAGATGGTAATTTCCATGTTAATCATTGCCGATAGTTGGTGCACTCCCCCGTCTAGTCGAATTGTTGAGAAGCAGCTATGCCGGGACCGCTTTTAATTAGCTCTTCCAGTTAATTTTTCGATACACCAGGAAAAACTCCAGAGCCAATCAGCAGAAAATCCTGTGATCCTAGCCAAACCAGGTAGATGTTTCCACATCCTCAGTCGAATCATGCAGACACATGCGTTCCAATCCATGGGTCTCTCCATAGGGGCTCCCCCTGGCCCGAATTTATATGAAATGTTGTTAATTTTATTAAAGCCGCTCACCAAATCCATTTTTTTCGTTTGGATCAAGATTCAGCCAGAAGAACAGCGACGCAGACAAGACAGCAAGCTGGGACCCCCGGCCCCCGGCCTTGGCATTCTCCGAGCGCTTGAATTGGCACTGGGGCGCACATCTGCGTGCCTTCTCTCCGAAGTGGCGGTGGTAGAAATAGAGCATGTCTCTCTGGTGCTCCTTGGCCCCCGCTGCTGCTACCATCGGTGGCTCCTCGCCTCCTCTGGTCATCTCGCTGGGCTCCGCCGCTGCCGCATTGACTGTGATCGCCCTGGTGGTGATGATGATCCGGTCTGCCTCCTGGGCTAGCGCACGGTAGTCGCGCGCGGACAGCAACGGCGAATTGGCCAGAACCGCTCTCGCCACTGTCAGAAGGTTCCGGAGGAAGAGGTGGGCAAACAGAAAGTGCCCGTCGTCTGTGCCCATTAACGCCAGCATCTTCTCCATCAGGTCTCTGGCCGAACCATCTCCTAACTCGGTCCGCGTCAGGAGCCTCTCCGCTCTCTCACAGTCTGAGAGCGTGTAGCGCTGGATGAGCGCAGCCTTGAGAGTCTCATATTTGCTGCTGGCTGGTGGCTGATCGAGCAGGCTCGCTACCTGCTGAGCTGCGCGGGCGTCCAGCGCTGCTACCACATGGTAGAATCTGGTGTCGTCTGCCGTTACTCCCCAGAGGGCGAACTGGGCCTCGGTGAGGTGGAACAAAGAGCGCGGGTTGTGCTGCCAGAAATCCAGTAGCTTGACTGAAACCGCACACGCGTGGCTGGAGGTTCCAGTCCGGGCTGCCTGTGGGATGGCTGCCACCTCGCTGTAGCTTCCTGACCGGGCCGGCTCCGGGGATCTTGCCTCGTGTTCCATAATACGTCTTGGGGCACCAGTGTGGAGTGTTTAAATGAAGAGGCAGATTCATTTCAGACGATTTATTACACACTCACATCTCACAAGCAAAGAACAGACTGAACATTTCAGCAGGCACTCTCCTCTTAAGTTTCATGGCATTTCTCCACACACAACATGACATTTGCATCACACTGCATTCAACCCCCTACGTCCTTGACTCCTTCCTGCTATCTCGCCAGGAACATCCTGAGTATTGTTCTCCCATGTTTATCCACTGTCTCTTGTCTGAGATGCTAAATAATTGGGCTCCCCCAAGGTGCTAAAATGTGAGCGTTTCCATAGGTCACTGAAAGCAGCGCTCAGGGCTTCGCTTACGGAAGCAAATTGGGTAGACTTGTTGCCGTGGGTTCTGTTAGGGTTGCGTTCCGCACCAAAAGAGGATTTGGAGGCTTCCCCAGCGGAGCTTGTTTTTTCTCAGCCACTGCGGCTCCCCGGGGAATTTTTACCAGATAATCCTGCGCCGGACAACTATGTGTCTCAGCGTTCGCAGCATAGTGCAGATACAGGCACGCTACCGGGAGCAGCCCACCACTGTTTTCCACGTGCTTTTGTGCCAAAAACTTTGAAGAACGCGGCGTTCGTGTTTGTCAGGCACAATGCCCACCGCCCCCCATTGCATACACCCTACGATGGCCCATTCAGAGTGCTGGAACCAGGGGACAAACATTTTTTGTTAGATTTAGGGGGTCGTCGGGAGAAAATATGTATAGACAGACTTAAGCCCGCCTTTGTGGTGGCGGACGAACAAGTGATGTTGGCTCGGGCCCCTCGGCGTGGAAGACCCCCACTGAGAACTCCCCAGGTAGAAGATTCATCAGAGCAGAAACACGGGCAAGTAGAATGCCCCCCCCCACCATTGCCCACCAGCAGACAGACACACCCCCAAGAGCCCCCAACCGGCACAGCAGCACCGCGGAGTCGAAGGACCCTAGTTCCAGCAGATATGGGAGGAGATTGAAGCCAAAAGGACGTGAGGGTTGAAACTCTTTTTTGGTTGAAACTCTTTTTTTCGTTTTGGCTCCCTTCCTGTTCACGCTTTATACTGCGGACTTCTCACACAACACAACACACTGCCATCTACAGAAGTTCTCTGACGACTCTGCAATCGTTGGCCTCATCTCCAACGGAGATGAAGCTGAGTACAGAGGACTTATCCAGGACTTGGTGGACTGGTGCCATCGGAACTGCCTCCAGATCAATGCGAGGAAAACTAAGGAGCTGGTGGTGGACTGCCGCAGGCAAGGACAACCCCTCACAGCACCAGTGAATATACAGGGAACAGACATCGAGATGGTGACATCCTATAAGTACCTGGGTGTTCATCTGAACAATAAACTAGACTGGTCACACAATACTGACGCACTCTACAAGAAGGGACAGCGCAGGCTGTTCCTACTGAGGAGACTCAGGTCTTTTGGTGTACAAGGGGCGTTGCTGAAGACATTCTACGACACGGTGGTGGCATCAGCCATCACTTTTGGAGTGGTCTGCTGGGGCAGTGGCATTACAGCAGCCAATAGGAAGAGACTGAACAAACTGATCAAGAAAGCTAGCTCTGTCCTGGGGCAACGCCTTGACACAGTGGAGGAGATAGGAGAGAGAAGGATGGTGGCTAAACTGTCATCTCTGCTGGAGTCCCAGTCCCACCCTATGCAGGACATACTGAACACACTGAGGAGCTCATTTAGCAGCAGACTACATCACCCTAGGTGCGCAACCGAGAGGTTTCGCAGGTCCTTCCTACCTACGGCTGTCAGACTGTATAACCTAAGCAGGGCTGCTTGCAGAGATAGCAAAAAAACGTGACAACCTACTAGTATTGAATGCAAAAGACGCAATAGACTTACACAATGGTCCCCTCCGCTATACAACTAGGAAAATACCTGTCACTATGGAGGTTGACAATATGTATGGGTACATAATCATACCACATACCGCCACAGACCCAGCAGCACGGAGACCACCCACAAGTGCGACCTGTGTGACAGGGACTGCCATTCGCGCATCGGCCTGTTCAGCCACAGGCGGTGCTGTTTCAGCAGAGTAGACATTTAGGATTCTCTTCCATGGTCATCATAGACCAACGGAGGCCGACGACATACTTATACCATGTAGGATAACTAAGTAGACAGTTGTGCTGTTTCATTCCATCTAGCTACAATGCTCCGCACTGTGTGTGTTTATATATTTACATATTTATGCCATCTAGCTACAATGCTCTGCACTGTGTGTGTTTATATATATATATATATATATATATATATATATATATATATATATATATATATATATATATATATATTTACTCTATCTAGCAACAATGCTCCACACTGTGTGTTTATATATTTACATATTTATTCCATCTAGCTACATTGCTCCGCACTGTGTGTTTATATATTCATGTATCTATTCCATCTAGGGTTCCAAGGTTGTCATAGCCAGGAGCGGCACTGGGGTTAAGCTCCCAGTGCTCATAAAATGCTCCTTATGGCGTGCGTCTCGAAAAGCCTCTGACAATTAAGTCCAACTCCTAGCCTGCCCGTGTGGTTTAGTCTCTAAGCCCGACGGAACTGCTTTTACTAATAGGAGAAGGGGCGAGGGCGGATCTCTGGCGCCTTAAAACCAGATGCTTCGGGTAGATGGTGGCTCGTCAACCTGGGAAGGTAGCCCATCTAGGGGAAGGTAAACCCTGATTTCAAACCTCTGCTGCCTTGTGGCATACCCGGTCACGGGAAAGGCTTCGGGAGTCAACCCTGAGGAAAAATCCGGAGTCGGAGCCCCTAAGGCAGTTCTATGTTGTGCTCAACATCGTTCTGGCAGCTCCTGCAACGGCGCTGGTGCCAAACTGTAGCAGCCCTGCTGTTCCTTTGGATTCATCAGTGACGTGGAGAGGGGGGACATGCTGCATGGGCAACATCTTGTCCTCCATATCTTCCTGCCCAGGCTTGAATCCTACCAACGCCCAACGCTGGAAGGTAGAACACCGGATCACTGGAGAGGACACTCCAGCTTCGCCTTTGGCGTAGACAAAACACGGGGAATGACAGTTACCGGTTATAAGCCACTGCTCAATTGGCGTAGAGCGTGGCGCCAGGGGTTGTTCCCGACGGTGGGAGGGATCATCAGATCTCACTGGACAGCTACCGCTTGCCTCAAGCTGGGCAGCCCCCAGCCAATAAGGTGTTGTGCCGCCACAGCTTGCTTTCCTCATTGGGTGCATGGGGTTAAGGAGAAATCCAAACAGCAGGCTGAGAACCTTCGCACCAGGCAAGACAATAAAACAAAAGAGACCATCTCTAAAACTGGGAACTTGGAACGTCCGCACTATGATGACAGAACTCGCTGCTAACCTAAAGGACATCAACAACACCAGGAAGACTGCCATCATCAATAATGAGCTGAAGAGACTGGGAGTGGATATCGCCACTCTCCAGGAAACACGGTTAGCTGATGCAGGCACACTGAGAGAGAAGGACTACACGTTCTACTGGCAGGGAAAGGGCAGTGACGAACACGGGGAACACGGAGTGAGCTTCGCAGTGAAGAACACTTTGCTGAAGATGGTGGAACCGGGCAGCACTGGCTCTGCACGACTCCTCACCCTCCGCCTGAACACCACTGAAGGCCCAGTCACCCTCGTCAGTGTGGATGCCCCAACACAGACAGCCACATCAGAGGCAAAAGACGAGTTTTACGAGAATCTCGCAACAACTGTCAGGATCATCCCCAACTCTGAACAACTCATTCTCCTTGGAGACTTCAATGCCAGAGTGGGTGCTGACCACGACTCCTGGCCCTCCTGTCTTGGACCTTTTGGCGTGGGCAGAATGAACGACAACGGACAGCGGCTGCTCGAGTTCTGCACATATCACGATCTGTGCATCACAAACTCGTTCTTCAAGACCAAGCCCCAACACAAGGTTTCCTGGCAACATCCGCGCTCAAAGCACTGGCACCAGCTAGACTTGATCCTGACCAGGCGCACCTCACTGAAGAACGTGCTAATCACCCGTTCGTTCCAGAGTGCAGATTGCGACACAGACCATTCATTCATTGGTGTGTTGCAAAGTCAAGCTGCAGCTGAAGAAATTCCATCGTGCTAGACAACCTGGAAAGGCACGGATTGACACCAGCAAGATGGCCCAACCAGAACTTGTTGAGCAGTTTGCCTCCACCTTTGAGAAGGAACTTGGTGTACCACAAGGAGGAGAATCTGCAAAGCAGAAGTGGGAAGAGCTGCAAAACACCATCTACCGCACTGCCTTGGCTACCTTTGGGAGGAAGACCTCGAAGTCACAGGACTGGTTTGATGCCAAGTTGACCGAGATGACCCCCGTCATTGAAGCCAAGCGCTCAGCACTTGCTGAGTACCAGAAGTACCCAAACGAGAAGAATCTCCAGATTCTCAGGGCTGCGAGAAGCAAAGTTCAGCAGACTGCTCGGCGCTGTGCCAACGAGTACTGGACTCAGCTCAGCCAAGACATTCAAACCGCTGCCATAACAGGGAACATTCGTGGTATGTACGATGGCATCAAGAAAGCACTTGGTCCGGCTCAGAGCAAGACGGCCCCCCTCAAATCTTCCACTGGGGAGATGATCACAGAGAAGAACAAGCAGATGGAGAGATGGGTGGAACACTACTCCAACCTCTACTCTAGACAGAACATCGTGACACCGTCAGCCCTTGATGCCATCGACTGCCTGCCATCCATGGACGAACTTGACGCCAAGCCAACCATCGACGAACTCAGTAAGGCCATTGATAGCTTGGCCGCTGGCAAGGCACCCGGCAACGACGGCATACCCCCTGACCTGATCAAGCACTGCAAGACCGCCCTACTGCTGCCATTGCATGACGTCCTCTGCCAGTGCTGGAAGGAAGGTGCCGTACCACAGGACATGAGGGACGCCAAGATCATCACCCTCTACAAAAACAAAGGGGAGAGAAGCGACTGCAACAACTACAGGGGCATTTCCCTCCTCAGCGTTGTTGGCAAAGTCTACGCACGAGTTGTTCTCGTTCGTCTACAGAAGCTTGCCGAACGTGTCTACCCCGAGTCTCAGTGTGGCTTCCGCGCTGAGCGATCAACGGTAGACATGATATTCTCCATCCGCCAACTCCAGGAGAAATGCAGAGAACAGAACATGCCTCTGTACGTCGCCTTCATCGACCTCACCAAAGCGTTCGATCTGGTCAGCAGAGAGGGCCTTTTCAAGATCCTGCCAAAGATAGGATGCCCACCAAAGTTGCAAAGCCTCATCGAATCGTTTCACACCAACATGCAGGGGATAGTGCAGCACGATGGCAACGTCTCAGAGCCATTCAACATACGCAGCGGAGTGAAACAGGGCTGTGTACTTGCGCCAACCCTCTTTGGGATTTTCTTTGCTATGCTCCTGAGGCATGCCTTCAGCACAGCAACAGAGGGAATCTACCTGCACACAAGATCTGACGGCAGGCTTTTCAACCTTGCCCGCCTGAAAGCCAGAACCAAAGTATGCAAGGCTCTAATCAGAGATATGCTGTTCGCAGACGACGCTGCAGTCGCAACCCACACACAGCAGGAGCTTCAGACCCTGATGGACCGCTTCTCCCAGGCATGCAAGGACTTCGGGCTTACCATCAGCCTGAAGAAGACTAACGTCTTGGCGCAAGGCACGGAAGCACCACCAACCATCACCACTGATGACTACAAGCTGGAGGTCATGAATCAGTTCACGTACCTGGGGTCCACGATCAGCAACAACCTCTCCCTTGATACAGAGATCAACAAGAGGATTGGAAAATCAGCCTTCACACTTGCTCACCTCACCACACGAGTGTGGGAGAATCCCAAACTCTCTGTCAAGACGAAGATGGCAGTGTACAACGCCTGCATCATCATCACACTGCTCTATGGGAGTGAGACGTGGACGACATACGCCCGGCAGGAAAAGAGACTGAACTCCTTCCACTTGCGCTGCATTCGCCACATGCTGGACATATCCTGGCAGGACAAAGTGCCCAACACAGAAGTTCTGTCCCGCGCCGGCCTTCCCTCCATGTTCACTCTACTCAGGCAGCGCAGGCTCCGCTGGCTAGGCCACGTTCACCGTATGGAGGATGGCAGAATCCCCAAAGACGTCCTCTATGGAGAACTGGCAACTGGCAGGAGAGACGTTGGCCGCCCACAGCTGCGCTTTAGAGACGTCTGCAAGAGAGACATGAAGGCCCTGGATATCAACACAGAGCGCTGGGAGGACCTTGCAACGGACCGCTCCAAATGGAGAGGCACCCTGACCAGACAGCTCAAGGCGGGTGAAGAGAGACTGACTGCTGCAGCAGATGAAAAAAGGACCCGCAGGAAGAACCGCCACAGACCCAGCAGCACGGAGACCACCCACAAGTGTGACCTGTGTGACAGGGACTGCCATTTGCGCATCGGCCTGTTCAGCCACAGGCGGTGCTGTTCCAGCAGAGTAGACGTTTAGGATTCTCTTCCATGGTCATCATAGACCGACGGAGGCCGCCGCTATTCCATCTAGCTACAATGCTCCGCACTGTGTTTATATATCTACATATTATTCCATCTAGCTACAATGCTCCACACTGTGTGTTTATATATACAGTATATTTATATATTTACTCTATCTAGCAAAAATGCTCCACACTGTGTGTGTTTATATATTTACATATTTATTCCATCTAGCTACAATGCTCCGCACTGTGTGTCTATATATATTCAATTCAATTCAATTCAACTTTATTTATATAGCACCATTTCACAACAACAGTCATCTCATAGCACTATCAACTGTAGGGGGAACCCCCACAGTTGCAGAAAAACCCCAGCAATCAGGCGATCCCCTGTGAGCAAGCACTTGGCGACGGTGGAGAGGAAAAAGTCCCCTTTTTTATTTAAGTTTTTGAAAAGGGTATACACGTCATTACAGCATTGCATTCTTTACATTTTCATCACGTTCCCTTTTTTTAATTTTTTGACAACATTGGAAGAATAATTATTACAACACCCCTTTTTTAAGTGAAAGAAAAAGAGAAATTAAAGAAAGAACAAAAAAACAAACAAAAAACAAAACAAGAAAAAACAAAAAAACAAAAACAAAAGAGCAAAAAACAACAACAAAAAATAAATAAATAAATAAATAGAAATAAAAGAGCATCTGAGTAGCTTTGGAACAAAGAGAGTGTGGCGGAACCCCCACAACAG
This sequence comes from Pholidichthys leucotaenia, assembly GCA_020510985.1. Taxonomy (NCBI): domain Eukaryota; kingdom Metazoa; phylum Chordata; class Actinopteri; order Cichliformes; family Pholidichthyidae; genus Pholidichthys; species Pholidichthys leucotaenia. Next base: position 43,151,138 of record CM035849.1, read on the forward strand.
ACTGGGACATGCAGAGCGCGCATCTGGAGCGATTAACAGAACAAAAGGCAGCCTCCACTGTGTCTAGCTCCTTCCGCTGGTATCATGCTGTTTTGTATGACTCAGATGCAAATGTAGGAAAAAGTAATTTTGGACAACCTCTAGTAAACCCTCAGAAACAGTGTGAATTAGATGCTAATGGCAAATATAAATATTCTTAATAAATGTACCTAAGAGACTATAATTTAATGATTAATAGTGAATGGGAGCATTTATAGGGAATGTGACTAAAGGAATGAATATGCACTGTTAGATATAAACTGTCAGTGAAAGCAGTAGCGTTGCTGCGCCACAGGTGGCGCTCAGTAATGACAAGATGCTGCTCAGTGTTAGAGCACAGTAGAAGGAGAGTAGTGAGTGTTCCAAAAAATGTTCGAGAGAGTGTTATGAACAAGATGGTGTTTAGCGAGGTGCTGTGTAATTGTGGGCCGTGCCGTGTGTGCTGAAAAGTCAATAAACGGTCGCTGCAAAGTCTAACAGCTTGGCTCAATCATCTTTCCTCTCCTTCGCCCCTCCTGGGTGTAACAAAACTTGGTAGCAGAGGATGGTTCAGTCGTGTCTGAGACGGTGAGTGTGCAAATAAAAAAAAAAAGAGGCCGTAACGATGGAACTGGGACAGCTACAAGATAAGCTAAGCGAGGCCTTGGTGCCGTTACGGGCCGAACAGCTAAATGAGGTCTGTTTATTTGCAAAGATAAGCCCAGCCGAACCGTCTACGAAGTACACGCTGATACGACTGTTAATCGAGGAGGTGGAGAAAGCCATTGAACGCGAAGAGGAGGATGTAGTCCGCGAGTTTCTGCTAAAGCTAATAGTATGTGCTAACGAAGCTAAGCTAAGTGAACCGTTGACGCAGGCAGCAATAGCGGCCGGCACGAGCCGCGAGGCGGAGACACTCGCCAGTTTACAGAGCCAGTATGCCGCTCTGCATGAAAATATCATTGATTCAGCTAAAAGGGTTGAAGAGGAAATAATAAGGCTGACGGATGATGAGGCCGCGCCGCCACCGGGCCGCCATTTTGTGACACAGCCCGAGGCCGCGCCGCCACAGAGCCGCCATTTTGTGATACAGCCCGCGGTCCCCACAGCGCCCCTACCACCAAAAGTGATCATTAAACGGGAGTTTAAGATAAATGGGAAGATAGGGGAGAGGGGCCAAAAAGACAAGTTGTCTTATTCCAATCTCACTCACCAGACTGATATGGGCTTAAAGAAAAAGCACAGTGAGGCTGAGATAATTGAGGCTGTTGTCAGAGCAGTGAGTCCTGGATTGAGTTTGCGTGCTATGCTGGAGATTAAGTCAGATCTCACACTGCCACAGCTGCGCATAATCCTGCGAGGACATTATAAAGAAGATAGTTCCACTGACTTGTATCATCGTCTGATAAATCTCACACAAGACAGTAATGAGTCACCTCAGAACTTCCTGTTTCGTGCCATTGAGCTAAAGGAAAGACTTTTAGCAGCATCCAGAGAGCCTGGCACTGAAGAGCAGTTTAGTTCTGATCTTATTCAGAGGAAGTTTCTGAGGGCGGTGGAAACAGGACTGATCAGTGCTGATGTGAAGTATCAACTGAAGCGTTATTTGGAGGATCCTGCCGTCACCGACGAGCTACTGATTTCAAAGACGAATGCAGCAGCCACTCTTGAATGGGAACGGCATCAGAAATTTAAAAGGCACACAAAAGAACTAAAGGTTCGAGAATGCCGAGTGGAAAATCTGACGGGTCAGTATGCAACCGAGAGAGAAGTGGATGGCCAAGAGCGCCCCCTACCATCGACAAAAGGAAAAATCCTTAAATCCCAAAGCACAGTGACCCGTATGGAATCTGAGCTCCTGGACATAGTCACGCAGCTGAAGAGTGACATGGAGGAGATCAAGAAGGCCATACGTGAGTCTCCCAGAGCACCTCGCGCTCACGGTGGCGCAGTGGTTTAGCACTGTGGCAGCACAGTTTTACCCTCGGCCGGGGGATCGCGGGGATCATGAGATCGTGGGTTCGATCCCAGCCCCTGACCAACAGTGAGCTGTGTGGAGTTTCTCCCCGTTCTCCCCGTGTTGCGCGGGTTTACTCCGGGATTTCTCCGGTTTCCTCCCGCATACCAAAAACATGTAGGTTTAGGGCGCTCGCGCACGCAGCGACCAGCAGCCGGTGGCTTGTCACCAGACTGCAAACCAAGTCTACCTACGGGTACAAATAAGTAACAAAAAAAAAAAAAAAAAAAAGAGCCAGGAGGACACGTGGCTGCAAGAGATGTCAGTCCACCAGCAATGGCGAACAATGCAACCACTGCTTCTGGTGTGGAGTTAGCGGCCACATGTCAAGGGAATGTCGAATAGGGAGGAGACTCGGAAGAGGAAAAGGGCAAGTAGACACGGCAGCCAATACTGTCGCAACCACATCAGAACAAGCTAACACACAAGAACTGTATGAGCTCGTTACTGACAGTATTCGGAGGTTGGAAGCAAGGCTGGTAGCTAAGGCCGAGGCACCTCCTGTAGAAACGGTCCGTGTTAATCTACTGTCCCCTAATCGCCAATTACAGTTACTCAATTTGGTTGGAAAAAAATATGTCATCACCTGCTTCCTCGATGACAAGGAAACACAGGCATTGTGGGACACAGGGTCACAGGTTTGTTTAATGAATGACGCCTGGAGACAGGAGCACCTGCCACACACCACCGTCAGAGACTTAGCCGAGATGGTGGGTCCAAATATCCCGAGTGGGAGGGCAGTGAACCAGACACCGATTCCATTCTCAGGGTGGGTCGAAGTCACATTTAAGCTGCCGACAGTTAGTCGCCCACCGGTGGAGCTCTTAGTTCCTGTGCTAGTGGTGAAGGAGGACGGAGTGGCAGAGCCGCCTATCATTGGGTTCAACGTGATTGACCATGTCCTGAAGATGGGCATTAAACCCCCTTGTGCCATCAGTGAAGCTGTTAGCGCAGCCTTCTCATTTGACTGTAAGAAAACAGAGGTGTTTTTGAAAGTGATGCAAAGTGAGGAGGATAGGCTGGGGGAAGGAATGGTAAAAGTTGGCAGTGAGTTGGTTACCATCCCTGCTGGCCAAACCAAAACAGTCAAAGGTTGTGTCAGAGCAGGCTCACTTCCAGACACACAAGACGTCTTGTTTGAGCCGAGTCAGTACATCCAGTTACCAGAGGGTTTGCAGATGCAAAGTGGGTTGGTGCAGTTATGGAAAGGGAAGCGATCTATGCTCAAAATACCTATAACAAACAGTACGTCCTGTGATATCCAGCTACCCGCTAAGACCATTTTGGGGGAAACGCAGAGAGTTAAAACTGCTTATCCGGCAGATATTAGACCCCCTGCTGTAAACCAAGCGACCGTCGACCCGACGACGAGTGAAACAGGAAGAAATAAAGAGACCAAGATGAACTGTGCTGTCAAAGAGACTATGGACATGTGGAACCCTCTAGTTCCCCTTGATCATCTCTCGCCCGTACAGCAAGAGCAAGTAAAACAGCTACTACGGGAGGAACGGCAAGCGTTTTCCCGTGATGAGTATGATGTAGGGACAATTTCCTCTTTACAGTTGAAGATCCGACTCAAAGATCACGATCCTGTCAAAAAGACTTATGTTTCTGTTCCCAAACCACTTCATAAAGAAGTAAAGGAGTATTTAGAAGACCTGCTTAACAGGGGCTGGATCACCAAATCCAAGTCATCGTATTCCAGTCCAATCATCTGTGTGCGAAAGAAAGATGGAGGTCTGCGTTTGTGCTGCGACTTTAGAGAGTTGAACAAGAAGTCTATCCCAGACAGACACCCAATTCCCCGCATACAAGATATGCTAAACAGTCTAAATGGGAGTGTGTGGTTTTCAGTCCTCGACCAAGGGAAGGTGTATCATCAGGGTTTCCTGGAAGAGTCAAGTAGGCCCCTCACTGCATTTATCACTCCCTGGGGTTTGTTCGAGTGGGTAAGAATTCCATTTGGTTTGTCCTCAGCACCAGCAGCATTCCAAAGATCTATGGAGGAGTGCTTGTGGGGGTTGAGAGATGATGTTTGTCTGCCTTACCTCGATGATAACCTTGTTCATTCACAGACTTTTGAAGATCACTTGCGAGACCTGAGAAGCATCCTGCACCGCTATCAAAGCCATGGGGTGAAGTTGACTCCCCGGAAATGTGAGTTATTCAGGCAGCAGGTACGTTTTCTTGGTAAAATGGTAACAGGACAGGGTTACACCATGGACCCTGCGGACATTGCTCCAGTGCAGACACTCAAACAGCAGCAACCGTCCACTGTTGGAGAGCTAAGGAAATTGCTAGGTTTTATTTCATATTACCGCAGCTATATTCCAAACTTCTCTCGTATAGTGAAGCCTCTTTACGACCTTCTGGCTAACGATCACACAGACAGAGCAAAGAAAAACTTAAAGAAACATGTCAAAAAGAACGATGGAGGCCACTTACCCTCATCCCATGTGATCAGGTGGCGCCCAGAGCATCAAGCAGTAGTTTGTCAGCTTGTTGACCTTCTTACCCAACCCCCAGTGTTAGGTTACCCGAACTTTGAAGAACCCTTCATTTTACACTGTGACGCTTCACAGGCGGGGCTTGGGGCGGTGTTATACCAGCGACAACAAGACAAACTGGTGGTGATAGCTTATGGCTCCAGGACACTGTCAAATCCAGAGAAGAACTACCACCTTCATTCAGGGAAGCTGGAGTTTCTTGCCATGAAGTGGGCCATCTGTGAGAGGTTTCGGGATTATCTGTACTATTCTCCACCATTCACTGTCTATACGGACAATAATCCCCTAACGTATGTGCTCACCACCGCAAAGTTAAATGCAACCACACAGAGGTGGGTAGCAGAACTAGCTGATTTCCAGTTTGTGATTAAGTATCGCCCTGGGAAAGCAAACAGAGATGCAGACAGACTTTCACGTATGCCTCTAGATATGGAGCAGTACATGAACAAATGTACACAGAATGTTGATCCTGATGTGATGAATTGTGTGGCACAGGCAGTCAAGGTGAAGTCACAAGAAAATGAACCATGGCTCTGCCCAGTCACCATTTCTACTCTCATTAGTGAAGCAGACCAAGAAGCCAGCTCTACAGCTGAAATATCAAAGACTGATTTAAAAAGAGCTCAAGAAGATGACTCCGTGATTGGAGAGGTGTTGCGCTATGTGTTGTCAAAACAATGGCCAAGAAGTGGAAAGCAGCAGAACAGTAAAACTGAAGCTTTAGTCAGACAGAAACACAAGCTGTACTTGGAAGATGATGGACTGCTTTACAGGAGAACGGCAACACATGACCAGCTACTCCTACCCCAGAAGTTTCACAAGCTCATGTTCAAAGACCTCCATGAAAACATGGGCCATTTAGGGGTAGAGAGAGTGATGAACTTGATAAGAGAGCGTTTTTATTGGGCTCACGTGCAAAGAGATGTGGAGCACTACATCACGAGAGTTTGCAGTTGTTTGAAGAACAAACGTCCCAATAAGACAACAAGGGCACCACTGACTAACATTGTCACCACGTACCCATTCGAATTAGTGTCAGTGGATTTCCTGCATTTGGAGAAGTGCAAAGGAGGATATGAGTATATCCTGGTTGTAATGGACCACTTCACTCGTTTCGCCCAGGCTTACCCTTGTCGTAACAAAGCTGCCCACACCGCTGCTGAGAAGATCTTTGGAGATTTTGCCCTCAAGTTTGGCTTCCCCACACGACTCCATCATGATCAGGGAAGAGAGTTCCAAAATAAACTTTTTGCAAAACTCCAAGAGTACAGTGGTGTGCAGGGGTCCCGAACAACGCCCTACCATCCCCAAGGGAATGGGCAGGTGGAACGATTTAATCGTACACTGTTGGCAATGCTCAGAAATTTGCCTGAAGCAGCTAAGGAAGACTGGAAGTCCTCTCTGGCAAAAGTGGTTCATGCCTATAATTGTACGCGTAGTGAAGCTAAGGGGTACGCACCATATTTTCTGTTGTTTGGCCGTAGTCCAAAGTTGCCTATTGATCTGATGTTTGGCCTCACAACAAGAGAGCAGAGTGTTTCTCAGCAGGACTATGCTGAGAAGTGGAGAGCTACAATGACTGAAGCTTACAAACTCGCTTCTAAAACAGCAAACAAAGAAGGGATGAGAAGTAAAGCACTTTATGATAAAAAGGTTCACGGTGCTGAGTTACTCCCTGGATCCAGAGTATTGGTCCGAAACTTGACCGAAAAAGGTGGGCCAGGAAAATTAAGATCATTCTGGGAAGACAAGGTGTATGTCGTGACCCAAAAGAAGTACCCAGACAGTCCAGTATATGAAATCAGACCTGAAAATGGCAAGGGACGCACTCGGGTCATGCACAGAAACCTTTCGCTACCTTGTGACTTTCTTCCCATGGAAACAGTGGAGCATGCCTCTAAGAAAATGAGAGAAAGAGACTCTAAAAGACAAAGGCATGTGGACAGACAAAGCAACACGGATGATGAAGATGAAGAGGGTTGGAATGCCATAATCGGATTACGAGCTGGGAAGGATCAAGAGCAGCGTCCACTGAGAGCCGATGCACCGGAGTTCTACCCGCACAGTGACACTACTCCAGAGGATGAGGACCAGGACCCAGATGACGTCACGCAGGTGCAGCTGGCACCAGAGGTCAACAATCCGGTGGTCCCAGATCCAGCTGAGGCAGACCAAGACCAGAGTGATGAGGTGTCGGAGTCCAGTTCCAGTGACCAGGAGGGACCTGACGAGATTCTTGCTAAAACGTATCCTTCAAGAATAAGAAAACAGCCATTAAGATTGACTTATGATAAGTTAGGCCAACCTTGCACTTCATTGCACTTCATCTGTCTAGAACAAAGGTGTAGAAGCTAAAGATAACCATTGTTCAGACATGAATGTTTTGAAAAGTAACTTGGTAGTTACTGTGATGGTTGATTAAAAATTGAAAAAAAAAAAAATTAAAAACACAAAAAGAGACTTGCAGTGTGTTACTAAGGCACAGGCATCACACCAAGGTTTATTTGGTAGGTTATGACTAGATTGAGTACCCTTACTCTCAGGAAAGATGCAGATACCCACCATGATGGATGGAGCGGTTGAAGGTTATCGTGCACAAAGACCTCTTCTGCAAGTGTATTGCATGGAATAGGAGATACATGCTGTACTATGGACAATTACCAGTTGCATCTTTATAGACTTTAATGAACTCTGACTCCTGTGTAGTGATACCCTACTTACATGTGATACATGATTACCAAATGTGAACTGACAGAAGAAAAGAGAAAAAACAGTAGTTTTAAGAAAGGTGTAATGTCGGGATGACATTAACTTTTTGAGGGGTGAGTGTAGGAAAAAGTAATTTTGGACAACCTCTAGTAAACCCTCAGAAACAGTGTGGATTAGATGCTAATGGCAAATATAAATATTCTTAATAAATGTACCTAAGAGACTATAATTTAATAATTAATAGTAAATGGGAGCATTTATAGGGAATGTGACTAAAGGAATGAATATGCACTGTTAGATATAAACTGTCAGTGAAAGCAGTAGCGTTGCTGCGCCACAGGTGGCGCTCAGTAATGACAAGATGCTGCTCAGTGTTAGAGCAGCTGTGTAATTGTGGGCTGTGCTGTGTGTGCTGAAAAGTCAATAAACGGTCGCTGCAAAGTCTAACAGCTTGGCTCAATCATCCTTCCTCCCCTTCGCCCCTCCTGGGTGTAACACAAACATTCATGCCTCCTGCTCTTACTGTGATGCAAATGTCCCATGCCTTTCATGTATTGTCTGTAGTTGGGTATAAATACCGCACGTATTCTGTCTCTCACTCTCTCACTCTGATGACTGCTTCTACTGCTGCTGCTGAGAGCCTCCGGGCTCGCTCTCGGCGCGCATGCACGGCACCGGGGCGAGCTCCGTGATGGCGATATGATTCAATAAACCTACTTAAAACTTACCTACTTAAAACTTTCATGTTGCCTTTATTTTATCATCAGCCATATTGGTGACCCCGAGAATGCACACGCTTTGTGCAACGCAATCTTCTGGTCTGGACATCCACGCTGAACCGGCCGAGGGACACAAGACGTCTCCTCCCTCTCACCGCTCCAACGCACCATGACCTGAAGGCAGAAAAGAACACGCTGACTATGAACGCAGCACCCGGTGGTGATTCTCCGACGACAAGCGAACGCAGCAGTCTGACGCAAATGATCTGCCCTCCCTTCTGCTTCAGGGAGACCTCGACGCAGAGCCACCACCAGGCGAACTCTCCAGACATCACCCACGACCGGGAAAGCTGCAGCAAGCTTCATGGTGAGATCTGCACGCCTGAGATCTGCACATCCACGCTGGGACCGGCCGCTCTCACAGCTCCTCCACACGAGAGCGCACGCACCTCGTCCTCTCTCCACGACGGCAACCTCCAGGGCCGACGGAGAACGCAGCGCGTGGACCTGAACGTACCATGGCTGAGCGAGTGACAAAGATCGTCTCCTTCCTCGCACCGCTCCAACGCACCACGAGCAAACGACGCAACAGACAACAGGGATGATTATCGGCGCCGACTACGCCAATCTCCAGCAAGCTCCCTGACCTTGACTCACCTCTCGACAGCGGACCACCCACGCACCGAACCCCTGCGCACACACCGGGGGGTTATGAGGACAGCGCACCACGCACGGGACATACCGACTCCACACAGACCGCCACCGTCCTTCGCCGCTGCACACGGAACCTTCAGGGCTGCTCACACACCTGAAGCATCACACGCAGCTCGCTCACGGGATTTTGTATGGGTCTCAGCCACGGCGCACAAAGGGATTTCAGCCGTCAGCTGTTCCCGAGGGCTTTAGGGTTGCGCCCGCACCTAAAGTTAACACGCCACGTCCCTCTGCTTTTGTTTTTTTTTTTTTTTTCCTCACAGCCGCTACGCAGCCTCGCAGCTCCTGCTTTTCTTCATGGCCGCGAGAGGAGTCAGTGACTAATTTTTCTTCTTGTGGACCTCTGCACATTTAACGGGACAGCCCTTCAACATCGCGGACCCACAAGCAATTTTTGCGCAGCCCAGACGATTTCACCGTCCCCGGCCGGCATTTACTACCCCCCACCCCCTCCACCTCCACCTGCACAGAGCTTTCCCTGCTCGCTGCCAAAGCTGGACTATCGAGGCCTCGGCCGCCTGCCGAGCCCTCTGGGGGGAGCGTGTGGCGGAACCCCCACAACAGACTGGGACATGCAGAGCGCGCATCTGGAGCGATTAACAGAACAATAGGCAGCCTCCACTGTGTCTTGCTCCTTCCGCTGGTATCATGCTGTTTTGTATGACTCAGATGCAAACATTCATGCCTCCTGCTCTTACTGTGATGCAAATGTCCCATGCCTTTCATGTATTGTCTGTAGTTGGGTATAAATACCGCACGTATTCTGTCTCTCACTCGCTCACTCTGACGACTGCTTCTACTGCTGCTGCTGAGAGCCTCCGGGCTCGCTCTCGGCGCGCATGCACGGCGCCGGGGCGAGCTCCGTGATGGCGGTATGATTTAATAAACTCCTTTAAAACCTCACCTCGCTGCCTTTATCATATCATCCACCATAAGAGGTGCCATTATTGAAATGGTGTTTGTCAAAGATTAGATCTAATGGAAGACACATATGCGTTCCAGGGTTGCCAAAAGTTCAAGAACCCATCCATGTCCTGTCTCAATGCGAATGTCAACTTTTCCATCGAATAAATGTCTTGGATCACGTTAAGCCAATCTTCAGGTGTAGGACAGTCCTTCAGCATCCATTTTTTAGTTAGGGCTTTTTTACTTGCCAATATTAAAACAGTGAATAAGTATTTTTCTCCTCATCTTTCCAGTGAATCCGGTAGTAAACCCAAATACAAAGTTGCAAAAGAAAAGGGGACTGTTATTTTGAATATTTTCCCCAATATTGTCTGTACATTGGTCCAATATTGGTGGATAACTGGGCATGACCAAAACACATGAAAATGATTTGCAGTCTCTTCACCACACAAGCGCCAACTATTCAACCACTTATGAGTAAATTTGTTTGACTGTGGATCTCTCTGACTGTGGTCAGAGAGATCCATCAGTCCTATTTTACATGTTTTTATTCTTCCAATGTCTCTATTAAACTTTGTGTCTTTGTGTTCTGATTTTTTTTCAAATATAATTTTGGTTGAGATCAATGTCGCTACTCCCCTCCTCCTCCCTGACTTATATGAGGATGAAGAGATCATTTTAAACCCTTGTCTATTGAGTTTAGTGTGCTCCACGTCTGTTAGGTGGGTTTCCTGTAAAAATATTATTCCTGCTTTGTCTTTTTTCATTTTGCCTAGAATCTTGGATTTTTAACTGGATTCAGGATCCCTTTTACATTATATGAGATTATTTTGGTTACACCCTGTTTCTCCATTGTGTTGTCTTATTTAGCATAACAGTGTGGTGGCCCTCTTTTATGCTACTCAGAAATTGAAAGAACATTAAGAACATAAAAAACATTAAGAACATAGTATATAAAACTTTAAAACAAAAAACTGACAAAAGATCTTCCTGAGCTGAGGTCTTTTTAGTGACCTTAGAAGAGCCATGATGGTGTGTTGGCTCTGAGGGAAATTCCTCAGATTCCGTTACGTGCTGAGGGCCCTCTCTTACCCCTGTAAGTTGTCCCATGTTTTTAACGTGAATTTCAGATCCCAATCCGAACTTGTAATGATTTTTTTTTTTTATGCCTATACCCTATGAAATTGTGCGCACCCTCCCACCACCATTACAGCAAACATTCACGTTAATACAGTATTTGTTAGTGTGGAGAGATCATGTGGTTCATTTTTTTTTTTTTTTTGTTACTTATTTGTACCCGTAGGTAGATTTGGTTTGCAGTCTGGTGACAAGCCACCGGCTGCCGGTCGCTGCGTGCGCGAGCGCCCTAAACCTACATGTTTTGGTATGCGGGAGGAAACCGGAGAAATCCCGGAGTAAACCCACGCAACACGGGGAGAACATGCAAACTCCACAAAGCTCACTGTTGGTCGGGGGCTGGGATCGAACCCACGATCTCACGATCCCCGCGATCCCCCGGCCGAGGGTAAACTGTGCTGCCACAGTGCTAAACCACTGCACCACCGTGCAGCCCCATTGTCCCATTTCTATTTTAACAAGTTTTTTTTTTTTTAAAGACTTATTTGTTTCTAATATTATGTCTGTTCCATGAAATGTTTTACCACTTGCAGATTCTGCATCTCCTTTAATGTTTGTTACCTTGTAGGAGGGGGGTTGGGTGTGCAGATTGACTAAAAATATCGTTATTCCCTCTGTAAATGGCCAGTTTTTCCTTGTAGCTCTGGCGCTGGGTTTCCCGCTGCTATCCCATGGATTTTGAGGGTCTCTGTGTGGACCACGTTTGAGCCTTGATTCTTTCGATCAGGTCTGCTGCGGGTTTATACACCGTTACCGGGAGCCCTCTTCTCGCCATATCCATGGTTGCTTCTTCCACCAAGTTGTAGAGACAGGTCTCATCCCCATAGAAAACCCGCAGCTTCGCCGGAAATGGTGTCTGGAAGCGCAGTTTTTTCTCTCGTAATACCTTTTTTAGTATCGTTGTATTCCTGACGCTTTTTAAGGACCTCCGGGGCGTAATCGTGTTCCACGAAAACTTTTCTCTCTTGGTGCATAAATCCTTTTTTCTGCCAAGCCAGTCTTACAACCTCTTCTTTTATTCTGGAGTTGGAGAACTTCACCACCACCGATCGTGGAGGCGCTTCCGCCGCCGGCCTAGGGGCTAATGTACAGTGCGCCCTTTCTATCTTCAAGTCGGTGGTTTGGGGAATATCCAACTTCTCTCTCAGTAAGGATTCCATGCATGCTGCCATTGTGGTGAAACCATCCTCGACTCTTTCTTTCAGACCATGAATTCTTATGTTGTCTCTTCTTAGTCGGTTAGCTTAGCCTCCAGTCTTGACTGTCTTTTGTGTAGATCCAGCACGGTATCTTCCAGCCCTTTTATTCTTTCCTCTGCTTCCAAGATTCGGTCCTCGGCCTGGTCCACTCTGCTGTTTGTCCTTTTTATTTCGTCTTTGATTTCACAAAATTCCGCCCAACACTCTCGGCGAAATCGTCTTAATTCTTTAAGTACCATTTTTAAGCTAACCTTTTTGCTAGCTTCATTCAGCTCCTCGTCTTCTGAATGGAAATCCTCCGGATCAGATTCTCCGGCCGATGCATGTCCTGGCCTGGTAAATGTCGATTTCTTCTGTTTTCCTTTAGGCATGATGACTTTGTCTTTTGATTTTCACTCTTCCAAAAATCCGTTAAATCTGATTTTCAAGGTATTTTCCTGGATTGGGTCTGGGAGCTTCAGCGTTAAGCTGCTATCACCATGGTGTCCAGACCGGAAGTCAAAAAACTCCCTTTTAACAGGTAGAAACCTCCAGCAGAGCCAGGCTCAGGGAGGGGCAGTCATCTGCTGCGACTGGCTTGGGGGTGAGGGGATAGAGAAGATGAAAAGAACAAACATATATATATATGTGTGTGTGTGTGTGTGTGTGTGTGTACATATGTATACTTACTGCTCTTGTTTTTTTCTCTTGCCTTCTGATTGTTGCTCTGAGTGTTGCTATCCCTGTGCTGTTGCAATCCTGGAATTTTCCCTTTGTGGAACTAATAAAGGCTTATCTTATCTTGCTTCACTTCCATCTGATCTCTTGGACACACAGTATATCTGCCTTCTTTCTGTCCGTCATATCAGCACCTAAATTGTCATTTGATGGTTTGTCTTGTAGAGAATATGCTCAAGGATGAGGCTGAGTTTATTTCTCAGGTTCAGCTTTATTGTCAGAACACATACTCTAGCAATCTCTCAACAAGAAAAGAGACTGATCAATGAAACATCACACTCTTATACTCCTGGAGCATCGAAACCTAAGTCACATGGTGCTTTAGCAAACATACAGTCACATGGTACTTAATCCCAGTCACAATGTCTCTTATTCTTTGATGATCCGGAAATCCTTCTGGGGCGTCTTCTCTGAGACAAAGGCCAAATCTCACACCTCCTCGTTATCTCCTGCAGACCCCTGCAGATCCAGACCTTCTTTGTCCCGCGAGACGTGAAGCACCCAATAAACATACAGCAATACATTTGTGGAAAATATGAACCCAGCATATGTGCCACATAACCCCCCCCCCCCAGACGTCTACTAAGGGACAAAACATAATCAGAGATGCATGACAGAAAACATTACCACATATCAAAAATCAATCCACCAATTGTTTAGGTCTTAACCTCCGAAAAACCGCTGTGAGGTGGCTTTCATGTTCGTCTTCGGACATGCTGGCTACCAAAATGTCATCCAAGTAGACGAACACAAAAGGGAGGACGCGTAAAACTGCATGCCGCATGCATCATGTGCTGGAAAGTCTGCGCGGCACCCTTGAGTCCAAACGGCATGCGCTAAAACTCGAAAAGCCCAAAAGAAGTTATTACCGCTATTTTGGGTATGTCCTGAGCACGCACTGGGACTTGATGGTAACCACGCACCAAATCTATTTTAGAAAAAATGTGCGCCCCCGCTAAATGAACTGAAAAGTCTTGGATGTGCGGAATCGGGTAGCGGTCGTGTGCTGAAGCGTTATTCAACCTGCGGAAATCACCATAAGGCCGCCACGAGCCATCAGCCTTTGGGACCATGTGTAGCAGTGAAGCCCAGGGGCTTTTAGAGCGTCTAATGATGCCCAGCTTTTCCAGGTTGGCGAATTCCTCGCGCGCTATGGCCAGTTTAGCTGAGTCCAAGCGCTGAGCTTTTGCAAAAACGGGGGGCCCGGTGGTAGTGATAAAATGTTCCACCCCATGTTTAGCCACTGACGCCGAAAATGTTGGGACTGTGAGTGCTGGGAACTGAGTGAGTAGTGCTTGGAACTTATCACCCACAGCTGTGACGTTGGCCTGTGCAGTAGGCGGGACCACCCGGGCTGTGCAGGAAATAGAGTGCAAAGACAGTGCATTAACTAGACGTCTATTAGCAAGATCAACCAATAAACCATGCGAGCACAAAAAATCAGCACCTAACATGTTAAAACTGACTGCCGCTATGACGAAAGTCCACTCGAATGCCCGGCCGTGAAAAGACAGGGGGAGGGTCTTCTCCCCGAAGGTCTTGATCGTCGAGCCGTTCGCCGCCGACACCAGGGGTCCGCTGGAAGGCGCCAGCCGGTCAGCGTAGGAAGGTGTGATGAAACTCAGCTGGGAGCCTGTGTCCATCAGGAACTGCCTCCCTGATTGCACATCCGTCAGGTAGAGCAGCTTGTTCTTCACGCCGAGAGCCGCAGCTGCTACCGACTCCCGGTCCTGGCGTTTCCCGAGCGCTTGAACTGGCACGGTGGAATGCACTTGCGTGCCCTCTCGGCGAAACGGCGATGGTAAAAGCAGAGGACGTCGCCCGCTCTGTGTCTCCTGGCCTCCTCCGCTGCTGACGTCAGCGAATCTGGTGCTGCAGCCACCGGCCCCCTGCCATCTCCGGGCGTTGCGCTCAGCTCTGCTGCCGCCGTCGTGGCCGTGTGTCGCCTATGGGCGTCGATGAGTCGCTGTGTCTCCTGGCCCAGCTCGTAGTAATCTCGGTGGGCCAGCAGCTGTGAACTGGCCAGGGTAACTCTCACCGCTGACGGTAGTGTCCTGAGGAAAAGATGGGCGAAGATAAAGCCATCATCTTCGTCATCTCTCAAACTCAGCATCTTCGCCATCAGGTCCGCAGGCCTGTCTGCCTCGCCTTCAGTCAACACCAGGAGCTTCTCTGCTCGCTCTCCCAGCGAGGGGGTGAAAGGACGGATGAGAGCGGCTTTCAATGCGCCATACTTGTCGTCGTCTGGCGGGTGGTTAGTCAGGCTCTCCACCCGCTGGGCTGTGAGGCTGTCCAGCTTTGCGACTACATGGTAGAATTTCGTGGCATCCGCCGAAATTCCCCGAAGATGGAACTGTGCCTCGACAGTGTTAAACCAGGAGTGCGGGCTATGCTGCCAGAAATCAGGCAGCTGGACTGCGGTAGCTGCATTAGCCTGGTTGGGGTCCTGATGAGTTCGGTGCGGGAAGGTCATCACCGGCCCTAATTTGTCGTAGGGTCACCAGTGTAGAGAATGTGCTCAAGGATGAGGCTGAGTTTATTTCTCAGGTTCAGCTTTATTGTCAGAACACATACTCTAGCAATCTCTCAACAAGAAAAGAGACTGATCAATGAAACATCACACTCTTATACTCCTGGAGCATCGAAACCTAAGTCACATGGTGCTTTAGCAAACATACAGTCACATGGTACTTAATCCCAGTCACAATGCAACTCTTTGATCTTTCACCATTGTCTCTTATTCTTCGATGATCCGGAAATCCTTCTGGAGCATCTTCTCTGAGACAAAGGCCAAATCTCACACCTCCTCGTTATCTCCTGCAGACCCCTGCAGATCCAGACCTTCTTTGTCCCGCGAGACGTGAAGCACCCAATAAACATACAGCAATACATTTGTGGAAAATATGAACCCAACATATGTGCCACAGTCTGTTATTTGTGCACAAGCACTTAGAAATTGTGCTACCGGTCCACCAAGTCTCTCCTAATTATAGGGCTGAGAATCATCACTAATTTCCAGAATTGATTTGATTTCGATCTGATACCGATTCAGTCAGAGAAATTACCATTTTAAGAGGTATTTTCCATTTCAGGAAAAAAAAAATCAGAGATAGTTGTGGGTTCAAAAGAACGACAACGATCTGGATCGATCCATGTTTGACTGAGCTGATATCAATCCACAAATTCTGCGGATCAATCTTTTAATATAATGCTTTTATGTCTGTGAACATCTGCTGAGTCTGATCGGATCGAAACCGGGTCAGTGAGCCAGGAACAGCGGCAAAGAACCAGAAACACCCGGAGCGCTAACAACTAACAAGCTAATGGGACTTCCGGAAGATGGCGATCCTGACCAGTTCACTCTTCTAAACCCGCATTCTCCAGCCCCGAAACTTGGACAATAACTCATATTCAGACTGAAAACATTTTCAGAGCTGCCAGCTTTAAAGCAAGTAAGTTCAATTGGTGATTTTGAACGCAAGTTTCTGTCACGGGAAACTAATCAAATCCGACTAACATGTCCGGCGGGAAAACAAACGTTAAGCTAACAACAACTACTACTGATCACGACTACACCCTGATGGAAACCTCTGTTAGTAGCGGTCCTGGTAAGAGAAAAAGTTCTCCCGTCACTCCAACAAAGTCCTCGGCTCCGCCACTTTCCAAGATGAAAACCGCCCAAGAGCAATCTTACGACAACTTGGCAGATGCTATCACAAAGCTAACCACCAAAGTTGATGATTTTGGAGCACAGTTAAGGGAGACCGTCACAATGGTAGCCAGCATCACCCGTCTTGTTGAAATTAATACTGCTGACATCCAAAATTGCCAGACCAAACTACAGAGCTTTGAGAGAGACATCCCCAAGCTTATACAAGAAAACGAAGAGCTAAAGGAAAGGATTACTGAGCTGGAGAGGTACAAGAGGCGCTGGAACCTTAAAATACACGGGATCAAAGAAAAGGATAACAAAATGATCCGTGAGGAGGTAATCCACATTCTGTCAGAAATTGCACCGCAGTGGGCAACGACCATGGGCACTATTGTTGATAATGTCCACCGCCTGGGAAAACGTGAAAATGGAAGAAACCGCCAGGTTATTCTCCAGTTTGTTATGAGATACCACTGTGAAGAAATTTGGAGGCTGACCAAAAACTCCAAATTCTGCAGAGTAGCCGGGATCCGATTCAAGCGAGATTTCTGTAAAGCCGACAGGGATGCCCGCGCAGCAGCATGGCCACAGATGGAGCAAGCCCATGCAGCTGGGAAAAACATCTGGTACAAAGGCCATGTGGGATACATCGACGGTAGAAGAGTCAGCATCTAAGGGTCTGGTTCACAACTATGGCTGAACAAGCACTTTGACTCTTTAATGTTCTGTACATGTTGCTAAGCTACTTCAATGTTTACTTTATAGGGAGTCATTTCATAGTCCCCTTTTGAAGTACGCTGTGTTCCTGGCAGCTGTCATTTGAAAATGTTTACATGCTACTTTTACTCAGGTTCCTGCATCTTTTTTTTGAAGGGTAGATTTATAAGGCAGCTTTTTTTCAATGCCATTTTGATAATTTGCATTACATATTTTCGATAATTTTATAGATTAGGTTTTTGGATTCTGTCATAACAAGCGTGCAGCTTGGGGGGAAAGGAGGAAGGGAAAGGGGAAAGAAAAGGGGAAAAAAGGGAAAAGAAGGGGAAGGAAAAAGAGGAAGGAAAAGGAAAAAAGGGAAGGAAAAAAGGGAAAAGGGGGAAAAAAGTTATGAGTTAAAACATATATTTAGCAATTTAATCAGGGGCTTTCTTCAGTGTACTTGGTCCAAAGTAACAACCTAAACCGTTTATCTATTTGTTATTTTTATTTTATTATTATTTTAATTTTTTTCTTATTCTCTTTCATACTTTGTCTTTTATTACAACCTTTTCTTTTGCATCACTTAATGCTAGGGGTTTACGAGACTCTATAAAAAGAAAGGCTACATTTCTATTCCTTAAAAATGAAAAAGCACATTGTTATCTTATTCAGGAGACTCACAGCAACGATACAGATGAAAAAATGTGGACAAACCAATGGGGAGAAAAAATATACTATAGTCATGGCACAAATAGGTCAGCAGGGGTCGGCATACTCCTAAATAACTTTCCTGGGAAAGTAGTTGCAACCAAAAAAGATGACACAGGACACTGGATTATTTGCGTTTTTGAAATACACAACCAATTCTTGATTCTTGTTAACATTTATGGATTTATTAACCGCAACCAGAACAAACAATTAATTACAGACGTGACTAACATATTGAAGGAATTATCTCAAATATACATCAATCCTGTTTTTGTGTTGGGTGGCGACTACAATATGGTTATGGATGAATGCCTTGATAGGCAACCCTCAAGATTTCCTAATCATCAGTATAATACCACTTTACTAGATTTCTGTAACACGTTTCAGCTTAGTGACATATGGCGTGCGCTAAATCCAGATACCCAAACCTTTACTTGGTTTAAACCTGATGGCACCATTAAATCACGATTAGACTACTGGCTTATTTCTGAATTCCAATCTGATATAGACATAAATACCTCAATTTCTGCAGCTCCGCTTGCAGATCATTGTATGATCAGGTTAACCATAACTCCCACTAGCGCAGTCAGAAGAAATAAAGGCTACTGGAAATTTAACTCAAATCTTCTAAAACCCCCCTCATGGATCGTCACCTTATCGTGGTGGGGGGGTTTGCGTGCCCCAGTGATCCCAGGAGCTATGTTGTCCGGGGCAATTTGCCTCTGATAGGGTCTCCCAAGACAAACTGGTCCTGGGTGAAGGGCCAGACGAAGAACGATCCAACAGACTCTCATGATAAATTGTATATCAAGGATTCAGTGTACCCCGCCCGGTATGGGGTTACCGGGGCCCCACCCTGGAGCCAGGCCTGGGGGAGGGGCTCGAAGGCTAGCGTCTGGTGGCCGGGTTTCCACCCATGGGACCCGGCCGGGCTCAGCCCGAAGGAGTTACATGGGTCCGCCCTCCAGTAGGTTCACCACCTGCAGGAGGGATCATGGAAGTCCGGTGCTATGTGGATTAGGTGGCAGTCAAAAGCGGAGACCTTGGCGGACTGATCCCAAGCTTTCTAAACTGGCTTTTGGTACGTGGAATGTCACCTCTCTGGTGGGGAAGGAGCCTGAGCTGGTGTACGAGATTGAGCGATACCGGCTAGACATAGTCGGCCTCACCTCAACACACAGCTCCGGTTCCGGAACCAGTCTCCTGGAGAGGGGCTGGAGCTTGGCCTTTTCTGGAGTTGCCCCGGGCGAGAGGCGACGAGCAGGGGTAGGTATTCTTGTATCGCCCCACCTTGCTGCCTCTATATTGGAGTTTTCCCCGGTGGACGAAAGGGTTGCTTCCCTGCGCCTTCGGGTTGGGAAACGGGTCCTGACCATCATTTGTGCCTATGCACCAAATGATGTTTCAGAGTACCCACCCTTTTTGGAGTCTGTGACTGGGGTGCTGGAGGGTGCTCCTCCTGGAGACTCCATTGTCCTACTGGGGGACTTCAATGCGCACGTGGGCAACGACAGTGAAACCTGGAGGGGGGTGATTGGGAGGAACGGCCTGCCCGATCTGAACCCGAGTGGTGTTCAGTTATTGGACTTCTGTGCTAACCACAGTCTGTCTATAACGAACACCATGTTCAAGCATAAGGGTGTCCATATGTGCACCTGGCACCAGGACACCCTAGGCCGCAGGTCGATGATCGATTTTGTTATCGTATCATCAGACCTGCGACCGTATGTCTTGGACACCCGAGTAAAGAGAGGTGCAGAGCTGTCAACTGATCACCACCTGGTGGTGAGTTGGATCCGATGGCAGGGGAGGAAGCCATTCAGACCTGGTAGACCCAAACGTATAGTGAGGGTGTGCTGGGAGCGTCTGGCTGAGGCCCCTGTCCGGGAGGTCTTCAACTCCCACCTCCGGAAGAACTTCAACCACATTCCGAGGGAGTCTGGAGACATGGAGTCTGAATGGGCCATGTTCTCCACCTCTGTTGTTGAAGCGGCAGCCCAGAGCTGCGGCCGCAAGGTGGTCGGTGCATCTCGTGGTGGCAACCCCCGAACCAAGTGGTGGACACCAGTGGTGAGGGGGGCCATTAAGCTGAAGAAGGAGTCCTATCAAGCTTGGTTGGCTTGTGGGACTCCCGAAGCAGCTTAGGTGTACCGGCAGGCCAAGCGGAGTGCAGCTCGGGTGGTTGCTGAAGCAAAAACCCGGGTATGGGAGGAGTTCGGTGAGGCCATGGAACAAGACTTTCGGTCGGCTTCAAAGAGATTCTGGCAAACTGTTCGGCGGCTCAGGAGGGGAAAGCAGCTCCCCGTCCACACTGTGTATGGTGCGGATGGGACACTGTTGACTTCAACTGGGGATATCGTCGGGCGGTGGAAGGAATACTTCGAGGATCTCCTCAATCCCACTGATACGCCTTCCACAGAGGAAGCAGGGTTTGGGGACGAGGGGGATGACTCGCCTATCACAGGGGCTGAGGTCGCCAAGGTGGTTAAAAATCTCCTTGGTGGCCGGGCCCCGGGGGTGGACGAGATTCGCCCCGAGTACCTCAAGGCCCTGGATGTTGTTGGGTTGTCATGGTTGACACGCCTCTGCAACATTGCGTGGAGGTCGGGGGCAGTGCCTTTGGCATGGCAAACCGGGGTGGTGGTTCCTCTCTTCAAAAAAGGGGACCGGAGGGTGTGCTCCAACTTTAGAGGGATCACACTCCTCAGCCTCCCTGGGAAGGTCTATGCCAAGGTACTGGAGAGGAGAGTCCGGCCGTTGGTCGAACCTCGGATTCAGGAGGAGCAATTTGGTTTTCGTCCTGGCCGTGGCACATCGGACCAGCTCTTTACCCTCTCGAGAATTCTTGAGGGTTCGTGGGAGTTTGCCCAACCAGTTTACATGTGTTTTGTGGACTTGGAGAAGGCATTTGACCGCGTCCCTCGTGGATTTTTGTGGGGGGTGCTTCGGGAGTATGGGGTATCGGGCTTGTTGTTACGAGCTATTCGGTCTCTGTACGACCGTTGTGAGAGTTTAGTTCGCATTGCCAACACTCGGTCGGAGTCATTCCCAGTGAGAGTTGGACTCCGCCAGGGCTGCCCTTTGTCACCGGTCCTGTTCATAATTTTTATGGACAGGATTTCTAGGCGCAGCCAGGGAATGGAGGGTGTCATGCTTGGTGACCACAGGATCTCATCTCTGTTGTTTGCAGATGATGTTGTCCTGTTGGCTTCATCCAGCAATGACCTACAGCTCTTGCTGGGACGGTTTGCCGCTGAGTGTGAAGCGGCTGGGATGAGAATCAGCACCTCCAAGTCCGAGTCCATGGTCCTCAGCCGGAAAAAGGTGGATTGTCCTCTCCGGGTTGGGGACAGGCTCCTGCCCCAAGTGGAGGAGTTTAAGTATCTTGGGGTCTTGTTCACGAGTGAGGGGAAAATGGAGCGAGAGATCGACAGACGGATTGGAGCAGCATCTGCAGTGATGCGGACGTTGTACCGGTCTGTTGTGGTGAAGAGGGAGCTTAGTTCTAAGGCAAAGCTGTCGATTTACCAGTCAATCTACGTTCCTACTCTCACCTATGGTCACGAGCTTTGGGTAATGACCGAAAGAACGAGATCGCGGATACAAGCGGCTGAAAT
The DNA here is from genome assembly GCA_020510985.1 of Pholidichthys leucotaenia. Classification (NCBI taxonomy): domain Eukaryota; kingdom Metazoa; phylum Chordata; class Actinopteri; order Cichliformes; family Pholidichthyidae; genus Pholidichthys; species Pholidichthys leucotaenia. Next base: position 43,172,457 of record CM035849.1, read on the forward strand.
GAGCTTTCTCCGTAGGATTGCTGGACTCACCCTCAGAGATAGGGTGAGGAGCTCAGTCATCCGGGAGAGGCTCAGAGTAGAACCGCTGCTCCTCCACATTGAAAGGAGTCAGTTGAGGTGGTATGGGCATCTGATTAGGATGCCTCCTGGACGCCTCCCACTTGAGGTGTTTCAGGCACGTCCCACTGGGAGGAGACCCCGGGGCAGACCCAGGACTCGGTGGAGAGACTATGTCTCCCAGCTAGTCTGGGAACGCCTTGGTATCCCCTCTGAAGAGCTGGAGCAGGTGGCTGGGGAGAGGGAAGTCTGGGCTTCTCTGCTTGAACTGCTGCCTCCGCGACCCGGACCTCCGGAAAAGCGGTAGAAGATGGATGGATGGATGGATGGATCTTCTAAAACATGACCCATTCTGTCAGGATGTTAAAAGGACAATCGACAGTATAACCAAAGATACATTATTGTCAACTTACAGGGAGAAATGGGAATTTCTTAAATTTAAAATCCGTCAGATTTCCATTTCATACAGCAAAGTCATAAGCCGAGCCAATAAACAAAAAGAAATAAATATTGTAAATGAGATACATTTAATATGCAACTATGGCGCATATTTAGGGCGCATATATTATATCCATATTTCCCACATATACCTAGTAAGCGTGACAGTGCATATTTTGGAGGCTTCACGTCTTAATGGACAAAGAGGACCTGACCCTGCAGTGATCTACGGGAGGTGTGAAGTTGGTCTTGCAGGAGGCGTGAAGTTGGAGAGAATGTCCCAGCAGGAGCCCCGGAGGCTAGAAGGAGAAGAGACAATGGGGACGCCAAGGAGTCTCAGGGGCTGTATGTTTGCTGAAGGATTGTGGGGTTGGGGGTGTGTGACTTGAGGAGAGTATAAGAACTGTGAAAGACGATTGTTCTGCCTCTTTTCGAGATTCTGATATTGATAGAGGATGTAGCCATTCAATAAACCAATCCTGAGAAATAAACCCAATCTCGTCTGTGAAAGGCATCCTCTACACTGGTGACCTACAACAAATTATGGCCGGTGGTGACGATCTTCCTGCACCGGACTCTTCAGGAGCCAACCAGGTTAATGCAGCTACCACACTACAGCTGCCCGATTTCTGGCAACATAACCCGCGCTCCTGGTTTACCACTGTGGAGGCGCAGTTCCACCTTCGGGGAATTTCAGCGGACGCAACGAGGTTCTACCATGTCGTTGCGAAGCTGGACAGCCTCACAGTGCAGCAAGTGGAGAGCCTGACCAACCACCCGCCCCAGGACGACAAGTACGGCGCGCTGAAAGCCGCCCTCATTCGTGCCTTCACCCCCTCGCAGGGAGAGCGAGCAGAGAAGCTTCTGGCATTAACAGAAGGCGAAGCAGACAGGCCGGCGGATCTGATGGCGAGGATGATGAACCTGAGAGGTGAAGACGACGACAATTTTATCTTCGCCCACCTCTTCCTCAGAACACTACCGCCAGCAGTGAGAGTCACCCTGGCCAGCTCACAGCTGCTGAACAACCGTTGACTACCACGGGCTGGGCCAGGAAGCACAGCGGCTCATCGACGCCCATAGATGACACGCAGCCACGACGGCGGCAACGGAGCTGAACGCATCCCCGCGAGACGAGGGGAGACCAGAGGCCGCAGCACCGGACCCATTGACATCAGCAGTGGCAGAGATCAGAAGAAGCGGAGCGGACGGCACCCTCTGCTTTTACCATCGACGTTTCGCCGAGAGGGCGCGCAGATGCATCCCACCGTGCCGATACAAGCGCCAGGGAAATGCCAAGACCGAGAGTCGGTAGCAGCTGCTGTTCTCGGCGCGAAGAACAAGCTGCTTTTCGTGACGGACGCGAACTCAGGGAAGGATTTCCTGGTGGACACAGGCTCCCAGCTGAGCTTCATCAAGCCTTCCTACGCGGACCTGCTGACGCCTTCCAGCGGACCCCTGGTGCTAGCGGCAAACGGCTCGACGATCAAAACCTATGGGGAGAAGACGTTCCTCCTATCCTTCCACGGTCGCACCTTCGAGTGGACTTTCGTCGTAGCTGCAGTTAGCAATAACATGCTAGGTGCTGATTTTTTGTGCTCAAATGGTTTATTAGTTGATCTTACTAATAGGCGCATGGTTAATGCACTGTCTTTCCACTCTATCTCCTGTACAGCTCGGGTGGCCCCGCCTTCTGCACATCCCAATGTCACAGCCGCGGGTGGTAAGTTTCATGCACTACTCATTCAGTTCCCAGCACTCACGGTCCCAACATTTTCAGCGTCAGTAGCCAAACACGGGGTCGAGCACTTCATAACTACCTCTGGCCCCCCTGTTTTTGCAAAAGCTCGGCGCTTGGACCCAGCTAAACTGGCCATCGCGCGTGAGGAATTCGCCAACTTGGAAAAACTGGGCATCATTAGGCGCTCTAACAGCCCTTGGTCTTCACCGCTGCACATGGTTCCTAAGGCCGACAGCTCATGGCGGCCTTGCGGTGATTTCCGCAGGTTAAATAATGCTTCAGCACACGACCGCTACCCGATTCCGAACATCCAGGATTTTTCGGTACATTTGGCGGGGGTGCGCATCTTTTCCAAAATAGATTTGGTGCGCGGTTACCACCAAGTCCCAGTGCGCACTCAAGACATACCCAAAACGGCAGTAATAACCCCCTTTGGGCTGGATGATATTTTAGTAGCTAGTACATCCGAAAACGAACACGAACGCCCCCTCACAGCGGTTTTTCAGAGGCTGACAGAGCATGGGTTAATAATTAGCCCAGCGAAATGCAAGTTCGGGGTAGCGCAAATCGATTTTTTGGGGCACCGGAAGGTGCCCCAAAAAATCTTCTTTTCTCCAGAAGGAGCGGTCCCCCTGCCCAATAAAGTACGCGCGATAACGGAGTTTCCCCACCCGCAGACAGTTAAAGCATTGCAAGAATTTTGGGGGATGGTCAATTTTTATAACCGTTTCCTCCCCAGCGCGGCATAGCTCATGCACCCACTGTACGCGGCGCTAAAGAAACAAAAACCTGCAAATAAGGTCGAGTGGTCCCCGGAACGGGAGCGCGCTTTCTCCCAGGTCAAGTCGGCCCTGGCGAACGCTGTGTTGTTGGCACACCCCGTGCCAACAGCTCGCATGGCGCTAACCACGGACGCTTCCGACGTAGCAGTTGGGGCGGTCGTCGAGCAACTGGTAGCAGGGAGCTGGCAACCGCTTGCATTTTTCAGCAAAACATTGCGCGATAACGAGCGGAAATACAGCACGTTCGATAGGGAGCTTTTAGCCCTGCATTTGGCCATCCGCCACTTCCAGTTCTGGCTGGAAGGGCGCCGTTTCACCGTGTTTGTAGATCACAAACCCTTAACATTTGCAATGGCCAAGATTTCAGAGCCTTGGTCGGGCCGACAGCAGAGACAGCTGGCCGCGATTTCGGAGTTTACCACCGACATTCAACACGTGGCGGGCAAACACAATGTAGTGGCAGATTGTCTTTCGCGCGCAGTTGCAACGCCAGGCCCCCAGGGGGCAGACACGGTGGCCGTGGACGCGGGCCAGGCTTGCGGCGCGGAAGTGCTCGCAGCCCCGGTCTGCGTGGGCTTAGATTACGCAGCCATGGCCGCTGAGCAGGTTAGCGATGCGGATGTGCGCGCGCTCCAGTCTGGTCCAACAGGGCTAAGGCTGGAGCACAGGGTGCAGCAGATAGGTATGCCCCCTCTAATCTGCGATGTCTCCACGGGGCGCCCCCACCCCGTGGTCCCAGCTGCGTGGTCCCAGCTACGTGGCGCTGCCGCGTTTTTAATTCAATCCATTCGCTGGCACATCCGGGGGTTCGTGCATCGATCAAAATGGTGGGAGAAAAATTCGTTTGGCCGGGGTTGCGTAAACAGGTCAAAGAATGGGCCGCAGCCTGCACAGCGTGTCAAAGAGCAAAAATACACAAGCACATGTGGGCCCCATTAGAACCTTTTCACATCCCGGCCAAACGCTTCGACCACGTGCATATCGACTTGGTGGGACCCCTCCCGCTGTCGCAGGGGTTCACACACCTTCTAACCATGGTGGACCGCACCACGCGCTGGCCAGAAGCAATTCCCCTGGCGTCAACTACAGCAGCAGACGTTGCGCGTGCGTTTTTAACGGCTTGGGTCGCGCGCTTTGGAGTCCCATCAGACATAACGTCGGACAGAGGTCCCCAATTCGTTTCCAAGCTCTGGTCATCCATAGCACTCAGTCTGGGGGTGAAAATTTACCGCACTACCGCATATAATCCCCAGGCCAACGGTTTGTGCGAACGCTTTCACCGGTCATTGAAAGCAGCCCTCAGAGCGGCTGTCATGGACACAAATTGGGTTGATAAACTTCCATGGGTTTTATTAGGGTTGCGTTCAGCACCTAAGGAAGATTTGCAAGCCTCTCCGGCTGAGCTAGTTTTTGCACAACCCCTCCGGTTACCGGGCGAATTCCTTCCAGAGAACCCCGCACCAAATCGCCACCCCCCCCCGCTCAGCTGTTGCAGAGCGACACGGGATCAAACACCCTCCCCGGCCCAGTTCATCACAGTTTCCCACGCGTTTTTGTGCCTAAAACCTTAAAGAACGCAGAATTTGTCTTTGTCAGACACGACGCTCAGAGGCTGGGTTTAAGATGGACCTTTCCGAGTGTTGGAAACTGGGGAAAAACATTTTTTGCTCGATTTGGGTGACAGGAGGGAATTAGTCTGCATTAACAGACTCAAACCCGCTTTTGTTCTGGCTGATGAACAAGTGCAGTTGGCCAGGGCCCCCCGTCGCGGCAGGCCGCCGGGGAGACACTGTTCTAAGCTTTCACAAGGAGGTACTAACGACTCTAATCCACAGATGCAAGAGACGGCTACAGTCAGATCGAAACCTGCTTACAGCAGATATGGCAGGAGGTTGAAGCCCAAGCAGTCAGAAGTGTGATATGTTGTGCCATTTTCTGTTCTGTGTGATATGAGATGATTCTGTTTGCTATGCATCTTGGGGTGTACTTTGTCCTTATTTAGACGTTTGGGGGGGGTTATATGGCGCATATTTAGGGCGCATATATTATATCCATATTTCCCACATATACCTAGTAAGCGTGACGGTGCATATTTTGGAGGCTTCACGTCTTAATGGACAAAGAGGACCTGACCCTGCAGTGATCTACGGGAGGTGTGAAGTTGGTCTTGCAGGAGGCGTGAAGTTGGAGAGAATGTCCCAGCAGGAGCCCCGGAGGCTAGAAGGAGAAGAGACAACGGGGACGCCAAGGAGTCTCGGGGACTGTATGTTCGCTGAAGGATTGTGGGGTTGGGGGTGTGTGACTTGAGGAGAGTATAAAAACTGTGAAAGACAATTGTTCTGCCTCTTTTCGAGATTCTGAGATTGATAGAGGATGTAGCCATTCAATAAACCAATCCTGAGAAATAAACCCAGTCTCGTCTGTGAAAGGCATCCTCTACACAACAAACATTCCTTATGTGAAGAGGACAAACAAAAACTGACTTTATTGCACTCTTCCCTAGATAACATCTATATTAATAAAGCCAAAGGAGCATATATTAGGTCGAGAGTGAAATGGATAGAGGAGGGAGAGAGAAGCTCAACATACTTCTGTAGACTTGAGAAAAGAAGGCAAGAACGAAATGCCATTAAGTCTCTTATAATTGATGGTAAAGAATGTACTGATTCTGTGAGGATCTCTAAAGAAATATTTAAATTTTACAGTGAATTATACTCCTCCTCTTACTCACACACTAATGCAGAGGGTTTCTTCGAGTCCATTTCAGGACAGATACCGAAAATTGATGAATATTTTAGAAAATCATGTGACGCAGAGATCCAGATGGAGGAAGTTGAAAAAGCTCTAAAATCCTTAGCTCTAGACAAATCACCTGGCTCAGACGGCTTGACAGCCAATTTTTACAGGCACTTCTGGATTAACCTAAAAGATTTATTTTTTAATATGTTAAAGGAAATCCGTGCTACATCAGTTTTACCAAATACTATGAAACAAGGAGTCATCACACTAATTCCCAAACCTGGCAAGGACCCAAAATTGATTGATAATCTCAGACCAATTACTTTACTTAATAATGATTACAAAATTTGAACACATATTTATGCCAACAGACTCAAAACTGGCATCACTGATCTTATCTCAGAGACACAATCAGGTTTTATTAAAGGGCGCTCAATACACAACAATATACGCCTTGTATTGGACGTACTTGACTATAGGGACCTAATTGACGAGGGGTTTATTTTATTTTTGGATTTTTTTAAAGCTTTTGATATGATTGAACACAAATTTATGTTTAGGACCTTAGAGCTTTTTGGTTTTGGGCAGCACTTTTTAGACTTTATAAAACTAATTTATACGGATGCCAACAGCTCAGTCCTATTACCACACGGTACCTCCCCTAGATTTTCAATAGGCAAAGGAATTAAACAAGGCTGCCCGGTTTCGCCTCTGTTGTTCATTGCAGCAGCTGAAATGCTCTCAATTTTTATAAAAAACTCTGACTTTGATAAATTAACAGTATTTGGAAAACAACTAACGATCAGCCAACTGGCTGACGACACAGCCATATTCATGCACAACTCTGATCAAGTCCCTAAAATTCTCAATTATATAGATGTTTTCTCTAAAGCCTCTGGGCTTAAACTGAATCTAGGTAAATGTGAATTATTACCTATTCATGATTGCAGTCTATCAGCCATTCATACCATTCCCGTCAAACAAACAGTGAAATATTTGGGCATGCATATCACTAAAGATGTTGATCAATTAGTCAAGCTCAATATATGGAATTGCTTGGAGAAATCAAAAACTTATCTCAACTCCTGGTCTCAAAGAGATATTTCCATCATAGGAAGAACATTTCTGACAAAAATGGAATGCATCTCCCGATTTATTTATCCAGCCTATTCATTGCCAATGCCCAAAGATGCCGTTAAAGCCATCAATCAAACCATTTTCAATTATATCTGGAAAGGGAAAACACATTATATTAAAAAAGGTACCATGATTCAAGAATATGAGGAAGGTGGGGTTAAAGCAATAGACTTTGAATGCATTAATGGCACCATCAAAATTAACTGGCTGAGACAGTTTATTAAACAACCCAAACATTTCTGGTTTCATATTCCCAATTAAATTTTTGCTAAATTTGGGGGCGTTGAATTCCTGCTCAGATGTGACTATGACCCAAAAAAGCTCCCCTATAAACTCTCCTCATTTCATCAACAGGTCTTACTATATTGGAGATTGATTTATAAACATAATTTTAGCCCTCATATGACCCCTCTGTGGAATTGTAGATATGTACTATATAAACACAAATCAATATTCCTACAACACTGGCAAAATAAGGGCATTTGGTCTGTACTACACTTATTAGACGGCACAGGGAACATTTTAACTTTTGAAAATTTCTGTGCTAAATATAACATAAATGATAAATGAGAATATAACCAAGTAATTGAGGCAATACCTCAGACAATTATACTAATGGCCTCAACTCTAAATAGATTTGGCTTTTGCCCGAATCTCCCTTTGCTTTTGGTAAATGGTTTCCGCCTAGATGACTCAAAATTAAACAATTTAGCGATTAGAAAAATATTTAATAAAGAAATCTTCCCAGTAACAGTTTCTAGAGCTGCTATTCTTAATTTTTTCTTCAAAAAAGAAACTCAAATTCTAAGATCTAAATTCTTTAAATTTCCTATTTCACCAAAAGCAAAAGAGATCCATTACAAAGTTTTAAATGGAATTTATCCTTCTGCTGAGCTTCTAAGTAAACGTTCTGGCTTTGAGAACAATAACTGTTCCTTTTGTAATGAACATATAGAAAGTACGGATCTGAAGCGGATGATAATATAAAGGCAGCGATGAGAGTTTTAAGCAGGTTTATTAAATCATACCACCTTCATAGGAACTCTGCTCCAGCCCGGAGCGGGATTCCTCAGGCTCTCAGAGAGGAGACACAAAGTGAGTGTCTGCAGCAGCAGCTGAAGAGTGAGTGAATGAGAGGATGAACATGAAATTCAGACAGCTTATATACTCAGCTACAACAATACATCAAAGCATTCACAGTGGTCGATATGAGCATTTGCATATGAGAGGCACAGTCAGGCCAGGATGCATGAACACAATGCATGAATGGGACATTAACCTCACAGCAGTGAAAACAGTGAAACAATGCATAAATGGCAGATTACATCTCAGTAGTGCAGGAGTAGCGAGCTGTCTGTCCTTAGTCTGTTGTGGGGGTTTTCCCAAACTCGCCACAGATCACATTTTCTTTTCCTGTATGTACACTAATGCGTTTTGGGATGATTTTCATCACTGGTTATCCAAACATGTACCAACCCCTGATTTTAACTGTCAGAATATTGTGACGTTTGCAAGGTTCACACAAAGAAAGGGGAGCAAGATGGTTGTGATGAACAGGCTTTATTTACACACCACCGACCCCCACCTTACTTCTGAGCACAGAGAGGAGGGGAGGTCATTCTCCCAGACCTCCGTTTCAATCATGGTTACACACACACGATACATCTTGCCCTAATCCTGCTAAACACTGCTGGGTCATTATAACGCAGTTATAATGACACAGCAGTATAACTCAGTAATAACACATTTAATACACACACACAGTAACGTTTTCAACTGGCAAAGCATGCTGGGAAATCCCTGCCCCCCTTAAAATGGCCCCAACGTTACACTGCCCTCCCCTGGACTGGTTTCTGTCCCCAGAAAATTCAAAATCCACTTTCAGAAATCCAACGCGAGTCAGCCCGGTGCAGGGGTGGCATGCACGGGCCATCCAGTGTCCATCTGAGTCTCGGTCGGAGTATCTGGTTGGGGTAGGGTTCCGGTTTGGCCACCAGCAGGCGGATGGACACATCTGACAGCCTCTGTAGGACCACGCACAGTCCCTTCCCTGGCAGCGGGAGTCCCAGACCCGCTCCGGCCGACTCCCACCGCTGCCAAGTCTCCAGGCAGCCACTGGCCTGCGTCCATGCGTCCAGTCCTTGCCGCGCCGGATCTTCGTTCTGCTCGCTCCGCTGCTGCGCGTCTGCTGCGCCGAGGGCCTCCGTGACGTCACCGAAAGGGAAAGCATCTGCGGGTGGCGGTAGGACACGCACAGTTCCTCCTCTGGCAGCGGGAGTCCCATGACTCCCACCGCTGCCAGGACCTCCCAGGCGGCCGCTGGCCCGCGTCCAGGCGTCCAGCCCCTGCCGAGCCCGGGAATAGACCGGATCTGTCCTGCTCGCTCCGCTGCTGCTGCGCTCCAAAGGCCTCTGTGACGTCACCGCCGGGGGAAGCATCTGCAGGAGGTGGCTTTTTTCCCCGTCCATGCCACCTCGCTCTAATTTAACGTCGGCGAGGGGCCAGTTTGTCATGCGCTGTGTGCGGGGCAGTACCATGCGATGTACCCTGGCTTTGTGCAGTGGAAGCCCCCCTTCCTCGCGTCGCCGCCGCTGTCTCCTTCGTGCATGCGCTGCTGTGATCTGCCGTAGCTCTTCCTCCCACTCGCTCTCAGCACGGAGGTTTCCTCCAGTGACCAGTCGTTCAGCGCGGCAGCCAACTCGACCTGGGCCAGGTGGTCATCCAACAGGTTCTCGCCGTTGTAGCAGGGAATCTTGGCCCGCTGCCGGATGGATGGGACGGTCACCTCCCGGTCGATTGCCCCTCCTAATCGCTCTGGAATCGCCAGCCCGTCCTGCCCTGAAAAGGGCGGGAAACGGGGCTGGTTTGCTCTGCTCAGCCCATCGGCTCCACTGCTCCGTCCATCGCGGCGAACCTCTCCAGGGGCCGGTGTCTCAGCTCTACACTCCATTCCCAGCCGAGCGATGAACCGCTCCGGCCGCTGGACCTCCGCCTGGATCCTCATCTTGCTCCATCCCCACTCCTGACACCAGTGTGACGTTTGCAAGGTTCACACAAAGAAAGAGGAGCAAGATGGTTGTGATGAACAGGCTTTATTTTACACACCACCGACCCCCAACTTACTTCTGAGCACAGAGAGGAGGGGAGGTCATTCTCCCAGACCTCCGTTTCAATCATGGTTACACACACGATACATCTTGCCCTAATCCTGCTAAACACTGCTGGGTCATTATAACGCAGTTATAGAAAAAGTTACAGAAAAAGTTTACACAAATGCAATATTCCATGTTCTCTGGTTTGCAGTGTAAAAAAAAAAAAACATGTGCGAGAAGTCTCGTTTGTTCTGTGGCAGTGAAGAGATCTCTTCTGCAGAAGTGAAGTCTTTGTTCTCCTGTAGAGATCTGCTGTGAAGAAGATGAAAAGAGGGTGTCTCTCCTCTTTATCTGCGGACAACTTTTGCGGGCTTCCGGGGATTGACAGGAGCCCCAGCCAATAGTCTTCCTTCGTGGGTGGGTTTTATGAACTTCAGTCCAATGAACAGGCTTTTGTCTGTAAGGAACCAGTAGAATGAAAGAGCTGGAGCCCAGCATAGGCTGGGTGATGACTGGCTGATACCGGTCCTCACAGCATGACATATTTTAATACTCTGGAGATTCCTTAACCTTCTTACTGTATGTATAAAGTCTAAACTAGCTTTAGTGATTCATGCAACTTTATAACTAGTGCTTTTAAATTAACATGCAAGAATAAACATTCATTTAAACATTTTAACATGCACATATTTAAAATCAAGGATTAATGTATTTCAAACCCATTATTGATTGGCCACACCGAACATCAGAGTCCATTTGCTTTTCCATGGTGTCCTTAAAAAGAGGATAATCTGAGAATTGAGTTTTGTAACATGAATGCAAGTCATTTCAAGAAGTTCACTGGTTAAATCCAGCATGTCCCGGAGTTGCCTGTAGAGGGCAATGTTGAGCTGTGGATATTTTGTAGTGATCATATGAGGCACTCCACAAAGGTCTGTTCTTTGTCCACGTTTTATTGGCCAATAAAATGTTCAGGAGAAAGTGTATTAGGAGGAATTCCGTAGACTGGTTAAACAAAGGAATGTTAGTTCAGCTGTGGTGCTGTGATGAAAGAGCAGGTCTTGACTGGCCTTTTCCTGGGTGAAACAATGTCTTTAAGCTGAAGAATAATTTTACCGATGAGCCAAAGCAAGATGATGCTACAGTAGTAATGACAAATAACTCTTTGAAACTTGAATGTGAATATGTTGAGGGATTGTTATCAATCCACACAGTGAATTGATGGCCTCTCAACCAGTGTCTGAATTTATCACAAACAGCCCATTTGAGTGTTAGAAATTCAAGCCTGTGAGCTGGATAGCGTGACTGGGTGTAGTTTAGTGACTTCTTGCAAATACTACTGGTCATGCAAAGTCATTGCCCTCAGCCAGCTGAAACAGCACAGCACCCAAACCATGAGAAGATGTGTCAACTGACAGCAGAAACGGTCTGCTGAAATCTGGGTGAGCGAAGGTTGCATTCTCCAGCAATGCCTGCTTCAGCTTCTTGGATGCTTCACTATATTCTGGTGACCAGTCAGCAGAAGTTAACTTCCTTGTCTCAGATAATTTCTGCTTTCCCTTGGCATGTCTAGGTCTTTTAACACCAGATGTCAAGACAAAGAGTAGCTTGCTAATGCAGGAGTAACCCTCAAAGAACTGCTGATAGAATCATCCAACCATCCCCAGGAGTGACCATATTTTAGAAGGAGAGGGAGCACCAGTGTCCTCATTTGTCAATCCCTCACTCAGATCCACAATGTCTTTGACCTTGTTCGGGTCAGTGGAGATGCCATGTTTGCTCATGGTGTGTCCCAGAAATTTGACAAATGGTCACAGGAAGTAGCATTTTCTTGGAGCCAGCTTCAAGTTGTGTGCCTCCAACCTCCTAAACACCAACTGAAGCCTCTCCAGTGCCAGTTGTTCAGTGGGGGGCAAAAACGAGAATGTCATCAAGGTAACATAGGAGACTCATGAAATTCTGATCCCCAAAGATGGCCATCATCATCCTCATGAAGGTAGCTGGGCTATTACATAGTTCTTGTGGTAGACGATTGTACTCGTATAGGCCAAATGGAGACGTGAACGTAGTGAGTTTCTTATCCTTCTGATGCACCTCTACATTGTAGTATCCCGATGTTAGGTCCACTGTTGAAAAGAAGGCACTTCCTCATAGGGCAGCCAAGGCATCAGCCTGATGAGGCAAGGGATGTACATCTCTGATGGTGTGTGCGTTTCACCAACGGAAATCTGTGCAAAGCCAAAGGTCTTCATTTTTCTTCCAAACCAGTATGAGTGGTGATGCATACTCACTCGTGGATTTCCTTATAATTTCACGTTCTTCCATCTTGTTCAAAGCAATTCTTAACTTCTTGTAGTGTGAGGGAGAAAGGCGGCGATAGGGCAGTCTGAAAGGTCTGCCGTCAGTCAGCCTGATCTGATGAACAAAGCCCTTGGGTTTCCCACAGTCCAAACTGGCGGGAGAAAACAGTCTCATATTTGACCAACAGATCAACCAACTTTCTCTTCCAGAAAAGGGACAGATGATTAAAGTCAATGGCCTGCAGTCCCAAGTGGTGTAGTATTGAACTGGTAGGTCTGTGTGTATAACACCCTGAGTCAACAGTCAAGCTATTCTCACCATTGGTATCATTCTTGTGAACAGTCCTCGTCACACAGCAGTTCATGTCTTCTGGCAGGTCATTTTCATGCAAGTAGTTAGTGTGAAAGCTCTGAAGAGCAGCATAGGGAAACACGTCAGCAGTTTTACAGTTGCATTTCAAAATCACTGGCTTGTCAGAGGGGTTAATAATGTTTACTGGAACCCATCCATCACCCCATAATGGTGTCAGAGTTTGCCCCACTAAAACTGTTCTTGGTACTGTGCGTGACCCACTTTGATTGACAATGACTGTGCTGTCATCTGACAAGCATGCACTTCTCGGCAACTGGCCCCATACTAGGTGTTCAAGAGTTGGGCTCAAGAGCTACAGCATGTTTCAGTTTGACAGTACCCGTCCTCTGTGGGATTTCATCACCTCTCCCATTTCTCCACAGAAGCCAAAAACTGCACTATATATTCGCTCCTACTAAATGTGTAGCTCTTCTTGAGGCACTTTTTGAGTCAAACCACGTGAAACCTTCAGCTCAAGGATAAGATGTTTTATTACATTACTGCCCAGAGTCATCATTCTGACCATCCACAATCAGTGTGGGAACTGAAATGTGATGGTTAAACACCTGCATTCGAAGTTTACAGATACCAACAGGCCTTGTTTTCAATCCACCTCAACCAACCAAAACAACTGATGTTGGGGAAACAGAATCAGAGTTTATAATCTCAGCCTTCTCAAGTTTAGGAACCACCAAAGAGGTCAGTGAGCAGGCCATTGAACCACTGTCCATCATAGCACGGATCTCTACAACTTTTTCAACCAACACAGTGGTGTAGAAAAGGCTATCTGTTGCTGTCAATTTCTGTTTTTTGAAACACCTCATTGGAACCAGCAGTCGCTGAAGCACAGAACTGTGGGTAAACTGACTCAAAATGGACATTATCTTGTGGGGACGTGCCAATTGGCCCATCACTAGTCCTCTCCTCAAGCGGGCCACCTAGTTTCCCTGCTGAGCTGAGATGCCAGACTGTGCAGCAGGTGAATGAGATGCAGGACTAACAAAACAATTAACTACCTGATGCCCAGGGCCATAAGACTGGAACCACAGTTTTTTGTTGCAACAATGCAACACCGTGTCATGGGTATTACTGTCACAAATGACACACGGGCCCCTGGAGCAGCCACCATTTCTGTGTTTTTGAGACCAAGAATGCTGACAGGACTCTTGATGCAACAAGTGTTTCAGAAGCGTTACAACATGCCCCAGAGACTGGGCTTTGCCTGACAACTGCTTATTGGTGGCTGTTAGTTGCAGGGCTGGAGTAGGAGGACACAATGCAGATCAAGCATGACTGTTAATGATCTTAGCAGCCTGATTAGGATAGCAAGTATTTGTGAAATGGTTAGACTGGAGCTGCTGTATACGTTTTTTTGGATGGTATTCATTCAGTCGCACCTGAACATCGGAAGCAGTCACCTCCTCCAGGGGCCTACAGCTAAACACCATGGACAGTTCTTGATCGGGGCAATGTGTAATGAACATCATCGTCACTTCCTTCGATGGATTGCCAGGTCTTTTTTCTTCCCTTTTCAGTCTCTCGACAGCAGTGTCAATGACTGTATTCAGCCGTATCCAGTAATCAACAGCTGTCTCAGTGGGTAAAGGTTTTGTATCATAGAAGTCAGCAAGGGGCATAAAAGAACAGAATCACTAAAATATTGTTTTAGAATGTCAAAAATGGGCTTTGGTCCAGACTAACGTGTGTTTGCTACGCAGCCTAACCTTAACAACATCCCGTGCTCTCCCCTGTAACTTGTTCAAAACCTCCCATGCTTGGTCACCCAACACAATATCTCTCCTTTCCAAAGAAATCTTGACAGATTTTTTCCATTCCGAAATAGACAGTTTGTCACTGCCGTCACCCCTGAAAGGTGGTGGTTTATAACTGAGTTGAGTGACTGTTAAGTTAACTTGAGAGGTCGGCAACAGTAGAATGAGCCTCACTCACATTACCAGCAGGAATGGATTTCAGACCAGAGTCGATATTTTCCCCAATACTGATCCCAATTTATTTCACTAAATCACCAATAATGTGCGCTGGTACACTCTGACTCAAAGAACAGGAGGCGGGATCATCAGACTTAACATCTTCAGCACATGTGTATCACCATATTTTATCTGATCCACCTGAATATGATGAGGGGTAGATGTCAAATGTTTGCCATCTCTGAGACCACCAAGAATATGTGAATGGCCAGACCACAACTTCTGACCTTGACCAAAGCCAGACACATTTGACTCATCCATTGTCAATGAAAAGTGTAATAAAGAAAATAAATATGTCCAGGGAAAGAAATGAAAACAAATATTTCACCCACAAACTTGAAAAAAAAATATCTCTGTAAATGAAAGCCAAATAGGTAAATTAAAAAACCTCATGGATCGTCACCATATTGCGGTGGGGGGTTTGTGTGTCCGAGTAATCCCAGGAGCTATGTTGTCTGGGGCAATTTGCCTCCAGTAGGGTCTCCCAAGACAAACTGGTCCTGGGTGAAGGCAGACTAAGAGTGATCCAATAGACTCTGATGATGAATAAAAAAATCAAGGATTCAGTGTATTTCGCCCAGTATGGGGCTACTGGGGCCTCGCCCTGGAGCCAGGCCTGGGGAAGGAGCTTAATGGCGAGCGCCTGGTGGCTGGGTTTCTGCCCATGTGACCCGGCCGGGCTCAGCGCAAAGGAGTTACATGGGTCCGCCCTCCAGTGGGCTCACCACCTACAGGAGTGCTGTACAGGAGTGCTATGCGGAATAGGTGGCAGACAAAGGCAGAGACGTTCGCGGTCTGATCCCTCGCTTTTGAAACTGGCTTTTGGAATGTGGAACGTCATCTCTCTGGTGGGGAAGGAGCCTGGGCTGGTGCGCAAGGTTGAGAGATACTGGCTAGCTATAGTTGGGCTCACCTCAGTGCACAGCTCCGGTTCTGGAACCAGTTTCCTGGAAAGGGGCTGGAGCTTGGCTTACTCTGGAGTTGCCTCAAGTGAGAGGCAATGGGCAGCGGTGGGTATTCTTACTTCCCCCTTCCTTGTTGCCTTGAAATTGGAGTTCTCTCCATTGTACGAAAGGGTAGTTTCCCTGCGCCTTCGGGTTGGGAAACAGGTCCTGACCATCATTTGTACCTATGCACCAAATGATGGCTCAGAGTCCCCACCCTTTTTGGAGTCTCTGACTGGGTTTCTGGAGAGTGCTTCTCGTGGGGACTCCATTGTCCTACTGGGGGACGTAAGTGCACACATGGGCAATGACAGTGAAACCTGGAGGAGTGAGTGGGAGGAACGGCCTGCCCGATTTGAACCCGAGTGGTGTTCAGTTACTGGACTTCTGTGCCAACCACAGTTTGTCCATAACGAACACCATGTTCAAACTATTAAATAACAATTGCCTAATTGTTAAAAGTCGTGAATCATATGCTATACTATGGGGAACCCATGCTTTGATATTCATCTCATACTAGAAGGAAGGGAGAGGCAGTAAATTCCTCTGCCGGAACAGCATGGGGGATTAAGCAACTTGGGGACAATAGGAATTGTGATGGGAGAATGTATTGTGATGCAAGACCTCAGGCAGCAGCATTAAGCAACTGGGGGACAATAGGGCCTTTTCCACTAGCACGCTTTAGCGCGACACGGGACGGCTCAGCACGCTTTGTACGCTTTTCCACAAGCCCCAACACGGTTTAACAGCCGCGATTCTCAGCCCCGCTCCAGGGCAGGGTACAGCAGTGCTGAGCTTTGCCGTGTTGTGACGTTAACAGACTGGTCGCCGCTGATTGGTCAGGTCGTAACAGGCGCTGATTGGTCAGGTTGTAACCGCCCCTCTCCTCCTCCTCATCTACCAAATCTTCACGACCTTCTCAATAAAGTTTTTGAAAAAAAAAAAAAAAAAGAATCTTCACGACCGCCTTTACTCAGCACGCACCACTGTTGGCGGTTCCTTTTCAGTTTATTGCTGTGCCATTTTCATTTATTCTCTATCAAAAATGGCTTCGCGTAATAAGGGTGTTCCATGGACCAATAAGGAGGTGCAGTGTCTGCTCACTGCATTGTCAGACGAACGTATGCAGCGCGAGTTAGACGGAGCCGCCCGGAATAAAAAAATATACCGGGAGGTCTCGACATCGGAGTCCTTTAACGGTGAGTTTTAATTTTTTTTTATTGTGCGTTTTTTCGCAAATATATTCGGTAAGACGCTCAGTTTATTTATGCAATAAAAAAGCTGTTCATTTGTGGATGGATCGCTGCTTTATTGCAGCACACTGTGTACTAAAGCTTTTATTTTAATTATTCATGTGAACAATACGCTGAAATAAGCTTATGTATTCTTGTTAAAAACTATTGTCTTTTCTGTATATATTGCACTTTCGTGCTGTATTTTATTGTGTGCATTTTCCTTGTAGAATCATCCCACGAGTCCGCCGTGACTGCCCGCACGGATTATTCAACCGGGCCTTCCTGACCCACAGCTGGCAGAGACGCCTTCATTCATCCGAGTCGTGACCCAGTTTGGGAAGCTGGTGTAGACACTCAGTGGTCAGCGTGTATAAAATGTTGATTAACCTTCATGTTGTGTTGCAAAGTTTTTTTTTCTTTTAATATTTTGTATATAATAAAATGGAATTGTTTTGGAAAGAGTGGTTTGTCTGTTATAACACTGAATTATAAAACAGTATAATTACATAGAAATTCCATTGCCTAATCTGATCAAAATGATACTGATCTTCCTGTCAGGGGTCAACCATTGTAAAGGTAATGTAATTTTTAACTAGACCAAAAAACAAATGTTTTTGTAAGCTTTCTGTTCTTTTTATTGAAATATCATAAAAAATTAGCCCCACATGATCCAGTTCTAAACTTTGGGTACATTTTTTATGTTAACTTATAAGAAGTTGCACAGTTGGACTTTAAAATGCAGCAGGAGAGACTGATCAAGCTTACAAGTCAAAGTATGTAAAAAAGTAAGTATATGTAAATTGAATGTTCTATCGGCATTCCAAATTCAGAGAATTACAATACTTTAGAAGGAGTGTAGCATCATCTAAACGGAAAATAATAATACTGTTGTTCCAAACGTTGACCTGAAGGTGAAAAACATGATTTTTTTTAATTCAGTACATCCAAAATGCCCTAGGACACATGTGTCAAACTCAGGCCCGCGGGCCAAATTTGGCCCGCAGTGTAATTATAATTGGCCCGCAAGATCATATCAAATGTGCATTAGAGCTGGCCCGCGGTATATACTGTACCGCTAATACTACAAATCCCACAATGCTTTGCTAGTATGTTAGCGCGCAGTCGAAACCGGCAAGCGCTCCTTTTTTCTGTTGACAGTCATTGACAGCCATGCTCCAGTCACATCGGACAAATTAATTTCACCCTCCACAAAAATGGCCAAACGAAAGATGGACAACAGGAGCTTTCAAGACAGGTGGAAGGCAGATTATCTGTTCACGAATATAAAGGACAGACCTGTTTGTCTTGTGTGCGGAGCTAACATGGCTGTAACGAAAGAATATAACATAAGAAGACACTATGAAACAAAACATTATGAAAAGTACAAGGACTTGGACATAAAGCAGAAGCTGCAGAAGGTGGAGGAGATGAAAAGAAGTCTGGTTTGCCAGCAGACTATGTTCATGAAAGCAAAATCAAAAAGTGAAGCTGCTGTAAAGGCCAGCTTTACTGTGGCAGCAGAGATAGCAAAATCAGCCCGGCCCTTTAATGAGGGAGAGTTTGTCAAAAAGTGCATGGTCAAAGTTTGCGACATCGTGTGCCCAGATAAAAAGCAAGAATTTTTAAATGTGAGCCTGAGCAGAAACACCGTGGCTGAGCGCGTGTGTGAGCTTTCCACTAATCTACATGAACAACTAATAAAAAAGGAAAAAGATTTTATTGCATACTCCCTTGCTGTGGATGAGAGCAGCGACACATCTGATACTGCCCAGCTGTCAATCTTCATCCGTGGAGTAGACTCGAGCCTGTGCGTCACAGAGGAACTTTTAGGATTAAAATCAATACATGGCACCACCACAGGAAAAGATATCTTTGAAGAGGTATCCAAATGTATAACTGAAATGAGCCTGCCTTGGGATAAATTTGTGGGACTGACGACAGATGGTGCGCCCGCGATGTGCGGTCAAAAGAGTGGATTGGTCGGCAGGATTCAGGAGAAGATGCGGGAGGAAGATGCAGGTGAACTTACAGTTTATCACTGTATCATACATCAGGAAGCGCTCTGTGGCAAAGCTCTGCAAATGGAACATGTTATGAGCTCTATAAAACGAGTAGTCAACTTCACAAGAGCCAAAGGTTTGAATCACCGGCAGTTCAAGTCTTTTCTGGAGGAGTTGGATTCGGAATACAGAGATGTGCCCTATCACACAGAGGTGAGATGGCTAAGCAGAGGAAAAGTACTGAACAGATGTTTTGAGCTACGTGAGGAAATCTGTCAGTTTATGGAAAACAAAGGGAAGGACACAACAGAGCTGAGAGATAAAAAGTTTCTGTGTGAGCTTGCATTTCTGTCTGACATTGTGAGCCATCTCGATGTGCTTAACCTGCAGCTTCAGGGACGGGGCCACATCATCACAGACATGTACGCAGCAGTGAGGGCCTTTAAAACTAAGTTGTGTCTGTGGAAGACTCAGATGCTGCAAGGAAACTTGGGTCATTTTCCGTGCTGCCAAACCATGGCAGAGCAAATTTCTCCTGCCGTGCTGCCTAGCGCACAGTTTGCTGAAAAAATCAACGCGCTCAGCGCCGAGTTTTCCCGGCGATTTGCCGACTTTGAGGCTCAGAAAGGGAGATTTGAACTGCTCAGTAACCCGTTTGCGATTGACGTGGAAAGCGCACCAACAAGCCTCCAAATGGAGCTAATTGAACTCCAATGTAATGACATGCTCAAATCAAAATATGACTCTGTTGGTGCTGCGCGGTTTCCATGTTTCCTCCCCGACACAATGCCTCAATTACGCACCCAAGCTGCTCAGATGCTCTCAATGTTTGGCAGCACATATCTATGTGAACAACTGTTCTCTATGATGAAGGTGAACAAAACACCTCACAGAAGTCGACTCACTGATGAACACCTTCACTCCGTCCTGAGGTTTTCCTCAGCTCAGAGCCTGACCCCAGACATTGATGAACTTGCATCTAAGAAAAGATGCCAGGTATCTGGCTTAGACCAATGTGCAGAGTAAATCAGAGTGTAGCAAACTGAGCTTGAATATATCTGTTATTTATGCACTTGATTCTCTCTATTAATAGTTGAAATGGTGGATTTTTATTGAATGACATTATTATTTTTGGTTCCTTTGTTGTTGGCTTTGAAAAAGATTTACTTTAAAAAGGAACTTGAAAGGATACGGTTAGAGACATACTTTATTTATTTATTTAAATAAGAAATGAATACCACTGATGTGTCTTTTATTACCTCCGCCAGGCCGAAAAGGCCAGGAGGAGGTTATGTTTTTGCCAGGGTTTGTGTGTTTGTCTGTCTGTCTGTCTGTTTGTCTGTTGGTTAGCAAGATAACTCAAAAAGTCTTGGACGGATTTCCATGAAACTTTCAGGCGTTGTTGGAAATGGTACAAGGAAGAACTGATTAAATTTTGGGGATGATCCGCATCACCGTCTGCATACAGGAATTTTTTAAAGCATTTTTCCACACTGTGACATATGGCCATTTTCAACATGTGCGCAGGCGCAATGGACGGCGCTGGGCGTCGTGTCTGACCAACACAAACTCCGCCTTCTTCAACGTTTTAGCCACAAAAGCATGCGGAAAACACTGGTGGCCTGGGCCCGCCAGCCATAGGCGCTGCGCACATTGCGCTGGTCGTCGTGTCTGACCAACACAAACTCCGCGTTCTTCAACGTTTTAGGCACAAAAGCACGTGGAAAACACTGCTGGCCTGGGCCCGCCAGCGTGCGTGTTTTTGCGCCACGCTGCAAAACCTGACACGGCCACCTGTCCGCCGCCCGATTATTTGCCACAAATTCCCCGCCCAGCTATAGGCGCTGCGTAAAAACGACCTCTCTGCCGGGGAAAATTCGAAATTCTGTTTTGCCGCGGAGCGCAACCCCAATAATTTATAATTTCTAATTTCATGAGTTTGTTTTTTTTAAATAATTCTGTTGAACCACAATATAATATAAAACCCACGGCAACCTGTCTAACCAATCTGCATCCGTCAGTGGAGGAGATGGACACACCAACACTTCAGTTTATTACCTCCGCCAAGGAGGCAGTGCTTTTACAACCGTAAAACGGGGCTATAAGGGACGGCGGGGTAATATGGGACACTTCTCTAAATGTAATTCTGCTTTTTTAATTTTGCTTCCGCCTAGATTTGATGAAGGATTCATGGATATTTCACAATAACAACACAACTCAGCGTCCTGCTCAAAATAAAAAAAGCAGAATTACATTTAAAACATTTCCCAGAAAAGTGTCCCTTATCAACCCGCCGTCCCTTATAGCCCCATTTTACACTACTGAACCACTAATCCTATCACTATCACATTGATTGTCATTCATTAATTGTCTGTTTATTGCACTGTCCATGTCAAATAAACAAATAATCATTGTGAATCCAATTGCTAGTCATATCTTTTCATGCTCAGGGAATCTGAAAACGTACACACAAACACTGTATGGGGGGAACTGTGCCGCTTGGCGGAGGTCTGCGCTCTCCGAGTGCTTTTCTAGTTTCAAATTTAATTTCTCATGTGTTTGTAATATCAAGCTTTGGTTGTTCCAAATTCTGTGTTTAAGCAAAACTAAAGTTTGTTTCCATATGAAAAGGTTAAACATTACATATCAGTTGCAGTTAATTTTTCAATAAATATTGAGTTTGGCCCGTGACTTTACTTCACTGCTTAATTTTGGCCCACTGTGAATTTGAGTTTGACACCCCTGCCCTAGGATGTAAAAAATAATAATTTGGTGTTGGCCAGTGTGCCACCGTCTCATTATTTAATACGAATAAAAACAAGTTTCAGCTCATTATTTCTAGGTCATTTGGCAGTTAATTCAAAACAAAAGTGACTTGTGTTGTTGCAGCTTAATTATGAGATAAAACTAATTGTGAGATAAAACCACAGAGCGAGCAAGGCAATAATCCTTGGATCCTTTTTTGTCTCGTGTAAATAAGGACTCAGTCGGGTGCGTAACGTCACGGGAGTGTGGCCCCGCCTCGCTGAGAATCTGCTGCTGCCCCGCTTCTAAAACCTCCTAACAAACCATCACAGCACAAGCACAACACCGTGCTAATGGAGACAGAAGCATTCCGAGCCGTACTGAAGTGAATCGAGGTGTGCTGGGCTAGTGGAAAACAGGCTAATAGGAATTGTGATGCGAGAATGTATTGTGATGCAAGACCTCAGGTAGCAGGGGGAGTGAGTGTTGTAATATAAAGGAGAGACCCTGCAGCATGAGGTCAATGCTTTTTCTGATTCTGAGAGATGTGAGAGAGTGAATAAAGTTCGTCTGCTTGGAATGCTTTGCCTGATTATTCCTCTCTCCACACTGGTGACCTTTGACGAATAATGGAACACGAGGCAAACACCCCGGAGATGACCCGGACAGGAAGCCCCAGCAACGCGTGTGCCGTTTCGGTCAAACTATCAGACTTTTGGCTGCACGACCCAAAATCTTGGTTCCTCCACACCGAGGCCCAGTTCGCGCTCTGGGGAATAACGGCAGATGACACCAGATATTACTATGTGGTTGCAGCGCTGGACGCTTGCACGACTCAGCAAGTAGCGAGCCTGCTCCAAGAGCCCCCAGCCTGCGACAGATACCGGGCTCTCAAAGCTGTGCTGGCCCAACGCTACACGCTATCAGACTGCGAGAGAGCAGAGAGGCTCCTGACACACTCCGAGTTAGGAGATGGGTCAGCGGTCGAACTGATGGAGGAGATGTTGGCGTTGATGGGCCTGGATGACGGGCATTTTCTTTTTGCCCACCTTTTCCTCCAGAACCTCCCAACGTTGGCCAGAGCGGTCCTTGCCAACTCGCCGTTGCTGGCTGCGCGTGACTACCGTATGCTAGCCCAGGAGGCAGATCACCACCAGAGCCCTCACAGTAAACGCAGCGGCGTCGGAACGCCAATGCGTCCTACCATGCCAATTCAAGCGTTCGGGAAAACGCCAAGGCCGGCAGTCGGTAGCAGCTGCGACCGCCAGTGAAGAAAGCAAGCTGCTCTACGTGACAGACTCACACTCGGGGAGACGGTTCCTCTTGGACTCTGGTTCCCCAAAGAGCCTCATCCTGCTGTCCTACGCCGACCGGCTAGCGGGTGCTAGCGGCCCCGAGCTGACGGCCGCAAACGGCTCGGACATTAAGACTTTTGGTGAAAAGACACTGACTGTATCCCTACACGGCCGTATGTACCAATGGACATTTGTCATAGCAGCATGCAGTTTCCCAATCTTAGGCACTGATTTTTTGTGTGCACACGGACTACTAGTCGATGTTACCAACAGACACCTGATTAATGCAATGTCTTTTGATTCCCTCCCCTGTACAGCTTGAGGAGCCGTGCCAACAACGCTAGCCAACGTCACAGCTCCAGGTGATAAGTTCCACACACTGCTCACCCAGTTCCCAGCACTCACGGACCCAACGTTTTCGGCGGCCATCACTAAACACGGGGTGGAGCACTTTATTTCCACCGCCAGGCCTCCCGTTTTCGCACCACCTCGGCGCCTGGACACAGCTAAACTGGTCATAGTGCGCGAGGAGTTCACCAACTTGGAAAGGCTGGGCATCATCAGGTGCTCAAACAGCCCATGGGCATCCCCACTACATACAGTATGGTCCCTAAGGCCGAGGGATCGTGGCGACCTTGCGGAGATTTCCGCAGATTAAACAACGCCACAGCGCACGACCACTACCCGATCCCCCATATTCAGGATTTTTCCATTCACCTCGCCGGGGCACGTATTTTTTCTAAGATAGACCTGGTCTGTGGTTACCACCAGGTCCCGGTGCGCGCGGAGGACGTACCCAAAACAGCGGTAATAACTACGTTTGGCTTTTTTGAGTTTTTACGCATGCCTTTCAGATTAAAAGGCGTGGCACAGACATTCCAAGGCATGATGGATGCGGTGTTGCGCGATCTGCCGTTTATGTTCGTTTACATGGATGACATCCTGGTGGCCAGCACGTCCGAGAACGAACACGTAACCCACCTCAGGATGGTTTTCCGGAGGTTAGAGGAACATGGGTTAATCAACCCGGCGAAATGCCAGTTCGGTGTGACGGGGATCGATTTTTTGGGACACCGCATCTCACCGGAGGGAGCGATACCCTTGCCGGACAAGGTGCTGCAGTGGCGAATTTTCCCGGCCTCAGACGGTCAGGGTGCTGCAGGAGTTTTTGGGGATGGTTAACATTTATAACCGTTTCCTCCCCCGCGCAGCCCGGCTCATGCAGCCATTGTACGCCGCACTCAAGAAATGGAAACCGGTGGACAGAGTCGACTGGACTCCTGAGCGGGAACAGGCATTCTCTGAGGTTAAAACAGCCCTGGCAAACGCCGCACTGCTGGCGCACCCGGACCCGGCAGCTCGGATAGCGCTCACTACCGACGCCTCGGACGTGGAGCCGTCGTGGAGCAATGCGTTGCCGGTTTTTGGCAGCCGCTCGCCTTTTTTAGCAGGTCTTTGCGTGATAGTGAGCGTAAATACAGCGCGTTCGAGAGAGAGTTACTGGCTCTCCACCTGGCCATACGCCACTTCCAGTTCTGGCTGGAAGGGCGCAGCTTCACTGCGTTGGTGGACCACAAGCCGCTAACGTTCGCGATGGCCAAGGTTTCAGAACCATGGTCTTGCCGGCAGCAGAGACAGCTGGCCGCGATCTCTTAGTTTACGACCAATATTCAGCATGTGGCCGGGAAACTGAATGTGGTGGCGGACTGTGTCTCGCGCGCAGTAGTGGCCCCAGTCTACGTAGGGATAGATTACATGGCCATGGCCACAGAGCAGATTGGCGATGCGGACGTGTGCGTACTCCAGTCTGGACCAACAGGGTTAAGGCTGGAGAGCAGAGTACTGCATGACGGGGGCCCCCCCCCAAATCTTTGACGTCTCCGCAGGACGTCCGTGCTTTGTGGTCCCATGTGCTTGGCGCCGCCATGTTTTTGAGTCCGTTCACGCCCTGGTGCACCAAGGAGTACATGCGTCAGTCAAAATGGTGGGAGCGAAGTTTGTATGGCCAGGCCTGCGCAAACAGGTGAAAGAGTGGGCGGCAGCCTGCGTAGCGTGCCAACGAGCCAAAGTGCACAGGCACACAAAGGCCCCTTTGGAGCCATTCCGTATCCCGGCTAAAAGGTTCAACCACATTGACGTGGACCTCATGGGCCCGCTCCCGCCATTGCAGGGGTTCACGCACCTCCTGACAGTGGTAGATCGCACCACATGATGGCCAGAAGCAGTCCCACTAGCTTCCACCACATCCGCAGACATTGCGCGTGCCTTTTTGACAACATGGGTGGCACGTTTTGGCATCCCTTCGGACATTGCATCCGATCGGGCCCCTAAGTTTGTTTCCGACCTCTGGTCCGCGATGACCCATAGCCTGGGCGTTGCAATTCATCGCACAACCGCGTACAACCCACAGGCCAATGGGTTCTGCAAGCATTTCCATAGGTCACTGAAAGCAGAGCTCAGCCTTCGCTTACGGATGCAAATTGGGTAGACCAGTTGCCATGGGTTCTATTAGGGTTACGTTCCGCACCAAAAGAGGATTTGGAGTCTTCCCCAGCAGAGCTGGTTTTTTCTCAGCCGTTGCAGCTCCCTGGGGAATTTTTGCCAGATAACCCGCGTCGAACACCCATCCGTCCCCGCGTTCACGGCATAGCGCAAACGCAGGCACGCTACCGGGCCTGGTCCACCACTGTTTTCCACGCGCTTTTGTGCCGAAAACTTTGAAGGACGCTGCGTTCTTGTTTGTCAGACATGATGCCCACCAGCCGCCATTGCGCCCACCCTACGATGGCCCGTTGAGAGTCCTGGAACCAGGGGACAAACATTTTGTGTTAGGCTTGGGGGGTCGCCGGGAGAAAATCTGTATAGACAGGCTTAAGCCCGCCTTTGTGGTGGCAGACTAGCAGGTGATGTTGGCTCGAGCTCCTCGTCGAGGAAGACCCCCACTGAGAACTCCCCAGGTAAACGATTCATCAGAGCAGTCACAGGAGCATGCTGAATGCCCCCCTCCATTGTCCACCCACAGACGGACACCCCCCCAGGAACCCCCCACCGGCACAGCAGACCGCGGAGCCAAAGACCCCTCGTTACAGCAGATATGGGAGGAGGCTGAAGCCGAAAGGACGTGGGAGTTAACGCTCAGTCAGAAACTTTGGGGGGGGGGCAGTATGGGGAACCCATGCTGTGATATTCATCTCAGACTGGAAGGAAGGGAGAGGCAGTAAATTCCTCTGCCGGAACAGCATCGGGGATTAAGCAACTGGGGGACAATAGGAATTGTGATGGGAGAATGTATTGTGATGCAAGACCTCAGGCAGCCGGGGGAGTGAGTGTTGTCATATAAAGGAGAGACCCTGCAGCATGTGGTCAATGCTTTTTCTGATTCTGAGAGATGTGAGAGAGTGAATAAAGTTCGTCTGCTTGGAATGCTTTGCCTGATTATTCCTCTCTCCACAATACGATATCATTTATGGGTCTTTACCTTCATAATGTGCAGATATGTAGGTTGAAAAATGTTGCTTGAAGATGAGCCTGCTTCTTCATGTTTCTCTTGAAGTTCTTCACTAGTGATTTTTGCTTCTCGCTTTTTTGTCAGCAGTTCTGAGACTTCCTAAATGAAATACTTAATTGCAATATTACACAGTCTTAAGCAGGAACATTGCAATTAAAAAAAATAATAAAATTGTGTTTAATGAAATAAATTAACTTAAATGACTAAGGATGCCGTTATTTCGGTTATAATATTTCTTTATATTTATAGTTTTTTTTTTTTTTTTTTTTTTTTTAGAAATTTCCTCACCACCCAGACAGCAGGACAAACCTCCCTTATTTTGAAATCAAACGTCGATACCTTTAGTTTGTCTGAAGGCTGCTGACGGATTAAAGTCATTGACTTCATGAATTTCGGTCATCTTAACCTGCCAGGTACTTAATAGGGAATTGTAGCGGACTCTGAAGACATAATTCACCACAATATGTGTTCAGTACAGAATGATCTGTTTAGGCAGTTATAGTTGTGCTCTCAGGCTTTCTCATTGGGCACCTCTCTAGGCAGCCGCTGGAGGACCTCAGTTTAGAGTTAGCGTTTTTAGCTGTTGCTTTTAGTCACTGCCACTGGAGAATAAAAACGACACACCTGCTCGTGCAAGAAAAGAGAGAAATTGCCAGTCTCTTCATTCCTGCAATTCCTACAGAATATAACTTAATATTGTAGCGGCTGGTGAAATATATCCTCAGCAATTCATCAGTCCCCCTTGCCTTTCCCTTCATATGAAGCTGGCTACATATGAATTCTAACCACACATCTTCGCTAAGTGACTCTTCCATTATTGCTCCTGTTTCCAGCGGGTTAAAACCATGATAAATGCCAGTGCTTACATACCTCTTAGGATTTTTTTTTCTGCTTTTAAAGTACTTAAATGTTTTTTGTAAATCTGTCGGACAGTCATGCTTAGCGAGACACTGTTTGCTGACTGACTGGAAAACTCATGTGAGCGGGGCGCTTCTGACCTCCACGCGAAAGACGGCCACGCACGTTGTTCATGTGCTCGCTTGCAGAAAGTCATTGCTTCGTATATTTTTCTTAATAAATTCATATCGCCTCGGTGTGGCGGTAAAATTTCTGGCGAGGCGGGCCACCACCAAGAAATGTTACCAGAGGAAACCCTGGGTTAATAATCAGTTAGCCCTTAGCTTAGTGTTCAGCCTCTTTCTTCTGCTCTTTCCACACCTGCCCTATGTGTCGTTTCAGTGGGAGCTTGGTGAACTCTCTATCTGAAAGAGATTGTTGGCGCTGTTATCCAGAGTGCTGTAATGGCTGTCCATAACTATTAGCAACTAATGCTATACTGCACACACTTTTTTTTTTTTTTTTTTTTAGCTTTTATCACTGATTACTTAGAACCAGAGTTTTGGTCGAAAGGTAGAGCATCCGTCCCCACAATCCAGGAAGTCTTGGGTTCAAGCCCCAGCTGGGTCATACCAAAGACATATAAAATGGTAATTCCTGACTTGAAGCTTAGTGCCCAGTGTAATACTGTAGAATTCGTGGTGGTGGTGGTGGGAGGGGGTTGATTAACCAGCCACAGGGCGTGCACAAGCCAGTGTACTTCCTATGCTGGTCCCAAGCCCGGATAAATGGGAAGGGTTGCATAAGGAAGGGCAATTGGTGTGTTAAAAAAAAAATTAAATCCTTGCTTAATCACACAATGACAATTACACAATGGTCCTCTCCGGCATACAACTAGGAACATACCGGTCGCTATGGAGGGTGAGAATATGTATGGGCACATAATCATACCATGTAGGATAACTAAGTAGACGGTTATGCTGTTTCATTCCATCTAGCAACAATGCTCTGCACTGTGTGTGTTTATATATTTGCATATTTATTCCATCTAGCTACAATGCTCCGTACTGTGGGTGTTTATATATTTATATATCTACATATTATTCCATCTAGCTACATTGCTCCGCACTGTGTGTGTTTATATACTTGCATATTTATTCCACCTAGCTGCAATGCTCCGTACTGTGGGTGTTTATATATTTACATATTTATTCCATCTAGCTACAATGCTCTGCACTGTGTGTTCATATATTCATATATTTATTCCATCCAGCTACAATGCTCTGCACTGTGTGTCTGTGTGTGTGTGTATATATATATATTTTATAGTAATACGTACATATGTTTATTAGCTGCTCTTGCTTGCTTGTTTTTTTTCTTGCCTTCTGATTGTTGCTCTGAGTGTTGCTATCCCTGTGCTGTTGCAATCCTGGAATTTCCCCATTGTGGGACTAATAAAGGCTTATCTTATCTTATCTTATCTTAATCAATATGCTAATCATCATAATATCAGGTGATGGTACACTGTGGCGACCCCAAAAGAGAAGAGAGAGAGAGAGAGAGATGACTAGTTATTTGCCTTTATCGTAAATATTGTCATGGATGGCCCTCGCGAGCCATCATGAGACGCCACAAGTCACCGGTGAGTTTGCACAGTTTATTGATGAACAGAAAAGAGACAAAATAACGAGCCACGGGGGGCTAAAACACACTACAAAGATCTCAGTCAATAACAAGGCAAAATGGATACATAAGGAGATGCACTTACAAATAAAGGATGGTCTACGTCTTAACAGCGGGATGCTCAAATAACGTCAGACCATGGAGAGGTTTTTGACGAGACTGCCGCACATTCCGCTCTCAACTGCCCTCTTAAGTAAGGGGCAGCTGATGAGACGAAATGTGGATCAGC
Organism: Pholidichthys leucotaenia; assembly: GCA_020510985.1. Lineage (NCBI taxonomy): Eukaryota > Metazoa > Chordata > Actinopteri > Cichliformes > Pholidichthyidae > Pholidichthys > Pholidichthys leucotaenia. The sequence continues at coordinate 43,201,559 of CM035849.1, forward strand.
TGGCAGCTGTGACAGCCGGGAGCCCCTCCGAGCGCTGTCACAATAAAAGCTCGGAGAGCAAAAGGGCCACACAGCCGTCAGATAGGTGAAGATAATGCATGGCTCGAGCACGGTCGGGTTCGGCACTCGAACCATGACGGTACCTCCCCCCCAAGGGCAAGCTACGAGTGCCCAATGACACCCAAGCGCCCCCCCCCCCCCCGGGTGGGCAGATGGGGTGGAAAGGCCTGGAGGGAGAGAACCAGAGAAAAATAAACCATAACGATTGCAGGACACAAGTGAGGTAATACAGGATAAAAACACAATACTCTATATCACACAAATGATAATTAGACCAGGGCACAAATGAGGAAAATGCTGAGTATGGTTACAAGAAAAACACACCACTCAGTAGCACACAAATGATGTTTAGATCGCGGCAAGGAAAAAAAAAAAAAAAACAACCATGATGGTGACAGGAACAAATGAGGCATTTACAGAGTACGGAAGAAAGGGGGAAAAAACCACATTACTCCATAACGCACAAACGATGCTTGGAACAGGACACAAATGAAGGAAGTGCTGAGTACGGTTAACAGAAAACACAATACACAGCACTACATACACAGATCCACCTAGAGGACAAAACAATGCACCCAAGTGACCTTAATATTAACCGAAAATAAGCGACACCCGAGGATGACGGCAGGCAGAGTCCAATACAGCCGGGACTGTTCCGGTGGTCTCCCTGCGTCCATTGTCCAGCTGGTGAACTGGGGAAAAAGGGAACGTTCGGGCAGCCTACCCCAGTCCCAGGCCCGGAAAGTCGGAACCTCCGGCAGCCAAACCAGGTCGCCCAGCTGAAAGCACCGTACGTCGAGTGGCCGACCCAGGGCGCCGAACCGGCGAAGCAGTTCCTCAAACGGCTGACCCGCATCCCTCAGCCACCAGAATCATGGGGAAACAATTGGCGACGGCCTCCCTGGCGAGGGAAAAGACGTGGGTGAGCCGGGCCGAACGTAGGGAACCCCAACGGCCCCCGGTGGCAACGAGCTGGGATGGTGACTTTAATGAGGGGGATGAAGATGACGATGAGCCAGCACAATGTCAGGCGGCAGAGGATCTGCAGCCCCTTCACCGACCTTGAACCATACTGGTGCTGCACCCACGATGGACCCCGATTGGGTCACGGCTGCATCCGCGATGGACCCTGATTGGGTCTCAGCTGCACCCGCGATGGACCCCGACTGGGTCACGGCTGCACCCGCGTTGGACCCCGACTGGGCAGTCGCAGTACCAGTGACAACCTCCAACCCAGAACCCGGAACCTCCAGAACAGCAACCGGGATTGGCTCCGCACTGGTGACCCTGGGAGAAGGCTCAGGAGAAGGGAAAGAACAGGAATCAGGATCACCAGTAGCAATAGAACCCGGCGGAGACAGGCTTGGATGCAGCGGACGACTTCACCCGGCTCGTCTCCCCGAGAGACAGGCAAAAATGCTCCAGAGTAGAAAGAAGGAAGATGAGGTAGAGCACTTGCCTGATCTCGGGTTCTGTCGCCGTCCAGGACTTCGGCAATCCGGGCTCAGGACGAAGAAGGACGTCCGCTGGCTCCCACTCGGCTACGGCGGGCTCTGGAGCCGGCATGATGGTCTCTGCAGCCTGAGGTCCCTCCGGCACTGACGTCCATGCCGACGACCCGCACAGCGTGGTGGCAGGGGACCCTCGACCCGCTGGATCGGACTGCTCATTTGTGGAGACCCGGGGATGCTTCGTCGGCGGTGCAAGCTCTACGCTGCAGTCCGCTCTCCTCTGCCCATGACGTGGCTGCGGGGCTGGAACCAGGCTCTCCACAGCCGCAGGCCCCCTCCTTGTCCAGCGACGTAGGCCTGGCATCGTGGACCGCTCAGCGGAGGGAGACACAGAGGCAGAAGGTTTAATAACAGGAGCTACAGCAGGTGGTGGGAGCTCGGGGGACTGCGAACTCCGAACTCCACCCCCAGGAGTCAGACAAGGCAAATCACAACTATGGGAAGATAAATGAACTTGCACTTGCCTGTTTCCCGGAGGATGGATGGTGCCTGCTGTAGCGGACGTTGATCCTCCCTTTCCCCGCTGGATGGTGAGGGAGGTCCCCCTGGGAGGACGAGAATGAGCCGCTTGCGATGGTCCACTAACGGGCTTCGCCGGGACAGGACTCAAAACTCTCACAGCAGCCGGAGATGACGTCGAGGAGGAGGGGACGACAGCCAAGATGATCCGGGCACGATGAGCTGATGGGACAGCGGGAACAGGTGACCCGGGGGAAGAGGCTGTGGGAATTCCCTCCTGTTGTGATGGAGAAGGAGCTTCTGGCCGGGAGGCAGAGTTCCTCCGACAACCCGGAAACGGATCCAGACAGGGTTCTTGCTGAGGTTTGCTTGGAGCGTGGCTCTGACGTTCACTGGATGATGTCGAGGCGAAGGTGAAGTCCGGAAAACGCCGCTCTTGTGCGGAAACGTTGGCATATTCTGGGTAGTCACTCAGCTCGGGAATCCTCTCAACCAGCCTGACAGCTGCTGTCGTGTGCTTCATGATTTGTGTGGGGTGGCCGGCGGAGTGAGCTGCAGCCACTCGGTCCCAGATGGAGATTGCTGTCAGCTGCAGCCTCTCTGGGGGATTTCCAACTGACGTCATGCTCGTTCGGGGAAGACCCCTGGATGGTGCGAACTCCTGGACCGGATCGGGGACAAGAACGGGATCCCGAAACGAGGAGCGAGGATGCCTCCTCTTCGGCTTCCTGCCGGAGTTTCCCTCCAGCCCACGGAGTATCTCGCGTTGTGAAGCGATGTCAACCCTCCTCGCCGTGACTTCTGGGTGGTTGGAGTAGTGAGGAAGGCGATTAAGGATGTCCTCAGCGAGGTCCAGGTGCCAGCGTACATCGCTGGGAGCGTCGTAGAGGGTAGCGGTGACGAGCGTTCTATCTACGTAGTCCAGGGCCTCCCTCAGCTCGTAGCCCAGGCTCCGAACGCGGCCCCTGAATGATGACATGACCTCCCAGCATGCAGGTACCCAGACGGGGAAAACAAACGTCCAATTTAGGCAAAACTCACCGGGACTGGCGTCTCAGTCTGGTGGCAGTCTACTGTCATTGATGGCCCTCGCGAGCCATCATGAGACGCCACAAGTCACTGGTGAGTTTGCACAGTTTATTGATGAACAGAAAAGGGACAAAATAACGAGCCACGGGGGGCTAAAACACACTACAAAGAACTCAGTCAATAACAAGGGAAAATTGGTACATAAGGAGATGCACTTACGAATAAAGGAGGATAGTCTACATCTGAACAGCGGGATGCTCAAATAACGTCAGACCATGGAGAGGTTTTTGACGAGACTGCTGCACATTCCGCTCCCAGCGGCCCTCTTAAGTAAGGGGCAGCTGATGAAACGAAATGTGGATCATCTGGCAGCTGTGACAGCCGGGAGCCTCTCCGAGCGCTGTCACAATAAAAGCTCGGAGAGCAAAAGGGCCACACAGCCATCAGATAGGTGAAGATAATGCATGGCTCGAGTGCGGACGGGTTTGGCACTCGAACCATGACAGATATGTCTTGAGTTTTATTATGTTAATAAAGATCATTAATGTCTATCTTCTTTTCCAAAGAGTTTGAAGCAGTGGTCCTCCACCAGCTCAGGCAGTATGGTGTCACCCAGCAACTGAAAATAAAGTTACCCAGAATCGGTATGGAAAACTATAATGTCTCTGTGAACAAACATATCAGTATGAGCTGAGGTGTAGAAATGGATTTTGGAACATGGTACACCACCATATGTCTGTTCTGAAGTTTAGTTTTACCCATGGGCTGTCCTTTTTAAAATGTACTTTATCCATTTATTTTTCTTCTGATACAGTTGTTCAGTAAGACATCATTTATTTAGGCTTTCTGAACGATTTTTAGAGAAAAAAGCAAGTATTACATCAGCTTTTGTATTTAAACCAGTGGTGTCAGAGTTGAAGCGTTAATCACCAGTTAACACTTCATTTAACACTGATAATTTTACTGATCACAATTAATTGCGGTTATTCAAAAATACAAACATGGGTTTTTGACCTCATTGACTTTCCGAACTTACGGCCCACGGCCGTCACGGTTTGGGATGTCAGGAAGTAGTATAGCATGCAGTGGATTTCAGCCTGGGAGGGAGGCCTCAATGAAATGGAAATAAAGAAGGGGGTATTCTGAACAGGGCTGGCGATCTGTCCAGGGTGTACCCTGCCTCTCGCCCAGAGATGCTGGCATAGAGGATGCTCTCCTTTATAGTTTATTTTAATTAAATCAGAGTGTTTTTATGTCAGATCGGGCTGCAACTAACGATTATTTTGGTAGTCGACGAACAACTATTTTTTCGATTATTCAACTAATCGCGGTTATTTTTCTCATGTCCACCATCTCTGCTTCCTGTTGGGGCTGTACTGCATGTTTTACCTCACCTGCTGTTTAAGCCTTCACACCGGTGAAAATCACCTTGTTGTCAGTCCCTGCTTTAATATAATATTTTATAAGCAGTTTCCAGAACTAAATACAAAAAACCAGAAAGCTGTATTAATTATCAAGGGCCCACCCCAAACAATCATGAACAATGACCCATCCATGAAACCACAACTATGTATATTTTCCATAATCCTTGGGCCATTTTACTCAGTTGTGTGCTTAATTGTGTGTTCTGCACTGTTGCGTACATAGTTCCACCTGCGTAGTCACTACCATATGTGTGTATATTTCCATAATCCTGGGCCCTTTTTTATATTTTTACTTTTATTTCAGTCATGTGTTTAATCGTGTGTTCTGTAACCGTGTTTTTATCTATTCCTTCTCTCTTACTTTATTGCACAGTAGTCTGGTGGAGTGTGCACAGTTTCGTTGTACTGTACAACTGTACAATGACAATAAAGTCTAATCTATTCTATCACAAGTTTAAGGTTGTATATCAGTTTTTCACAGACAGCATAATGCCTAATGTCAATTAAACAATTGATTAAATACAACTGACTTATCTGCTCCAACTCTCAAACTAACATTAGGTGGAAGTTTTCTATAAGTGCATTTTGTAACAATATAATTTTTTTTTTTTTTTTTTTTTTTTTTTCTCTCGGCGCCACACCAGTCGGCTGCCTTTTGCAACAGCGGCTCGATTCCGAGTCTTTTTCCCTTCCTCTCTCTTTTGATCCGTCTTTTTTTTTCACCCCACTTATATCACGGACACACAGATCGTCCTAAATGTCTCCTGAGCCGGTGGACGGAGCCACTGTTTATAGCAGGATACGATACAGCAGAGAACAGCTGCTAGCATTCAACCGCCACCCGGTCCCGTTGGAAAAACTCGACATACCGAGAGAACTGAGGCGAAAACGCCGCGGCTGCCGGGCTGGAGTAAGGCGGAGGACAAAAAATATAAGGTACAGACCCTCCCTTCCATCTGTTGTCATGGGAAATGTACGGTCGATACTGGGAAAGTTAGATGAGCTAGCGGCTATCTCCCGTTATGATAGCACATACCGGGAGTGCTCTCTCCTTTTGTTTACTGAGACGTGGCTAACTGAACTAGCAGCAGATGCTAACATTGAGCTGGAGGGTTTTCACATGATACGAGCTGACCGAACACCAGACAGTGGCAAGGCTAGGGGCGGTGGAGTGATAATGTATGTTAACAACAACTGGTGCAGACCGGGACATATCACTGTTAAACAACGACACTGCAGCAAAGACATTGAGTTGCTAGCTGTTAGCATGAGGCCTACATATCTCCCGAGAGAACACTCACACGTGATCTGCATTGTTGTTTATGCAAATCCGACGGCGAACGCTGGGACAGCACGTGACGTCATCCATTCAGTAACCAGCAGGCTGCAGACAGAACACCCAGATGCTCTTCTCCTCATCTCAGGCGATTTCAACCATGTTTCACTGTCTCCCATTCTACCCACGTTCACCCAGTATGTCACATGCCACACTAGAGACAATAAAACACTGGATTTATTCTACGCAAACACTAAGGAGGCGTACACCTCATCACAACTCCCCCCACTCGGGAGATCGGATCACAACTTGGTTCATCTCCGGCCGGTGTACAAACCCCTAGTGCACAGACAACCTCCGGCCATGCACACTGTGGAGTTATGGTCTGAGGAGACAATGGACACCCTAAAGGGCTGTTTTGAAGCCACCGCCTGGAAGCAGCTCTGCGATCCACATGGTGAGGACATCGATGGCCTCATTCACACCTTCACGGGCTACCTCGGCTTCTGTGTGGACAAATCCGTTCCCACCAAGACCATACGGCGTCACTCAAACAACAAACCCTGGATCAACCCTGAGATAAAAACACTTCTGAGAGAGAAGAAGAGGATCTTCAGGTCAGGGAACAGGGAGATGCTGAAGTCCGTACAGAGGGAGCTGAGGAGAAAGATCAGAGAAGGCAAGGACAGCTTCAGGAAGAAGATGGAGGACAAGCTGCAACAGAGCGACATCAGCGGGGTCTGGAGAAACCTCAAAACCATCTCGGGGCTCCAGAATACCTCCCCCCAGGCCACAGGGGGCAGGGAGTGGGCGAACAACCTGAATCTGTTTTTCAATAGATTTGACCAACCGCCCTCCCCCCTGACTGCACAACAACCACTGCTGCCTCTAAAGAAATCAAGTCCTGCTGCCCACTCCCCACTCCACCAACACCCCCCCACTCCCAACACACAGCCCCCCATCCTGACCCTGACCAGGACCCAGGTGAGGACGGAGCTGAGGAAGATCAAGGCGAGGAAGGCGCCGGGACCGGACGGCATCAGCGCAAAGCTCCTCAAGTCCTGTGCAGACCAGCTGTGTGGGATTGTGACGTATATCTTCAACATGAGCCTGAAACTGGGGAGGGTACCACAGCTGTGGAAAACATCTTGTGTGGTACCTGTACCAAAAACTTCCCACCCCAAAGACCTGAACAGCTACAGACCGGTGGCCTTGACGTCCCACTTGATGAAGACCCTGGAGAGACTGCTCCTTGCTCACCTCCGCCCCCTGGTGGAACCAGCGATGGATCCACTCCAGTTCGCCTACCAGCATGGCATTGGGGTGGAGGATGCGGTGATCTTCCTCCTTCACCGTTCTCTGTCCCACCTGGAGAAGCCCGGGAATATGGTGAGGATCATGTTCTTTGACTTCTCCAGTGCTTTCAACACCATCCAACCGATGATCCTGAAGGACAAGCTGCTGCGCGCAGGGGTGGACCAGCACCTGTCATCATGGATCCTGGACTACCTCACGAACCGGCCTCAGTTTGTGAGAACCCGGGACTGTGTGTCCGACACGATCATCAGTAGCACGGGGGCCCCCCAGGGAACAGTGCTGGCTCCCTTCCTGTTCACTCTTTATACTGCGGACTTCTCACACAACACAACACACTGCCATCTACAGAAGTTCTCTGATGACTCTGCGATCGTTGGCCTCATCTCCAATGGAGATGAAGCTGAGTACAGAGGGCTTATCCAGGACTTCGTGGACTGGTGCCATCGGAACTGCCTCCAGATCAACGCGAGGAAAACTAAGGAGCTGGTGGTGGACTGCCGCAGGCATGGGCAGCCCCTCACAGTACCAGTAAATATACAGGGAACAGACATCGAGATGGTGACATCCTATAAGTACCTGGGTATTCATCTGAACAATAAACTAGACTGGTCACACAATACTGATGCACTCTACAAGAAGGGACAGCGCAGGCTGTTCCTGCTGAGGAGACTCAGGTCTTTTGGTGTACAAGGGGTGCTGCTGAAGTCATTCTATGACACGGTGGTGGCATCAGCCATCACTTTTGGAGTGGTCTGCTGGGGCAGTGGCATTACTGCAGCCGATAGGAAGAGACTGAACAAACTGATTAAGAAAGCTAGCTCTGTCCTGGGGCAGCGCCTTGATCCGATGGAGGAGATAGGAGAGAGAAGGACGGTGGCTAAACTGTCATCTCTGCTGGAGTCCGAGTTCCACCCTATGCAGGACATACTGAATGCACTGAGGAGCTCATTTAGCAGCAGACTACATCATCCCAGGTGCACAACCGAGAGGTTTCGTAGGTCCTTCCTACCAACGGCTGTCAGACTGTACAACCTAAGCAGGGCTGCTCGCAGAGATAGCAAAAAGACGTAACAAACTAATAGTTTTTTGAATGCAAAAGATGCAATAGACTTACACAATGGTCCCCTCCGGCATACAACTAGGAACTTACCGGTCGCTATGGAGGGTGAGAATATGTATGGGCACATAATCATACCATGTAGGATAACTAAGTAGACGGTTATGCTGTTTCATTCCATCTAGCAACAATGCTCTGCACTGTGTGTGTTTATATATTTACATATTTATTCCATCTAGCTACAATGCTCAGCACTGGGTGTGTTTATATATTTATATATCTACATATTATTCCATCTAGCTACATTGCTCCGCACTGTGTGTGTTTATATACTTGCATATTTATTCCACCTAGCTGCAATGCTCCGTACTGTGGGTGTTTATATATTTACATATTTATTCCATCTAGCTACAATGCTCTGCACTGTGTGTTCATATATTCATATATTTATTCCATCCAGCTACAATGCTCTGCACTGTGTGTCTGTGTGTGTGTGTATATATATATATTTTATAGTAATACGTACATATGTATATTAGCTGCTCTTGCTTGCTTGTTTTTTTTTTTGTTTTTTTGTTTTTTTTTCTTGCCTTCTGATTGTTGCTCTGAGTGTTGCTATCCCTGTGCTGTTGCAATCCTGGAATTTCCCCGTTGTGGGACTAATAAAGGCTTATCTTATCTTAATTCAGAATGGTAAACCTCCATATTCAGTATTCACTGGACTTAAGAGTGATATTTCAAGCCGTTTGATTTCATTTTGATGATTATGGTTGTAGGTTTTTATTTATTAAATTACAAACTGGGATATTCTAATTAACCCAGATGCACTAATATTTAGAATGAAGGCTAATATTAATGAAGATGAAAAAGAAATGGTGACTCCTGTAATTCAGTCATTTACTGACTTAAACAGCTCAGCCTTCAGCAACCAGAGAGCTAATTGTCAAACAGGTAAGCTAACATAAACAGCACATACTAACAGAATTGTCATTTTTCTAAAGCTTGAAAGAGCTGGCCATTGAAAATAAGCGGCGCTAACTTTGTTTATTCACTAAAACTTATTAAGCAGAAGCAGCCGTTAATGTTGCGGCTCCTGGCTGCCGTCATTTCAGATGCTCATGCATCACTGTAGTGCTGCCATGATCCGTGTTTATCCTTCCGCTTTGCCATGCTCAGTGCCGTAGGGCCATGCTGTGCTCCTCTTCTTCTTCGCTGGAAATTGTTCACACATGCCAGACAACAGAGGCACTACTGCCCACAGCAGTTCCGGTCGTGCATTGCAGTTACAACTGAACATTTCCGCGGCATGCATATAAACTTTATAAAAATTTTGAAATGATTTGTCGACAATAAAAATCCTTGTCGACAAATTTTTATTGTCGACGTTATCAACAACGTCGACTAATCGTTTCAGCCCTAATGTCAGATGTGCTGAGAACAGAAGACGTGTTAAAGAGAGGGGACCAGTTGTGTCTGCTGTGACACCTGAGGTCCATTGTTTTGATTTCAGCTGCTTAAAAAATGGTGAATATTTACTTAACACTACAAGAGTAAAGTTGGATACTGAATTGTGTAGTAAGTAATGTTGCAGTGAGGTCAGTATGCCCTGGCTATCTGTTACGCACATGCAGTACGTCTGAGGTTTTTGTTGAAAATATTTTGGGTAGTATTTATTATAATTTTGACATGTTGAAATAATAATACTAAACCTGCAGTTGCAGAAAGTAAGCATATTTATCCACTCCATGTTAATAAGAGTATGAAAACTTGACAAAAATGACAAATTTAGTGTACATTTTTATAGCAGAAAATGTGGTTAATCATGAGTTAACTGAATTTTGGAAGATCATGATTAAAACTGTATATCCTCTGACACCACTAATTAAAACATAATATGTAATCTTCATAACAGTAAAATGGGCGAAGAAGGGGTTAAGGTCTTCAAGCTAATTTGTTGTTTGATTACAAATTGGATTGACCAATGCTGAGCTAAGGGAGAATGTGGCTAAAATATATTCGGCTGCTTCTCTACAGTCTGATCACCAATCGTCCTGTGCAAATCAGGACTCTTAAATGACCAATGACAATACCATAAACAATAATAATTTCCAGTAAAATCAATAAAAACATCCAAACACTTGAATAAACGGTAGCATGCATTACCAGGATGAGTTATTTTAGAAAGACTTCTAAAAGAATAGCCTAACCTGCTAAATGTTCTCTTAGCATTTTTCTTGTCTGTTTTCCCTCCAGATGCTCCCCAGCACCATGAATACAAGGAAGAGGTTCTTGTGGAGAGCTGCAGTCTGGACCAGGAGGACCAAGATGATGTTCAGATCAGAGAGGAAGAGCAGCTTGTTCTGAAGCATGAGTCTGATTCTGCCACAGTGATTCTTTCTGATGAAAACAATAACTCCAGTGAAAACAAACAAAACTGTGAGAACCAAGATCAGGGAGCAGGTAAAACTTTTGAGAAAGGATCAACTATACATAAAAAACCCAAGACAAAGAAGAAGCGTCACAGTAAAAAAAAGTCACAGTAAAAAAAGTCACAGTAACCACGGAGACAACTCCCCCATGCTAGAGATGCAGTATCTGTGTAAAATATGTGGAAAATGCTTTACTGCGAGTTCTAATTTCAGGCTCCACATGAGAATCCACACTGGTGAGAAGCCATATAAGTGTAAAACATGTGATAAAAGTTTCAACTATTGTGGTCATTTAAAATCACACATGAGAATCCATACTGGTGAGAAGCCATATAAGTGTAAAACATGTGATAAAAGTTTCAACGATCGTGGTAATTTAAAATCACACATGAGAATCCATACTGGTGAGAAGCCATATGATTGTAAAACATGTGATAAAAGTTTCAACCGTCGTGATAGTTTAAAATCACACATGAGAATCCACACTGGTGAGAAGCCATATAAGTGTAAAACGTGATAAAAGTTTCACCCATTGTGGTCGTTTAAAATCACACATGAGAATCCACACTGGTGAGAAGAAAAGAAGAAGAAAGAATTCAAATTACTACTGCAAAAGGTCAACAGAGGCCTATGTGACCTTGTACCTCAGGGGGTCAGTTTGACAGAGCTTAACTGCATAAACTTTGGTGCAGCGTGGTATGTGCAGAGTAAGCTAGCTCCACAGCATAAAGAAAAAACTGAACGTCAAACCAAAACAAAAATCTCTACACCCATTTGGAAAAATAAACTTCAAGGAAAAATTAATCAATTTAGGGCAGAAATTTCTCAAATGACTCATTACATACGGAACCAAAACTGCAATACTAAATTACTGAGAGTAATCAACAGAATCCAAAAAAAATACAACATTAGGAAAGAGCAAATAATAGGAAAAATAGCAGAGCACCAGGCGCAAGTCAAGGCCCTAGCAGCTCAAATCAGAAACAGGCAACGGAGAGAGAACTCAAAACTGATAAATAAATTATTTGCACAGAACCCAAAGCAAGTCTACAGGAGGTTGATAGATGAAACTATTGAAGTAGAGGTACCTCCTGAGAAAACCCAACTGGAAACATTCTGGAGAAATCTGTTTGAGGACCCAGTTCAACATAAAAATAATAATTGGATTCAAACCATTGCTGAGAAAAATAAAGGAAAACAACAGATGCCCTCATTAAAAATCACAGAAGAAACAGCTCAAGAAAATATCAGGAAATACCTTAACTTCAAATCCCCTGGAATAGATAAAATACCAAACTTCTGGCTCAAAAAGATAACAGCACTACACAAACACTACGCAGAGGCATTTAACCGACTTGTTGGGGGAGAGGAAGAAGCACCAGAGTGGCTCACATATGGAAACACCATACTCCTGCCCAAGAGTCTTGAAACCCAACAAGTCAGTAAATACAGACCCATCTGTTGCCTCCCGACCACATACAAATGGCTGACAGGAATCATTACTGAGGCCATTTATGAACATCTGGACTCAGAAAACTACTTGCAGCCACAGCAAAAAGGCTGCATAAGAAATAAGCTGGGAGCCAAAGAACAACTACTCATTAATAAAACCATCCTGGAAGACTGCAAGAGGCGTGAGAGAAATTTAAGCGTGGCGTGGATTGACTACAAAAAGGCATTCGACAGCATCCCCCACTCCTGGATAATACGCTGTCTGGAGCTGTATAACATCAGCCCAGAGATTAAATCTTTTCTGGAGGTCCAGATGGCTAAGTGGAAAACTACAATTACACTTAACCACAAAGAAGGACAAATAACAATTCCAGACATCAGGATCCAGCGAGGAATATTTCAGGGGGACAGCCTTTCGCCACTGCTCTTCTGTCTTTGTGTCGACCCCTTAAGCAAAATCTTATCAGACCTTGACATCGGGTATGACTTAAGCAAAGGCAGAACAAAAAAAGGGAGCAAGAGAGTGAATCATCTACTCTACATGGACGACCTCAAGCTCTATGCAGAATCTGAACAGAAACTGAATCAACTTGTCAGTACCGTTCACATGTTTTCAAAAGACATCTCCATGGAATTTGGACTTGACAAGTGTGCAAAATGTACAATAAAAAAAGGAAAGAAAACGGCATCAGAAAATATCCAAATAGAAGACAATAAGCATATCAAAGACCTGGCAGGGGAATCGGCATATAAATATCTGGGCATAGAAGAAAACGCAACTATTGAACACAGAAAAATGAGGGAAATGGTCAAAAAAGAATACCAACATCGCCTAAAGAAAATCTGTAAATCAAATTTAACACCCAAAAATAAGATCACTGCAATAAACCAGTTGGCAGTACCAGTTGCCACATATGGATTTGGGGTGATAGACTGGCCACAAGGGGAACTGGATAAGTTGGATGTTCGGACCAGGAAGACCCTAACCCTTCATAAGGTAACATACAGAAACCAGTGCCTAGATAGGATATATATGCCATGTAAAGAGGGAGGGCTGGGCCTAATTGAAATGAACCAGGCCTACAGGGCAACAATAATAAGCATTGGTCAATACCTAAAAAGCGCTAATGATGAGACGATGGAAAAGGTCACCCAACATCACGAAACCCTCAGTATTAACACATCTATAACTAAACAAGCCGAGACCTTTGCAGCAGATTTATTAGATAACATGAAAGCCAGTCAGCAAAACCCAGCAACAAAAATAGCTAGAAAGACGAGAGAAAAATACAGCAAAAGGACACAGGAGGAAAGAAAAGAAAGATGGAAACAACATAAGCGAGCAGGACGTTTCCAGGAGGAACTCAATAGGGATTATATTGATAGGGAAGAGACATTGCGCTGGATCAGGAATGGAGATCTGGGGTACGACAAGGAGAGACTAGTGGTTGGAGCACAAGACCAGGGACTTCTAACCAATGGTTTTAAAAAAATGGCAGGATTGTCACAGAGTGACAAATGTCGATTCTGTCATGTAGCGGTGGAGAGTGTAAGCCACCTGCTCTCTGGCTGCCAGGTCCTCATGGCCGATGGACACTACACTGCTCGCCACAATAAGATCTGCCGTTATATACACTGGAAAATATGCAAAGAATTCAAAATAGAAGTAAAAGGACCAGTATGGGAGCACGATCCAGAGCCAGTTAGCTCCAACGGAGATATTACCATCTTTTATGACAAGGAAATCCCAACTGGAAGACACATTGAAGGAGGAGCAATAAAACCGGACATAGTTATCTTGAACAAAAAGGGCAAAACTGCCCAATTAATCGATGTAACTATACCAAACGACTACGGCCTCAACAGAGCAGAAAGAGAAAAAATAACAAAATATCAAGACCTCAAAAACGACCTAAGGAGCACCTGGAATCTGCAGGATGCAGATATTATACCTGTGGTGGTGGGAGCAACTGGGATGGTTAAGAAGAACTTGAAAAAATATCTACAAGCAATACCCGGCTGCCCTAGCATCTGTGAAATACAGATCTCAGCAATCAGAGGAACAGTCTCTATCTTAAAGAGAGCCCTTGGATACAAAGCTTTTTAATTTAAAGTGTAATCATAGACCCCTGGCTGGGGCCCATTGCACTTGTAAGGAAATGAGATGCAAATAAATAAAACAGTGAGAAGCCATATGATTGTAAAACATGTGGTAAAAGTTTCAGTCATCATGATAGTTTGAAATCACACATGAGAATCCATACTGGTGAGAACAACAGATGCCCTCATTAAAAATCACAGAAGAAACAGCTCAAGAAAAAATCAGGAAATACCTTAACTTCAAATCCCCTGGAATAGATAAAATACCAAACTTCTGGCTCAAAAAGATAACAGCACTGCACAAACACTATGCAGAGGCATTTAACCGACTTGTTGGGGGAGAAGAAGAAGCACCAGAGTGGCTCACATATGGAAACACCATACTCCTGCCCAAGAGTCCTGAAACTCAACAAGTCAATAAATACAGACCCATCTGTTGCCTCCCGACCACATACAAGTGGCTGACAGGACTCATTACTGAGGCCATTTATGAACATTTGGATGCAGAAAACTACTTGCAACCACAGCAAAAAGGCTGTATAAGAAATAAGCTGGGAGCCAAAGAACAACTGCTCATTAATAAAACCATCCTGGAAGACTGCAAGAGGCCTGAGAGAAATTTAAGCATGGTGTGGATCGACTACAAAATGGCATTCGACAGTGTCCCCCACTCCTGGATAATACACTGTCTGGAGCTGTATAACATCAGCCCAGAGATTAAAACTTTTCTGGAGGTCCAGATGGCTAAGTGGAAAACCACAATTACGCTTAACCACAAAGAAGGACAAATAACAATCCCAGACATCAGGATCCAGCGAGGAATATTTCAGGGGGACAGCCTCTCGCCACTGCTCTTCTGTCTGTGTATTGACCCCTTAAGCAAAATCTTATCAGACCTTGACATCGGGTATGATTTAAGCAAAGGCAGAACAAGAAAAGGGAGCAAGAGAGGGAATCATCTGCTCTACATGGACGACCTCAAGCTCTTCACAGAATCTGAACAGAAACTAAATCAACTTGTCAGTACCGTTCACATGTTTTCAAAAGACATCTGCATGGAATTTGGACTTGACAAGTGTGCAAAATGTACAATAAAAAAAGGAAAGAAAACAGCATCAGAGAACATCCAAATAGAAGACAATAAGCACATCAAAGACCTGGCAGGGGATTCAGCGTATAAATATCTGGGCGTAGAAGAAAACACAACTATTGAACACAGAAAAATGAGGGAAATGGTCAAAAAAGAATACCAACATCGCCTAAAGAAAATCTGTAAATCAAATTTAACACCTAAAAATAAAATCACTGCAATAAACCAGTTGGCAGTACCAGTTGCCACATATGGATTTGGGATGATAGACTGGCCACAGGGGGAACTGGACAAGTTGGATGTTCGGACCAGGAAGACCCTAACCCTTCATAAGGTAACATACAGAAACCAATGCCTAGATAGGATATATATGCCACGTAAAGAGGGAGGGCTGGGCCTAATTGAAATGAACCAGGCCTACAGGGCAACAATAATAAGCATTGGTCAATATCTAAAAAGCGCCAATGATGAGACGGTGGAAAAGGTCACCCAACATCTTGAAACCCTCAGTATTAACACATCCATAACTAAACAAGCAGAGACCTTTGCAGGAGATTTATTAGATAACATGAAAGCCAGTCAACAAAACCCAGCAACAAAAATAGCTAGAAAGATGAGGGAAAAATACAGCAAAAGGACACAGGAGGAAAGAAAAGAAAGATGGAAACAACATAAGCGAGCAGGACGTTTCCAGGAGGAACTCAACAGGGAGTACATCGATAGGGAAGAGACATTGCGCTGGATCAGGAATGGAGATCTGGGGTACGACGAGGAGAAACTAGTGGTTGGAGCACAAGACCATGGACTTCTAACCAATGGCTTTAAAAAAAATGGCAGGATTGTCACAGAATGACAAATGTCGATTCTGTCATGTAGCGGTGGAGAGTGCAAGCCATCTACTCTCCGGTTGCCAGGTGCTCATGGCCGATGGACACTACACTGCTCGCCACAACAAGATTTGTTGTTACATACACTGGAAAATATGCAAAGAGTTAAAAATAGAAGTAAAAGGACCAGTATGGGAACACGATCCAGAACCAGTCAGTACCAACGGAGATACCACCATCTATTATGACAAGGAAATCCCAACTGGAAGACACATTGAAGGAGGAGCAATAAAACCGGACATAGTTATCTTGAACAAAAAGGACAAAACTGCCAAAATAATAGATGTAACCATACCGAACGACTATGGCCTCAACAGAGCAGAAAGAGAAAAAATAACAAAATATCAAGACCTCAAAAATGACCTAAGGAGCACCTGGAATCTGCAGGAAGCAGACATAATACCTGTGGTGGTGGGAGCAACTGGGATGGTGAAGAAAAACCTAAAAAAATATCTACAGGCGATACCCAGCTGTCCTAGCATCTGTGAAATACAGATCTCAGCATTAAGAGGAACAGTCTCTATCTTAAAGAGAGCCCTCGGATATAAAGCTTTTTGATTTAAAGTGTAACCATAGACCCCTGGTTGGGGCCCATTGCACTTGTAATGAAGTGAGATATAAATAAATAAAACAGTGAGAAGCCATATAATTGTAAAACATGTGGTAAAAGTTTCAGTCAGCATGCTAGTTTGAAATCACATGAGAATTCACACTGGTGAAAGGCCTGGTGGCCTTTTCCCTCAGACTAGCCAACGCGTCCCCTGGGTCACGGATGGGGGCACCCCCTCACTATGTGTAATCATGGTGATGGCAGCTTTGAATAACCAATAAGAAGCCGTGGACGATGAGGAACCCAATATGAAAAACGAATAAAACAGGAAAAAGATGCTGGAAAGGTACTGACCGGGATAAAATGGTCCCCTCAGCTCGTTTTTGCACTAGGCGGGGTGTTGAGAGCGATGCTGCAGCTTCATCTTCGAGTGTCACAAACACTCAGCTGGGATGCCCATCAGACCAGCACAGATCTGGACCTGGGCCTCAACAAGATCAACAAAGGACTAAAAGGTACACAAGAAAAGAAGAAACTGTAAAATGATCCCTTGAGGAGAAGAAAATTATCCTGTCATGCGCCTAATCAAGGTATGATAAGTGGTGCAGAAGAAAAAAGCAAATATTTGATGTAGCAATCAGAGGAACAGTCTCCATCTTGAAGAGCGCCCTCGGATTCAAAGCTTTTTGATTTAAAGTGTAACCATAGAGCCCTGGTTGGGGCCCATTGCACTTGTAATGAAATGAGATGCAAATAAATAAAACAATGAAAAGCCATAAAATGTAAAATGTGTGGTGAAAGCTTCAGACAACATAGTAATTGAAAATCACATGAGAATTCACACTTGTGAGAAGCCATATTGTTGTGAAAGGTGTGGTAAATGTTTCACTCATAGTTCTGGTCTGGTTTAGCACAGCAAAAGGCACACAGATTATCCCCTGTAGCCCTGTAACAGCTGTAGATTGGAAATCAGACTAAATCTATAGATATATCAAGAAATGTTCTGCTGTAAACCTTTGAAGTTGTAATTATAGTAAAGAACTTGTTTTTATTTTTCCAATTAAATGCATTGATGAACATTTTTCACTGACCGTTGTTTTTGAAAGGTTTCTGTATAACTGCAGTGGCGTTATTTAGTTTTTCCTCTTAGTCTTTGTTAAACTTTTACCCACAGTGGCTTCACTGAATGAAATTTGTCGTTTTTCATGTGTAACTATGAATGTGGTTTCTTTCATCTAATTGTCCATTTTATAAACAGCATTTTAAAGCTATTTATTTGAGAATAAACAGGCTTTAAAATGCTGTCATTGTAGGAATAAGTATGATACAGGAGACATTCCAGCATACACTGGCTGCACGGTGGCGCAGTGGTTTAGCACTGTGGCAGCACAGTTTTACCCTCGGCCGGGGGACCGCGGGGATCATGAGATCGTGGGTTCGATCCCAGCCCCCGACCAACAGTGAGCTGTGTGGAGTTTGCATGTTCTCCCCGTGTTGTGCGGGTTTACTCCGGGATTTCTCCAGTTTCCTCCCGCACACCAAAAACATGTAGGTTTAGGGCGCTCGCGCACGCAGCGACCAGCAGCCGGTGGCTTGTCACCAGACTGCAAACCAAGTCTACCTACGGGTACAAATAAGTAACAAAAAAAAAAAATACACAAGAATGAAACCAAAACATTAACCTCTTGCACTCCGTTGTACCGCGGGCAGGCAAGTCTCTGCGTCCTAGGGCGCACGAGAACGCACTCGTGCGCTCTCGGACGCATGACGCATGATAGAGATACTGATGGTGGTGATGTAGGTGGTGTGGCCTCCAAGCGCCACTGAAAAAAAAAAAGCTGCAGACACAGCCGCGAACAGATTAGTTCATCTGATTGACCTCTCATTCGACTAATAAGAGCCTTGAATTGGGTTTCTGAAACCTTGAAGAACCAATGAATGAAAACCTAGGAAAGAGGACCCGCCTACTGTGAATGCAGGAGCCAATTGAAGCGCAGAAGTTCGGGCTGGGTGAAGAGAGATTTACTGTTGCAGCAGATGAAGAAAAAGGACACTGGACGAATCTGCTACAGACCCCGCAGCATGGAGAACACCCACAAGTGGGACCTGCACTCATTCCAGCAGAATAGACGTTTAGGATTCTCTTCCGTCGTCTTAGACCAGGGGTGTCCAACCATGTGCCATGGAGAGCCAAGACCCTGCAGGTTTTCTCTTCTACCCAGTCTCTTCAGCAGGTGTTTTCACTTATCAGCAATCAGTGGGAAGAAGTTCACAGAAATCTGCTGTTGAAGACACTGGTTGGAGGTAAAACCTGCAGGGTCTTGGCTCTCCATGGCACATGGTTGGACACCCCTGTCTTAGACCATTACCAAAACCGCAATTTTAGAATTATGTTTTGACCGGGATCCACGAGCGGACCAGCGTCGCGTTCGTCTGACAATGGGGAAGAGAAGTTCGCCAGGACACTGCTGCTGTGAAGAGGTAAGGTGTTGTAAGCTAAATTATTATTTCTCCCTGAAAACTGTAATCAAAAAATGACTTTTGACCGATCGGTAAATTACAACTGTACGGCGCACGAAGTACGAAGTGCGTGTGCCGCGATAAACGGTTCATTTGCGCCCCCCCCCCCACACACACACAGACACAGCCCTGAATGTGACCTTTCATTAGAGCCCAAAATGAAGATTCTACATTGAATTATTCAAAAGTTACAGACGTTTTTCCAAACTGTGCCATTTGGCACAATTTGGCACAGTTCCAAAATGCCTGGGAACAGCCTGAGAACAAAGCTGTGTAATATATTCATTTTTTGTAGTATTGTTACCAAATTTGGATCTCAGCTTGATAACACTTGGTTCTACATTTCTGTTGCATTTTCCAGCCGGATCGGACAGCTGTGTGTTATTTGCAAGCATTTGTATCAAAAAAAACACCGTGGCCAAATTTATTTTCATCAAGTTCACTATAGGCCCTTTTCCACTAGCCCAGCCCAGCCCCGATTGAAAACCCGACTCTACTCACTTCGGTTCGGTTCGGCCTCGGTTGCGTTTCAATTACTGCTGGCACACCTGCTGGCACACCTGCTGGCACAGCTGCGATGGGTGGGAGTTCCTGAACAGCAGGCGGCGCCACACTCTCGTAACGTCAAACACGCGACCGAATCCTCCACAACAAAGAAAATGGCTGATGATGAGGAGAGAAGGAAGGAGGAAGGAGAGAGGAATGACTGGGACATGAAACTGGTTAAATCTATGGTGCTGACTTGTACTCTGCACAATCTGTGTGAGAGTCATGGAGAGACGTTTGACACTACATTGGATGATGCAGTAGATGAACCAGTGGTGGCAGCGGCACAGAGAGCAGAGGAGCAGGGTGGTGATATTGTAGCGAACTCAATATAAGCACCCTACTTGGCTTGCTAAGTGGGTTGACCTTATTGGTGACACAGGTAGAGTGCGGGACTCTGGAGCGGGAGGCGTGAGTTCGAACCTCCCGGTGGGACGTCGCCTTGTCGAGCAGCACGTTACAATATTTTCCCATGTAAAGGTCTCCCACTTTTACTTACAAATTGATTTTTAATTTTTGGGAAAAGGGAATATAAATTTTGCACTTGTTGGTAACAACAGTTGTGTGCAACAAAAACACAGTTGTGTATCCTTGTCCGATTTGTCTACTGTTATTAGTGCCAAATTTTTGCTAGATTCCTTCTTAATTTATTAAATTTTGACTGGTGATGCAACATTCAACTTACACGTACTTACCTTTATCAGTGTCTACAAGTTCAAGCACACCTGTACAACTGCTTACAACATAAAAAATGTACCCGTTCAAGAGAAATGGATTCCGCACTGCAAATTTGTTTAAAATAAAAAAAAAAAAACCCTACCAAGACATTACGTTTCGTTGTGTTGTTAAAAATTAAATTACCATTAGAAGGCTATACACCTGACCTGGTGAACAGCAGCATGTGGAGTGAACAGAGAATGGAATGTGTATGTAATTTTTGGCTTTTCTCATACGTGTCATAACAGATAAACCAGACTTTTGATGCAAACAATACAATTTTATTCCAGAAGCAAAATTTACAAACAAAAAAACAGACTGGGCATGGGGAGACATGGTTAGACACGCCGACTGCTAAATGCGTCAACAAGCCTGCCAAATAGGGTCAGGAAATCTCTGTGGAATGATGACATCTCTGCGAGCTCTTCCCTTCGTAACACAGCGTCCTGCTCCAGGGCTTCACGCGCATCTGCCTGCACATCTGCGGCCACCTGTCGCAAATGCTGCATGTACTCCTGATGGTGTTCTTGCCGCTGATCATGTTGCCATTCCAAGAGCCGCATCTCTTTGTCATGCATGTTGGCCATCGCTAATGTAGATGGAAAGACAGAAAGGCATGGTCGTTAAAGCTGGATCACTACATATATTATGGAATTACACAGGTGAAAGTCTGTGGTGGAATGTCACTATTATATTATGCTTCATTGCTGTATATAAGCTGAACTGTCATGTTGCTGCCCCTCAGTAGAGCAGATTTTGCACCACGCAGGGTGCTGTCTTTGGCTGCAGCCCCCCTGCAAAACTAAAAAGGATTAAGATTAAGAATATGGATGGATGGATGGGTAATGTTTAAAATAGTTGCTTGTAGTGTGGCCGCAGAAATCTGAATGGGTTAATACAGTCAGCTGACGCGAAGCATTTCAATGAAGCATGTTGATTTCAACGGCAGTTCATGAGCTTTAGTTGTTTTTCATAAAACAGGAGTTACAACAGCACTTCAATCACCATACCTAAAAATGGTTGTGGAACACCGATAAGTGAAGACCAAAGAATAACCTTTTTGTACATTTAAAAAGACATTTTCAATTAATTAATATGCAGCTACAGGAAATTGCATTAATCAATTTGGTACATAACTTGTTAGGCTCCAGCCCCCCCGCGACCTGTAAAGGACTAAGCGGTAGAAGATGGATGGATGGATGGATGGATTTTCGACCCTGGTTTCCGCTGGACCTGTCCCCCCCCCCCCAAAAAAAAAAAAAAAAAATTGTGGTTATTGTGCCTTACCGGCACTTGAACGTGATCCAGATGGAGCTGGTGATGTGGCTGACATGGGAGCCGATCCAGCTGGCGCTCAGCCAGACGCACACGCAGACGCAGCGCCAGGAGAGTCCGCTGTGTCTGTCCACTGAGGTGGAGCCCTGTGATATGAACTGCGATTGTAGAAAGAAAATGCACGCAATTTAAAACTTAACACCAAAGTGCAACATGTACACAACACTCTAAAGTTTTTAACCGGAATACAACAAGCGTAATTCAGCGTTTTGTTCGCGCTAATACTTAACACAAAGCAAGCGTGAATCTGCAGTTGGCTGCAAAACAATAGGCAAGCCTCAGTAACAACCATTACCCACAATCTAACAACCTTCCTATTTCTTAAAAACAGTGAGCTTGGCACAGAAAGGATAAAGTGGCGAAAAGATGCGCAATATCAAAATAACACTCACCATCCATGGTTTCCAAGGCCGTGACCGTGACCGTCGAGCCCAATGTCTCAGCGAACCACTTCCACCCCTTCCGAGCCGCTGCACTTCGAGCATTGTGGTCCTTCACTGCTCGGTAATCGCTTTTCAGCTTTTTCAGCTTCTCCCGACACTGTTTGGCAGTACGGATGTGCCCTTGGGAAGCCATCTGCTCGGACACCTGCTGGTATATTTTTTTATTTCGAGTAGATCCGTCCAACTCGTGCTGGATGCGATCGTCACCTAATATAGAAAGAAAATTGCACACCTCCTAATATATAATATTAGGAGTATATTATTATATAAGTATATTATACAGTATATTAATATAATATATCGTTTTAAAGGGGCGCACTGTGTTCACTGGCTGAACAACTACAAAATTTCTAAAAAACTAAGTTCAGTGACATATGAACTATATATGCCTGACAGGAAGGTAAAATATCAGACCTTCCACATTAACTTATTGAAAGAGTTTCAGCAGCCTGGTCATCAGCAGCAGCAACCTGCTCTTCAGGAGACACATCAGCTCTTGATCTGTGCGACAGAAGTGGATGAGGAGAAGGAACAGTCCTTTCCCACAAATGTGTCAGAGCCTTATTTATTTTGAGTGTCTCATTTGCAGGTGGATCAGCGGAGAGAGTTAGAGACATTACTGGATCCAGATTTGTTACAGGAGAGACCTGGTTTCACCACGTTGGTACGTCATAAGATTTATTTGAAAGAGGAAACTGTTCCACGTAGAAAATCGTATAGGATCCCGGAACGATTGGTCCCAAAAATGAAACAAGAAATTGACTTGATGTTGCAGCTGGGAGTGATTGAGGAGTCAGTCAGTGAGTGGAGAAGCCCGATTGTGCTGGTTCCAAAAAAGGATGGCTCATTAAGATTTTGTATTGACTTTAGATATCTGAATTCAGTATCTAAATTTGAGTCATACCCCATGCCCCGGATTGATGAATTATTAGAGAAAGTGGGCAAGGCTAGATTTATTTCTACTGTGGACCTATGTAAGGGGTATTGGCAGGTGGCATTGGCACCAGAAATAAAGGAACTTGCAGCCTTTAAGACACCGTATGGCAGTTTTCAATTTAGGGTCATGCCATTTGGCCTTCAGGGGGCACCTGCAACATTTCAGCGGCTGATGGACCAAATTTTAAGGAGAGTATCGAACTTTGCGGCTGCCTATTTGGATGGCGTGGTCATTTATAGTCAGACCTGGGAAGAACATCTGATACACCTTAGGCAGGTCCTTCAGCTAATTAAGAGGGCAGGACTGACAATTAACCCACGCAAATGTGCATTCGGACAACAGCAGGTGGAGTACCTGGGACATGTGGTTGGTCAGGGGGTCATTAGACCACGAGTAGGTAAAGTGGATGCCATTCGGACATACCCTGTACCCACCACAAAGAAGAGAGTGCGATCATTCATGGGAATGGTGGGATGGTACAGTAAGTTCATCCCCCACTTTGCTGAAAGAGCCGCAGTATTGACTGACCTCACTAAAGCTGCAGCACAGAATAAGGTAAAATGGACAGAGGAGTGTGACAGAGCGTTTGAGGATCTGAAGAGGGCTATTTCTGGGGAGAAGGTTCTCTTCAGTCCAGACTTTGCTCGCCTGTTCATTTTACAGGCTGATGCTTCAGGGGTTGACATTGGAGCAGTACTTCTCCAGGAGGAGAAGGGAGAGAGACATCCAGTACTGTTCTTGAGCCGTAAACTGTTGGACCGGGAGACAAGATACTCTACGGTTGAAAAAGAATGTCTTGCCATAAAATGGGCAATAGGGTCTTTAAAATATTATTTATTAGGGCGTCATTTTTTGTTAGAGACAGATCATCGGGCTTTACAGTGGCTAGACAGAATGAAGGATGTGAACAGTCGTCTTACAGGGTGGTATGTGTCCCTCCAACCATATAATTTTACTGTTCGGTATGTGGCAGGGAAAACCAACCTTGTGGCGGATAGCCTCTATAGAATACATGACTCATAAGAGTACTGTATTCTCGGGAAAGGGGGGAGGAAATGTGACGATGGGATGTCACCACTGTATGTCTGGTTATATTGTGTGATTATGTGTATCTGAATTGTTGTAAATGTCTGTATGATTGTTTGTTAAGATGTACACAGTATTTGGGATTTGTCTTGGTTAATTTGAATGCCCTGGGAGATAATTGTATGATTAAGAATTTGGTAAAATAATTAAAGGATTTATTGCACATACCTTTGCCAACATGCTTCCTGTGCGTGTCCAGGCAAAAGACTCCGTTAGGAGTTGAGGGTCTTATATAGGACACCAGCAGGGAGCAAATATGTCTGGTAAGTCAGGGGGTGGTTTAAAATTTGTAAATAGGGGTTAAGGTTATTTATTGAACTATTTATATTACTATTTATTGTGTGTTATTTATATATTTATATTGTGTATGTTAGGGGAAACTATTTATTTTTAGATGTTAGTGGGTATGTGTTTAGAATAAGGAATGATGAGTGTTTTACCTGGGATTATGGTAGGGGCTAATCACTTCTAATTATCTCTCCATTATATAACAGGTGTGACATATCGAGTGAAATGAGTATTGAGTTGGATTATTGATGAAATGGTTATTGAGGAATGGTATTGCTTGATATGCTTCTTATTTGAGGAAGTACATTTGTTGAAAGACTGTGTCAGAAGATTTTTTTGAGAGACTGGAGATGTTACTTGTGAGTTAAAAATAAATTGAACTAATTGAAAAAGAAGATTTTGCCTCGCCTCTTGCCACACGTTCACACTTGCACACACAGCAAGATCAAGGACCCCTTGTTCTCATCAGAAAAAAGAAGAAAAAGAAAACTGATGAGAAAAAAGTCTCATCTTTCAGAGAAAAAATGTCTCAGATTTACGCAAACTATTGAAATCAGTAAAAAGTCAGAAATTTACTAGAAATAAAGCCGTGAAATCACAGAGAAAATTTTGGACCCCCTGATGGGCTGTTAGGGGCTACTTACCACCCGGACAACAGATGATCAGGGCTCGATATGAGAAGTCGCCACCATCACGGCATTTCTTTCCTCAGGGTTGTAATGTGAACTGGGAGAGGACAGGAAACGGACCCACGGAGGAGACTGTGATGGCTGCGTCAGTTATGGTAGGGTCAGTTTATACTTATTTGCTCATTAATTTGCTTGCCTTTGCCTTTGCCATGACAACCTGCAGTGGCTTGAGGCCGCTGGGGATGGCAGTTGTCCCGCCAATAGCCACCAAAACTGTGTATTCATCCCGAGTTGGCAGCTGATGAGGAGGGTGTCTAGCAACTGCAAGTTGTATGATCGTCTGTTTGCGCTAAAATCCATCCATCCATCTTCTACCGCTTTTCCGGAGGTCCGGGTCGCGGAGGCAGCAGTTCAAGCAGAGAAGCCCAGACTTCCCTCTCCCCAGCCACCTGCTCCAGCTCTTCAGAGGGGATACCAAGGCGTTCCCAGACCAGCTGGGAGACATAGTCTCTCCACCGACTCCTGGGTCTGCCCCGGGGTCTCCTCCCAGTGGGACGTGCCTGAAACACCTCAAGTGGGAGGCGTCCAGGAGGCATCCTAATCAGATGCCCATACCACCTCACCTGACTCCTTTCAATGTTGAGGAGCAGCGGTTCTACTCTGAGCCTCTACCAGATGACTGAGATCCTCACCCTATCTCTGAGGGTGAGTCCAGCAATCCTACGGAGAAAGCTCGTTTTAGCCGCTTGTATCCGCGATGTCGTTTTGGTACGAGATCACGGATGCGCTAAAATATCTATCCATATTAATAAAACGAGTAATGCCAGTAACGCATCTGATCAAATTTCAGTTACTAACACATTACTGAATTTTTAAACAGTAATTTTGTTACACAGCACGTTACTGCAAAAGTAGTGGCTTTACAGTAAAGTAATGTGTTACTCCCAACACTGCCTATGAGGTTTCCAACACTGTCCCTTCCTCCATCTCCACCAGCCTGCTGGTGAACGTCTGGCCATTTCTCCATTCTGACTGTGCACAAAGTGTTGGGTTTGTGTTGAAAAATGTCCACCTTCCCTAAAAGCACCCTGTTGCGGAAGCGCACATGAGGAGAGACACCATAAAACCACAAAGCGAGAAAATCGAAGACTACTGTTGGAAAATTGTATGTAAATGGTTATCATTTTATTAATAACTCATGAAATGAAGATTGATATTCTTATATGTATGATGCTTTTTCTTATTAGTCATAAATACAACTTGTGCCTCTTCTTATAATCACTGTTAGTGACTAAGCTGCACCACCCTTCTGTTTGTTCATATGATGTGTGATAAAAGAGTGTTGACATATGCAAGTCTTTATGCTGTATCAAGACTTGTCCCCTGTACACCCTGTGCTTCTTATTTTTTCTGCAAAAGACTGTTGTATGTTATCATTTAACCATTTCATCTGTTAACTATGTTCTTTTTGACCGGAAGCACTGGTTTGTTGCAGGCCCATATATGGAGTTGTTTCCCCCTCTCTGTCTTTGCCAAGTGGAGAAGCAGATGTTCTCCCCGCGATAAGAGTGTTCATGCGATTTATCTCCTACACACACTTGAAGACGTACAGAGCGTACTTTTGCTTATGTGGTAATTCCGTTGTTCTGCTTTTGCTGAGTTTGTCACATACACCATTGTATATAAAAGAAGGTGCTGCGGGACTGCCCCTCAGTATCCCACTCGCCCTGTAAAAGGTATGTGTTGATACTCCTTGTACAAGTAAAAACTTCAAAGGCTCTGCGTGTCTTAAGTCTGATCTTTGATTCAGTCTAATACCTTTTTGTACTCTGTATTTGTGAGGTTATATTTCAGACTTCTGACATAGGTGGTGCCGAAACCCGGGACAGCTGAGATCCAGGTGGAACGGGAGTGGACGTCCTGCAGGTTGAAAAAACCGTGCACGGTCTGATGGTATCCATCAGTATTGGAAACCCGACTTGAGGGAACGCTGCCAGAGACTCTCCTTCTCCCGGCTCTAATCTGGTGACGGCTGTCCTTACTGATAGAGCCTAAAAAGTAAGTTACAAATTTTTCCCTTTTCAGATAGACTGTAGTAGACGTACAGTATATGAAGAATAACCGAGCCTCACAATTCACAATTTCCCATTTTTAAAGAACCACGGGTCAGCTGACGAGCGTGTAATGGTAGTATAAGGCAGCGCCCTGTACTTTTCCTTGTGGTTAAAAACCACTGCAGGAATGCAGTGGTCTTAGGAAGTAACGTGACGGCGATTCACGGTTACTGACTGGTCAGGTTTTAAAATAAAGAGGGGTGCAGGAGACAGTGTGACGGCGATTCACGACTGTTTGGTGGTCAGGTTTTAAAATAAGTAGGGTGAAGGAATTCACCCCAAATTGGGCAGTAATAGTGTTAACTGTCGGCGTACTGATAACGTCCCTGACTACGGAATCCACCCCAAAAATTGGGCAGTAATAGTGTTACGGTGGGCGTACTGATAACGTCCCTGACCATCTAAAAATGGGGAATTGTGTTAGAAGACCAGATAGGCAGACAAATAAACAGAAGAAAAAACAGGACATAGCGCGTGCAGCTGTAAAAATTACAATAACAGACAAAATGAAAAGGGAAAAATAAAGGATCCAGAAAAATACTTAAATAAATGGAAAAAAGGATTTCTCATTCAAGCCTACGTTGAACGTGGATGAATGCCAGGCATTGTTAACAACCATTGAAAAGACGTCTAATAAACCTGTTAAAACAGGCAAACCCAGTGCAGAGCTCCAATGTGCCATCTTGTGGTCACAAGCGGCAGAGGCTTCCCAACGGAAAGCTGATGAAGCCAGAGGAAAGCAGAAACAAATGAAAACTCAAACTAGTACTGTTAGTACAGCCCCACTATTGGAAAATCCACCCCCATACCCCAAACCGGGACCTAAGGCGGGCCCGTATTCCACTCTTTCACAAGAAGCCCAAGAGATTGGGAAAAGGAGGAAGCAAATAAAATCATAATAATTAGACCATAACATTTAAAGACGGACGGATTAAATGGTAGCAGAACTGGATAACGTTAAAATGGACAATGAGAAAGTTATTTTATCTCTTATCTATTCTTTGTGTGTGTGTGTGTGTGTGTGTGTGTGTGTGTGGTTGATCTGTGAAGAAAGTGGTCTAAATATGGGTACTTTTACAAAGTTTTGGGTTTTTATTTTTTCAATTTAACTCTGTGGGGTCTTGATTAATGTTGCGTACGTGATAAACTGTTTACATATTTTAAAAAAAAGGGGAAAAAAGCAATTTTGACGCATTACTGACCTTTGTCCTTGACTGAAATATGACAGTGCACTTTATAGGAAAAAAAGGACTGACGTGTGACAATGTGACTACAGGCCATACTATGATCATATTATGATGTCATTTAATAATGTCTAATCACTGAAGATTTTATGTTTACCCTATATCACATGATTTAGAGCACAGAGGATCAAAACAGATTGATAATTAATGTGTCTGTGCATATGATCTGCCAGAGGCTGTGGATTATCAGACAAAGGTCTTGGAGAAAGAATCCTTAAATTGATAAGCACTTTTTGAAGCCAAGTATGACTTTGTATGACATTGTAGATAACATAAGGTGTACTGATTCAAATGACTTTGACTTTACAAATGTAATGTTTATATGATTTT
This sequence comes from Pholidichthys leucotaenia, assembly GCA_020510985.1. Classification (NCBI taxonomy): domain Eukaryota; kingdom Metazoa; phylum Chordata; class Actinopteri; order Cichliformes; family Pholidichthyidae; genus Pholidichthys; species Pholidichthys leucotaenia. The sequence goes on from CM035849.1 coordinate 43,230,389, forward strand.
ATACTGATATTACTCACCACATAATGGTGCGGTAACAATATATTTCAGAAATGTGACAGCAATGAGGGATGTGTTTCTCCTGATTCAGCGGTGGCCAAGCTGGGTCAGGGTGAACTACATTGCACTCCATAATTTACCAAGGAATGTATGAAATAGGGACATTCCTTGTAAAACATTAAATCAAATTCTAAATTAGGCAAAACGTCCGCCTTTCCTTTGACTGAAAGAATGTGACACAATATTTCAAATTCAACCCATCTGTGTTCAATTGGACAAACTGATCTTATTTATCAATGCTGAAGCATATCAAAAATGCACAGATAGTTATTTTGTTTTTCTTAAATGAAATTTGTAAACTATTTCAAGAGATGTCACAAAAAGAAGCTATAATTATTGAGATCTCATCTTTGAAGGAACTGGGCTACCTGCAAATTTTATTTAAAACTAAAAATGGTAACACACTTCCTTTCAGTAAAAGAATCAAACAAATACCCTGTAACTTTGCTGCATGTAAGCCTCCATGTATCAAAACAGAGGGTATCAAAGAAATTAATTAGCAAATAATTAGCAATCCTCAGAAAAATAGATAATGCATAAAAATTATCAATAAATGCAATTTTATTTACATAAGTGCTTTTCATTTCATTTTCTGTAGTGCCCAGGATAAACATATGGCTGCAGTTATAACTCAAATACAGGCTGGGCAATACAGACCACCTTTTTATTATTTATGGGATAATACAAATAATAAGATCATGCCCTCTATTATCCTACACATTTCCCATGTTGTGAAGGAGGGGGCGAACAGCAACTCTCTCTCTCTCTCTACTTAGCAAAGGAAGAAGCGAGCGACAGGCTTGCTCTGTAAAAAATAGAAGTGTGCTTATGCTGTAACGGTGTTGTCTGGGGTCCTGATTGTGTAAAAATTCCACAACCTGCATCACCTCCAACAGCTGAATGAGCTACTAACCTGAATGTAACTTATCTGTATTCTGTACAGATAGTGAATATGCTAATAGCACATGCCACCTGCATAACGCTACTCACTGTGCTGCTATTGGCCTTTTAGGAACCGTCTGTCTTATTAATAATGTTGATGTTTTAAAAGACTGTCAAAATAATATGGACCTTCCTCCTGTTTCATGTGTAAATAATTAGATATACATTTGGCTTGTCTGATGAAAATTTGCTCTGCCACCCACATTATACAGATGAGCTGTCCTGGTGGCACATGGCCAATTATGTGCCAACAGGAGGGAAATCAAGGATGAGGATGTTGGGAAAAAAACTGTCCTAATATTTTGAAAGAAGTAACAAAAACATGCCAAAGGTGCATCATTTGTTTATAAAATAATGCTCAAGGAGCAATGGAAAGCTACAATATTGGTTGGTGTTGATTGACACCTTCACAAAGTGGACAGGAATTCATCACACATCCTCAGCAAATGCCGCATCTGTTTGTGTGAAACTCTATTGAATGATGCTCTTTCCGTTTTTGGGGTTCCAGAACTGATTTATGCAGATAATGGAACTCATTTTACAGCACAAACAGTTCAAGACTTAATCCAGGCTGTAAGAAGTAAGATCAAATTTCATAGTATCGGTACAATCAATCAAATGCTGGCAAAAACCACACATGGAAAGGGTATTACTTGGCCAGAAGCTCTGAAATTAGTCAGACTAACCATTAACTCTATACTAGACCCAAAGACAGGATTATCACCTTTTAAATGTGTTTTTTCACCATCCTTATGTATTACCTGACCTCTCACCACTAACCACACCTAACAAATACACAGATCTTGGTGAACATCTCAGGGAATGTTTTGATTCTGTCAGAAGCTCTCTCTGCTCCACAGAAAAGGATAACCTGGAGACTATGTCTTCATAAAGAACCACCACCGACAACACTAGACACTCCCACTCCCACTGCAGTACGTATTGCTGAATGACCATCTCGGATTCACCTTTCACACGCTAAAAGACTACGGGTGCCTGTAAGTGAACTAACTAACTTGTTTCCCTGAGTAAGTCCAGTACAAAGGGGGCATGTCCTTTTAAGGACAAGGCCGTCTCAACCCTGGTGAAGAAAAGAGGCCCGGAGGGGTACTCTCTCAGGTGGAAGCATGGCACCAAAATTATTGATGACTCTGTGTTCAGCACTTCTCCTGGCAGTGGGGTGGTAATCTCTTTCTGATTCAAGGACAAGGAACCCACGAAGCACGGACAATAAACAATACGCATAACCTATGGTACCAGACAATGGTGGTTTCGGTGAGAGGACTGGGAATCGATACTTCTTGCTATGTGTGTTCATTGCTACCCCATTTACACAAGACTGCAATACCCATGATTGACTACAATACCCATGATCCCTGTTCCACTGAGTGAAGAGAAAAACGCCCGGAGCGACAATAGCGATGAACTCTCGTCTCAGTCTGTTTAATACAAGCAATAATGTTGGACATTGGTTGGTGGGGAATTTGTCAGAAAGGTATCTTAATAGATTGAATGTCACTATTACTGATTACACTGGGTCTAAGATTAGAATATTTAATATTATTGGGATTGGAACTTCTTTGCTTGCAGTTAAGAAGCATTTAATGAAAGTAAATCCTACACTGTTTACTTCACCAATCTGCTTTCACAAAAATTGTAGTAAAAACAGTTTCAACCTGGGTATTTCACAAAGATGCAATGGTACTAAGGAAGTGACCTGTGAAGTGTCATATTATAATTCTGTCTGTAGAAATGTATTTCACTTTCCCTATATTGCTGCTGGAAAATTCACCTTAAAGAGGAAAAATTGTACTTTTAACTGTAGCAATAATCCTACTGTTTTCTGGCCAAATGATGATGGGTATGGATTCTTGGAAAACCAATGGGTACTCTTTTTCCAATGAATGGCAGTGCTCTAGCTATACGCCACATAAATGCTTAATGATGTCAATGTAGAAAATCTTTTGGAAGTTACATTATACTGATAATTGCATATGATTAAAAAAAGATTAATAAAATAATAAACAGGAGGGAAATGTTGGAAAATTGTATGTAAATGGTTATTTTATTAATAACTCATGAAATGAAGATTTATATTCTTATATGTATGATGCTTTTTCTTATTAGTCATAAATACAACTTGTGCCTCTTCTTATAATCACTGTTAGTGACTAAGCTGCACCACCCTTCTGTTTGTTCATATGATGTGTGATAAAAGAGTGTTGACATATGCAAGTCTTTATGCTGTATCAAGACTTGTCCCCTGTACACCCTGTGCTTCTTATTTTTTCTGCAAAAGACTGTTGTATGTTATCATTTAACCATTTCATCTGTTAACTATGTTCTTTTTGACCGGAAGCACTGGTTTGTTGCAGGCCCATATATGGAGTTGTTTCCCCCTCTCTGTCTTTGCTGAGTGGAGAAGCAGATGTTCTCCCCGCGATAAGAGTGTTCATGCGATTTATCTCCTACACACACTTGAAGACGTACAGAGCGTACTTTTGCTTATGTGGTAATTCCGTTGTTCTGCTTTTGCTGAGTTTGTCACATACACCATTGTATATAAAAGAAGGTGCTGCGGGACTGCCCCTCAGTATCCCACTCGCCCTGTAAAAGGTATGTGTTGATACTCCTTGTACAAGTAAAAACTTCAAAGGCTCTGCGTGTCTTAAGTCTGATCTTTGATTCAGTCTAATACCTTTTTGTACTCTGTATTTGTGAGGTTATATTTCAGACTTCTGACAACTACAGTCAGTGTTTGAACATTTTATATATCTTTAGAGGTAAAATTATGATTACATCTTGTCAATGAGCTTTAAAATTGTGAATCTCCGGTCTGGACACGCCCCCCCCCCCCCCCGAAAAAAAAAATGAAAGATGAGTGTCTGAAGAGACAAGTGTGTGTGTCAACACGCGCAGCAGACAGGTAGGAGTTAGGCATGGAAAAAGAGAGAATATTGTCTGTAATTTTTTTTTTTTTCAGAAAAACACAGACTCTCATAGCCAATACAGAGCAACAGAATAAATTATTTCTTTTTTCCTCTCTGCTCAGTACCGAGTGGCTGAGGGCCATAGGGAGTTTTCAAATGAAAGTGCTTGTTATGTCTGGGTTTTGACGTCACGGAACGGCCACGTCATCATGCTGACTCTGACCAGTCCTGTGGTTTGAAATGTCACAGTGTTGCCAGTAATTTCCAAATCTGTACTCTTTAACATGCATTCAATACAATTTAGCTGTTGCAATGGATATTGTGTTAAAAGTCTGTATTTGCTGTTGCACAAGAGTGTTTCTGTACAGCAGAAGTTTCTGCTTAATTTACAAATCACTGTTTAATAGGAAATTTGTGACAATCCTGTGCTTTTCTTATATTGTTATATGGAATATCACTGCAGTAAACTGGAAAAAGGCATATGCTTTAAAATTTGTCATTCTTTCCACAACACTAAAGTAGAACTGAACTCACCTTTTTGCCAAAAAAGTAGAATAGCAGATTAATTCCTTATTACCTATTGTATTTTTCAACACATAAAAGAAATTTTTAGGCCGTGCGATGGCCAAGCTATAAGCCGATAAACTTTTGCCTCTGGCTGGCAGTGCCAAACAAACCAGAAGTAGTGCAGACGACGTCATGAGTGTGACCCTTATCAAAACAACAATGGCAGATGATAGCAGTTCCAGCAGTCAAGAACACCAGAGTTTTCAGAATGAAGAGGCATTCAGGATCGGTGACAAGACAGAGGAGGATGCAGGAGTGTCAAGTGAACAGGAAGAGAGCGAGGGAGGCATCGAACTGTACAGATTAGAGCCAGAATTTTCGGGGGATTCCAGCACCGACTCAGACCGCAGCAGTGATGGGGAGGAGAGTTGCTTATTGAATACAGAATGGTGAGTCTTTACTTTGGCATGTTTGGGGTGTCAGGATAAGGAAAATTAACAATAAAAAAGAGGGGGGAAAAAAAACATCAGCATTTTTCCAACTTATTACAGTTATCCCTCACTTATCGCGTTTAATGCGGTCTTCCTTCACTGGGTATAGGCGCTCGGCAGGGAGCGAAGCTGGGTAAAACGTCTCCGCCAATCAGCTTGCGAGATAAAACGTCTCAGCCAATCAGCTTGCGAGGTAAAATGTCTCGGCCAATCAGCTTGCGAGATTCCCGAGCGGGCTGGGGAGCCGGGGAGAGCGGGCTCTCCATGTTGATACCTGATGTTCTAATGTAGTCTCCCTGCCTTCTCATTAGAACATCAGGTATCAACACGGAGAGCCCGCACAGCTCAAAATCTACCTCTCTGACCACCGCTCCACTCCTCTCCGCCCACCTCTTCACCGCTCGGGAATCTCGCAAGCTGATTGGCCGAGACGTTTTACCTTGCAAGCTGATTGGCCGAGATGTTTTACCCAGCGAAGGAAGACCGCATTCATTGTTCTTTATCGCTCGTGTTGCTTAGTGGCACTTTTCGCTGTTCTCTTGTGCCTTTTTGTGCAAAATAGTGCTTGTGACGCCCTTGGGGAGGGTGACGCTACTTCTCGGTTTTTCACTTTTCGCAGTCGGTTCTGGTCCCCATTAAACGCGATAAGTGATGGATCACTGTATATCTAGAAACGCGTCGCTTCCCGGTCGCTTTTCCTCCCCCTTTCTTTTCTTTCGTCGCCATAACAGCTTTCCTTGGCCACTGAACAGATCTTCCCAGGTGTTGGAAGTGTTTTGTAGTCGACTATCACGACAAAATGCACCAAAAACAACCAGTGTCGACGTGCTCGCAATGGTAAACATGAGGACTGGGTCACACTCGTGACATCACGCGGAACTCCGGCTGCGCTTCGGCGGATTTGTCTGATTTTTCAGGGCGGGAAATTCTAAATCGCGATTTTCTCCAAGATTCCGGGATTTGTGGAGGGGGTGCCAATGATAAATTATCTTTATAATTGTATGTACTATCACCCAGTGCCGTTCAATGCCGTTCAGTTCAGTTCTACTTTAAGTGCAAAAAAACCTCTCAAAACATGGCAACTTTTATCACAATTTTTAATAAAGCTCCCGCAAATTCAGGCTTTTTGGGCCCCAACAATCATAAAAACATCCCTCGAAATCCTGGAGGGACTGTTTGTATCAGTACAGCTGATGGCCATGCAGCCTGAGTGAATATGAGCATTAAGTATGGGGCAACAGTGACAGACCATATACTCTTTGCTTTTTTGTGAATGTTACAGAGCTCCCACCAGCAGTGACGAATAATGGTGCTCGTAGTGATACCACTGTTAAAATAGATTGGTCACCTCTAACCAAAGAGGATTTCTTCATCTATCATAACAACACAGACAAATACCTAAGGAATATACATTTGCCTAGACATGATATTCTGTGTTGCCAACTTTAAGATTATTGAGCATGAGAAAGACCTATGTTCCATGTATGTGTATATACTGTATATATATATATATATATAAAGGCACGGATTGACACCAGCAAGATGGCCCAACCAGAACTTGTTCAGCGGTTTCTCCAGATTCAGGGCTGCGAGAGTTCAGCAGACTGCTCGGCGCTGTGCCAACGAGTACCGGGACTCAGCTCAGCCAAGACATTCAAAACGCTGCCATAACAGGGAACATCCGTGGTATGTACGATGGCATCAAGAAAGCACTTGGTCCGGCTCAGAGCAAGACGGCCCCCCTCAAATCCTCCACTGGGGAGATGATCACAGAAAAGAACAAGCAGATGGAGAGATGGGTGGAGCACTACTCCGACCTCTACTCCAGACAGAATACCGTGACACCGTCAGCCCTTGATGCCATCGATTGCCTGCCATCCATGGACGAACTTGACGCTGAGCCAACCATCGACAAACTCAGCAAGGCCATTGATAGCTTGGCCGCTGGCAAGGCACCCGGCAACGACGGCATACCCCCCGACCTGATCAAGCACTGCAAGACCGCCCTACTGCTGCCATTGCATGACGTCCTCTGCCAGTGCTGGAAGGAAGGTGCCATACCACAGGACATGAGGGACGCCAAGATCATCACCCTCTACAAAAACAAAGGGGAGAGAAGCGACTGCAACAACTACAGGGGCATCTCCCTCCTCAGCGTTGTTGGCAAAATCTATGCACGAGTTGTTCTCGTTCGTCTACAGAAGCTTGCCGAACGTGTCTACCCCGACTCTCAGTGTGGCTTCCGCGCTGAGCGATCGACGGTAGACATGATATTCTCCATCCCTCAACTCCAGGAGAAATGCAGAGAACAGAACATGCCCCTGTACGTCGCCTTCATCGACCTCACCAAAGCGTTCGATCTGGTCAGCAGAGAGGGCCTTTTCAAGATCCTGCCAAAGATAGGATGCCCACCAAAGTTGCAAAGCGTCATCGAATTGTTTCACACCAACATGCAGGGGATAGTGCAGCACGACGGCAACGTCTCGGAGCCATTCAACATACGCAGTGGAGTGAAACAGGGCTGTGTACTTGCGCCAACCCTCTTTGGGATTTTCTTTGCTATGCTCCTGAGGCATGCCTTCAGCACAGCAACAGAGGGAATCTACCTGCACACAAGATCTGACGGCAGGCTTTTCAACCTCGCCCGCCTGAAAGCCAGAACCAAAGTATGCGAGGCTCTAATCAGAGATATGCTGTTCGTAGACGACGCTGCAGTCGCGACCCACACACAGCAGGAGCTTCAGACCCTGATGGACTGCTTCTCCCAGGCATGCAAAGACTTCGGGCTTACCATCAGCCTGAAGAAGACTAACGTCTTGGCGCAAGGCACGAAAGCATCACCAATCATCACCGTCGACGACTACGAGCTGGAGGTCGTGAATCAGTTCACGTACCTGGGGTCCACGATCGACAACAACCTCTCCCTTGATACAGAGATCAACAAGAGGATTGGAAAATCAGCCTCCACACTCGCTCACCTCACCACACGAGTGTGGGAGAATCCCAAACTCTCTATCAAGACGAAGATGGCAGTGTACAATGCCTGCGTCATCGGCACACTGCTCCATGGGAGTGAGACGTGGACTACATACGCCCGGCAGGAAAAGAGACTGAACTCCTTCCACTTGCGCTGCATTCTCCACATCCTGGACATATCCTGGCAGGACAAAGTGCCCAACACAGGAGTTCTGTCCCGTGCCGGCCTTCTCTCCATGTTCACTCTACTCAGGCAGCGAAGGCTCTGCTGGCTAGGCCACGTTCACCGTATGGAGGATGGCAGAATCCCCAAAGACGTCCTCTACGGAGAACTGGCGACTGGCAGGAGAGACGTTGGCCGCCCACAGCTGCGCTTTAGAGACGTCTGCAAGAGAGACATGAAGGCCCTGGAGATCAACACAGAGCGCTGGGAGGACCTTGCAACGGACCGCTCCAAATGGAGAGGCACCCTGACCAGACAGCTCAAGGCGGGTGAAGAGAGACTGACTGCTGCAGCAGATGAAAAAAGGACCCGCAGGAAGAACCGCCAAAGCTCCAGCAGCACTGAGACCACCCACAAGTGCGACCTGTGTGACAGGGACTGCCATTCGCGCATTGGCCTGTTCCAGCAGAGTAGACGTTTAGGATTCTCTTCCATGGTCATCATAGACCGACGGAGGCCGACGACGATATGTATATGTATATGTATACAGTCGCTGCAGTCTATAATGGAGGTAGACCTTTCTGTAAAAATAACAAACATAACATAAAGTTTAACATCAGGCCTGGCTGGAATTAGTATGTAAAGTATCTCACAAAAGTGAGTGCACCCCTCACATTTTTGTAAATATTTTCTTATATCTTTTCATGGGACAACACTGAAAATATGACAGTTTGATACAAGGTAGTCAGTGTACAGCTTGTATAACAGTGTAAATTTGCTGCCCCCTCAAAATAACACAGCCATTAATGTCTAAACCACTGGCAACGAAAGTGAGTGCACCCCTCAATGAAAACGCCCAAATTGTGCCCAATTAGCCATTTTCCTTCCTCGATGTCATGTGACTCATTAGTGTTACAAGATCTCAGGCGTGAATGGGGAACAGGTGTGTTAAATTTGGTGTTAAAGCTCTCACACTCTCATACTGGTCACTGGAAGTTCAACATGGCACCTCGTGGAGGATCTGAATAAAAGAATTGCTCTACATAAAGATGGCCTAGGCTATAAGAAGATTGCCAATACCCTGAAACTGAGCTGCAGCATGGTGGCCAAGACTATACAGTGGTTTAACAGGACAGGTTCAGAATTCAGAACACACCTCGCTATGGTCGACCAAAGAAGTTGAGTGCACATGCTCAGCGTCATATCCAGAGGCTGTCTTTTGAAACTAGACGTATGAGTGCTGCCAGCATTACTGCAGAGGTTGAAAGGGTGGGGATCACCCTCTCGGTGCTCAGACCATACATCGCACACTGCATCAAATTGGTCTGCATGGCTATCATCCCAGAAAGAAGCCCCTTTCATAGATGATGCAGAAGGAAGTGTTATGAACGGGGCTGTCTTTTCCTGCCCTGTTTCATGATCTGTGGCCTTAAGCTCAGATTTTTAAACAGTTCCTGTTGACAGAGTATTGGAGCCTCTGCTAGTGTACAGCCACGGCCCTTCCTCTCACCTCTTTCTGCCAGGAACCTATCAGCTTATTGCCATCACCTGGGTTTCCACACACACATACGTGCACTCACAGGCACACACACACACACACACACACACTCTCTCTCACTCATACCGGCCATTTCCCATCATTTCTTGTTTCCACACATACACATGCATGTACTTAAACTTATATTCATTCTCTCTTACTCACACACATACATACACACACATTCTCACTCATTGACTCACTCTGTCGCTGCCCACCTGTTACCATTTGCCGCTCGTTAGTCTCTGGAGGTATTTCTGGGTGGCAGTGGACAGTGCGTCAGCGTCGGTCTTCTTTGGATGATCAAGCTCACTCGTGTATGGTTCCTCCTCTGTTTGGACTGAGAAGTCTTGTTGTTTCCAGAGCCGTTCCCCTCAGTCATTTATGTAAGTCTCCCTTCTTATTATTTTCAGCCCTTTTCTCTCTACTGCCCAGTTCCACCCTGGGAGCACGTGGGGTTTGCCATCAGAGCTTGTAGCCGGTCATCTCCCCATTATAGCTCATGTTGGACAGTTTCATGGACACTTTGTATGTTTCTCCATTTGCTAATAAACACGTTTTACTTCACTGCACTTTGGGTTTGCATCAGCTCATTTGTGTGTACACATTGACAGAAAGCCCACAAACAGTATGCTGAAGAGAAGTAGACAAAGGACATGGATTACTGGAACCATGTCCTGTGGTCTGATGAGACCTACAGTATATAAACTTATTTGGTTCAGATTGTGTCAAGTGTGTGTGGTGGTAGCAAGGTGAGGAGTACAAGGGCAACTGCGTCTTGCCTACAGTCAAGTATAGTGGTGGGAGTTTCATGGTTTTGGGCTGCATGAGTTCTGCCGGCACTGGGGAGCTGCAGTTCATTGAGGGAACCATGAATGCCAACATGTACTGTGACATACTGAAGCAAAGCATGATCCCCTCCCTTTGGAAACTGGGCCGCAGGGCAGTATTCCAATGTGATAACGGCCCCAAACACATCTCCAAGACGACCACTGCCTTGCTAAAGAAACTGAGGGTAAAGGTGATGGACTGGCCAAGCACGTCTCCAGACCTAAACCCTATTGAGCATCTGTGGGGCATCCTCAAAGGAAAGGTGGAAGAGCACAAGGTCGCTAACATCCACCAACTCTGTGATGTCATCATGGAGAAGTGGAAGAGGATTCCAGTGACAACCTTTGAAGCTCTAGTGAACTCCATGCCCAAGAGAATTAAGGCCGTGCTGGAAAATAATGGTGGCCACACAGAATATTAACAGTTTGGATACAATTTGGACATCTCCACGTAGGGGTGTACTCACTTTTGTTGCCAGCGGTTTAGACATTAATGGCTGTGTGTTGAGTTATTTTGAGGAGACAGCAAATTTACACTTTCACAAGCTGTACACTGACTACTTTACATTGCATCAAAGTGTCATACCTTCAGTGTTTTCCCATGAAAAGATATAAAATATTTACAAAAATGTGAGGGGCATACTCACTTTTTGGAGATACTGTAGCTTCTTATCATGCTGAAGCCCGTCAAGCCTACAAACATTGGGCCATGGCTGGAAGACCTAGGCAAGACCCTGAACTTGAAAATAAAAAACTTGCTGGTGCAAAATTTAAGTATGCTGTTCGCTTCATATCTAAAAATGAGCAAGCTATGAGAGCTGATGCCATGGTCAACAAAATGTTGTGTAATAATGTTACTGACTTTTAGAAAGAGGTGAGATCTCTTCATAATTGTAAGCCATCTCTTCCATGTACGGTTGAAGGTGTTTCTGGAGCAGATGATATTGCAGCATTATGGAGACAGCACTATAGTTCCCTGTTCAACTGTATAAATGGTGATCTGTATATGGATGACTGTGATATGAGTGACAACACCATGAGTATATTGTTGGCTCTTATTCATCTGACTCTGCTCCTTTAACCTGTGGGGTGCCTCAGGGTTCTATTCTGGGTCCACTTTTATTTGCCCCATATATGCTGCCACTTGGTTCTATCATCAGCAGATTTAAAGGTGTGTCTTATCACTGCTATGCTGATAATTTACAATTGTTTTTTTTTCTTTTAAACCTGACCATGTTGACAATTTAAACATTACTCATGATTGTCTGCAATTAAAGACTGGATGTCTAGTAACTTTTTGCAACTTATTGCTGACAAAACTGAAGTCCTTATTGTAGCACCTGATAATCTAATTCCTAAGATGGTTAATAGCATTGGTTCATTAAGCTCTGATGTACGGTCTACTCTAAAAAAAAATCTTGGTGTCATTTTTGACCAGTCAGTGAGTTTTGATCAGCATGTCACATCTCTGACCCGGAGTTGTTTTTTCCACCTTAAGAATGTATCCAAAATTAGGTCATTGGTTTCCTACAGTCAGTTAGAAATTATTATTCATGCCTTTGTTTCTTCACGTTTGGACTACTGTAATGCTCTTTTCACATGTCTTATAAAATCCTCTTTACACTGCCTACACTGCTGCTAGATTACTAACTAGGTCCAGTAGATTCTATCATATCACACCCATTTTGGCCTCCTGGCATTGGCTTCCTGTAAATTATAGAGTTGATTTTAAAGTTCTTGTTCTCACTTCCAAAGCGATTCATGATGAGGCGCCTTTTTATATCAGTGACCTGCTCCATCTACACCATCCCAGCAGGTCTCTCACATCTTCTAATCAGATTCTACTGGTAGTCCCTAGCACTAGGCTCAGAACCAAAGGTGATAGAGCCTTTGCTTCGGTTGCTCCCAGACTTTGGAACGCCATACCTTTTGAACTTAGATCTGCACCTTCCATTGATGTTTTAAAGAAGCAACTAAATACCCACCTTTTTTGCCTGGCTTTTTAATTAACTATGTGTTGATTGTATTGTGACGTATGCAGGGTTCACACAAAGAGAATGGAGCAAGATGGTTGTGATGAACGGGCTTTATTTTACACACTCACTCTGAGCACAGGCAGGAGGGGAGGTCATTCTCCCAGACCTCCGTTTATATCACGGTTACACACACATAATAAATCTTGCCTATGAAATACTGCTGGGTCATTATAACGCAGTTATGATTACACAGCAGTATAATAACTCAGTAATAACATTTAATACACACATACAATAACGTTCTCTGCTGGCAAAGCATGCTGGGAAATCCCTGACCCCCTCAACATGGCTCCAACGTTACACTGCCCCCCGCTGGACTGATTTCTGTCCCCAGAAAAGTCAAAGTCCAACCCAGAAGTCCAACGCGAATCAATCCAGGTGTTGGGAGCAGCTTCGATGCCTGCGACCAGCACATCCAACAGCTTCAGCAGGATTACGCACAGCCCCTCCCCTGGCAGCGGGAGTCACGACTCCCACCGCTGCCAGGACCTCCCAGGCGGCCGCTGGCCCGCGTCCAGGCGTCCAGCCCCTGCCGGGCCCGGGAAAAGACCGGATCTGTCCTGCTCGCTCCGCTGCTGCTGCGCGCCGAAAGCCTCTGTGATGTCACCGCCGGGGAAGCATCTGCAGGAGGCGGCTTTTCCCCGTCCATGCCACCTCGCTCTAATTTAACGTTGGCGAGGGGCCAGTTTCCCGTGGGGTGGGCGCGGGGCAGTACCGTGCGATGTGCCCCGGCTCTCCGTAGCAGAAGCACCCTTCCTCGCGCCGCGGCCGTCTCCTCCGTGGACGCGCCGCCGTGGTCTGCCGTAACTCCTCCTCCTCCCCCTTGCTGTCAGCCGTGGCCTGGAAAGTTCTTGGTCTCGGCGTTGACGCTTCAATGGTGCGATTCATCAGCGGCTCCACCCTCTCTGCTTCTGCCACTGTAGTCTCCCTCGTGCACGCGCTGCCGTAGCTCCTCCTCCCACTCGCTCTCAGCACGGCGGTTTCCTCAGATGACCAGCCGTTCAGCGCGGCGGCCAGCTCCACCTGGGACAGGTGGTCATCAAACAGGTTCTCGCCGTTGTAACGGGGAATCTTGGCCCGCTGCCGGATGAATGGGACGGTCACGTCCCAGTTAATCACCGCTCCTAATCACCCTGGAATCGCCAGTCCATCCTGCCCTGAAAAGGGTGGGAAACGGGGCTGGTTTGCTCTGCTTGGCCCGCCCTGCCTTGAAAAAGGCAGAGCATTCCCCTCGGGTCCGCTGCTCCGTCCATCGCTGCGGGCCACTCCAGGGGTCGGCGTCTCAGCTCTGCGCTCCGTTCCCAGCCGAGCGATGAACCGCCCCGGCCACTGGACCTCCGCCCGGGTCCTGGCTACCATCTTGCTCCATATCCCACTTCTGACACCAGTGTGACGTATGCAGGGTTCACACAAAGAGAATGGAGCGGGATGGTTGTGATGAACGGGCTTTATTTTACACACTCACTCTGAGCACAGGCAGGAGGGGAGGTCATTCTCCCAGACCTCCGTTTATATCACAGTTACACACATAATAAATCTTGCCTATGAAATACTGCTGGATCATTATAACGCAGTTATGATTACACAGCAGTATAATAACTCAGTAATAACATTTAATACACACATACAATAACGTTCTCTGCTGGCAAAGCATGCTGGGAAATCCCTGCCCCCCTCAACATGGCTCCGACGTTACAGTATTTTTATGTGCTTTTACTGTGTACTTTGTTGTTTTACTGCTTTATGTGCCTGTATATTTATTTGCTTTGTTTTTTTACCATGTTAAGCATTTTGTGACTCTTGTCTGTGAAAAGTGCTATATAAATAATCTTATTATTATTATCAACAAGAGGTGAATGAAGCCATTCATCACCTGGCAAATAATAAAGCATGTGGCACGGACTGAATCACTGCTGAACAATTGAAAAATGCTAGTCTGATTCCACTCCTCTCCCAGCTCTTACTTTGGCAGGTTTTATGATCCATGGTATATTACCAGATTCAATGCTATCCATCCTGCTTGTCCCAGTTATTAAGGACAAAGGGAGAAAAGTTAGTTGCCTGGATAATTATAGGCCTATAGCACTAGCCAGCATCCTATCAAAAGTTCTGGAAAGAATCTTATTTGACAGAGTAAATGGATATATTATTTAACCTCCTGCACTCCGTTGTACCGCGGGAGGGCAAGTCTCTGCGTCCCAGAGCGCACGAGGGCGCTCTCGTGCGTCCTCGAGCGCATGAGGGCGCACGAGAGCGCACTGAAAAAAAAAAAAAGTTCTTCCACTTCAGACAGAGCCGCGAACAGATTGGATATGATTGACCTCTCATTCGACTAATAAGAGCCTTGAATTAGGTTTCTGAAACCTTGAAGAACCAATGACTGAAAACCTAGCAAGAAGGACCCGCCTACCAACGCAGCGAGCCAATTGAAGCACAGAAGTTCGCTGAGCTGTTTTGTCTAAAGCTGGGTGAAGAGAGACTGCTACAGCAGCCACAGGCGGTGCTTTATTTTTTTTTTTTAATTCCAGCAGAGTGTTTAGGATTCTCTTATATGCTCATCATAGACCGACGGAGGCCGACGACGAAGGTCGTAAATCATTTGCCAAAACCGCAATCATGGAATTATGTTTTGACCGGGTCGCGAGACCAGAACCACGAGCGGACCAGCGTCGCGTTCGTCTGACAATGAGGAAGAGAAGTTCGCCAGGACAATGTGGCTGTGAAGAGGTAAGGTGTTATAAGCCAAATTATTTTTTATCCCTGAAAATTGTAATCAAAAATGACTTTTGACCGATCGGTAAATTACAACTGTGCGGCGCACGGTTCATTCGCCGCCTCCGGACCGTGAACACGCCCCCCCCCCCCGTTACTATTCTGTAGCGAGGGGGGGGCCGCGGTGACTGCGCCGCTGTGGCCACATCGCCACATCTGAGTGTAATCCGTCATGTAGCGATGGCCAATCTCCGTCCTCTGTAGCAAGGGGGGGGGACAAACCCCCCCCCCCCACACACACACACACAGATACAGCCCTGAGTGTGACCTTTCATTAGAGCCCAAAATGAAGCTTCTACATTGAATCATTCAAAAGTTAGACGTTTTTCCAAACTGTGCATTTTGGCACAGTTCCAAAACGCCTGGGAACTACCTGAGGAAAAAGTTGTGTAATATATTCATTTTTTGTGGTATTGTTAGAAAAGTTGGACCTCAGCTGGATAACACTTGGTTCTACATTTCTGTTGCATTTTCCAGCCCGGATCTGAAGCTGTGTGTTATTTGCAAGCATTTGTATCAAAAAAAAAAACACCCAGGCCAAATTTATTTTCTTCAAGTTCACTATGTTTAGATGACTGTAACTCAGTGGCCGGAGCACTTAGAGAGATTATGACTGTTTTGCCAAAAAATTCAAAGTGTTTTCTTTTAAATGAGATCAACCCCATGAAGATGCTGCAAAGAGTTGAAGAACAGCTTTGGATTTACTTTGGGCATGTTATTTTTTGGCGTTTTTAGGGAACTTGACCGGAGTGCAAGGGGTTAATGTGATAATCACTTTTGTTTTTAACCAAAGTGTAACGGATCACATCACCAGTGTAACGGATCTCGTCACAAGCGTAACGGTTCTTCTTTCTGGGGCACCCTTAAGTGGCCGTGATCGGGAACATCAAAACAAGTGTGTGTGCAGCATAGGGACCACGATGACACCAGACTGCTGTTTCCACAATTTATTTCTCCTGTAGATGAAATAAAACAAAATGCATCACGCTCCGTCTGTACCTCGATCCCACACAGACTCCCACAGCAAAGCAACGCGATACTGTGTGGAAAGGAGCTCTAAAATAAGTTTACAATACAAACAAAAAAATAAAAATAAATCACATTACAAATAAAAAGATTTTTCAAAAACAAACATACCTGTAGATGAAATAAAACAAAATGCATCACGCTCCATCTGTACCTCGATCCCACACAGGCTCCTACATTAACAAAACATAAATTACACAATGACACAGGCTGCTGGAGTCACTACAGAACCTATATTGGCGCGAAACTCTAAAATGGCGCCCACCGGTCTCCCAATGTGCGCCGAAACACCCACAAAACTCTCATTTACAACACAAACAACAAAAAAAAAATACACTACAGTGACATGTCAAATTAATAACGAACAATTACAAACCAAGGTTACAGTTTAAATGATAAGACTAACGAACGATATGATTATTTAGTGCCAGCAGCGTTTGGACACAACTTACCCACAGCAAAGCAACGCGATACTGTGGGGAAAGACTAAACTACTGGAGCCTCGAAGGTACAGGAAGAGCGGATGTGAGAAGTGTAATGCCAAAATAAAACACTCAAGTAAAATAAAATTCACAATATAAAGAAAAACATAACTGATAAAAAGAAATACTTAAGAGTACATTTTTGACTCCGTTACACCCACCCCACTGAATTTTACTGAACTTGAGCCATAGCTACACAGAATTCACTATAATACACAAAACACCCAGGGTTAGATAAAGAACACCATTTGACAGAGAGTCCCACACAAGGACGAAGTGGCATGAGAGCAGCGCTTATCTCTCAACCCAACCACTGGTAATGGAGTGCCTTGTACACCCCACCAAAAACCCCAACTATAAGTGTAGCAAATGCTCTTGAATAATAAAATAAAATAAAATAACCGAACATTATAATAGAAAGTCAAGTCCACAAAAATATAGTCTACACATGTAACATTTAGTCATTCAGGGTCTGAAACATAGACCTACAAACAGCCTTAACATTAAACTTGTCACGAATCACATCTTGCCTAGACATTGTCTGCACTAGTCTGTTCACAGGTTTAATCAGGCGACCAAATCTTGACCTGATTTGAGGTTGTGCATTCGGACGGTGACAATGTGCACGTGACGTCTGGTCAACAGTACAGCGAACAAGGGGAGTGTCTGTCTGTCTCTCGGAGTCAGGAACCGAAACTATTTGACTGTCAAGTGTTCGTCCACCATGAATATCAGTAGCAGCTGTAGTTACAGGTCTAGAGTCAGAGGACATGGGATGATCTACAACCTGAGCAACAGGCGCAACTGAAGAGTCCTGGGGGTCAGAGGACACACTAGTCACATCAGAAACGTCTACCTGTGACACAGATGGTTCAGTGAGCTGCGTGATCCACTCAACAGTTCTCCTTTCAGAGTCAACATGTTCTGGATCAACTAATGGTTCACGTGTTTCTCCACATGAAGACGGATCACCTGTACCAGCCTCACTCTCTCCCTCGAAGAGGTCCACAGATGTGTCTCCCTCATCACCAACGTCTGTAGCTAAGGTTTCTGGAAGTAAGGTGGATGAACCATGGTTGGACACATCGCACACATCCATCACAGGAAGAAAATTTACCAGCATCAACAGATTCCTGTGGACCGCTTTTGTCCGTCCAGTAAGAGTGTCACAAATCCTGTATGTATGGGTCTGTGGGTTCACATCCATTACAGTGTAAACAGTTGATTCCCACTTATCAGCAGTTTTCTTTTTGCCTCTCTCCTTTCTGTTGGCCAAAAGCACCCTGTCACCAATCTCAATCTTGGATCCTGTCACTTTCCTGTTGTAAAGATTAGCATGTCTGTGTTGCTCCTTAGCAGCACGGTCCTGAGCAACCATCATTGCTTCTTTTAGCTCACAGGTGAGAGTTGCCACATACTTGTCATAACTGGTTACATCATTATCGCGAAGAACAGAACGAAACATGACATCTACTGGCAAACGGGGCACACGGCCATACATGAGGTATAAAGGAGGAAAGCCAGTCGTCTCATGGGCTGTACAGTTGTACATAAATGTCAAAGTCTGCAACCGTCGTGGCCAGTTAGCTTTCACCTCAGGGGACAGTGCACGAATCATCCCACCCAGTGTCCTGTTAAACCGTTCGACACTCCCATTTCCCACTGGGTGGTAAGGGGTAGTGTGAGATTTCCTGACACCGGACACTTTGAGGAGTTCACTGATTAATTGACTTTCAAAATTAGGACCTTGGTCACTGTGGATTCTTTCTGGGAATCCAAAGACACAAAAGTACTTGTTCCACAGAACATTTGCCACTTGCTTAGCTGTTTGATCCTTACAAGGAAAGGCCTGAGCCATCCTGGCAAAGTGATCTGTTATCACTAGGACATCAATAGACTTGTTCCTAGAGTCTTCAGCTGACCAAAAGTCAATGCAGACCAGCTCCAGTGGTCTAGATGACAAGATGCTCTCTAAGGGAGCTCGTCCCTCAGGTTCAGCTGACTTGCTGAGGACACAACGCTGGCAGTTTCTGACATGGTCTCTAACATCTCTCTCAAGGGTCAGCCAGAAAAATCTCTGTCTGGATAAACTGAGGGTTCGCGACTGGGCTTGATGACCAGCATCATCATGCACGCCTTTCAACACCTCATCCTTAAGTGAGTCTGGGACAACATACTGAAGCCGTTTGGACTTGGTTCTCTGGTCTCTTGAAACTCTGTACAGAACACCATTGCTCACAGATAGCTTATCCCAGTGTTTCAGATATTTAATCACTGAAAATGATTCTTTCACCCTTTCTCTCCTTGAGGGTCTCCGATGTCTTTCAACATAAAACAGGACGCGAGAAAGAATTCCATCCTCCAACTGTTTGTCACGCAAAGCCTTTTCAGAATAGGCAGGCAACGGGTCTTGACCTGGTGGAATTAACTGGGGCAAAAACTGCAAGGCTTCAATTGCCCGGGCCCTCGGACCAGCATCCCACTCAATGTGTGACTGCATTACAGCAGACACTTCCTCTGAATTCACAATCTGAGTGTGTACCCGGGAGGTATGAGCATTGTCACACATCGCATCCACGTGACCACTGGATGAACGAAAAGCATCCTGAACAGAGGCAGTAGACACATTTTTGACTTCACTGAGGAGCTTTACATATGGCTCATTGAACAGTCTGTGACCAATATTTTCCTTGACAAAAGGCACACGGCTCAATGCATCAGCCACAATGTTCTGCCGCCCTGGAACATACTTTATGTCAAAGTCATACGCAGCCAACTTGGCTACCCAGCGTTGCTCACAACAGTCTAACTTAGGCTTTGTCAATATGTGAGTCAAAGGATTGTTGTCAGTCCAAACAGTGAATTTGTGACCCTTTAGCCAATGACTAAACTTGTCAGTGATGGACCATTTCAAAGCCAGAAATTCCAGTCGGTGCGCTAGATAGTTTTTCTGAGACTGTGTCAGTGACTTACTGGCAAAAGCAATAGGTCTGGCATGACTTTCACCTTCCTGGACCTGGGCTAGAACGGCACCTATCCCATCCAGAGATGCATCAGTTGAAAGCATGAAGGGACGGTCAAAGTTAGGATGAGCCAAGACCACAGTGTTAACAAGTGCAGATTTGAGACTTTCAAAGGCATGTATGTGCTCTTGGGTCCAATCAGAAGCACTAAACTTTCTGCAAACCATCTTGGTTTTCTTACATCTGCCTTTAAATTTCCCACCTTTCAACAGGCTGAACAATGGCTTGGCAATGGCAGAATATCCTGGCACAAAATGCTGATAGTAATTAACCATCCCCAAGAAGGATCTAAGTCTCTTTTGGGACGGTGTCACACCATCAGTGTCCATAAGGTCAGCACAAGTCATTTTTGCAATGTTCTCAGCCTTACTAGGGTTGGTTGAAACACCATTCTCATCAATTACGTGACCAAGAAACCTCACAGACCTCCTGAGGAAAAAACACTTTTTGGGTGCCAACTTCAAGTTGTGCCTACGCAGCCTGCTGAACACCATCTCAAGGCGCTGCAATGCACTCTCCTCATCAGATGCAAAAATCAGCAGATCATCCAAATAGCACAACAAAGTCAAATAATTCTGGTCACCAAAAATGGCAGTCATCATGCGCATAAAACTAGCAGGACTATTGCATAATCCCTGGGGCAGGCGATTGTACTCATACAAGCCCATCGGAGTGGTAAAAGCAGAATACTTCCTGTCATCCTCATGAAGCGGCATGTTGTAGAAGCCGGACGTTAAATCCACTGTGCTGAAGAGGCAGTTACCTCCCAGTGCTGCCAGACAATCTGCCTGGTGAGGGAGAGGGTGAGCATCTTTCAGAGTCCTCTTATTCAGCCAGCGAAAATCCGTGCAGATGCGGAGGTCGCCATTCTTTTTCCACACAAGAACCAAGGGAGATGCATACTCGCTAGTCGATTTCCTGATAATGTCTTTTTCCTCCATTTCATTCAGCACCTGCCTTAATTTCTGATACTGACTAGGGGGTACACGCCTGTATGGGAGTTTGAATGGTTTATCATCAGATAAATGTATGCAGTGTACAAAGCCCTTAGCTTCTCCACAGTCTAGGTGGTGGCGTGAAAAGACATCCTCGTACTGAAGTACCAAGTCAGCCATTCTCTTTTTGCAGTCCTCTGACACTTGGCATGAATTAATGTCTATGTCACAAAGCCCCACTGACTTGAGTTTTTCTTTTACAGACTCCATACCAGCATCACATGCCGTTGTAGACTGTGTGTAGCAGGTCACTGGTACACTAGACTGCTCAGCTGCGTCCATGTCTTCAAGGGCTACACATGTGTAGACGTCAGCTAGCTTCGCATTGCGCCGTAACAACACAGGCTTGTTGGACATGTTGATGAGTTTGAGCGGGACCCACCTGTCACACCACATAGGAGTTACAATCTTAGCTACTAGGACACCCCTAGGAGCTGAACGAGAAGATGTGGGCTCTGTCATGACTGTACTGCCTGGAGATACAGCAGTGTCTTTCGGTAATTTACCCCAAACAAGGTACTCACGCCCAGGTTCAAGGTAGGTGGCTGAGTTACATCTGTCAGTACCAACTTTGTCAGGAATGTTGTTTCCTTTCCAGGGGTTCAAACCAGTGAGCATAGACAGGAACTGCTCAGCTTCTGGTTCTGCAGTTGGGCAGGGGCCAGACACTGTTTTCCAATAGGACTTGCATTGTTTTGAGTGGTGTAGGATGTGCTTTATGACATTTGTACCAATAATCAACTCATCATGCTGACCACAGACAACCAGAGTGGGGACTATCATTTTACAACCATACACCTCCATCACAATGTCAAAAGCACTCTTTGGCCTGACACGCTGTCCACCACACCCAACCAGCATCACATTCACATCAATCTGGTTCTCATTTGTTATCACTCCAGCAGTTCTCAGTTTCTTCTCTGCATCCTCATTGATACTGCAGGCCATGGAGCCACTGTCCAGCATGCCATCAATTATCACTGCACCACCAAAAGCCACTGGTGTGTAGAAAAGGCTGGAACTATTGCCAATTATGTGAATGTTCTGATACACAACAACTACATCATCGCATGAGCTTCTCACCGATGCAAAAATCGACTCAGCATCAGATGTGCCACTGCAGTGGGAGCTTGAGTTGAGACCTGCACTGCCTCCCTCCAAGTACAGGTCAGTTAGTTTCCCTGAGACTGAGAAGGAGGCTGACAGTTGTTGTTGGGACAGGCCAGTCTGGTATGACCAGGGGAAAGACAGGTAAAACACAGTTTCTCAGACATGCAATGTGAGATGGTGGAGTGACGTGTGTCATTACAGACCATACAAGTTGCTTCTCTGGGGCGTCTCTGATGAGGGGCATGTCTAAATCTGTTGCTCTCATTCGGGTGAGGAATTGTACACTGCTGCAACTTCTCCATCATTTCCTGAAACATATTAACCATGCGACCAAGGAGCCTCTCCTCTGACTGTTGGAGATTTTGAGCAACAACCGGCACACTAGCACAATCTAAGCTGAGTGTGTTTGGGGTAGGGTCAGAGATGGGAAATGGAGAGGGACCCTGACATGTAAACTGTCGGGTTTGAGGAAGTGAAGAGGGAATGACTGGGGTGTGGCACTGTTCTGGCATGGTCATGGCTGAAGATGGCAATCTGGGTTTGTCAGATGTTACAGTAGCTGTGTGACTCATTAGCTGTGGACCATCAGGCGCTCTGGAACTTGCTCTAACCTCTCTCTGATAATCGTCAATTCTCAACTGAACATCACGTGAGGTCCATTCATGAGGTGGTTTCCACTTCAATGTGCAAGACAGATCAGGATCAGGACAATTTTTGACAAACATGATAGCAATCTCTTTGCTCATGTCCTCAGTCTGCTTGCCTTGTCTACGCAGGCCCTCGAGAGCCAGGTCTGCTGCTTTGTTCAGCCTTATCCAGTAGTCCACTGGGTTTTCTCTGTGCCTGGGCAGGGTTGCATAAAAATCTGCGAGCGGAAGACATGAGGAGGCATCACAGAAGTAACGGAGAAGAACATCATAGATTATCTCAGGTTCTTTTTTAGCATCTAGCTCCAGGTCACTACGCAGGGCAACTTTCACAACATCTTTAGCTTTGCCCAATAAAAGACTCATTATCTCTCCTGCTTACTCACACACAGGAATCTCTCTCTTCTTGAGTTCAGTCTTAGTCAAGTCAATCCAGTCCCGAACTGAATATTTGTCAGTACTGTCACCTCTAAATGTTCGTATTTCTCTGTCTGACTTAACATGGACAGTCACGTGTGGAGGGTCATATTTTGTAACACCACAATGTGCAGTTCGATCAGTAGGAGGAGTCTGGTTGTCATTGGTCATATTCACAACACCGGCAGACATTAATTTAGTAACTATAGATTCACCAATTTGAGCACCAAGCTGCCCCACCATATCTGTAAATTGTTCAATGGCACCAACATTACTGCAGGGTGTGGAAACATGAGGACCTTCACTCATGAACTCACCAACAGGAATACAACCTGGGCTCTGACCTAACCCCGTATCCCCACCACTGTTCATAAATTTAGAATTTCCCACATCTCTACTAATAGTAATATCACTGCGCCAAATACCTCTCCCTTTTGGCAAAACAGGTGTTTTATAATTATCCATGTCTCTCTTTTTTTTTTTGAACTACTTTACACAGTGAAATTTTCTTGCGTTGTGACTAACTCCAAAATAAAGTGGCATATATCACAGTACAGAATCACAATTATCACTACTTCAAACACCATAAATGTACTGTGGTAATCATAGAAAATGCTTTTCAACAGTCCTGTATATGTCTGACTACATATACGTCCCAGCGTAGACCCAATTTGTTGATGCAGCATCCACGGTGACCGGCGTCGAGCTGATCAGAAGATCCAAGGGTCACTGGCACCAGTGTAACGGATCACGTCACCAGTGTAACGGATCTCGTCACAAGCGTAACGGTTCTTCTTTCTGGGGCACCCTTAAGTGGCCGTGATCGGGAACATCAAAACAAGTGTGTGTGCAGCATAGGGACCACGATGACACCAGACTGCTGTTTCCACAATTTATTTCTCCTGTAGATGAAATAAAACAAAATGCATCACGCTCCGTCTGTACCTCGATCCCACACAGGCTCCCACAGCAAAGCAATGCAATACTGTGTGGAAAGGAGCTCTAAAATAAGTTTACAATACAAACAAAAAAATAAAAATAAATCACATTACAAATAAAAAGATTTTTCAAAAAACAAACATACCTGTAGATGAAATAAAACAAAATGCATCACGCTCCATCTGTACCTCGATCCCACACAGGCTCCTACATTAACAAAACATAAATTACACAATGACACAGGCTGCTGGAGTCACTACAGAACCTATATTGGCGCGAAACTCTAAAATGGCGCCCACCGGACTCCCAATGTGCGCCGAAACACCCACAAAACTCTCATTTACAACACAAACAACAAAAAAAAATACACTACAGTGACATGTCAAATTAATAACGAACAATTACAAACCAAGGTTACAGTTTAAATGATAAGACTAACGAACGATACGATTATTTAGTGCCAGCAGCGTTTGGACACAACTTACCCACAGCAAAGCAACGCGATACTGTGGGGAAAGACTAAACTACCGGAGCCTCGAAGGTACAGGAAGAGCGGATGTGAGAAGTGTAATGCCAAAATAAAACACTCAAGTAAAATAAAATTCACAATATAAAGAAAAACATAACTGATAAAAAGAAATACTTAAGAGTACACTTTTGACTCCGTTACAAAAGCATGGAACTAACGTGTATATATGCAGTTTAGGAAATAGTTAACCTGTATAGGAGCAGCAACTCATCTGTTCTCATGTGTTTAATTGATGCTTCCAAAGCAGAAAACTTTTTAATAAATTAAAGCAAAGAAGATTACCTGGGTACATGGTGAGGGTTTGGGCATACCGGTATTCTGACCAGAAGATGCAGGTTCAATGTGGAGGCAGTATATTAAAGATTTTTAATTGTCAGTACTACTATACGCACAGTACATGCAGAATTGAAAAGGCGTTTCTCTCTTCAGTGGCATTCGCAATATAAAATACCCAAAAGGGATAAGGTTTTAAAAACAACAGCAGCTTATGTACAATAATGCTACCCGTCGTGCAAATAGTGACCAAAGATAGACCCAGAAATCCCACAGTGCAAATACAGATAAACGATAAAACCCATCAATCCTCTATACAGAAAAGGTAGCGTTGTAATACTGAGAGTTGCAAGTTCAGTGCCGTAGTGTAGCTGCAGACAGTGACAGACAGGACTGCACATGAACAGCAATGCAAAACAGACACTAGCAGATATGGCATATGTGCAAATGGTTGCAGGAAAGTGCAGAAACGTACAGCTGCAGATGTATTACTGTTGGTGTGCCAGTCTTTCTGTGCCAAAAGCTGAGATAGTTATTGTGCGGGTGAAAGCGTTATGGTCTGGGGGGCAAGGGTTGGAGTGGACAGAGTTCAGGGTCTTGATGGACAACGCTGTTTAGCAGTCCTGTGGAACGGGCCAGGAAGCTCCGGTACCTTTTCCCAAAGGGCAGGGGGCTGAAGAGGGAGTGTGAGGGCTGGGAGCTGTCACCTGCAATGTTGATGGCGCTGCAGGTGAGGTAGATGTCCGAGAGGGCGGCAGAGGGGCACTGATTATCTTGCTGGCGGCTTTCACTGTACATTGTAGTGTCTTCCGGCAGGAGTCGGTGCTGCCTCAAGAGGCGGCAAGGAGTTTTTCCTCCCCACCGTTGCCAAGCACTTGCTCACAGGGGATCGCCTTATTGCTGGGGTCTGTCTGCAATTGTGGGGGTTTCCCCTACAGTTGAAAGTGCTATGAGATGACTGTTGTTGTGAAATGGCGCTATTGTGGAGTGTGTGAATAAAGAGGCAGATTCATGGACAGACGGTTTATTACACACTTCACATCTCACAAGCACAGAACAGACTGAATCATTTCAGCAAGCTCTCCTCTTTTTCCCAACTCACTCTTCACACGTTTCATGGCATTTCTCATCACACAGCATGACATTTACATTACACTGCATTCAACCCCCTATGTCCCTGACTCCTTCCTGCTATATCCCCAGGAACCCCCTGGGCATTGTTCTTCCATGTTTATTCACTGTCTCTGTCTGAGATGCTACATAACCTGACTCCCCACACTATATAAATAAAGATGAATTGAATTGCTTCCATACCACATGGTGATGCAGCTGGTGAGGATGTTCACAATGGTGCCCCAGTAGAATGAGCACACGATGAGGGGTGGGACTTGTACTCTCCTCAGTTTGCGGAGGAAGTTGAAGTGAGTTTGAACCTTCTTGGCCAGTGATGTGGTGTTGTTGGACCAGGAGAGGTCCTCAGAGATGTGCACCCCCAGGAACTTGATGCTGCTTACCCTCTCCACAGCTTCTCCATCAATGAACAGAGGGGGTTCTTGTGTGTGTTTCTTCCTGAAGTCAACCACAATCTCCTTGGTTTTCCCCACATTCAGGAAGAGGTCATTGTCTTTAATTCCCTTATTCCTATAATTGTCCTCTTCATTGTTGTTGAGGCCCACCACCATCATGTCGTCTGCAAACTTGATGATGTGGTTGGTGCTGTTGGCTGGTAGAAAGTCATGGGTCAGCAGAGTGAAGAGCAGCGGGCTTAGCACGCACCCTTGTGGGGCCTCTGTGCACAGTGTGGTGGTCTCGGATGTGTTGCTGCCAACCCGCACATTCTGTGGCCTCCCTGTGAGAAAGTCCAGCACCCAGTTACAGAGAGAGGTTTTGAGACCCAAGTGTCTTAGTTTTTGTATTAGGTGCTGGGTATGATTGTGTTGAATGCTGAAGTGA
Source organism: Pholidichthys leucotaenia (assembly GCA_020510985.1). Classification (NCBI taxonomy): domain Eukaryota; kingdom Metazoa; phylum Chordata; class Actinopteri; order Cichliformes; family Pholidichthyidae; genus Pholidichthys; species Pholidichthys leucotaenia. The sequence goes on from CM035849.1 coordinate 43,257,024, forward strand.
AGTCCAAGAATAGCATTTGCACGTAGGGGTTCTTTCAGTCTAGGTGGGTGAGGGTTGGATGGAGAGCAGCAGTGATGCATCTTCTGTGGATCTGTTTGACCTGTATGCAAACTGAAATGGGTCATAGGAGGGAGGGAGGATGGACTTGATGTTCTGCATGACCAGCTGCTCATTGCACTTCATTATGATTGGGGTCAGTTCTACGGGCGGGTAGTTGCTGTAGCTGGATGGGATGGGCTTCTTTGGTACTAGTTTTATGGTAGGAGTTTTGAAACACATGGGGACAACAACTTTACTTGGGGAGATGTTGAAGATATCGGCCAGGACATTCTTGAGGTCCTCCACACAGTCCTTCAGAACGCGACCTGGTATGTTGTCTGGTACTGCTGCCTTGTGTGGGTTGATCCTGGAGAGGGTCCTCTCCATGCTAGCTGGATCCAGACTTATGGCCTGCTCATCTGGGGGAGGAGTGTTCTTCTGTGCTGATGTGTTGTTTTGTGCTTCAGAGTAGCCAAAGAAGTCATTTAGGTTGTTAAGCAGTGTGATGTCACTTGCACAGGTCTGAGGAGGTTTGTAGATGGTGAGGGTCTGTATGCCTTGCCAGACGGAACGTGCATGTCTTGTGTTGCTGAAGTGGCTGGATATTTTCAGTGTCGCCGGCCCTGAAGGTTGCGTCTCGAGCCCTCAGGAGCCTATGGACCTCTGCTGTCGTCCATGGCTTTTGGTTAGCAACAGCAGTGATGGTTTTGCAGTGAGTGACATCATCAATGCATTTAGCTATGTATTGTACAACAACCACAGTGTACTGCTGTATGTTGGTGTGTTCATTGTGAGTGGCTGCATGTTTGAAAGTTTCCCAGTCTGTCGTGCTGAAGCAGTCTTTCAGAGCATCAGAGGCCCCCTCTGGACACACATGTACCTGCTTTTTTGTTGGTCTGATTGTTTTCACTCTTGGTCCAGCCTTAGCAATATAGTTATGTTATCAGAGAGACCCAGGTGGGGAAGGGGGGAGTCTCTGTATGCTTTCTTGTGGGTTGTGTACACCAGGTACTCGCCGATGCCAATGGGTGGGTCGTACACGGCGACTAGTATGACAGATGAAAATTCTCTCAGAATGTAAAGGGGTCATCACTTGATGATCATGAACTCCAACATTGAAGAACAGTATTTATACACAACAGTTGCAACTTGCCACCAAACGTCACTGATGTAAACATAGACGCCTCCACCTCGGGTTTTCCCTCCTTCCATGAGCAGCCTATCAGCCCAGTAGCATGTTAGCTCCGTTAACTGAATGGCAGAGTCTGTTATATTGTCATTTAACCACGTTTCCATAAAGACAAAAACACAGCAGTTCCACACATCACATTGCATAGTTCTCAGGAAGTATATGTGGTCTATTTTGTTGTTTAGTGAGCGTACGTTGGCCAGAATGAAGGATGGAATTGGGGGTCTATGTGGGCTAGCAGTTAGCTTTGTTCGGATACCTCCGCATTTACCTGTCTTTTGTCACCGCTCATACCATCTACGGCGTCTACATTTGGGATGAGACACAGCAGTCAAGTCTGGCGGTGTGGAGGTCTGGTGGATAAGACCTATGCCACGGAGTTCCTCTGTAATTCTCTGATCCATGACATAATGTTTGATCATATTCCTTATCTCTAGAAGGCTGTGGTGACTGTAGCTTGTGCGCAGCACCATACACAGACATTCTACATATGAAATTAGGCATAATTTCAGCAACACTAAATGGCACAAAGACAGAAGGGAAGCTGCTTCGTGTTTATGTGCCATCTATTATTTTCAGCCCCCTTTGGAGTTAGTAACGGTGTGAGAAGGGGGAATTTTGTCCCCGGTTTTATTTAATTTATATGTTGATGAACTGTCTGTGCGGCATAGAGCCTGTAACACTGGGTGTATGATTGATGAAGTGCATATTGTACACCTCTAGACACTGCACACCTATGGCTAACTTATAAAAAAATCTAATATGCCTTGGTTGCAAGTTGCGTACAATGATGCAATTGTGGAGGAACAAAATAAGTTCAGGCAAGGGACGCACCGTGACGCGTTCTGAGGCTTCCCGTCCGAGTTTACAGTGTGTCTCATGATGATGGAGGAATAAAACTCTTGAACCTTCAGCTCGCCGTTTCACGCCTGACTTCTATTTTGTTCCTCCACACAATAAGAATTATTCTAAACCTTCCCAGAGGGGTAGTTCCTGTCAGATGTCTGTCACTGCAGGAGTGAGCACTTTTAAGAAATTTAATGTTTAAATTTATGCAATGTTTTGATGAATCTGGCAACAGAATTACTGTGGCACTCTCAAATGCCATCAAAAGCTGTTCCCGCTATAACTCCAGGCTGAGATTGTACTGGCTCCAATGTATTTATCTATTCTGAGTTAATTTTTTTTTGTTTTTATATTCTGTTTTATGCTCTTTTTTATACTCACTTTTTTATTTTCTCTTGTTATATCTATTCTACATCAAGGATTCAGTGTACCCCGCCCAGTATGGGGTTACCGGGGCCCCACCCTGGAGCCAGGCCTGGGGGAGGGACTTGAAGGCTAGCGTCTTGAGGCCGGGTTTCCACCCATGGGACCCGGCCGGGCTCAGCCCGAAGGAGTTACATGGGTCTGCCCTCCAGTGGGCTCACCACCTGCAGGAGGGATCATGGGGGTCCGGTGCTATGTGGATTAGGTGGCGGTCAAAGGCGGAGACCTTGGCAGACTGATCCCAAGCTTTCTAAACTGGCTTTTGGTACGTGGAATGTCACCTCTCTGGTGGGGAAGGAGCCTGAGCTGGTGTACGAGGTTGAGAGATACCGGCTAGATATAGTCGGCCTCACCTCAACACACAGCTCCGGTTCCGGAACCAGTCTCCTGGAGAGGGGCTGGAGCTTGGCCTTTTCTGGAGTTGCCCCGGGTGAGAGGCAATGAGCAGGGGTGGGTATTCTTGTATCCCCCCACCTTGCTGCCTCAATATTGGAGTTTTCCCCGGTGGACGAAAGGGTTGCTTCCCTGCGCCTTTGGGTTGGGAAATGGGTCCTGACCATCATTTGTGCCTATGCACCAAATGATGTTTCAGAGTACCCACCCTTTTTGGAGTCTGTGACTGGGGTGCTGGAGGGTGCTCCTCTTGGAGACTCCATTGTCCTACTGGGGGACTTCAATGCGCACGTGGGCAACGACAGTGAAACCTGGAGGGGGGTGATTGGGAGGAATGTCCTGCCCGATCTGAACCCGAGTGGTGTTCAGTTATTGGACTTATGTGCTAACTATAGTTTGTCCATAACGAACACCATGTTCAAGCATAAGGGTGTCCATATGTGCACCTGGCACCAGGACACCCTAGGTCGCAGGTCGATGATCAATTTTGTTATCGTGTCATCAGAACTGCGACCATATGTCTTGGACACCTGGGTAAAGAGAGGTGCAGAGCTGTCAACTGATCACCACCTGGTGGTGAGTTGGATCCGATGGCAGGGGAGGATGCCATTCAGACCTGGTAGACCCAAACGTATAGTGAGGGTGTTTTGGGAACGTCTGGCTGAGGCCCTTGTCCGGGAGGTCTTCAATTCCCACCTCCGGAAGAACTTCAACCACATTCCGAGGGAGTCTGGAGACATGGAGTCTGAATGGGCCATGTTCTCCACCTCTGTTGTTGAAGCAGCGGCCCAGAGCTGCAGCCGCAAGGTGGTCGATGCATCTCGTGGTGGCAACCCCCGAACCAAGTGGTGGACACCAGTGGTGAGGGGGGCCATTAAGCTGAAGAAGGAGTCCTATCAAGCTTGGATGGCTTGTGGGACTCTCGAAGCAGCTGAGGTGTACCGGCAGGCCAAGCGGAGTGTAGCTCGGGTGGTTGCTGAAGCAAAAACCCGGGTATGGGAGGAGTTCGGTGAGGCCATGGAACAAGACTTTCGGTCGGCCTCGAAGAGATTCTGGCAAACTGTCCGGCATCTCAGGAGGGGAAAGCAGCTCCCTGTCCACACTGTGTATTGTGCGGATGGAGCACTGTTGACTTCGACTGGGGATATTGTCGGGCGGTGGAAGGAATACTTCGAGGATCTCCTCAATTCCACTGATACGCCTTTCCCAGAGGAAGCAGGGTTTGGGGACAAGGGGGATGACTCGCCTATCACAGGGGCTGAGGTCGCCAAGGTGGTTAAAAATCTCCTTGGTGGCCGGGTCCCAGGGGTGGACGAGATTCGCCCTGAGTACCTCAAGGCCCTGGATGTTGTTGGGCTGTCATGGTTGACACGCCTCTGCAACATTGCATGGAGGTCAGGGGCAGTGCCCTTGGCATGGCAAACCGGGGTGGTGGTTCCTCTCTTCAAAAAAGGGGACCGGAGGGTGTGCTCCAACTTTAGAGGGATCACACTCCTCAGCCTCCCTGGGAATGTCTATGCCAAGGTACTGGAGAGGAGAGTCCGGCCATTGGTCGATCCTCGGATTCAGGAGGAGCAATGTGGTTTTCGTCCTGGCCGTGGCACATCGGACCAGCTCTTTACCCTCTCGAGAATTCTCGAGGGTTCATGGGAGTTTGCCCAACAAGTTTACATGTGTTTTGTGGACTTGGAGAAGGCATTTGACCGCGTCCCTCATGGTTTTTTGTGGGGGGTGCCTCGGGAGTATGGGGTATTGGGCTTGTTGTTACGAGCTATTCAGTCTCTGTATGGCTGTTGTGAGAGTTTGGTTCGTTTTGCCAACACTCGGTCGGAGTCATTCCCAGTGAGAGTTGGACTCCGCCAGGGCTGCCCTTTGTCACCAATCCTGTTCATAATTTTTATGGACAGGATTTCTAGGTGCAGCCAGGGAAAGGAGGGTGTCATGCTTGGTGACCACAGGCTCTCATCTCTGTTGTTTGCAGATGATGTTGTCCTGTTGGCTTCATCCAGCAATGGCCTACAGCTCCTGCTGGGATGGTTTGCCGCTGAGTGTGAAGCGGCTGGGATGAGAATCAGCACCTCCAAGTCCGAGTCCATGGTCCTCAGCTGGAAAAAGGTGGATTGTCCTCTTTGGGTTGCGGACAGGCTCCTGCCCCAAGTGGAGGAGTTTAAGTATCTTGGGGTCTTGTTCACGAGTGAGGGGAAAATGGAGCGAGAGATTGACAGATAGATTGGAGCAGCATCTGCAGTGATGCGGACGTTGTACCCGTCTGCTATGGTGAAGAGGGAGCTTAGTTCTAAGTCAAAGCTGTTGATTTTCCAGTCAATCTACGTTCCTACTCTCACCTATGGTCACGAGCTTTGGGTAATGACCGAAAGAACAAGATCGCGGATACAAGCGGCTGAAATGAGCTTTCTCCGTAGGATTGCTGGACTCACCCTCAGAGATAGGGTGAGGAGCTCAGTCATCCGGGAGAGGCTCAGAGTAGAACCGCTGCTCCTCCACATTGAAAGGAGTCAGTTGAGCTGGTATAAGATAAGATAAGCCTTTATTAGTCCCACAATGGGGACATTCCAGGATTGCAAAAGCACAGGGATAGCAACACTCAGAGCAACAATCAAGTAGACAAGAAAAACAAGAGCAGCGAATATACATATGTACATATAAATATATAAACACACAGTGCGGAACATTGTAGCTAGATGGAATAAATATATAAATATACTGTATATACACACAGTGTGGAGCATTGTAGCTAGATGGAATAAATATATAAATATATATACACACGGTGCGGAGCATTGTAGCTAGATGGAATAAATATATATACACACAGTGTGGAGCATTGTAGCTAGATGAAATAAACAGCATAACCGTCTACTTAGTTATCCTACATAGTATGAATATGTACCCATAAATATTGTCACCCTCCGTAGCGACTGATATTGTCCTAGTTGTATACTGGAGGGGACCATTGTGTAAGTTTGTTGTATCTTTTGCATTCAATACTATTAGGTCATCATGTTTTTTTGCTGTCTCTGTGATCAGCCCTGCTTAGGTTATACAGTCTGACAGCCGTAGGTAGGAAGGACCTGCGAAACCTCTTGGTTGCGCACCTAGGATGATGTAGTCTGCTGCTAAATGAGCTCCTCAGTGCGTTTAGTATGTCCTGCATAGGGTGGGACTCGGACTCCAGCAGAGATGGCAGTTTAGCCACCATCCTTCTCTCTCCTATCTCCTCCACTGGGTCAAGGCGCTGCCCCAGGACAGAGCTAGCTTTCTTGATCAGTTTGTTCAGTCTCTTCCTATCTGCTGCTGTAATGCCACTGCCCCAGCAGACCACTCCAAACGTGATGGCTGATGCCACCACCGTGTCGTAGAATGTCTTCAGCAGTGCCCCTTGTACACCAAAAGACCTGAGCCTCCTCAGTAGGAACAGCCTGCGCTGTCCCTTCTTGTAGAGTGCGTCGGTATTGTGTGACCAGTTTAGTTTATTGTTCAGATGAACACCCAGGTACTTATAGGATGTCACCAACTCAATGTCTGTCCCCTGTATGTTTACTGGTGCTGTGAGGTGTTGTCCTTGCCTGCGGCAGTCCACCACCAGCTCCTTAGTTTTCCTCGCGTTGATCTGGAGGCAGCTCCAATGGCACTAGTCCACAAAGTCCTGGATAAGTCCTCTGTACTCAGCTTCATCTCCGTTGGAGATGTGGCCAACGATCGCAGAGTCGTCAGAGAACTTCTGTAGATGGCAGTGTGTTGTGTTATGTGAGAAGTCCGCAGTATAAAGGGTGAACAGGAAGGGAGCCAAAACCGTTCCATGGGGGGCCCCCGTGCTACCGATGATCGTGTCAGACACACAGTCCCGGGTTCTCACAAACTGTGGCTGGTTATTGAGGTAGTCCAGGATCCATGATGACAGGTGCTGGTCCACCCCTGCGCACAGCAGCTTATCCTTCAGGATCATCGGTTGGATGGTGTTGAAAGCACTGGAGAAGTCAAAGAATATGATCCTCACCGCATTCCCACATAACATGCTTTTTAAACATCTGGATTTTAATGGGACACACACCAGACTTTTATTTGTGGACTTTTCCTCCGCCTTTAATACAATCCAACCTCATATCTTAGTTGAAAGGCTCCTGCAACAATTTGATTTGAGCAATAATCTGGTGGGTTGGATTCGGGATTTCTTAACCAACAGGATGCAGAGAGTAAGGGTCAATGGTACATTGTCTGACCTAAAGTGCTCTTCTACTGGCTCTCCTCAGTGGTGTGTGTTGTCACCACTACTCTCCATCCTTTACACAAACATGTGTCGGAGCAGACATGACAACAGACACATTATAAAGTATGCTGATGACTCAGTTATTGTCAGTCTCCTCCAGGATGGTGAGAGTTGCCACGGCCCAGTAGTTGATGATTTTGTTCACTGGTGTGAGGATTCCTACCTGCAGCTGAATACGACAAAAACTAAAGACATGATTATTGACTTTAGGAGGAAAAATCCCAGGCACAAAGTCACCATACTAAAAGGCCAGACCACCGAATGTGTACAATCCTACAAATATCTTGGGACAATTATTGATAGTAATTTAAACTTTGAAGAGAACTGTGAAAGGGTGGGCAAAAAAGGTCAGCAACATTTGCATTGCTTGAGAAAACTTGCACGCTTCCAAGTTGACCGAGCCATAATGACAATGTTTTATCGGGCTTTTATGGAATCTGTTTTATCCTTTTCTTTAGTGTCATGGTTTGGTCAGATAAAACTGAAACAGAGGAAATCCTTGGATCAGGTAGTTAGATGGTCCAGTTGTTTGCTTGGTGAGCCACAGCTGAGCCTGACATCCCTGTACACCAGACAAGTACAGAGGATGGCTACCTCCATTTTAAATGATGACTCCCACCCTTTGCACTGCAACTTTCAGCTTCTTCCCTCAAGACGGAGGTTTGCTGTCCCAAAAAGTAGAACCCAGCGCTACAAAAACAGCTTTGTCCCTGCTGCTGTCAAAGAGTTGAACAAGCTGTAAAAATATACTGTACATAATTTAGGTACCTATTTATTAACTCCATTTTATGTTTACTTATTTTTGTAGGCTGTCACTTGGGTTCTAAATATTTTATTGGGTTTTAGACCTTTGAGTTTTTTAACCTCTTTGACTAGTTTTTAACTTTTAATATGACCCTTCTCTCTTACCTCTGGTTTTTCCCCTCATCTCTTTGTCTTTTTATACCCTGATCGATGGAGCCTTGAGTATTTTTATCATGTTTATAGTCAGCTTCATATGTGCCTGTGTTTGTGTCTATGTTGAATGTAATTAGTGGCTTTTAAATATGGATATCACCAGACTGCAAAACAAATCTACCTACAGGTACAAATAAAGTAACCTGAACCTGAACCTGAACCTGATTCCCGGGCTTCTCCAGGTGGGACAGAGAATGGTGAAGGAGGAAGATCACTGCATCCTCCACCCCAATGCCATGCGGGTAGGTGAACTGGAGTGGATCCATCGCTGGTCCCACCAGGGGGCGGAGGTGAGCAAGGAGCAGTCTCTCCAGGGTCTTCATCATGTGAGACGTCAAGGCCACTGGTCTGTAGCTGTTCAGGTCTTTGGGGTGGGAAGTCTTTGGTACAGGTACCACACAAGATGTTTTCCACAACTGTGGTACCCTCCCCAGCTTCAGGCTCAGGTTGAAGATGAGCTCCATAATCCCACACAGCTGGTCTGCACAGGACTTGAGGAGCTTTGCGCTGATGCCGTCCGGTCCCAACGCCTTCCTCGCCTTGATCTTCCTCAGCTCCGTCCTCACCTGGGTCTTAGTGAGGGTTATGTTGGGGGGCTGTGTGTTGGGCGTGGGGGGGTGTTGGTGGAGTGGGGTGTGGACAGCAGGACTCGATGTCTTTAGAGGCAGCAGTGGTTGTTGTGCAGTTGGGTGGGGAGGGCGGTTGGTCAAACATATTAAAAAACATGTTCAGATTGTTCACCCACTCCCTGCCCCCCATGGCCTGGCGGGAGGTATTCTGGTGCCCAGAGATGGTTTTAAGGTTTCTCCAGACCCCACCAATGTCGCTCTGTTGCAGCTTGTCCTCCATCTTCTTCCTGAAGCTGTCTTTGCCTTCTCTGATCTTCCTCCTCAGCTCCCTCTGTACGGACTTCAGCATCTCCCTGTTCCCCGACCTGAAGATCCTCTTCTTCTCTCTCAGAAGTGTTTTTATCTCAGGGTTGATCCAGGGTTTGTTGTTCGAGCAACACCGTATGGTCTTGGTGGGTACGGTGTTGTCCACACAGAAGCTGATGTAGTCCATGATGGTGTGAGTGAGGCCATCGATGTCCTCACCATGTGGATCGCAGAGCTGCTCCCAGGCAGTGGTTTCAAAACAGTCCTTTAGAGCGTCCATTGCCTCCTCAGACCATAACTTCACTGTGCGCATGACCGGAGGTTGTCTGTGCACTAGGGGTTTGTACACCGGCAGGAGATGAACCAAGTTGTGATCCGATCTCCCGAGTGAGGGGAGCGGTGATGAGGTGTACACCTCCTTAGTGGTTGCATAGAATAAATCCAGTGTTTTATTGACTCTAGTGTGGCATGTGACATACTGGGTGAACGTGGGTACAATGGGAGACAGTGAAATATGGTTGAAATCGCCTGAAATGAGGAGAAGAGCATCTGGGTATTCTGTCTGCAGCCTGCCAGTTACTGAGTGGATGACATCACGCGCTGTCCCAGCGTTCGCCGTCGGATTTGCATAAATAACAATGCAGATCACGTGTGAGTATTCCCTCGGGAGATATGTAGGCTGCATGGTAACAGCTAGCAACTCCATGTCTTTATTGCAGTGTTGTTGTTTAACCGTGATATGTCCTGGTCTGCACCAGTTGTTATTGACATACATCATCACTCCACCGCCCCTTGCTTTGCAACTGTCTGGTGTTCGGTCTGCCTGTATTGCGTGGAAACCCTCCAGTTCAATGTTAGCATCTGTTGCTAGTTCTGTTAGCCACGTCTCCGTGAATAGCATTAGACTACTCTCCCTGTATATGCTATCGTATCGGGAGATAGCCGCTAGCTCATCTGTTTTCCTGAGTAGCGATCGTACATTCCCCACAATCACAGATGGGAGGACGGGTCTGTACCTTATATTCCTCGCTCACCGTCTTATTCCAGCACGACACCCACGTCGCTTTCATCTTATTTCTCCCAGTATGTCGAGTTTTTGTGTTAGCATCGTGGGCCAGTTAAGTGCTAACAGCTGGTCCCTATTGTACTGCCTCCTACAAGAAACAGTGGATCCGTCCGCTGGCTCAGGAGACATTTGGGCGATCTACGTGTCTGTGATGGATCAAGGTGTCGCCGAAACAGAAAGATTAGCAAGAGAGCCAGATAGTAAATAGAAATAGGAAGAAATTGATCCGCTGTTGCAAAAAGGCAACCTACTCGTGTGGCGCCGGAAGTATGGGCATCTGATTAGGATGCCTCCTGGACTCCTCCCACTTGAGGCGTTTCAGGCACATCCCACTGGGAGGAGACCCCGGGGCAGACCCAGGACTCAGTGGAGAGACTATGTCTCCCAGCTGGTCTGGGAACGCCTTGGTATCCTCTCTGAAGAGCTGGAGCAGGTGGCTGGGGAGAGGGAAGTCTGGGCTTCTCTGCTTGAACTGCTGCCTCTGCGACCCGGACCTCTGGAAAAGCGGTAGAAGATGGATGGATGGATATCTATTTCTATATATGTGTGTACTCACATATATATGTGAGTATACACATATATATGTGAGTATACTACATATATATTTATGTATGTACAGACATGGACAAAATTGTTGGTACCCCTCTGTTAATGAAAGCAAAACCCACAATGGTCACAGAAATAACTTGAATCTGACAAAAGTGGTAATAAATAAAAATTCTATGAAAATTAACCAATTAAAATCAGACAATGCTTTTGAATTGTGGTTCAACAAAATTATTTAAAAAAATAATCTCATGAAACAGGGGCCTGGACAAAATGATGGTACCCCTAGAAAAGATTGAAAATAGTGTGACCTATAGGGACATGTTCAACTAAGACGTGTCCTCTGATTAACATCACAGGTGTCTACAAACTTGTAATCAGTCAGTCGGCCTATTTAAAGGGTGACAAGTGGTCACTGTGCTGTTTGGTGACATGGTGTGTACCACACTAAACATGGACCAGAGGAAGCAAAGGAGAGAGTTGTCTCAGGAGGTTAGAAAGAAAATATAGACAAGCATGTTAAAGGTAAAGGCTATAAGACCATCTCCAAGCAGCTTGATGTTCCTGTGACTACAGCTGCACATATTATTCAGAAATTTAAGATTCACAGGACTGTAGCCAACCTCCCTGGACGTGGCTGCAGGAGGAGACGGATAATACGAATGGTAACAAAAGAGCCCAGAACAACCTCTAAACACATTCATGGTGAACTCCAAGGTCAAGGTACATCAGTGTCAGATTGCACCATCCGTCGTTGTTTGAGCCAAAGTGGACTTCATGGGAGACGACCAAGGAGGACACTACTGTTGAAAACAAATCATAAAATTTAACTCTTTCTCGCCCGTTTGTGTCTTTCCTTTGTCGGTCAAATCAACTTCCGTTAACTAACTTCCGCTCATGCGGAAGTTATCAAAATAAAAGCATATCTTTGCAATATAATTACTATACATGTAAATACAGCTAACCTTGCTTTATCCACCTTTACGCTCCCACCAAATTATTTGCTGTCATACATATAAAACACAAATAATTTCTTCATACTACCTAACAAAAAACAAAAACTTTGTAAACATGTTATAAATACAACTTTCAACATTTCAAAACATTCTTTAGCATTCTACATTTACTTTTCCTTATCTCCTAATAGCAGAACTAACTTATGAACTGGGCGTTCTACTATAGACATTTTATTTACACGCTGACCCCTTTTGGTAGGATTTCTGTCTGCAAAAGCGATCTTGACCTTTCTGACAAGTCCATCTGTGTCCTTTGCAGTGTCCAAGATTCGTCCAAGTTTCCATCGAGATCGTGGTTGTGTTTTATCTTTGTCCATTCCTATGTCTCCTATTTGCATGTTCCTTTTTGGGCATGTGCCATCTTTGTCTGACCATGAAGTTTTGAATGAGTTGAGAAGAGATGAGTGCAGTAGCCTTCCTCCCACCTTGAGCACATTGTGGCTGCGGTAAGTTCTAGCCTTGGGATTGTGGTGACCTTTGTGGGAGAGACACGTGCTTTGCCCATGATGAAGGTGCAGTGAACGTCTTTGTTTTTGTTTATGAGTCTGGAACAAGAATACTGTCCATATCCTGTGGTGCTTGCATCGGAAAAGTGATGCATTTCTCTTTTCACTACATCTCCAAAATCTGCAGGAACATAACATCTGTTTATTTGCAGTTTTTTTCAGATTGTGTAGATCTCCTTTCCAGCACTCCCACCGTGGCTTAAGAAGTTCAGGTAGCGGGTCATCCCAATCCGTTCCTTGACGACACATCTCTTGGAGAACTCCTTTGCCATTGAGCACATAGGGAGCAATGAAACCAAGGGGGTCGTATATTGCTGCGACTGTGGACAAGATGCCACGCCTGGTTGGTGGTTGGTCTTTCAGCGTGATGTTGAATGAAAAGGAATCTTTCTCCACATTCCAATGAATGCCAAGTGCTCTTTCTGTTTGTGTTTCACCAAATGTTAAGTCCTTTGTTTTAGTATTCGTTGCATGCTCTGAAGTTGGAATACTGTTTAGAACGTCAGTGTTGTTGGACACGAACTTGTGTAACCTTAGTCCACCTTTTGCACATAGTTCACATGCTTCCTTCGCCAGTTCAGTGGCGTCGTCTACCGTCTCTGCGCTGGTGACTCTATCGTATACATTACGATAGAGTATACACTCTATCTATTTTGTGTCATCGTACCAGATGACACAAAATGCTTCAATAAGCATTTTGTGTCATCTGGTTTTCTGTTTAACTCTACAGGAGCTACATCTGTGCCTCACTGTACTAATTCCCAAATGTTTTTTGGAGAACCTTTTAGACTTGTACCTTTTACTGTACAGCAAGTTCATAAGTCTCTTAAAACTTTGAATCACAGAAAACCTCCTGGACCAGATTTGATAGAGCCTTACTTTTTAAAAATGGCTGCCGATTTTATTGCACAGCCTCTTACAGTACTTTTTAATTTATCAATTGAAAACAAAGAGATTCCTGTAGTATGGAAGTCAGCTTTTGTGGTTCCTCTCTTAAAAGGAGGTGACCCAGCAGTTTTAACTAACTATAGACCAATATCAAATTTGTGTGTCTTGTCCAAGATTCTTGAATCTCTCGTATGTGATCAACTTAAAGAGTTTTTATACTCAAATGAACTTCTTTCAAAACTGCAATCGGGCTTTAGAAAAAAGCACAGCACTATTACTGCTGCTACAAAAGTGGTCAATGATATACTTGTTGCTCTTGATAAAAAGCAGCACTGTGCTGCACTTTTCATTGATCTGTCAAAGGCTTTTGACACTGTGGGCCACACAGTTTTAAAGCAAAGACTCATCAGTTTTGGACTGTCGGAACATGTAGTCTCCTGGCTCGCAAATTATTTGAGTGACAGGACCCAATGTATTAAATATGATGGTTTGTGTTCTGAAATTGTCAGTGTCCACAAGGGGGTGCCACAGGGTTCTGTATTAGGACCCCTCCTATTCATTATGTACATTAATGATTTAGGACAAAATGTGTCTGATGCTAGTTTGCATTTTTATGCTGATGACACAATTATTTACTGCTTTGGCTCTTCCCCTGTTAATGCTGTTGCTTCTCTGCAGAAAGCTTTTAATGTGGTGCAGCACACACTTCTGCAGCTAAAACTAGTCCTTAATGCTGACAAAACTAAACTGATGTGGTTTTCAAATTCTAGGAAGAGTCCACAAATTTTTCCCAGTGTCCACTTTTGAGGGAAATTAAATTGAGGTGGTTCACTCGTATAAGTATCCTGGTATCTTGCTTGATGACGCTCTGACTTTTAAGCCCCATGTTGAAAATCTTGTGAAGAAACTTAAACTGAAACTGGGTTTTTTATTTCGAAATAAATGTTGTTTTTCTTTTGAGGTTAAAAAGCGTCTTGTTACTGCAACTTTTTTATCTATTTTAGATTATGGAGACCTCTTGTATATGAACGCTTCAGCTCAGTGTCTGAGTAAGATTGACTCTGTATATCATGCTGTTTTGAGGTTTGTTACAAATTGTAGAGCCTTGACCCATCACTGTGAACTGTATTCTAGAGTGGGATGGCCCTCTTTGTCCACCAGGAGGTTGACTCACTGGTACATTTTTATTTACAAGGCCATGCTTGGACTGTTGCCCCCTTACATTTGTAATATGATCACACTGAGAAGTGTTGATTCTTATGGTCTGCATTCTAATGATTATTTGTTGCTTTCTGTTCCATTTGCCCGTACTGAGCTGGGAAAAAGAGCTTTCATGTTCTCAGCCCCCTCTACATGGAACATGTTGCAAAAAGACTGGAAATTAACAGAACTTGTTTCATTGAATGACTTTAAATCCAGTTTGAGAACACTTGAGACGGCCTCACTAATTTGTAACTGTTTTATATGATTTGTATGTCATTTTAAGTGTATTTGTGATTTTTTTTTTTTTTTTTTTGCTGCCTCTTGGCCAGGACTCCCTTGAAAAAGAGGTTTTTAATCTCAACGGGTTTTTTTCCTGGTTAAATAAAGGTAAAAAAAAATACATAGATGTCCCTGGTTATGAATTGTGAGCCTACAGGATATGCAAGGCTGTTCTCTTTGGCTAAACGTTTGAGTCTGTTTTCAGCAAGTTGTCTGTTATCTGGCATTTGTGGCCTTTCTTTAAATGGCAATGGCATTTTATAATGTCCATTTTCAGTTTGTGTTATGCCTTGCTCAAGTTTCTGGGGGAACATTAAATCATCTTGTGACAGTTTTTTCATTACTGTCAGTCTCTTTAAAATCTCTCTCCAAAGCCCATATTGCATCTGCTGGAGTGGAGGGAGGGATTTCTTTAATGCTCACTCGATGACAGAGACTGCTTGCCATGTCTGTTTCATTGCAAGGTACCGAGTTGCCAACTATGCTCCATCTTAAGTCAGTTTGAAAGGCATAGGGATCATTTTCTTTGCCTGAGATTACTCGTTTAGGCGCGAGAGCTCTAGGACAAGTATAACCAATGAGGAGACTTATTTCACAACTGAGGAGTGGGGGAATCTCATCTGCAATGGGCAGCAAGTGACTCCACAATTTTGCTGTTTCACATGTTGGTATGTGTTCTCTGTTGGCAGGTATGTAGTCCTTTGTGTATGCAGTGGGGAGCTTTATGACTGTGGCTGAGTTATAACCTCTCACCAAGAGATCGGATACTTTTCCACTGCTTACAACTGCATTTTTGCCCATCATAGTAGTCAATTTCAGCTTTACTGGACAAACATTTGCTTGCAGTTCATGTGTCACATCTTGATCAATGAAGACAGTGTCGCTCTGTGTGTCTAATAACGCATAGACCAATTTTTCTTTGTGTGGATTGGTAGCAGTTGACAGCCACACTGGAACTATCATTGAGGTGCTGACTGTCTGCTCAAATCTGGCAACATTAAGTGACATGGCTGTTGCTGTTTCAGGTGAGTTACTTTGAGTTGCGTTATGTGTACTCACGTGTGTTTCTCTTTGTTGACTGTGACTGTAGTTCTCATCGTGAAGACAGGTTGGGTGTCTCTTCGTGCAGATTTCACAAGCGAGGCGGCGTCTGCAGTCCTTAGCACTGTGACCTTGTTTTAAACAACCATAACAAAGTTTATTGTCATTCACATGTTTCTTTCTGTTTTCTAGAGGCATTTTCAAGAAGTCTGGGCACTTGTGGAGCTGATGAGTGTCCTGGCATAATGTGCAAGGAGAGCAGTCAGGTGTTTTTGTTATTGTCCAGCTGCCACTTTGTTCAGTGGTGTTTGTGTTAAATACAGTTGCCTTGTTCCTTTTATCACTGTTTGTTCCAGTGCCGCGAAGTGCGTGAATGGAGGTGACTGGGTTGCAAGCGACTTCGGCTTCTAATGAGAGGAAGGATGCAAAATCACTGAAGCTTGGAAACTCACCACCTTCCATTAAAGTCTTTGTAACCTGCCTGTTCCATCTTGCGTTTATCCAATCTGGTAGCTTGTGCAGCAGTTTTTGATTTTCTTCGCAGTCGTTGAGTATTTGTAACCCTTTTACATGTGGCATAGCGAGCATGCATGCATTTACAAAATCTGCAAAGGTCCTTAATCCTTCAGCGTCTCTAGGCTGCACCTTTGGCCAGTTTGAAAGCTTTTCTCTAAATGCCTTCTGTATCACAAATGGCTGGCCGTGTCTTTGGTTTAATTTGTTCCAAGCATCGTTGTATGCTTCTTCATCATTTCTAAAGAAAGTTCCTTCAATGCATTCGCGAGCTGGGCCAGTTACATATCGTTTCAAATAGTACAGTTTTTCTGCTGCTGAGGTGCCCCTTTGTTCAGTCAGTGATATAAATGTAGATTTCCATTCGATAAACTCTATTGGTTCACCACTAAACACTGTTGGCTCTGGTGTAGGAAGTCTGTTCATTTTTATGCTGTCTTGAATCGCTTGTGTGAGTTGAGTGACACTAGGGGGAGCTGTTTGCTCAGGAATGAAAGCGGGTGCTGGTATGGGACACTTGGGTGTGAATTCTGGGCTGACCTGTTCGCTCTTCATTGACTGTACATCACCCACCTGTGATAACTCTCTGTCATAAGCTTCAAGCCTGGCTTGAGCTGCTTTCATGTCCTTCTGTGCGTTCAAACGTTCCAACTCTGCTGTTTGAATTGCAATCCTTTCTCTTTGCCTTTGTTCTTCTTTTGCGAACTCATACTCAGCCTCCTTTGCTGCTAGTTCTGCTGCTGCATCGGCTTGTTTTACGGCGAGGTGTGAAGCGGAGGACTGCTGACTGTGATGAGACGTGTCTGATCCAAAAATGGAGAGTGCGTATTGAGTTTTTGCATATGACGTCAGGGGGCGTGCCGCACTGGCCCGTTAGAGTGCGCCGCCATATTGGATGGCAAGAACCAACAGCAGCAGCAGGGTGAAACAAACCACATAGCTCACGTGTACCTACAAACTCGGCAAAATGGTGTACTCCTGTGCTGCCCATGGATGTACCAACAGATACGGCCAACCAGGACTGGAAAATGTGTCATTCTACAGGTTCCCAGCAGATGAAAATTGCAGAAATGATTGGCTTGGAAACATGCAGAGATCCATCTTGCTGCCTTCTCAATGCTGCAAGGATGAGGGGAAAGTTGTCATTAATGATAAGGGGATTAGCGGGGAATTAAATGGCCGGTGTGAAATGCAAAAAAAAAAAAAAGTTGGATTTTTGAATAATTACCTTCACTGACGTAATCTCTCGCTTTCTCATAACTTTCTGAGTCGGGTCTGGTTTGGGGGCGCCTCTCTGCTTGCTACAAAGGACAATGCACACATGAAAGGGGAGAAAAATATTGTAAATGTGCATAAAATCAGGTACGTTTTAACGCGGCCTTTAAAAAAAAAACAAAACACGCAGCGCGCTTCACTCACCTCCGAGTCCGACGAGCTGCTGTTGTTTTCCGACTCGTTCACCAGCGAGGACTTCACATCATCCACATCCCTTTCCGCTGACACGTTTTCCGATAGCTTTTCCTCCTGCTCCCCTTCGTCTTTGAAAGATATCATCTCATCGTTTGCCCCCAAATCATCCCCACTGAGCAGATTACTGGCAGTCATTGTTCTGCTAATTGCTCCAGCTGTGCGCCCTGCTTGTCCGTGGCTGTGGGGTTACCCCACACTCGCCACCTCCATTCAACTGAGGCATTTCGGCACACCAGAGGAGCGCACGGGAGCAAGATTAAAAACACTTGTCTGCTGTTATGACTGCTGACAATGACTCCACTGAATCTGACACAGACATCGCAGACACAGTGTCAGAGGCCACAGTGTCAGTTGTTGAAGAGGATGATAGGGATGTTATTATGTCAGACTGTGACTGTGTGTTCTCCTCACTCATTCTGATCGCTAAACAGTACAAGTTACGCCTGGGTTGTCACAGTGCAACTGCTGCTCTTGCCATCCAAGATGGCGGCACCTACGGCGTGTTTATGTTTACCCCCGCAAGTCACGTGAATTTTATGAGCCTACGCAAAAACTCTATAGGTGCTCTCGGAGTTCGCGTAAACGAGATTTTTCACGGTCTGCATCAAAATCTCCATCGACACCACTTATCCTTTCCAGAATTATTCTCACTATGTCACGAGTAACTGCATCACATGCATCAGTCTTTCTCCTTATATCAGCTGAAGGCGTCATTTGATTTCTTAATTCTGAGTACAGCTTTAGGACATCATCTCTTTTTTGTTCTAATATGTCTGCATGTTCTGCCATCTCCCTTTCAGTGATATCGGACTTTAACCTTTCTCTCGTTTCACGTACTTGTATTTTCCATTGTTCATAAAGAGATAATAGTTTTCTTTCTTTCTTTCTTACTCATTTCTTCCCTTTGATATATTATCATCTTCTCAGTTTGTGTTTTAGCTCTTTCAGAACGTCTTGGAAGATCTGACATGCTGATCTGTTCATTTATGTCCACTTGACTACCTGATTCAGCCTGTTCACCTTCCATCCCGAGCTCCTTTATTGAACCGCTTTTTTCTGACCAATTCTTGCCCTCTGCTGTACGTCGCGGGTGTTACCATGGATACCTTGAGCCCACGTTGTGCAGCGTGTGGCGGTGGTCAAGCTCTTACTGTAGCTTCCAGTCAACACAGAGAAGGCCAGAACTGATGGTTAAATGACTTTATTGCCATCCTTGTGTCATCAACCAACGTAAGAGCTATGGCAAAAAACAAATAGACAATAATCACCACATAACCCTGAATTCCCGCCTAGCTCACACGTTAGCCACCTTCATGTTAGCATAACTAATTTACAACTTTTAAAAATAAAAGCTTTCTATAAAATCACCAACCTTGTTCCCTTATCGACCGAAGCTAAATCCTTGGAGAAATCCTCGTTTTTTTATCTTTTTTCTTCGTCTTTTCTTCGTCTTTCCTTTTAACTCTTTCTCGCCCGTTTTGTGTCTTTCCTTTGTCGGTCAAATCAACTTCCGTTAACTAACTTCCGCTCATGTGGAAGTTATCAAAATAAAAGCATATCTTTGCAATATAATTACTATACATGTAAATAGAGCTAACCTTGCTTTATCCACCTTTACAGCGCATATGATATATGAAGTGCCTTTCCCACAATTCCATAGGACTACTGGGAATGTCAGGGTTACTGTCCATGGCCTCTCTCACTGCCTGAGGCACTCCTTTTAACACTGCCTGCCTAAATACGTCCCTTTGACAATCAGATGTATTAGGATGAGAGCCAGTAGCCGCTGTCCACTCCATTTTACATCTACTGATAAATGCCATAGGAGACTCATTCTCCTTAATTGAAAAAGTTAAAGCTCTTAAAGCTCCTGGTGGAATTGGAAATTTGTGTCTTATTGCTGTGCCTAAGGCTGATGCTACAGGGGTGAAAGGTGCTGAATCTGACACTGTTTGGGTCCCTGCCAACTGTTCAATTTTGGCACTTTTCCACAAGTATCACCTTAGCTTTACTTACTTTTACTTTATTCACTTTCTCGCTCTTTCCACAGTACCCTACTCGCTTTAACCGATACGATTTTCGTGCCAGTTTAGGGCAGGGGACAAGCGAGAAAAATCGAGGTGTGATTTGACGTCAATCGACTGCTAGCCGCTGATTGGTCAGCGCGTAACATCAAGAAATCGCCCGTCTTCAAAATCTTTACGTCCGCCATTTGCAATCGGTCACGGAGTGAATACGATATTAATAGAGACAGCGTTGTAGGTTAGGTTTTGCGGAAATCTACACCGTGGTCCAACGAAGAGGTGCGGGGTTTTCTCTGCTTGCTGGCAGATCCACAGTCAGAAGAGTGATCCGGACCCTACAGATGACTGCACAGAATAGAACCGTACTACTGACAAGCTGAATACGAAGTTGAGAGAACCATCCATGGTGAGTGATTTGTAATATTGTGCATCTGTTTGCTTATTTATCCTGTTGGTGGTAAGCTCACTTTTGAGCCATACAGCCCCGTTCTGTGCTGGCTAACTGGTTTTAGCTAACGAATTTTGGCTAGTAGCTAGATAATACCAACTGTTGATTCGCGCTTGTTTTCTCCTAAATATTCGCTTGTGAGAGCAAAATGATGCAATATATCAATCCTGGTTATAGTCCTGGTTTTTGTTTTGTATTGCACTTGGTACTGCGCATTAAATTGTGTGCAATTTAATGCCGTTTTTTGCTGGCTAACTCGTTTTAGCTAACGAGTTTTGGCTAGTAGCTAGATAATACCCACTGTTGATTCACGCTTGTTTTCTCCTAAATATTTACTTGTGAGAGCAAAACGATGAAATTTATCAATCCTGGTTATAGTCCTGGTTTTTGTTTTGCATTAAATTGTATGCCAGGGTTAGCTTCCCTGTTTATAGTGGATACTGGTGAGATCACAGGAGCCGAAATCTCAACAATATAAAAGGGCTTTTTCAAACCAGTGATTTATAAAGTCATTCATATAATTTTCTAAAGCGTCAGAAAGAGAAATCCATATATTATATCATTCATTACACAGACCATGATATATTTCAAGCATTTATTTATTTTAATTTGGGTGATTATGGCTTATAGCCCCTGAAAACCCCAAATTCCATTTGGCAAAAAATTAGAATATTACATAAACTTTAAAAAATAGTTTTTAAATAGAAATGTGGGCTGCTGAGGTGTTGGTTAATATGGGCTGTAGCCATAATCATCAATATTAAAATAAACACTTTCAATATATCACTGTCCCTGTAATGAATCTATATATGGGTTTCACTTTCTGAAATGCGTGACAAAAATATTTAACTTTTTCATGATATTCTAATTTTTGAGATGTGCCTGTATAAGTGTTGAACTTGCTTGAAAAAACTCAACACCATCCATTTCTGTAGTTCGTCTAGGCAGGAGGGAATCAGCCGCTCAACAACGGACGTCGCCACTGTGGAAAGTACTGAAATCCTTTGCTTTTATAGGTAAGTGTCAAAACCAAATTAGCACAATTTCCACTTAATGTAAAAGGGATTGAACTGAGATTTATTTGATTGTGTGAGTATTAATTACAGAATAACTGAAAAAGACTGGCGCATCAACTGTAAAATAAACCGCTTGTTAATGTATTTGTCAGATCACTTGTGTGATCCTTTGAGTTATGTTCATAACTGTGTCTTTTGGGGAATGGCAGTTGTTCAGTCATCAATATAGTTTAGTTTATATGTGTAGTTTATACTCTATCATCAATAAAGTCATGCAGTAACAGGAAACATTACAAATATTTGAGACCCATTGTAGTGCTTTCTTTTATATTTTAGCAATGCAAGTACAAAACACCACCCACACTTGAAGCCAGTGCAAGAAGAGACACTTTTACATTCCAGACAAACTTTTATTGATAAAAACTCCATATTTTGACTGAGCGACTCCATAATCTGTGATGCACACCTTCAGTTAAAGTACTAGATTCCATTCCAGTGAATGTATTAATTCATTCTGATTGCTGAGGCCACAGTAAAAGCAGATGATTTTAAATGCAACCCAGCCCTTGTAAAATCGACTTTACATCAGTGCAGTTATATGAAAATTGTGGTTAAATAAAACAACGAAGTACTTTATTGTCACATTGGAATCAGAATCACTGCTGTTTTGTTTTTCTTTTGAATTCTTGGATGGAATATGGGTGGGCAATATAAGCTGCAGCTTCAGCCATCACCCATTTCAGATAACCTATGTTGAACTGTATAATCAGAGGAGTTATTGTTTAATTCGACCTTATTAAATTTTTTTCCCCCTTTGTTATATTATTGTATTTTCTTTAAATCTATCCGGAATAAAGATTCATTCATTCACATTCCACCACTGGCTTTTAGTAACAAGTGTATCTCCCAAATATGTTTTAAACTTCGTTTATTTAACCTCCACACATTTCTGTCTTTTGTCTAGGCAAGAGGGAAACGATTGATCCACCCCAAACTGGACCTTGCGTCACTATTTACAGAGATGCAGGCCTAAGATCTGCTGATCTGAGACCAGTGTGAGCTGCACATCCCAGCTGCTGAGTGACCCAGTCTTACAGTTTGAGTTTTGCACATTCTGAATAATCTGGAATTTGCTGCTGATTGTAATAAACAATTTAGTGACTTATGTGTTTGCATCATGATTTTTATTTTTGTCTGTTAATTCACTGGTGGGAAAAGAGTCCACAGTACAAACCATTAATGGGTGACCTTGAAAATAATGACTCATTTTTAAGACATTTATGTCACATGGTGGTAACCTTCACATATAAAAAAGAGACATCTGCAAAAACTTCAGAGGTTTGTCAGTGCAATACTACATGAATGCATGTATAGTACATTGTTGATGCAGAGAATATATATTTCTACAGTATATGTATCGAGTAAACCAAGCATTTTCCATGTAACCTTGTGACTGCATTATTTTAATTGCTTTTAATGCTAGATCAAGTTTGTTTTGGCCTAAAATGCATCATAACTGTCAAATACATCTTATTATACCGAACTCAGTAATGTTTACTTTTGAATATACATTTTGTGGCTAATATAGTTATTAACCTGGCGATCGAGTTGTCAGCTGATCATTTTTTGCTATGACAACATCGCAGACTCTGCAGCTGGAGCAGGTACGTCCATGATGTCTCAACAGTCCATGATTTTCACGCAGATCAGAGCAATTTTTTTTCCCACAATATTTTTATTGAACCTTTTTTTTTTTAAAAAAAACAGCACACACAGTCAGACACTAACAAAAGTAATTTAAAAACTAAACAATAAAATGACAAAAAAAAGGTTAATAAAAACAGAAACCATTAACAAAAACAAGTCAGCAATGTTCCTCTGTTTAGGTAATCCATTACATTAGAATACATAATATACATTCACCAGCTTGGAATTTGCAAGGTCCACACATATCATTCACCTTCTTCAGAAGTTATGTTTACTTAATTTACATAATCAATGAAAGGTCTCCATATATTCTCAAACACATTTCCTTTGATTTCACTATGTATGTTATTCTTTCTAGTGGAAACCAAAAGTGAGTTGTCTAGCTGCTGCCTTTTTTGTAGTAGTCATTTTTCTAAGGTGTTTTAACGTGTAATTACCCATCCCTGAACACATATGCCTTATAAGATAAGATAAGATAAGATAAGCCTTTATTAGTCCCACAACGGGGAAATTCCAGGATTGCAACAGCACAGGGATAGCAACACTCAGAGCAACAATCAGAAGGCAAGAAAAAACAAGCAAGCAAGAGCAGCTAATATACATATGTACATATTACTATAAAATATATATATACACACACACACACACAGACACACAGTGCAGAGCATTGTAGCTGGATGGAATAAATATATGAATATATGAACACACAGTGCAGAGCATTGTAGCTAGATGGAATAAATATGTAAATATATAAACACCCACAGTATGGAGCATTGCAGCTAGGTGGAATAAATATGCAAGTATATAAACACACACAGTGCGGAGCAATGTAGCTAGATGGAATAATATGTAGATATATAAAAACACAGTGCGGAGCATTGTAGCTAGATGGAATAAATATATAGATATATAAATATAAACACACCCAGTGCAGAGCATTGTAGCTAGATGGAATAAATATGTAAAT
The DNA here is from genome assembly GCA_020510985.1 of Pholidichthys leucotaenia. NCBI lineage: Eukaryota > Metazoa > Chordata > Actinopteri > Cichliformes > Pholidichthyidae > Pholidichthys > Pholidichthys leucotaenia. The sequence goes on from CM035849.1 coordinate 43,280,724, forward strand.
ATATAAACACACACAGTGCAGAGCATTGTTGCTAGGTGGGATGAAACAGCATAACCGTCTATTTAGTTATCCTACATGGTATGATTATGTGCCCATACATATTCTCACCCTCCATAGCGACCGGTATGTTCCTAGTTGTATGCCGGAGAGGACCATTGTGTAAGTCTATTGCATCTTTTGCATTCAAAAAAAAACAAAAAAAAACTATTAGTGTGTTACGTCTTTTTGCTATCTCTGCGAGCAGCCCTGCTCGCAGAGATAGCAAATCTCATCTATTGATTATAAATATCAATAGATGGGAAAAAGATACTCAAATGACACTCAACATGCAAAATGGTGCTACAGTTGGATTGCCTTTCTTTAAAATTTTTAAAATTATTTTGTAAGTAAAAGTGGGCTAGGATTAACTGGAAATATAACAAGTTTCCACATATAATTCCAAGGTCAATTGGCAATTCAATCAAACCAAAAAGGAGTTGTTCAGCTGCTGCATTTTTCTGCAGTCATTTTCTACGGTGTTTTAGCGTGTAATTTCCCATCCCTGAACACATATCCCTTAAAAAGAACTATCAATGGGAAAATGATACACAAAAACAAGAATTTTACTACAGTTGAATTGGCTTTTTTTAAAGTAATTTAAATTATTTTGTACGTAAAATAGGGCTATGATTAATTGGAAATATAACAAGTATCCACATATAATTCCAAGGTCAATTACAAGGTTTTAGCATTTAATTAGCTGTCCCTTAACAGTTAACCGTTATGAACAACAGAGGAGACTAGACGAAAAGTGCACCAAATTTTATTTAAAAAACAAACATTTGACATATGTATGCACATGAATGAGGCTCCATGCATGGACGCAATTTGTGGCACAAGTAGGTGAAAGTGTCCTCGGACATCCGGAAGTTCTGCAACCACTGTGTGCTTGAGAAGCTGGGGACAACATTCTCCCACCACTGCGAGCTACGGTTTACTGCCCAGGTCCATGGTCTGCAGCGTTGATTTTGCAACAACGCAGCCAACTAGAACACACACACAGCATACATATTAATACTGATAACCTGGTGACATCAAAATGCTGTACACAACAATGACATGACGATAAAATGACAATAGAAAGCATTAAATTACCAAAAACTTTTTCCTCGTGTGCTTGATGTGCTGGGTAATTAAGCTCTCTGCTTCATATTCCCCAATGGCAACAACGAGTCTCTGGTACTGCTCCAACGTGTGTTCTCTCAATGCACGTCGTCTTCTCCTGTAAAACTCTCTTCTCCACTTAAAAACATTCATTTTTGTGTTCAAAAGCCAGAGAAGAACCAACGTGGAAATCCTCCGCTCGTAATCCGCCATTTTCTTTGTTGTGAAGAAGTCGGTCGCCGGAGATGACGTCAGCAGAGTATGGGGCCGCCTCAATCCCGCCCACTACAGAGTTTACGCGGTTTTACAGGGTTGTAATGGGTCAATAACCGAGGGAGAAAGAAGTAGTGGAGAATCGAAACAAGTAAAAAAGAACTGTGACTATGGAAAAGAGCCATTTGAGAGACCTCCACAACACTTAATTGTCGCCCAAGCAAAGCTCTAAAATCTCCCATTGCCACGGTAACTCCTTGAGTTAACTGATCAAATTTTGTCATCCACTGACCTCCACCCTCACAGGGCGGGGGCATTTTTTCTGAAATGCCATTTATGTCTGTCCATGAGAATGGCTGATATGTTCTGCCTCTGCTTTTCATTACCAGTGGTGCCTGTGTGTGTATGCGGTGCTCTGTGGCCTGTTGTGTGTTTCTACGTGCAGCTGAATTAAGACGGCGGCCTGTATAAGGATCCTGTGCTTGTCTTTGCAAATTAGTTACACCAGCTTCAACATTCTGCAGCCGTTCTCCCACATTCTTTTCCAACCTTAATCTTTCAAGCTCTTCCTGCAACCTTTCCATCTCACGTCTGTCTGCCTGCATTTCCTGTTTCTGAGTTTCCAGCAAACCTTTCAACTGTTCACAAACTTCCACCAACCCTTCTTTAAGTTTAACCAAAGGCATCTGATTAACACAATATGGCGGTGGGGGCAATTCCCCTTTTAAGTCTTCCAAATTACAGTAGAGGGACAGCACCTCTCCCTTTTGTTTGTCCAGCTGCTTATCAACCAATAAATCTTTATTCTTCTCTATCTCATTCACACACCCCACTGGGCCAACCCCTGCTGAATCCTGCCTCAAACCGCTGTTTGCCTCCATTGTCCTCATGTGCTGATTCTGCTCCTTATTTGAAGTTAGAATACCTTCTTCCACCAATTTCTGATACAATTTATCACATTCTGCTTTAACCTCACTTCTGTCTTTGGGTGATATACCACTGAGCATTTGAGTCACTGTTGAATCCCACTGTTTTTTCATATTTTCTTTACGGGAGTCACTCTCTACAAATTCACACTTCTTATTTTTTCTACAGGGCCAAATCTGCCTCTCCCCCGCCCCTGGGGCAAAAGGAGAGAGAGAGAGAGAGAGAGAGAGAGAGAGAGAGAGAGAGAGAGCGACTCGCCCGCCCCCTTTGGGAGAGAGAGAGAGAGAGAGAAACTCTGTACTGTTCACTCTTCTATTTTTTTACAGAGCAAACCTGTCACTCGCTTCTTCCCTCCCTAAGGAGAGAGAGAGCTGCCGTTCACCCCCCTCCCCACCTTCCTGATGGGAGAGAGAACCGCCGCTCGCCTCTCTGTTGCCTTTTTTTTTCTTTTTTTCAACTACAGCATTACCAATATAAAACAAAAATAGTAATTTTAACTGTTCAAGGGCGCTACTTCCTCGGGGCGTTACCCCAATTCTCGCCTTCCCGTCGGACGGCGACGGATACTCTCCGTTGCGCTGGACTTTTTCGGAGTACTAAACCGAGGGCGTCACCTATATGACCCAGGTTTTATAGCCGTCGTTAAGGCTAAAGGAGTCAAACCCAGTTCCTGTCCTCACAAGTCACGGACCAATTTGCTCAGTCCGTGAACCTGTAGTCAGGCCGGATGACCATGAATAAATATACTGTGGAGAATGTGTGGAAGGATGAGACTGAGTTTATTCCTCAGGTTCAGCTTTATTCACAATCACATCTCCAACATTCAAAAGCAGAAAAAGAGGATGAATTTTCTCACATCTGTCCCTTTTATACCCAGGACATCAAACCTAGAGTCACATGGTGTTTAATCAAACATACAGTCACATGGTACTTAATCCCAGTCACAATGTAACTTCCTCCGGTCTTAACACCATCTACCCCCTAGTCTCCTGTGGTCAGGAAATCTCTCAAGGTCATCTCCTTGAAACAAAATGCCAAATCTCACACTCTGCTGTTACCTCTAGGAGGCTCAGTCCCTTTGTTCCCATGAGACGTGAAGCACACAATAAACATACAGTGATATATCTGTGGAGCATATGAAACCAACATATGTGCCCCACATGACCCCCCCCCCAAACGTCTAAGATGGAACAATCATAACTAAAGATGCATGTCATAATAAAATCACTACATATCAGTCCACCTGCCGCTTAGGTCTTAGTCTTCTGCCGTATTTGCTGTAAGCCAGCTTTACTGCCTCCGTAGTGTCCCCCTGCTGAGGGGCTGCTGCCTGTGGATTAGAACTGTTAGTCAATCTCTGTGGGTGTTCTGGGGAATGTTCTCTAGGGGGTCTGCCGCGCCGGGGAGCCTTCGCCAACTGCACAGGTTCGTCAGCCATCACAAAAGCAGGTTTGAGCCTGTTTATGCCAATTGTCTCCTTTCTGCCCCCCAAATCTAGCAAAAAAATGCTTATCTCCTGTTTCCAGCACTCTGAACGGTCCATCATAAGGCAGCCGCAAGTTTGGGTGATGGGCAACATGTCTGACAAAAACAAACTCCACATTTTTTAAAGCTTTAGGCACAAAAACAAGCGGGAAGCTGTGATGAACTGGGCCAGGAAGCGTGCTCGCTCCCGTGTCGGTCTGCAACCGCTGAGCGGGGGGGTACTCTGGCGCAGGATTATCCGGGAGAAACTCCCCGGGCAGCTGGAGTGGCTGCGCAAAAACTAACTCAGCTGGGGAGGCTTTTAAATCCTCTTTAGGCGCAGAACGCAACCCCAATAAAACCCATGGTAGCCTGTCCACCCAATTTGTATCCGTGAGCGACGCTCTGAGGGCTGCTTTCAATGACCTGTGGAAACGTTCGCATCAACCATTAGCCTGCGGGTTGTACGCGGTAGTGCGGTGGATCGTTACCCCCAGGCTGCGGGCCATCGCTGACCAAAGCTCGGAAACAAATTGAGGACCTCTGTCGGACATAATGTCCGACGGAACTCCGAAACGCGCTACCCATGCTGTTAAAAACGCGCGCGCCACCTCCTTGGCTGTGGTTGATGCCAGTGGGACCACTTCCGGCCAACGCGTGGTGCAGTCGACCATTGTCAGAAGGTATGTGCACCCCTGTGATGGCGGGAGGGGGCCTACGAGGTCGACATGCACATGATCGAACCGCTTAGCCGGGATGTGAAAAGGCTCCAAGGGAGCTCTCATGTGTTTGTGTATTTTGGCCCGCTGACAAGTGACACAGGCTGCTGCCCACTCCTTGACTTGCTTGCGCAGGTTCGGCCATACAAATTTCTCTCCTACCATTTTGACTGACGCGCACACTCCCGGGTGCGCCAGAGAATGGATCGAGTCAAAAACGCGGCGGCGCCACGCGGTTGGCACCACCGGACGCGGTCGTCCCGTGGAAACATCGCAGATTAGGGGGGACATACCGTCTTGCAGCACCCTGTTCTCCAGCCTTAACCCTGTTGGTCCAGACTGGAGCTTGCGCACATCCACGTCGCTAACCTGCTCCGCGGCCATGGCTGCATAATCTATACCTACGCAGACCGGGGCCCGCGCGCTTCCGCGTCGCTACCCTGCTCCGCGGCCATGGCTGCAGAGTCTGTCCCCACGGGGCCTGGAGCCACCACAGCACGTGAGAGGCAGTCTGCCACTACATTATATTTACCCGCTACATGCTGAATATCGGTAGTAAACTCCAATATCGCGGCCAGCTGTCTCTGCTGCCGGCCCGACCAAGGTTCTGAAATCTTGGCCATCACGAAAGTCAGCGGTTTGTGGTCCACGAACGCGGTGAAACGGTGTCCTTCCAGCCAGAACTGGAAGTGGTGGATGGCCAAGTGTAGTGCTAACAACTCCCTGTCGAATGCACTGTATTTTCGCTCGCTATCGCGCAAGGTTTTGCTGAAAAACGCGAGCGGTTGCCAGGCTCCTGCCACATACTGTTCAACGACCGCCCCTATGGCTACATCTGACGCGTCAATAGTGAGCGCCATGCGGGCTGTTGGGACTGGATGTGCCAACAACGCAGCGTTTGCCAGGGCTGATTTGACTTGAGAGAATGCGAGCTCCCGCTCGGGAGACCATTCAATTTTATTTGTGGGTTTTTGCTTTTTTAGTGCAGCATACAATGGTTGCATGAGCTGCGCTGCGCGGGGGAGGAAACGGTTATAAAAATTAACCATTCCCAAATACTCCTGTAACGCTTTGACCGTTTGTGGTTGGGAAAAATTTGTTATTGCGCGCACTTTATCAGGCAGAGGGGCCGCTCCTTCTGGCGAGACGCGATGCCCCAAAAAATCAATCTGCGCCACCCCGAACTGACACATCGCTGGGTTGATTATTAACCCGTGCTCTGCCAACCTCCGGAAAACTGCTGTGAGGTGGCTTTCATGTTCGTCTTCAGAAGCGCTGGCTACCAATATGTCATCCAGGTAGACGAACACGAAAGGGAGATCACGCAGGACCGCGTCCATCATGCGTTGGAACGTCTGCGCTGCGCCCTTAAGCCCAAATGGCATGCGTAAAAACTCAAAAAGCCCAAAAGGAGTTATTACCACTGTTTTGGGTATGTCCTCAGCGCGCACTGGGACCTGATGGTAGCCGCGTACCAAGTCTATTTTAGAAAAAATGCGCGCCCCCACCAAATGAACCGAAAAATCTTGGATGTGCGGGATCGGGTAGCGGTCGTGCGCTGTGGCGTTATTCAACCTGTGGAAATCGCCGCAAGGTCACCACGAGCCATCAGCCTTTGGGACCATGTGCAGCGGTGAAGCCCATGGGCTCTTCGAACGCCTGATGATGCCCAGTCTTTCCAGGTTGGCGAACTCCTCGTGCGCTATGGTCAGTTTAGCTGAGTCCAAGCGCCGAGCTTTTGCAAAAACAGGTGGGCCGGTGGTAGTAATAAAATGTTCCACCCCATGTTTAGCCACTGTCGCTGAAAACGTTGGGACTGTGAGTGCTGGAAACTGAGTGAGGAGTGTGTGGAACTTACCACCTGCAGCTGTGACGTTGGCTTGTGCAGTTGGCGGGGCCACTCGAGCTGTGCAGGGAATAGAGTGAAAGGAGAGTGCATTAACCAGACGTCTGTTAGCAAGATCAACCAATAAACCATGTGAGCACAAAAAATCAGCCCCTAACATGTTGAAATTGACTGCCGCTACAACAAAAGTCCACTCAAATGCACGGCCCTGCAAAAACAGAAGCAGAGTCCTCTCACCGAAGGTCCTAATCGCTGAGCTGTTCGCTGCTATCACCCGGGGACCGCTGGAAGGTGCCAGCCGGTCCGCGTAGGCAAGCGTGATGAAGCTCAGCTGGGAGCCTGTGTCCACGAGGAAATGCCTCCCCGAGCCTGCATCCTTCAGGTAGGGCAGCTTGTTCTCCTCCCCGAGGGCCGCAGCTGCTACCAACCCCCGGTCTTGGCATTTCCCAAGCGCTTGAAATTGCACGGTGGAATGCACTTGTGCACCCTCTCTGCAAAGCGGCGATGGTAGAAGCAGAGGACGTCGTCCGCTCCTTGTCGCCTGGCCCTCGTTGCCGCCGTCGTCGGTGAGTCTGGTGCTGCAGCCTCTGGCCCCATGCCGTCTCCGGACATTGCGCCTAGCTCTGCTGCCGCGGCCGAAGCCGCACTCTGTTTGTGGGAGTCGACGAGTCGTTGCACTTCCTGGCTCAGCTCGTGGTAGTCTCCTTGAGCCAGCAGAGGCGAACCAGCCAGGGTCATTCTCACCGCTGGCGGTAGGGTCCTGAGGAAAAGGTGGGTGAAGATAAAGCTGTCATCTTCGGAGTCTCTCAACCTCAGCATTTTCCCCATCAGGTCTGTGGGTCTGTCGTTCTCAAACTCCATCAACGCCAGGAGCCCCTCTGCTCGCTGTTGCACCGAGGGGGTGAAGTGGCTGATAAGCGCAGCCTTCAATGTGCTGTACTTGTCGCTGTCCGGCGGGTGGTTGACCAGGTTCTCCACCCTCTGGACTGTGTGGTTGTCCAGCTTCGCCACCACATGATAGAACTTGGTGTCGTCTCTCGAGATTCTCCGGAGGTTGAACTTCGCCTCGACTGTGCTAATTCAGGAGCGCGGACTATTCTGCCAGAAGTCCGGCAGCTGGAACGTGGCTGCATTCGTCAGGCTGGCTTCTGACGGGTCCCGCTCGGGAGAATTACTTCTGCTCATGCTTCGTCGTGAGGTCACCAGTGTGGAGAATGTATGGAAGTGTAGCATCATCTCACTTTGGCTCAGCAATAATTATTCTTCTGCTTAAAGACATTTTGTTTCACCCAGGAGTAAGACAAAGAAATGGATTTTCTCCCTCAGGCCACAGCTGAAATCCCATTCCTTTGTTAAAACCAGCCTAAGGAATTTCCCCACTGTCCGGCTTTGCTTTTATTGCCCCCATAAACATGCAACAGACCTGGCCAAACATGGATCCACAGCTCTATAAAATTTCCTTCAACTCTGGGACATGTTGGATTTAACCAGTGAAATTTAAAGTACATTATTACAAACTCAATTCTAAACCTTCTTCTTTTCAGAACTATGAAAAGCAAATGGACTCTGATGTTTTTAATGTGGAAAATCAATAATATGTGTGAAATGCATTAATCTGTGATTATATATATATATATATATATATATATATATATATATATGCATGTTAAAAATGTTTAAATGAATGTTTATTCCTGCATGTTGATTTAGAAGCACTGCTTACAAGACATACTAAAGTTAACTTAGTTTAATACATATGTATCAAAGTTTTGCCTCTAAAACCATGTGACTCCAGCAGCCAATCTCTGCATGACAACTCTTCATCCCAAAGAGCTCCAAACAATAGACTGTTTGCTCATTGGACGGAAAGTTCATCAGGCCTCCCACGAAGGACTCTCATTGGCTGAGATTCCGGTCAGTCCGGAAGCCCACGAAAGCTCAACAGATCTTACATAAATAGCAGAGAGACCCCTGCTTCCACCTCTTTTTCTCTTCGCCCTTTTCACTGATTCATCTCTTTGGATGTCCGTCTCGCTCTATTGTCTACACACAGCAAGGAAGAACAAAGACTCCGACCACATGTCGCTTTTCTGAACACAGAGCAGATAACTTGTAATTTGTTTATGTAACTTTGTATTTTAATGTTTTTCTTTTTCTCTTAAATGCCTAGGAATTCCTATTTCTTTGAGCTCAATTCTTAATCGGAGTTAAACTCCAATTTGTATTCATCTCTTTTCTCTGTTAAACTTTCTGTAAAACCACCGTTTGTTTAATTTTAATATAAACTTTAATCTTGACTTTATTTTTATAATATTTTTTCTTGACCCATCACACAACAGAAGCTACTATTTTATCTAAAGTCCGAAACTCCTTAATTTGAGATCGGATTAGATATCTTTAATTAATTATTATCGAAGGCCTCTGAGGAGACGCAGCTTCCACATCACGTGCAGCTGAGGAAAACGCGCAGCTGTTCATCACACGCCGAAGAAACGTCGTCATCATCTGGCTCCAAACCCAGTTTCAACTGTGGGTCGTACAGCCCAGAATCCAGCCTCTTTGACCGCTTGAATTTAAAGGTCGAAATGTGGACCCTGAAAATATCTGCGGGCAGATATTAACGTCCACAAAATCTTGGGCTGAGGACGACGAAAGAACCATCATCACCGGGGGATCACGTGAGCTGTAACTTTAATTCATCTGCTGAATTAAACGTCTGAGGTTCGGTAATAATTTGTGTATCTAATCAGATGCAAATTAAGAAGCCATTAACATAACTCTTCTTTTCATTAATATTCTATTTTTATTTTCTTAAGATTAATCCAGGACTTTTTTTATATAATTAGTAAACTTTCTCCATAAATTTGCATTGTTTCCATAATCTATGAACTCAAACTGATAGAAATTGGTTTCTCAGTTTAACCCTGGTTCCGAAAATATTGACATTGTTAATCTATCATTTACAAGATTGATTTTATGATTAATGAAATTACTGCAATGTCTGGAAATCACTTCATATAATAAATATGTGAAAATGAGAGAAGTTGTTGAGAATTTATTTCATTCTGAGTCTGTTCAAGCACAGGTATCGAATTCACAGAAACATTTTTGAGACTGATTATTAATTAATTTATTGAGTGATTAAACAGGTATAAAGTGAAATTAAAATTAAAATTGCTTCTTAAAGATAGAAGCTGGTGCCCCTACGAGTGTTATTGACTTTTCTGGTTTATATGAAATGAGATTTGATCTCAGATTCCAATACATCAATATAAATTAAATAATTCATACCTGATCATATTTATTATTTATTAATATTCTATATTTTACGCTACAGAAGGATGAGACTTAGTTTATTCCTCAGGTTCAGCTTTATTCACAATCACATCTCCAACATTCAAAAGCAGAAAAAGAGGATGAATCTTCTCACATCTGTCCTTTTATACCCAGGACATCAAACCTAGAGTCACATGGTGTTTAATCAAACATATAGTCACATGGTACTTAATCCCAGTCACAATGTAACTTCCCCCGATCTTAACACCATCCACCCCCTAGTCTCCGGTGGTCAGGAAATCTCTCAAGGCCATCTCCTTGAAAAAAAAGGCCAAATCTCACACCCTCCTGTTACCTCTAGGAGGCTCAGTCCCTTTGTTCCCATGAGACGTGAAGCACACAATAAACATACAGTAATATATCTATGGAGCATATGAAACCAGCATATGTGCCCCACATGACCCCCCCCCCCCCCCCCAAATGTCTAAGATGGAACAATCATAACTAAAGATGCATGTCATAATAAAAATCACTACATATCAGTCCACCTGCCGCTTAGGTCTTAGTCTTCTGCCGTATTTGCTGTAAGCCAGCTTTACTGCCTCCGCAGTGTCCCCCTGCTGTGAGGCTGCTGCCTGTGGATTAGAACTGTTAGTCAATCTCTGTGGGTGTTCTGGGGAATGCTCTCTAGGGGGTCTGCCACGCCGGGGAGCCCTCGCCAACTGCACAGGTTCGTCAGCCATCACAAAAGCAGGTTTGAGCCTGTTTATGCCAATCGTTTCCTTTCTGCCCCCCAAATCTAGCAAAAAATGCTTCTCTCCTGTTTCCAGCACTCTGAATGGTCCATCATAAGGCGGCCGCAAGTTTGGGCGATGGGCGTCATGTCTGACAAAAACAAACTCCGCGTTTTTTAAAGCTTTAGGCACAAAAACAAGCGGGAAGCTGTGATGAACTGGGCCAGGAAGCGTGCTCGAACCCGTGTCGCTCTGCCACCGCTGAGCGGGGGGGGGGGGGTACTCTGGCGCAGGATTATCCAGGAGAAACTCCCCGGGCAGCCGGAGTGGCTGCATAAAAACTAACTCAGCTGGGGAGGCTTTTAAATCCTCTTTAGGTGCAGAACGCAACCCCAATAAAACCCATGGTAGCCTGTCCACCCAATTTGTATCCGTAAGCGATGCTCTGAGGGCTGCTTTCAATGACCTGTGGAAACGTTCACATAAACCATTAGCCTGCGGGTTGTACGCGGTAGTGCGGTGAATCGTTACCCCCAGGCTGCGGGCCATCGCTGACCAAAGTTCGGAAACAAATTGAGGACCTCTGTCGGACATAATGTCCCACGGAACTCCGAAACGCGCTACCCATGCTGTTAAAAACACACGCGCCACCTCCTCGACTGTGGTTGATGCCAGTGGGACCACTTCCGGCCAACACGTGGTGCGGTCCACCATTGTCAAAAGGTGTGTGCACCCCTGTGACGGCAGGAGGGGGCCTACGAGGTTGATATGCTCATGATTGAACCGCTTAGCCGGGATGTGAAAAGGCTCCAAGGGAGCTCTCGTGTGTTTGTGTATTTTGGCCCGCTGACAAGCGACGCAGGCTGCTGCCCACTCCTTGACTTGCTTGCACAGGCTCGGCCATACAAATTTCTCTCCTGCCATTTTGACTGACGCGCACACTCCCGGGTGCACCAGAGAATGGATCGAGTCAAAAATGCGACGGCGCCACGCGGCTGGCACCACCAGACGCAGTCGTCCCGTGGAGACATCGCAGATTAGGGGGGGCATACCGTCTTGCAGCACCCTGTTCTCCAGCCTTAATCCTGTTAGTCCAGACTGGAGCGTGCGCACATCCTCGTCGCTAACCTGCTCCGCGGCCATGGCTGCACAATCTATACCTACGCGGACCGGGGACGCGCGCGCTTCTGCGCCGCTACCCTGCTCCGCGGCCATGGCTGCAGAGTCGAACGCCTGATGATCCCCAATCTTTCCAGGTTGGCAAACTTCTCGTGCACTATGGTCAGTTTAGCTGAGTCCAAGCGCCGAGCTTTTGCAAAAACGGGTGGGCCGGTGGTAGTAATAAAATGCTCCACCCCATGTTTAGCCACTGTCGCCGAAAACGTTGGGACTGTTAGTGCTGGAAACTGAGTGAGGAGTGTGTGGAACTTACCACCTGCAGCTGTGACGTTGGCTTGTGCAGTTGGTGGGGCCACTTGAGCTGTGCAGGGAATAGAGTGAAAGGAGAGTGCATTAACCAGACGTCTGTTAGCAAGATCAACCAATAAACCATGTGAGCTCAAAAAATCAGCCCCTAACATGTTGAAATTGACTGCCGCTACAACAAAAGTCCACTCAAATGCACGGCCCTGCAAAGACAGAAGCAGAGTCCTCTCACCGAAGGTCCTAATCACTGAGCCGTTCGCTGCTGACACCCGGGGACCACTGGAAGGCGCCAGCCGGTCCGCGTAGGAAGGCGTGATGAAGCTCAGCTGGGAGCCTGTGTCCACGAGGAAATGCCTCCCCGAGCCTGCATCCTTCAGGTAGAGCAGCTTGTTCTCCTCCCCGAGGGCCACAGCTGCTACCGACCCCCGGTCTTGGTATTTCCCGAGCGCTTGAAATGGCACGGTGGAATGCACTTGCACGCCCTTTCTGCAAAGCGGCGATGGTAGAAGCAAAGGATGTCGTCCGCTCCGTGTCGCATGGCCCTTGCTGCCGCCATCGTCGGTGAGTCTGGTGCTGCAGCCTCTGGCCCCATGCCGTCTCCGGACGTTGCGCCTGGCTCTGCTGCCGCGGCCAAAGCCGCGCTCCGTTTGTGGGCGTCGACGACCTAGTCTCCGGTGGTCAGGAAATCTCTCAAGGCCATCTCCTTGAAACAAAAGGCCAAATCTCACACCCTCCTGTTACCTCTAGGAGGCTCAGTCCCTTTGTTCCCATGAGACGTGAAGCACACAATAAACATACAGTAATATATCTGTGGAGCATATGAAACCAACATATGTGCCCCACACTCTCAGTCTTACAGTCTTTCTTTAATCAAATAAGCATGCACTCATCTTTCTTTAACCATGCAAGTATTCATAAAAAACATTTACTATATTCAACTGCTTTTTTTTAAACTAGGACACACATCCACCGTTTGACAACACAAAACTTTGGTTATAGTCAAATAGCAGAACTTTGATATAACAGGTGTCTGCTTACCTCTTTCTCAGTGTGGCCACTCGTGTTGTCAGTCGGTGATGCAGGTCCGTTGTCCAGACAATCAAAGATCCAAATCAGATGATAATCTCCCCCTTTCACCTGACGAAGCCCCCAAATTGTTAGGATGAAAAAAAAATTCAGTAGAAAACCATCTAAGTCTATTCTTCAAAGCTTGTCTATGTGTGTAGATGGTTTACCCAGATTCGTTTTTAAAGGAAGAGATTCAGTTTACTTGGAACAGGTATTTATTTAAGCAAGCAAGTTGAATATAGTAGGTTACAGCGCTGGGTCAAACATTCTCGCCCTGACAGCAACAGACTGTGTCAGTTCATGAAGTCTGACTGACTATGCTGGCCCTGACCCAGAATATTTATACACAAATGAACAAAGAAGAAAGCATGCAGGGAGGATCTGAAGGGTCTGCTCCTGGCTCCGGGTGTCAGATGAAGGCCATTTCCCATCCTTTATCACAACAGTGTTTCCTCCTCACAAACACCAGGCGTTTTATTGCCCTTTGTGCTGAGACAGAGGTCCACTCCATTTGCTCCATTTGCAGGTAATAAACCACACATCTGCATTCATACATTCCATTATGGTATATTGGTCATAGTACCTAAGTATAAACAGAATACAAATATTTTGAGTCACACAAATAACTATTATATGGTTATATTGATCACTTTATAAAAGTGAGATAAAAACACTTCTGAGAGAGAAGAAGAGGATCTTCAGGTCGGGGAACAGGGAGATGCTGAAGTCCGTACAGAGGGAGCTGAGGAGAAAGATCAGAGAAGGCAAGGACAGCTTCAGGAAGAAGATGGAGGACAAGCTGCAACAGAGCGACATCAGCGGGGTCTGGAGAAACCTCAAAACCATCTCGGGGCTCCAGAATACCTCCCCCCAGGCCACAGGGGGCAGGGAGTGGGCGAACAACCTGAATCTGTTTTTCAATAGATTTGACCAACCGCCCTCCCCCCTGACTGCACAACAACCACTGCTGCCTCTAAAGAAATCAAGTCCTGCTGCCCACTCCCCACTCTACCAACACCCCCCCACTCCCAACACACAGCCCCCCATCCTGACCCTGACCAGGACCCAGGTGAGGACGGAGCTGAGGAAGATCAAGGCGAGGAAGGCGCCGGGACCGGACGGCATCAGCGCAAAGCTCCTCAAGTCCTGTGCAGACCAGCTGTGTGGGATTGTGACGTATATCTTCAACATGAGCCTGAAACTGGGGAGGGTACCACAGCTGTGGAAAACATCTTGTGTGGTACCTGTACCAAAAACTTCCCACCCCAAAGACCTGAACAGCTACAGACCGGTGGCCTTGACGTCCCACTTGATGAAGACCCTGGAGAGACTGCTCCTTGCTCACCTCCGCCCCCTGGTGGAACCAGCGATGGATCCACTCCAGTTCGCCTACCAGCATGGCATTGGGGTGGAGGATGCGGTGATCTTCCTCCTTCACCGTTCTCTGTCCCACCTGGAGAAGCCCGGGAATATGGTGAGGATCATGTTCTTTGACTTCTCCAGTGCTTTCAACACCATCCAACCGATGATCCTGAAGGACAAGCTGCTGCGCGCAGGGGTGGACCAGCACCTGTCATCATGGATCCTGGACTACCTCACGAACCGGCCTCAGTTTGTGAGAACCCGGGACTGTGTGTCCGACACGATCATCAGTAGCACGGGGGCCCCCCAGGGAACGGTGCTGGCTCCCTTCCTGTTCACTCTTTATACTGCGGACTTCTCACACAACACAACACACTGCCATCTACAGAAGTTCTCTGATGACTCTGCGATCGTTGGCCTCATCTCCAATGGAGATGAAGCTGAGTACAGAGGGCTTATCCAGGACTTCGTGGACTGGTGCCATCGGAACTGCCTCCAGATCAACGCGAGGAAAACTAAGGAGCTGGTGGTGGACTGCCGCAGGCATGGGCAGCCCCTCACAGTACCAGTAAATATACAGGGAACAGACATCGAGATGGTGACATCCTATAAGTACCTGGGTATTCATCTGAACAATAAACTAGACTGGTCACACAATACTGATGCACTCTACAAGAAGGGACAGCGCAGGCTGTTCCTGCTGAGGAGACTCAGGTCTTTTGGTGTACAAGGGGCGCTGCTGAAGTCATTCTATGACACGGTGGTGGCATCAGCCATCACTTTTGGAGTGGTCTGCTGGGGCAGTGGCATTACTGCAGCCGATAGGAAGAGACTGAACAAACTGATTAAGAAAGCTAGCTCTGTCCTGGGGCAGCGCCTTGATCCGATGGAGGAGATAGGAGAGAGAAGGACGGTGGCTAAACTGTCATCTCTGCTGGAGTCCGAGTTCCACCCTATGCAGGACATACTGAATGCACTGAGGAGCTCATTTAGCAGCAGACTACATCATCCCAGGTGCACAACCGAGAGGTTTCGTAGGTCCTTCCTACCAACGGCTGTCAGACTGTACAACCTAAGCAGGGCTGCTCGCAGAGATAGCAAAAAGACGTAACAAACTAATAGTTTTTTGAATGCAAAAGATGCAATAGACTTACACAATGGTCCTCTCCGGCATACAACTAGGAACATACCGGTCGCTATGGAGGGTGAGAATATGTATGGGCACATAATCATACCATGTAGGATAACTAAGTAGACGGTTATGCTGTTTCATTCCATCTAGCAACAATGCTCTGCACTGTGTGTGTTTATATATTTGCATATTTATTCCATCTAGCTACAATGCTCCGTACTGTGGGTGTTTATATATTTACATATTTATTCCATCTAGCTACAATGCTCTGCACTGTGTGTTCATATATTCATATATTTATTCCATCCAGCTACAATGCTCCGTACTGTGGGTGTTTATATATTTATATATCTACATATTATTCCATCTAGCTACATTGCTCCGCACTGTGTGTGTTTATATACTTGCATATTTATTCCACCTAGCTGCAATGCTCCGTACTGTGGGTGTTTATATATTTACATATTTATTCCATCTAGCTACAATGCTCTGCACTGTGTGTTCATATATTCATATATTTATTCCATCCAGCTACAATGCTCTGCACTGTGTGTCTGTGTGTGTGTGTATATATATATATTTTATAGTAATACGTACATATGTTTATTAGCTGCTCTTGCTTGCTTGTTTTTTTTCTTGCCTTCTGATTGTTGCTCTGAGTGTTGCTATCCCTGTGCTGTTGCAATCCTGGAATTTCCCCGTTGTGGGACTAATAAAGGCTTATCTTATCTTATCTTATCTTATCTTTATCCCATCAAGACACAACATGTGCCTAAGATCTGGAAAGAAGCCGTGGTTGTTCCCGTTCCAAAATCCAGCTGTCCTAAAACGGTAAACGACTTTAGACCAGTTGCTTTGACTTCAATTTTAATGAAAATTTTTGAAAAACTTGTCAGATGTGAGGTCCTAAGGCAGACTGAACATGCATTGGATCCTCTGCAGTTTGCCTATAGGCCTCACAGAGGAGTGGAGGATGCCACTGTCACTCTGTTTAACATGCTTTTTAAACATCTGGATTTTAATGGGACACATGCCAGGCTTTTATTTGTGGACTTTTCTTCCGCCTTTAATACAATCCAACCTCATATCTTAGTTGAAAGGCTCCTGCAACAATTTGACTTGAGCAATAATCTGGTGGGTTGGATTCTGGATTTCTTAACCAACAGGACGCAGAGAGTAAGGGTCAATGGTACATTGTCTGACCTAAAGTGCTCTTCTACTGGCTCTCCTCAGGGGTGTGTGTTGTCACTACTACTCTTCATCCTGTACACAAACATGTGTCGGAGCAGACATGACAACAGACACATTATAAAGTATGCTGATGACTCAGTTATTGTCAGTCTCCTCCAGGATGGTGAGAGTGGCCACGGCCCAGTAGTTGATGATTTTGTTCACTGGTGTGAGGATTCCTACCTGCAGCTTAATACGACAAAAACTAAAGATATGATTATTGACTTTAGGAGGAAAAATCCCAGGCACAAAGTCACCATACTAAAAGGCCAGACCACCGAATGTGTACAATCGTACAAATATCTTGGGACGATTATTGATAGTAATTTAAACTTTGAAGTGAACTGTGAAAGGGTGTGCAAAAAGGGTCAGCAACATTTGCATTGCTTGAGAAAACTTGCACGCTTCCAAGTTGACCGAACCATAATGACAATGTTTTATCGGGCTTTTATTGAATCTGTTTTATCCTTTTCTTTAGTGTCATGGTTTGGTCAGATAAAACTGAAACAGAAGAAATCCTTGGATCAGGTAGTTAGATGGTCCAGTCGTTTGCTTGGTGAGTCACAGCTGAGCCTGACATCCCTGTACACCAGACAAGTACAGAGGATTGCTACCTCCATTTTAAATGATGACTCCCACCCTTTGCACTGCCACTTTCAGCTTCTTCCCTCAAGACGGAGGTTTGCTGTCCCAAAAAGTAGAACCCAGCGCTACAAAAATAGCTTTGTGCCTGCTGCTGTCAAAGAGTTGAACAAGCTGTAAAAATATATTGTACATAATTTGTACCTATTTATTAACCTAATTTTATATTTACTTATTTTTGTAGGATGTCACTTGGGTTCTAAATATTTTATTGGGTTTTAGACCTTTGAGTTTTTTAACCTCTTTGACTAGTTTTTAACCTTTAATATGACTCTTCTCTCTTACCTCTGGTTTCTCTCTCATCTCTTTGTCTTTTTATACCCTGATTGATGGAGCCTTGAGTATTCTTATCATGTTTATAGTCAGCTTCATGTGTGCCTGTGTTTGAGTCTATGTTGAATGTAATTAGTGGCTTGTAAATATGGATGTCACCAGACTGCAAAACAAATCTACCTAGGGTACAAATAAAGTAACCTGAACCTAACCCCTTTAACAACAAAACTAACACATATTTGTACAAAAACACATTAACAAATCTCGACCTCCGTACTTTGGGCCTTTCTTCTGCCCACTGGTCCCTGTTGGTGGGTGGAGGGATTGTCCTCACCGAGTGAGGGACCCTCCCTAGACCTGTATTTACTATCCAAGTAATAGTCATTAGTCTAGAAATGTCCAACAAAAATCACTTAAACCTCTCCTAGCCGTTTGTTTCTCTTTTACCTTGTCTTCTTGGCCTTCATTTCTTCTGTGTCCTTCTTAATCTTTGTTATAATCTAGGCTTTCTGTTGAAAGCCTTGCAGTTTTTCTTGGGCCCGGTGCGCCACGTCCGTCTCCCGTCTTCTGCCTCTCACTCGCCTCCACTCCGGCTGTCGCGATGCGTTCAGTGCCACCGCTGCCCCAGCCGCTTCCTCCGGTACGCTCACCACAAAGCCTCGCTCCGTCATGTCCCGCGCTGCCTCTCTGGACGTGTTGTAGGTTTTCACTCCGTCTTTCAGCATTTTTTTAAATGTTGGCATATTTCTTTTGCTGCTGCACAATTTCTGTCGGGTAGTCATGGTCAAAGAATATCTGTTTGTCGCCGACTCGTATCTTTTTTTTCCACACTTGTGTCAGGATTCTTTCCTTTATGTCGTTTTTCAGAAAGTTTACCACAACTGACCTGGGTGTAGAGTTTGGATTCGGGTTCTGTGCCGAGGCTCTGTGCGCTCGTTGGATCTGCAGGTCTGCTTCATCGGGCAGCTCAAGCTCTTTTTTTAAGAAATGATCCATGAATTTCGTCATCGAGTTGCCTTCAATGCCCTCTGGAATCCCGAAGATGCGTATATTGCTCCGCCTGGACCTGCTCTCCAGGTCGGTTATTTTTTCCTGCATCCTCTGTGTTTGTACCATCAGGGTCTGCAGCTGCTGACTTGCCTCGGTCCTCCAGTGTTCCAACTCCGATATTCGAGCCTGTGCTTCTGTCATACATGCCCGTTGACTGCGCAGCTCCTCCATGTTTTCAGCTAGCTTGCACTCCCTTTCTCTTCGGAGATCCATAATTTCCTCCATCTCTTTTTTCAGCTCTTCCTTAAGAGCCGTTAAATCCTGTTGGAGTTGTCGCTTGAAGTCTTTTATGTCTTTACTTATATTGGTGATGCCAGTGTTCATAATATCGAGTTTGGCATCCTCCATTTTCTCTGTTGTAGTCACCTCGTTTTTTTGGGCCTCGTGTTCAACGATTTCTCCTGCATTGTTGAAGAGGGATTCTTTAATTTTACCCTGCTTTTGTCCGTGTGCCCAGCTTCTTCGTGTTTTCATCCCTTGGTTTATTGATCCATTTATGTTGAGTTAGCCATTTATCAAAGATTTTTAATCCGACTAGGGAGAGCTCTCTGTTTAAGCGTTATGTCTCTCCGCCATCTTCCCGGAAGTCCCAAAGATGGTTTTACGATTTCTCCAGACCCCACCGATGTCGCTCTGTTGCAGCTTGTCCTCCATCTTCTTCCTGAAGCTGTCCTTGCCTTCTCTGATCTTTCTCCTCAGCTCCCTCTGTACGGACTTCAGCATCTCCTTGTTCCCCGACCTGAAGATCCTCTTCTTCTCTCTCAGAAGTGTTTTTATCTCAGGGTTGATCTCAGGGTTGTTTGTTGTTCGAGCAACACCGTGTGGTCTTGGTGGGTACCGTGTTGTCCACACAGAAGCTGATGTAGTCCATGATGGTGTGAGTGAGGCCATCGATGTCCTCACCATGTGTATTGCAGAGCTGCTCCCCGGCAGTGGTTTCAAAACAGTCCTTTAGAGCGTCCATTGCCCCCTCAGACCATAACTTCACTGTGCGCATGACCAGAGGTTGTCTGTGCACTAGGGGTTTGTACACCGGCCGGAGATGAACCAAGTTGTGATCCGATCTCTCGAGTGGGGGGAGTGGTGATGAGGTGTACGCCTCCTTAGTGTTTGCATAGAATAAGTCCAGTGTTTTATTGTCTCTAGTGTGGCATGTGACATACTGGGTGAACGTGGGTAGAATGGGAGACAGTGAAACATGGTTGAAGTCACCTGAGATGAGGAGAAGAGCATCTGGGTGTTCTGTCTGCAGCCTGCCAGTTACTGAGTGGATGACGTCATGCGCTGTCCCAGTGTTTTCCGTCGGATTTGCATAAATAACAATGCAGATCACGTGTGAGTATTCCCTCGGGAGATATGTAGGCCGCATGCTAACAGCTAGCAACTCCATGTCTTTGTTGCAGTGTTGTTGTTTAACCGTGATATGTCCCGGTCTGCACCAGCTGTTATTGACAATACATCATCACTCCTCTGCCCCTTGCCTTCCCACTGTCTGGTGTTTGGTCTGCCCATATTGCATGGAAACCCTCCAGTTCAATGTTAGCATCTGCTGCTAGTTCTGTTAGCCACGTCTCAGTGAATAGCATAAGGCAGCACTCCCAGTATATGCTCTCGTAGCGGGAGATAGCCGCTAGCTCATCTGTTTTTCCTAGTATCGATTGTACATTCCCCATAACAACGGATGGGAGGGTGGGTCTGTACCTTATATTCCTTGCCCGCCGTCTTACACCAGCACGACACCCACGTCGTTTTCGTCTTATTTCTCCCGGTATGTCGAGTTTTTGTGTTAGCACCGAGTGGCAGTTAAGTGCTAACAGCTGGTCCCTGTTGTACCGTCTCCTGCTATAAACAGTGGCTCCGTTCACCGGCTTGGGAGACA
The DNA here is from genome assembly GCA_020510985.1 of Pholidichthys leucotaenia. Classification (NCBI taxonomy): domain Eukaryota; kingdom Metazoa; phylum Chordata; class Actinopteri; order Cichliformes; family Pholidichthyidae; genus Pholidichthys; species Pholidichthys leucotaenia. Next base: position 43,301,107 of record CM035849.1, read on the forward strand.
TTTGGGGCGATCTGTGTGTCCGTGATGTATAAGGTGTCGCCGGATCAGAAAGTTTGACCAGAGAAGCCAGATAGTAAATAAGAAGAGGAAGAAAAACTCAAACCAACATAATCCTCTTGCCCTAGCTAAGTCTCTGTAAGGGATATTAAATCAATCTGATGATCAATTAACAGATTATGGACTAGCAGAGACTTGGGAGTTAGAGACCTAATATTTAACAAACTGCATTTAATTTTTAAATTATGAGAAGGAACAGAGGCCAAATCATTTAATTTAGAGGCTTCATGTTTAATTTGAGTTTTACCAACTTTTTGTTTCATCACTTTGGGATGCTTATATATTTTTATTTACTTTGGAGGGAGCAGACAGTGATCCTCTGGTGGGGAAGTCAGGGGCTAAGTTGAGGGGTGGCGGATGAAGAGGAGCTGCAGAGAGGCGTGTAAGACTGTGACTCTGCTTCCTGGTCCCAACTCTGAGTTTGTGACAGATGGAAAGACATTTGTCATATAAGATACTGTTACTATATTTGTATTTGTTACTCAAGCATTCAAGATAGATACTTGTTACTTAAGATACTGTTATTTGTAATGGATTTAGCTGTTTATTTAGTTATTATTGTATTTGATTGAATGAGAGTTATTATTGGTTATTCAGCAATGCTATCGGTGTTCGATTTAGAGACTGTGATAATGAAACTGTCACTCTCACTCTATTAGTTACGCCTTGGAACTCCAGCAAGGGGAGTGCGCGCGCAACTTCCTCACTTTTAATACAAGCGAGTGAGGAGACGCACACACTGTGCTCACCCTTGTCATTTCCCCTTTTTAAGGGGCTTTGGAAAAACCTGTGGTGTTAAAATTCCTCTTTCTCTTCTACCTGACATCCAACTTGTGGGGAATACTGTACGCCCGAACAACATTCAACATCACACCATGTATTTCTAGCATGAAACTCATGATCCTATCTGACTCCATCTTTACCTCCTGGACACTCCTCACATACTCTTCCTTCCAGGTTGCCCCTACTTCATTTATCTTCGTATCAGAGGGAGCTGAGGAGAAAGATCAGAGAAGGCAAGGACAGCTTCAGGAAGAAGATGGAGGACAAGCTGCAACAGAGCTACATCAGCAGGGTCTGGAGAAAACCTAAAACCATCTCTGGGCTCCAGAATACCTCCCCCCAGGCCACGGGGGGCAGGGAGTGGGCGAACAATCTGAATCTGTTTTTCAATAGGTTTGACCAACCGCCCTCCCCCCTGACTGCACAACAACCACTTGTAGCGTAAAATATGAAAAATTAATAAATAAATATGATCAGGTATGAATTATTTAATTTATATTGATGTATTGGAATCTGAGATCAAATCTTGTTTCATATACATCAGAAAAATTAATAACACTCGTGGGGCACCAGCTTCTATCTCTAAGAAGCAATTTAATCTTTAATTTCACTTTATACCTGTTTAATCACTCAATAAATTAATTAATAATCAGTCTCAAAAAATTTTTCGTGAATTCGATGCCTGTGCTTGAACAGACTCAGAATGAAATAAATTCTCAACAACTTCTCTCATTTTCACATATTTATTAAACGAAATGATTAACAGACATTGCAGTGATTTCATTAATCATAAAATCAATCTTGTAAATGATAGATTAACAATGTCAGTATTTTCGGAACCAGGGTTAAACTGAGAAACTAATTTCTATCAGTTTGAGATAACAGATTATGGAAACAACGCAAATTTATGGAGAAAGTTTACTAATTATATGAAAAGTCCTGGATTAATCTTAAGAAAATACAAACGGAATTTTAACGAAAAGAGGAGTTATGTTAAGGTGTTCTGCCCATAGTAGAGTGTGTTTATAGAAGTTAAGAATAGTTCATAAGTTCATGGTAGAATATCATAATTCATTTGTAATAATTCATGTTAAGAAAATAGTCATTGTGTTAAAAGTAATTTTTATACAGTTAGTGGTAATTTACCCGTATTTTATGTTGAAAGCGCAGCCAGTAGCCGCTATGGTTTATGGGTAGAAGAAACGAACGTTAGTAAGAGAGAAAGAAAAAAAAGGCAGAAGAGCATAACCTGCCTGTGAATGTCTGAGACGCTCCTCCTGTGTGTTAAACCCCTTTTCTACACCTTCGAATGCAATGGCTTTTCATTCGGGCTTTTCATCGAGCTCTTCAAGCCACAGTTGTAAAGTACTGTAAGCTGTCTAAGGAGACTGAATAAAGGAGCAGGACGCTCGGTTTCCTGGCTCGTGAAAAACGAGTTTGGCTTGCTGTTGATCTGCGTTCACATACACCGTGTATATAACACGTAGGGATAACAGTACATAAGGGCTTCTTAATTTGCATCTGATTAGATACACAAATTATTACCGAACCTCAGACGTTTAATTTAGCAGATGAATTAAAGTTTGCAGCTCACGTGATTCCTTGCTGATGATGGTTCTGTCGTCTTCCTCATGAAGTTTTGAAGTGTTGTTCAGGGGCAAAACCCAGAATATTTGTCCCGCAAATATTCTCTTGACGATGAATGATATTTATGAGATCGTAAGTTTGATCTCGATGGTTGAAATTCAGCAGAAGCGCGTTGATTCCTCAGCTGCACGTGATGTGGAGAGCTGCGTCTTCCCAGAGGCCTTCGATAATAATTAATTAAAGATATAGAACAGTGTATAATGTTACTTTATTGCATTTGCCATTTGCTTGTATTTGGTATATTTTTGTGTTCGAAATAAACTATCTATCTATCTATCTATCTAAATCTAATTCAATCTCAAATTAAAGAGCTTCGGACTTTAGATAAAAATAATAGCTTCTGGTGTGTGATTGGTCAAGAAAAATATTATAAAAATAAAGTCAAGATTAAAGTTTACATTAAAATTAAACAAACGGTGATTTTACAGAAAGTTTAACAAAGAAAAAGAGATAAATAAAAATTGGAGTTTAACTCCGATTAAGAATTGAGCTCAAAGAAATAGGAATTCCTAGGCATTTAAGAGAAAAAAGAAAAACATTAAAATACAAAGTTACATAAACAAATTACGAGTTATCTGCTCTGTGTTCAGAAAAGCGACACGTGGTAGGAGTCTTTGTTCTTCCTTGCTCTTCCTTGCTGTGTGTAGACAATGGACAATAGAGAGAGACAAACGTCAAAAGAAATGAATCAGAGCGAAGAGAAAAAGGGGAAAAAGGGGCTGAGCGAAGAGTCTGTCGCCTTTTATAAGTTCTGTTGAGCTTCTGCGGGCTTCCGGGTTGACCGGAATCTCCGCCAATGAGTGTCCTTCGTGGGCGGGCTCGATGAACTTTTAGTCCAATGACAGGCCTCGTCTGTGAGAGACCAATAGGATGAAGAAGCTGGGGTTCTATTAAGACTGGTGAAACGTGATATCAGTCCACAGGAATACACACAATTTTAAATACATTGGAATATACTGTTACACACTTATGTATAACTAAACTAACCTTAGTGTATCTTATAAGCAGTGCTTCTAAATCAACATGCAGGAATAAACATTCATTTAAACATTTTTAACATGCATATATATAAAATCACAGATTAATGCATTGCACACAGATTATTGATTTTCCACATTAAAAACATCAGAGTCCATTTGCTTTTCATAGTCCTGAAAAGAAAAAGGTTTAGAATTGAGTTTGTAATAATGTACTTTAAAATTCACTGGTTAAATCCAGCATGTCCCAGAGTTTAAGGAAATTAACTGAGTTGTGGATCTGTGTGGCAATGAGGTCTGTTGCATGTTTATGGGGGCAATAAAACCAAAGCCGGACATTGGGGAAATTCCTTAGGCTGGTTTTAACAAAGGAATGGTATTTCAGCTGTGGCCTGGAGGAAGAAAATCCATTCTTTACTGTCTTACTCCTGGGTGAAACAAAATGTCTTTAAGCAGAAGAATAATTATTGCTGAGCCAAAGTGAGATGATGCTACACACTGCTGCCTCTAAAGACATCAAGTCCTTCTGCCCACTCGCCACTCCACCATCACCCCCCAACTCCCAACACACAGCCCCCCAACCTGACCCTCACTAAGACCCAGGTGAGGACGGAGCTGAGGAAGATCAAGGCGAGAAAGGCGTCGGGACCAGACGGCATCAGCGCAAAGCTCCTCAAGTCCTGTGCAGACCAGCTGTGTGGGATTGTGGAGTACATCTTCAATCTGAGCCTGAAGCTGGGGAGGGTACCACAGCTGTGGAAAACATCTTGTGTGGTACCTGTACCAAAGACTTCCCACCCCAAAGATCTGAACAGCTACAGACCAGTGGCCTTGACGTCCCACATGATGAAGACCCTGGAGAGACTGCTCCTTGCTCACCTCCGCCCCCTGGTGGGACCAGCGATGGATCCACTCCAGTTTGCCTACCAGCATGGCATTGGGGTGGAGGATGCGGTGATCTTCCTCCTTCACCTTGACCTTGACTTCCGGTTCCTGTAGGGTGAAGACGCACAAGTTGAGGCTCCCAGTTCATTTCTGTTTAAAACGCAGTTTAGAGCTGGTGTTTTGAGCTTTTTTTGTTACTACCGCTGGAGAATAAACCTGCTCGTGCAAAAAAAAAAAAGGAGAAATTGCCAGAAGTGGCTGGTGAAGCAATTGGTGAAGCAATCGAGCCCCTCACCCTCAGGGAGAACAAAGACAGAGAACCATTCACGAGGGCCGCAGCGGAGAGAGGACGGTGTGGGAATTTACAGGGGCAGCGCACGGGACCGAATGACGCCGGGAGATTGACCAGCTCGCGGAGACGCCGCAATGCTGGATGAGAGGCAAAAAAGCAGATAAGTAAAGGAACGTGCTTACTGTCTGTGTGTGTGGTGAATGTTTGTTAGCCACGGTGCGTTCACGGGAGGCTAAGTTGTGCTGCACTGTGTACTGCAGGTTTCCCCTGGACAACAGAAACCAAGGAGCCGCTCCTCTTCTCTCCACCTGTCTGCCACCTCTCCTCGGGCACGGAGCATTCCCTCCTCGAGGCGTACAAGAGGGCCTTGGACGAGCCCTGACAGTTCGGTGCTTAACTTCCAGGCTAAGGAGGACGTTAGCGGGAGTTCCTGGCCGGACAGTCAGTGAATGCATCACCCTCGATTGAGGTCGCTCAGAAGGTTTTCCTCTTGTAGAGCAGGAAGTGACTCTGGTTGAAAGAATTGTATTGCTTCTTTCCCTTATGTGCTTTTTCAGGGTATTTATGCTATATACAATATTTATTGTGGGGTAGTTTCTTATCTTGGGCACACTGGGAATGTTTGGTTTCTATGAGAGTGTATGACTTCAAAAAAAAAGATGGCTGCCACCGGAGTGAGGAGTGGTCTGATGGGACACTTTCTGCCTATCTACTTCTTCTTATTACTGTCTTTGTGTGTCTGTAACTGCAACAAGAAGGGTTTTCCGGCCAACTCAACTAAAGGTGAAGCTAAAAAGTTTTATTTATATGGATTTCATACCTGTCAAGGCATACCTCATGCCTCCCTTATTGGGGGGGCCTTCACACCTGTACTGACCTCATGCCTCCCTTATTGGGGGGGGGGGCTTTCACACCTGTACTGAGTACTTAAAAACTGTATTTATCGGCAGATGAAAGAAAACTGAAGCAAAAAAAAACAAAAAAACAAACAAAAACCAAACAAACAGCAACTGCAACATGAACTATTTCAAATTCATTCATTTATGCTGCCAATGCTGAAACAAAAGCAGAATGGATTTTTGTTTCATAAGTTAAGTATCAGAAATAATTCTCTTTGAAATTGTGTAAATAATAATAACAATGAAAATATCAATCTTATTCAGCCCTTTCAATATAATGCTATACATTCAGATGTACATTCTGCTGGGGGTTTCTTCCTGTTAAAAGGGAGTTTTTCCTCTCCACCGTCGCCAAGTGCTTGCTCACAGGAGATCGCCTGATTGCTGGGGTCTTTCTGCAACTGTGGGGGTTTCCCCTACAGTTGATAGTGCTATGAGATGACTGTTGTTGTGAAATGGCGCTATATAAATAAAGTTGAATTGAATTGAATTGAATGTAAAGCAAAGTTCCAAGATACAAAATAACAGTACACTATAGGGGATTTGGGCTACCTCTAAGCGTGTTTGTTAAGATTTTAAAGCATTTTTTTTTTGTTATATTTAAGTAATATTTGAAGGTGAATAATACTGCCCATACCTGAAAACATTTGGAGATTTCTCCTTCAGTCTGGAAAGAACAGAATTGTCTCGACCCACCATTGTGTTGCAATTGTCCGAACCAAAGTCCACAACATTCTCCCATGGAATATTGTGCAATCTAAAAATAAATAAATAAATGGTGACAGTGAAGGAGAACGATGACGTCCAGTCCCTCGATTTCCCTTTTCTTCAAGCTTTGTTTTCTTCGCCGGCAGCGTGCCGCAAGAAGCCATTTTGAAAATCACAAAAACACTGCTTAGGTGCACTTGTGGAGGATCGAAATAAGTGCAGGCGGACGCTGAGCGCTCTGCCAGCCCCGTAGGCTATGGGGGTCACACACGAGGTGTTCCTCCACACTCTCAATATTTTTTTTTCCTGTATATTTTTCTTTTTGGCGTACAGAAATGGCAATACGCCCGTATTTGCTAAAATTGCATTTTCCCCATATTAAAATACGGTGAAACCATATCACTTGACAGGTATGGGATTTGGACATGGTCATTTCACCCTGTACGCTATCTGGTCTGCAAAAGCCCTGAGAAAAAGCTCCCAAAACAAGGCAAACATGACGGGTAAGCAAATATCACAATATGGCAGAGGCTATATAGTTAAAGTACTGTTAGCACTGCTACTTCTGGCAGGGGATATTCACCTTAACCCTGGACCTGCCACTATTAAACAGCAGACCACTGGGTTAGCACAAACATCTGAGCCGGCGGATTGGTTGTTGCTATCTACGGCTCTTCATAGTGAGTCGGGTGAGTCGAATTGCACTGAACTGACTCACATATCTGATCCTGCTGTAAACAGCTGCGCTACGTCCAAACTTTTGGAAACAGGAACGGTTAAACAAATTGCAAATGAGGCGAGATCCGAAAACCGAGCTGTACAAAAGCAAAAACAACATCTATTTTTCCAAACTGTTAATCATGCACGAGTTCTTTGGGACGCAAAGGTTAAACCAAAGGGGATCCTCGGCGGCCATATAAACATACGGAGCATAATCCCCAAAAGAGATGAGATTTCAGTGTTGCTGTCTGACTCAAATCTGGACTATCTTTGTCTCTCAGAAAGCTGGCTACACAGGAACATAGACACTAATATGATCGATATTGTGGGTTATCAGTGTTTTAGAAAAGACAGGCAGCCAGGGAGGGGAGGAGGTGTTTTAATTTACATCAAAGATAAATTTAAATGTCAATTGGTTGATTTGAATACTTCACTTGAATGTTTAGCTGTTAATGTATGCCTCTCACCGGTAATGAATTTCAACATTGCAGTATTGTACAACCCACCCTCACACAATTCTTCTTTTTATAATGAATTAAGTGCTCTGGTTAAACAACTTGAGAGGAGCAGAGAAACCATATTTTATGGTGATTTCAATATCAACTGGTCTGATAATAAGGAAAAACAGAAACTGAAAAGCCTCATGACTAAATTTAATTACAAACAAATGATCAAAGGACCCACCAGGATAACCAAACAATCGAGAACACTTACTGACATGGTATTCGCTAATAAACCAGAACGAATAACCAGAACCTATAATCTTGTAAATGGTTTCTCAGATCAGAACATGGTTCTTGCTGTCAGAAAACTCACTAAAAAGCGACTACAGTATTTTGGAGGAGTCGATATTGACAAATCAAATTTTATTATTCCCAAATCAAAAAATGAGGAGTTTGAACATTACTTAGAGAATCAAAATTGGGAGCAGCTCATGTCTATATATGAAGTAGATGATTGTTGTAATTTTATAACTGCAACAATTACAAAGTCCATAGAAAAATTTACAAAGCAAATTAGAAGTAGACAACAGAAGACTAACCTACCATGGTTAAATAATGAAATAAGAAAACTTATGAAGAGGCGAGACTCTGCATTGAAAACATCATTAACCTCTAAACTACAAAATGATCACCTTGTGTACAAAAGTTTAAGAAATAAAGTGGTACAAGAGCTGCGAAAATCAAAAGTATCTTATTACAATAAACTGATAGATCATGCAAAGGGTAACAACAGTTCCCTATGGAGGCATTTAAATAACTAATAAAAAAAATGTTCAGAAGGGGGTAAAGGAACTTAGAATCAATGGCAAGACCGTCAGTGACAAGGCTACATTGGCAAATGAATTTAATTCATATTTTGTGGGCTCTGTGGAAGACTTAACAAAAAACTTTGTGCTGCCAGATGTGCTTAACAACACAAATTCAATACTTCCAACAGATTCTTTTCACATCGATGAGGTAAATGAGGAGTTAATTGCTGGTATTGTTAAAACACTGTCAAACTCAAAAACTAATGATATCTACAACATGAGCACCTCCTTTCTCAAAACACACAGCAAAATATTAATCAAACCACTGACTCATCTCATTAATCTCTCCATTAGGTCTAGTACATTTCCATCTGGCTGGAAAAAAGCTGTCGTCATACCAGTTCATAAATCAGGCAGTAAAGACGATATATGCAATTACCGCCTAATCTCTATTTTACCAGTCCTGTCTAAGGTTCTTGAAAAAGTTGTAGCTACACAGCTGATAGACTACTTACAAGACAGTCAACTTCTTCATCCACATCAATTTGGTTTTAGACCAGGATACTCAACAGAAACAGCAAATTGTTGCCTTATTGAAAATGCCAAACAGTCCTTGGACAGGGGTAATGTGGTAGGAGCTGTTTTTCTAGATCTCAAAAAGGCTTTCGATACTGTAAACCACAGTTTGCTTTTATCCAAAATGGTATCTTTTAACTTCTCTCCAGATACATTAGACTGGGTTGCATCTTATCTCCAGAATAGAGAACAGTGTATAAAAGTTCACCAGGATAAATCCTCATTTTTAAACAACCGCATGGGTATCCCACAAGGGTCCATTCTTGGTCCTTTACTTTTCAGCATTTTTATTAATGACTTGCCGTTACACTGCTCAGCTGCAACATGCCAACTTTATGCAGATGATGCAGTTATTTACACAGCTGCCAAGACTCCAGCACAGGCTGCAGATGTACTGTCTACAAGTATGGTTGATGTCCAAGAGTAGCTCCTCCAGAACCATCTATTGCTGAACCTTCAGAAAACAGTTTCAATGTGCTTTTCAATCAAAAATTGTAACCTGCAACGTTTTAAAGTTAATATACATGATCATGACATCAGTTTAGTTACAGAATTCAAATACCTTGGCATTGTACTAGATCCTCAACTCAAATTTAATCTTCATATAAAGAAAATTTCAAAAACAGTAAAAAAAAATCTGAACTGCTTTAAATTAATTAGATATTACATACCTTACAAAGCTGCTGTACTGTATATGCATTCTATGGTTTTTTCTCATATATCATACTGTTTGACAGTCTGGGCTCAAGCAGCCCCTTCCACAATAAGACATATAGGTTCATTATATAATCAAACCCTAAAAATCTTGGACAAAAAGCCCATTAGGTGGCATCACCCTAATATTTAAAAAAAAAATACAACCTATTGAGTTTTGAGAGTTTCATTGACCTCTGCTTTCTGAAATTAACTTTCAAATGTTTCCATAAATCAGCACCCGAGCCACTTGCTGGTTTCATCCAAAGACAGGACAGCAGCAGAGCCACCAGGAGTTCTGTTAACAATAACTGTAAAATATTCCACCACAGAACCACATTTGGACAAACAGCTTTCTCTATAAAGGGCAGTCACATCTGGAACACAATGCCAAATGAAATTAAAATAATAACGGACTTTAAAACATTCACTAAAAAGGTTAAAAACAGGCTGAAAAATAAACAAGAATGTACCCATGTATGAAATGTTTGTCTGCAGGGTGAGAGTGAATGAAGGGAAGGAATGAATGTGTTTGTTTATAGTGAGTGACGAAGGGAGGGAGGCCTGAAATAGGCAAATGTGTGTCAGGTTGTTATATTTGTGTCTTTATAATATTTATAATATTTATAATTGTGTATTTATAATGTATTTATTATCTTTTTTGCATTGATGTATGTGGTTATGGTGTATTTTTTTTTTATCTTTTCCTTTCCTTTTTTTCTTTTTACTTGTTTCTCCTTTCTAAAGCCCATCCAGGGACAAGAGTTGCAAATTAGTAATAGCTATACTAATAGCTATACACTCTTTGTGCAACATATCAGATTGATTGTCATTGATTAATTGTCTATGTTTGTTGCACTGTCCCTGTCAAATAAACAAATGTAATCTAATCTAATCTAATCACCGTTCTCTGTCCCACCTGGAGAAGCCCGGGAATGCGGTGAGAATCATGTTCTTTGACTTCTCCAGTGCTTTCAACACCATCCAACCGATGATCCTGAAGGACAAACTGCTGTGCGCAGGGGTGGACCAGCACCTGTCATCATGGATCTTGGACTACCTCACTAACCGGCCTCAGTTTGTGAGAACCCAGGACTGTGTGTCCGACACGATCATCGGTAGCACGGGGGCCCCCCAGGGAACGGTTTTGGCTCCCTTCCTGTTCACCCTTTATACTGCGGACTTCTCACACAGCACAACACACTGCCATCTACAAAAGTTCTCTGATGACTCTGCGATCGTTGGCCTCATCTCCAACGGAGATGAAGCTGAGTACAGAGGGCTTATCCAGGACTTCGTGGACTGGTGCCATCGGAACTGGCTCCAGATCAACGCGAGGAAAACTAAGGAGCTGGTGGTGGACTGCCGCAGGCAAGGACAACCCCTCACAGCACCAGTAAATATACAGGGAACAGACATCGAAATGGTGACTACCTGGGTGTTCATCTGAACAATAAACTAGACTGGTCACACAATACTGATGCACTCTACAAGAAGGGACAGCGCAGGCTGTTCCTACTGAGGAGACTCAGGTCTTTTGGTGTACAAGGGGTGCTGCTGAAGACATTCTATGACACAGTGGTGGTATCAGCCATCACTTTTGGAGTGGTCTGCTGGGGCAGTGGCATTACAGCAGCCGATAGGAAGAGACTGAACAAATTGATCAAGAAAGCTAGCTCTGTCCTGGGGCAGCGCCTTGACCCAGTGGAGGAGATAGGAGAGAGAAGGATGGTGGCTAAACTGTCATCTCTGCTGGAGTCCGAGTTCCACCCTATGCAGGACATACTGAATGCACTGAGGAGCTCATTTAGCAGCAGACTACATCATCCTAGGTGCACAACCGAGAGGTTTCGCAGGTCCTTCCTACCTACGGTTGTCAGACTGTACAACCTAAGCAGGGCTGCTCACAGAAATAGCTAAAAGACGTGACAACCTAATAGTTTTGAATGCAAAAGACGCAAAAGACTTACGCAATGGTCCCCTCCGGTATACAACTAGGAAAATACCAGTCGCTACGGAGAGTGAGAATATGTATGGGTACATAATCATACCATGTAGGTTAACTAAGTAGACGGTTGTGCTGTTTCATTCCATCTAGCTACAATGCTCCGCGCTGTGTGTGTTTATATATTTACATATTTATTCCATCTAGCTACAATGCTCCGCACTGTGTTTACATATTCATATATCTATTCCATCTAGCTACAATGCTCTGCACTGTGTGTTTATATATTTACATATTTATTTCATCTAGCTACAATGCTCCGCACTGTGTTTATATATATATATTTACTCTATCTAGCAACAATGCTCCACACCGTGTGTGTTTATATATTTACATATTTATTCCATCTAGCTACAATGCTCCGCTCTGTGTGTTTATATATCTACATATTATTCTGTCTAGCTACAATGCTCCACACTGTGTGTGTTTATTTATCTACATATTTATTCCATGTAGCTACAATGCTCCACACTGTGTTTATATATCTATCCCATCTAGCTACAATGCTCCGCACTGTCTATATATATATGTGTGTATATATATATATATATATATATATATATATATATATATATATATATATATATATATATATACTGTATATATACTGTATATATACTGTATATACGTATATATATGGTATATATGACTCTTATATCCCATATCTACATATGTTAGAACAAGTGGAAATGTTTTGTGACAGCATATGTAAGGAGCTTCACACCTAGAAAGGACAAAGGATCTCCCCCGCCGGGTTAAAGACAATGGACCTCCCAAGACGCGGCGGCGGAGATGGACTTGACACCTTTACCCCCTAAAGCGAGAGGAGGAGTTCCCATCACCTCCCAAGACAAGGAGAGGGGATAGCAGAACAATGGGGGTTAAGATAACGGGGGGATGTCAGCTTTTTCAATGAGTGGCTCTGATGTCAGCTTTTTCAATGTGTGGCTCTGATGTCAGCTTTTTCAATGAGTGGCTCTATGTGTGCTTGTATTTAACCAGCGAGCGGAGCAGAGATCACTCTCTTGCCTTCTGCCAAGCTCTACACCTGATGAGATTCGATAGAGGAGCTATTCATTAAAAACCCTGTTTTTAATACAAAATCGCCTCGTCATTTCAGCTCCACTACACTGGTGACCCTGATGCGAGAATATGGACCGGAGGCGTTCTTCAAGCTGCTCATCCATGGTGACTCGGGCATACGCCAGCGACGACGCAGACGAGGGAACAAGCAGACAGCTGTTCCCCACGGCAGAGGGCACTGAGAGAGCTCAACCGAGCTTCAGCACCGCCGCGAGTGCCGAGGCAAGGCACTCTCACCCGGCGGGCACAACTGTGATGGTGTGCACGAACGCCATTGCTGTCAACCTGCCAGACTTCTGGCGAGAGGACCCTGCCTCTTGGTTTCAGCAAGCTGAAGCCCAGTTTATACTGGCGGGCATCACAGCAGACAATATTAAGTTTTACCATATCGTCTCCAAACTCGACTCCGCCACTTCGAAGTGTGTGCGGAGCTTGGTCCGGCGACCACCAGCCAGGGACAAATATGAGACACTCAAGGCGACCATCGTGGCGAATTATGTCCCATCAGCGGAGGAAAGAGCCGAGAGGATCCTGGCGGTCTACGGCCACAGAGGGAGCAATCCGAGGACCCTCATGGAGGATTTGCTACAACTCAAGGAGGAGGATAATGATAATTTCCTTTTCCAATTCATTTTCCTCAGCACGCTACCACCGCAGTTGAGAGGGACACTCGCCAGTATGAAGTGCAATAATCATCAGGATTTCCGCACACTGGCCAACGAGGCTTACCGGCTCGTCAACGCCTGCAGAGAACGGACACCCACGGCGGCATCCGCAGATCTGAAAACGGACACCCCGAGCCTTGGAGAGACTCAACCCACGGTGACAGCGGCGCGGCCCAAGCGCAACGAGCAGAACGACGTCTGCTATTATCACCACCGCTTCGCAGAGAAAGCCCGCAAATGCGTTCCCCCCTGCAAGTTTACGATGACGTGGAAACGCCAAAGCCGAGGGCCATTAACAGCAGCGGTTCTCGGCGAGAAGAATAAGCTGTTATACGTGACGGATGGATAAGCAGGCAAGCAGTTCCTCATCGACACGGGAGCTCAGCTGAGTTTCGTCATGCCCTCCCACGCAGATCGAACCATGGGCACCCGGGGCAACGGAGCAGTGGCAGCCAACGGCTCTGACATCGACACGTTCGGGGAAAAGAGCCTGCACCTCCTCATCCACGGCCGCAGCTACAGATGGACATTTGTTGTAGCAGCGGTGAGCTTTAACTTGTTAGGCGCAGATTTTCTGTGTGCACACGGGTTATTAGTGGATCTTGCAAATAGGCGCCTGGTTAATGCACTATCTTTTGCTTCTATTCCATGTTCAGCTCGAGTTTCCCCACCACCTGTGCAGGCCAGCGTCACCACAGCGGGAGGTAAGTTTGAACAACTCCTCACCCAATTTCCAGCACTCACAACCCCCAAATTCTCAGCCACTGTAGCCAAACACGGGGTTAAACACTTCATTCCGACAACAGGACCTCCTGTTTTTGCCAAAGCTCGCCGCTTAGACGCGGCCAAGCTCAACATAGCAAAGGATGAATTTGCAGCTCTCGAAAAATTGGGCATTGTTAGACGCTCGAAGAGCCCCTGGGCTTCACCACTTCACATGGTTCCGAAATCTGACGGTTCTTGGAGACCGTGCGGAGATTACCGCAGGCTAAACAACGTTACAGCGCATGACCGCTACCCCATTCCTCACATTCAGGATTTCTCACTACATTTAGCAGGTGCGCGCATTTTTTCAAAAATAGACTTAGTCCGCGGTTATCACCAAGTCCCAGTCCGAGCTGAAGATATTCCTAAAACAGCGGTTATAACCCCTTTCGGCCTTTTTGAATTCCTAAGAATGCCGTTCGGCCTCAAAGGCGCTGCTCAAACTTTTCAACGGATGATGGACACAGTCCTACGCGACCTACCCTTTGTTTTTGTCTACCTCGATGACATGCTGGTAGCCAGCTCATCCGAGGAAGAACACGAGCAGCACCTCACTACCGTTTTTCAGAGGCTGGAAGAGCACGGACTTATAATCAATCCAGCCAAATGCAAATTCGGCGTATCGCAAATTGATTTTTTGGGACATAGGGTCTCCCCGACAGGGGCATTTCCGCTTCCAGACAAAGTTCGTGCGATAGAAGGTTTTCCACGGCCTCAAACGGTTAAATCGCTACAGGAATTTTTGGGGATGGTTAATTTTTACAACCGCTTCCTCCCCCACGCAGCTCAGCTCATGCAACCCCTATATGACGCGCTCAGAAAAAAGAAGGCTTCCAACGCGGTCGAATGGACCCCGGAGCGCGAACGCGCTTTCGCGGAAGTAAAAAACGCCTTAGCTAACGCCACAATGTTAGTCCACCCAGATCCCGCAGCCCGCATTGCTCTGACCACAGATGCTTCAGACCTGGCTATAGGGGCAGTTGTAGAACAACTTGACAGCGGAGTCTGGCAACCTTTGGCATTCTTTAGCAAATCGCTAAACCCAACGGAACGCAAATACAGCACTTTCGACAGAGAGCTGCTAGCGCTTCATTTGTCCATCCGCCACTTCCAGTTTTGGTTAGAAGGGCGGAGTTTCACGGTCTTTGTGGACCATAAGCTGCTCACTTTTGCTATGGCTAAAATTTCAGAACCATGGTCGGGCAGACAACAAAGACAGCTAGCTGCGATTTCAGAGTTCACCACAGACATTCGACACGTAGCAGGCAAACTTAACGTTGTAGCTGACTGTCTCTCTCGCGCTGTGACACCGCCAGAGCACGAGGAGACAGATTACGCCGCCTCAGCAGCGGAACTCTTCACTAACGCACACACATACGCAGCACCTATCCAGGATGGAATAGATTATGCAGCCATGGCGGAAGAACAAAGCAGTGATGCAGACGTGGGCGCGCTCCTGTCTGGACCAACAGGGTTAAGGCTGGAGAAAAAAAAGTGGCGCGACGGCGTGCCTCCCCTAATATGCGACGTTTCAACCGGCCGACCTCGCCCGTTAGTACCAACTGCTTGGCGCTGCCGTATTTTCGACGCAATTCACTCCCTCGCGCACCCAGGTGTGCGCGCCTCGGTCAAAATGGTTGCTGAAAAGTTTGTGTGGTCAGGCCTGCGCAAAAACGTAAGAGAATGGGCAAAAACTTGCATTCCTTGTCAACGCGCCAAAATACACAGGCACACAAAGGCCCCTCTGGAGCCTTTTCCAATTCCTGCTAGAAGATTCGACCACATTCACGTCGACCTCGTGGGGCCGCTACCTTCCTCCCAAGGTTTCACACACCTGCTAACAATGATAGACCGCACCACGCGCTGGCCAGATGCAGTCCCTCTAGCGTCAACCACAGCGGAGGAAGTCGCTCGCGTTTTTCTAGCAAACTGGGTGGCACGTTTCGGTGTTCCATCAAACATCACGTCAGACAGAGAGCCTCAGTTTATCTCAGAGCTCTGGTCAGCCATGTCTAACAGTTTAGGGGCAACAATTCATCGCACCACCGCTTATCACCCTCAGGCTAATGGGTTATGCGAGCGTTTTCACAGGTCCTTAAAGGCTGCCCTCAGGGCCTCACTAACGGACACAAATTGGGTTAATAAACTTCCCTGGGTTTTATTGGGGTTGCGTGCAGCACCTAAAGAGGATTTAGACGCTTCTCCTGCAGAATTAGTTTTTGCCCAGCCTATCAGACTCCCAGGAGAAGTTTTACCAGAGAACCCAGAACCAGGACACCTTCCAGTCCCAAGGTTTTTAGGCAGCAGTGGACCGGATTCCCTCCACGGTCCAGCTCATCACTCTTTTCCACGAGTTTTTGTTCCTCAAACTTTAAAAAACGCTGAGTTCGTTTTTGTTAAGCATGAAGCTATTAAACCAACGTTACGCCCAGTTTACGATGGCCCGTTCAGAGTGCTGGAAAATGGTGACAAACACTTTGTGCTTGATTATGGGGACAGAAAGGAAGTGGTCAGTGTTGACAGACTCAAACCTGCCTTCTTGCTGAGAGACGAACCTGCACAGTTGGCACGAGCACCTCGGCGTGGTAGACCCCCCAGAGGAAAAGTCTCAGCCCCCAGGCAGGGAACAAATAATCTCTTTCCTTCCCACAATGCAGATTCACCACGAGAAGGTCCCAGCGGGACACCTAAGCCAACCTACAGCAGTTTTGGGAGAAGGATAAAGCCCAAACAGCACAAGGACTGATACCAACCACCCCGCAATTATTCACTAATTGTGCTACAACAGTTTAAGGCTACTTATGATTTCACTATGCTGTTATGTTTACCACTGAACTTTCTTAGGAGCATGGCTGCTCGAAAACTTCTCCGGTGGCAACAGTTGTAACACGTAGTATTTCATAGTTATTATCTTAGACTAATTCTTTCTGTGTCCTTTCCTAGTGTTTGGGGGGCCTGTGGTATATATGACTCTTATATCCCATATCTACATATGTTAGAACAAGTGGAAATGTTTTGTGACAGCATATGTAAGGAGCTTCACACCTAGAAAGGACAAAGGATCTCCCCCGCCGGGTTAAAGACAATGGACCTCCCAAGACGCGGCGGCGGAGATGGACTTGACACCTTTACCCCCTAAAGCGAGAGGAGGAGTTCCCATCACCTCCCAAGACAAGGAGAGGGGATAGCAGAACAATGGGGGTTAAGATAACGGGGGGATGTCAGCTTTTTCAATGAGTGGCTCTGATGTTAGCTTTTTCAATGTGTGGCTCTGATGTCAGCTTTTTCAATGAGTGGCTCTATGTGTGCTTGTATTTAACCAGCGAGCGGAGCAGAGATCACTCTCTTGCCTTCTGCCAAGCTCTACACCTGATGAGATTCGATAGAGGAGCTATTCATTAAAAACCCTGTTTTTAATACAAAATCGCCTCGTCATTTCAGCTCCACTACATATATATATATATATATATATATATATATATATGTATGTGTGTGTGTGTGTGTGTGTGTGTGTGTGTATATATATATATATATATATATATATACAGTATATATATATATATACACTGTATATATATATATATGTATACTTGCTGCACTTGTTTTTTTTCTCTTGCCTTCTGATTGTTGCTCTGAGTGTTGGTATCCCTGTGCTGTTGCAATCCTGGAATTTCCCCATTGTGGGACTAATAAAGGCTTATCTTATCTTATCTTATCTTGCTTCACTTCCATCTGATCTCTTGGACACACCTTATATCTGCCTTCTTTCTGTCCGTCATAACAGCACCTAAATTGTCATTTGATGGTTTGTCTGTTATCTGTGCACAAGCACTTAGAAATTGTGCTACTGTAGCGATGTGTAACACCTTGGGAGAGCCAGATTGTCTAGCATCTCAGACAGGAGACAGTGGACAAGCTTGGGAGAACAAAGAGCAGGGGATTCCTGGTGAGATAACAGGAAGGAGTCAAGGATGAGGGAGTTGAATGCAGTGTGATGCAGATGTCATGTTGTGTGTGATGTAAATGCCATGAAACTTAAGAGAGGAGTTTCTGCTGAAGTGTTCAGTCTGTTCTGTGCTTGACAAGTGTGAGTGTGTAATAAATCGCCTGAAATAAATCTGCCTCTTCATTTACACGCTCCACACTGGTGACCCAAGACGTATTATGGAACACGAGGCAAGATCCCCGGAGCCGGCCCGGTCAGGAAGCTACAGCGAGGCGGCAGCCATCCCACAGACAGCCCGGACTGGAACCCCCAGCCACGCATGTGTGGTTTCAGTCAAGCTACCGGATTTCTGGCAGCACAACCGGCACTCTTGGTTCCACCTCACCGAGGCTCAGTTCGCCCTCCGGGGAGTAACAGCAGATGACACCAAATTCTACCATGTGGTCGTAGCGCTCGACGCCCGCACAGCTCAACAGGTAGCGAGCCTGCTCGATCAGCCACCAGCCGGCAACAGATACGAGGCACTCAAGGCTGCGCTTATCCAGCACTACACGCTCTCAGACTGTGAGAGAGCAGAGAGGCTCCTGACGCGGACCAAGTTAGGAGATGGTTCGGCCGTAGACCTGATGGAGAAGATGCTGGCGTTAATGGACATGGACGACAGGTACTTTCTGTTTGCCCACCTCTTCCTCCGGAACCTTCCGACAGCGGCGAGAGCGGCCCTGGCCAATTCGCCATTGCTGGCCGCACGGGACGACCGTGCGCTAGCCCAGGAGGCAGACCGGATCATCATCACCACCAGGGCAATCACAGTCAACGCAGCAGCGGTGGAGCCCAGCGAGATGACCAGAGGAGGCGAGGAGCCACCGACGGTAGCAGCAGCGGGGGCCAAGGAGCGCCAGAGAGACACACTCTGTTTCTACCATCGCCGCTTCGGAGAGAAGACACGCAGATGTGCGCCCCCGTGCCAATTCAAGCGCTCAGGAAACGCCAAGGCCGGGGGTCGGTAGCAGCTGTGACCCTTGGGGAAGAGAACAAGCTGCTCTACTTGACGGACGCACGCTCAGGGAGGCGTTTCCTCGTGGACACCGGAGCCCAGAAGAGCTTCATCCGGCTGACCTACGTTGACCGGCTGGCAGGACCTAGCGGCCCCGAGATGTTGGCAGCAAACTGCTCGAATATTAAGACCTTTGGTGAGAGGACTCTGCTCTTATCTCTACACGGCCGTACATATGAGTGGACTTTTGTCGTAGCAGCACTGAATTACCATATACTGGGGGCTGATTTTCTGTGTGCACATGGTTTACTGGTTGATGTTGCTAATAGGTGCCTGGTTAATGCACTGTCTTTTGACTCTCTCCCCTGTATAGCTCGAGTGACCCAGCCAACAGCACAAGCCAACGTCACAGCTACAGGCGATAAGTTCCACACACTGCTCACTCAGTTCCCAGCACTCACAGTCCCGACGTTTTCGGTGGCCATCGCTAAACATGGGGTGGAACACTTTATCACCACCACCGGGCCGCCCGTCTTTGCAAGACCTCGGCGCTTGGACGCAGCTAAACTGGCCATAGCGCGCGAGGAGTTCGCCAACCTGGAAAGGTTGGGCATCATCAGGCGCTCGAACAGCCCATGGGCTTCCCCGCTACACATGGTCCCTAAGGCTGAGGGTTCGTGGCGACCGTGCGGGGATTTCCGCAGGTTGAACAACGCCACAGCGCATGACCGCTACCCAATTCCCCACATACAGGATTTTTCCGTTCACCTTGCCGGAGCGCGCATTTTTTCCAAAATAGACCTGGTTTGCGGTTACCACCAAGTCCCAGTGCGCGCTGAGGACATACCCAAAACAGCGGTAATAACTCCGTTCAGTCTATTCGAGTTCCTGCGCATGCCATTCTGGTTAAAAGGAGCGGCACAGACGTTCCAGCGCATGATGGATGCAGTGCTGCGCGATCTCCCGTTCATGTTTGTCTACCTGGACGATATCCTGGTAGCCAGTGCGTCCGAAGGTGAACACGAAACCCACCTCACGACGGTTTTCCGGAGGTTGGAGGAGCACGGGCTAATAATCAACCCGGCGAAATGCCAGTTCGGCGTGACGGAGATTGATTTTTTGGGGCACCGCGTCTCTCCCGAAGGAGCGATCCCACTGCCCAACAAAGTGCGCGCAGTGGCGGATTTTCCCCCGCCACAGATGGTCAGGGCACTACAGGAATTTTTGGGAATGGTGAACTTTTATAATTGTTTCCTTTCCCGCGCAGCGCAGCTCATGCAACCATTATATGCTGCGCTCAAGAAACAGAAACCCGCGGATAGGGTCGAATGGACCCCGGAGCGAGAGCGGGCGTTCTCGGGAGTTAAAGCAGCCCTGGCTAACGCCGCACTGCTGGCGCATCCAGACCCAACGGCCCGCATAGCGCTCATCACTGACGCTTCAGACGTGGCCATAGGGGCTGTTGTGGAGCAGCGCGTCACAGGGGCTTGGCAGCCGCTCACTTTTTTCAGCAGATCTTTGCGCGACAGCGAAGGTAAATACAACACGTTCGACAGAGAGTTGCTGGCCCTTCACTTGGCCATATGCCACTTCTAGTTCTGGCTGGAAGGGCGCAGCTTCACCGTGTTCGTGGACCACAAGCCGCTAACATTCGCGATGGCCAAGGTTTCAGAACCGTGGTCAGGCCGGCAGCAGAGACAGCTGGCCGCGATCTCAGAGTTTACTACCGATATTCAGCATGTGTCTGGTAAACTGAATGTAGTGGCGGACTGCCTCTCGCGTGCCGTAGTGGCCCCGGTCTACGTGGGGATAGATTACGCCGTCATGGCCGCGGAGCAGATTAGCGATGCAGACGTGCGCGCGCTCCAGTCTGGACCAACAGGGTTAAGGCTGGAGAGCAGGGTGCTCCAGGATGGCCCCCCCCCCCCCCAATCTGCGATGTCTCCACGGGTCGCCCGCGTCCGGTGCTCCTGGCCGCGTGGCGCCGCCGCGTGTTTGAGTCGGTTCACACTCTGGCATACCCAGGAGTGCGCGCGTCGGTCAAAATGGTGGGAGAGAAGTTTGTGTGGCCGAGCCTATGCAAACAAGTGAAAGAGTGGGCTGCAGCCCGCATGGCGTGCCAACGAGCCTAGGTACACAGACACACGAAGGCTCCCTTGGAGCCGTTTCGTATTCCGGCTAAGAGGTTCAACCATGTTCACGTGGACCTCGTGGGCCCCCTCCCGCCATCACAGGGGTGCACGCACCTCCTGACAATGGTGGACCGCACCACGTGCTGGCCAGAAGCAGTCCCGCTGGCGGCAACCACGTCCACGGAGGTAGCGCACGCTTTTTTAACAGCATGGGTGGCGCGTTTTGGAGTCCCGTCGGACATTACGTCTGACAGGGGCCCGCAATTTGTTTCCAAACTCTGGTCCGCGATGGCCCGCAGCCTGGGTGTTACAATTCACCGCACAACCGCGTACAACCCACAGGCCAATGGGTTATGCGAGCGTTTTCATAGATCACTGAAAGCGGCACTCAGGGCTTCACTGACGGATGCAAATTGGGTAGACAGGCTGCCGTGGGTTTTATTGGGGTTGCGCTCCACGCCGAAAGAGGATCTGGAAGCTTCCCCGGCAGAGCTTGTTTTTGCGCAGCCACTACGGCTGCCCGGGGAATTTCTACCAGATAATCCCGCGCCGGGCAGCTCCCCGTCTCAGCTTTTGCAGCATAGCGCAAACACAGGCACGCTGCCGGGCCCTGCCCACCACAGTTTTCCGTGTGTTTTCGTGCCTAAAACTTTGAAGAGCGCGGAGTTCGTGTTTGTCAGACACGATGCCCACCGCCCTCCATTGCGCCCACCCTATGATGGACTGTTCAGAGTGTTGGAAACAGGGGATAAGCATTTTTTGCTAGACTTGGGGGGTAGGAGGGAAAAAATTGGCATAGACAGACTCAAACCCGCTTTCGTTGTGGCGGACGAGCAAGTGCTGTTGGCTAAGGCCCCTTGGCGTGGAAGACCCCCACGGAGAGCTCCCCAGGGAAACGATTCACCAGAGCAGCCACACGGACAGACTGAAGTGCCCCCCCCCCCCCTCGGCACAGCAGTGCCGCGGAAGCGGTAAATCCCAGTTACAGCAGATACGGGAGGAGACGGAAGCCCAAGCAGCATGTGGACTGATGTTCAATTGTTCTATCACAGCATGTGGACTGTTATTCTATTGTCCTATCTAAGATGCTGGTTGGCGGGGGGGGGGTGATGTGTAACACCTTGGGAGAGCCAGATTGTCTAGCATCTCAGACAGGAGACAGTGGATAAGCTTGGGAGAACAAAGAGCAGGGGATTCCTGGTGAGATAGCAGGAAGGAGTCAAGGATGAGGGAGTTGAATGCAGTTAATTCATTAATTCATTTATTATTGTAATAAAAGTACAATTAAAATTGTATAAAAACACATCATAACGGATAACAAATATAAAACATAGCACACGTGTGACACATAGCACTCATATGGTAGTGTTTCTCAGGTTACGATTATAGAAGTCATCATAACTATTTTTAAAAGCATTTACATTTGGCAAGAAGACCACATGATATGGTAAACTATTTCATAGTACAGTGGATCTATTACTAAAAAATCTCTTTCTGACATTCAATTTTGACCTTTCTACTTCTAAACATAGGGGATGACCACGAAGGCCGGCATAACGCCTCAGTTCAAAAAATACATTATATTCAATATTCTCAAAACCATGTAAAATTTTGTACATTTCAATTAGATCACCTCTAATTCTTCTATCCTCAAGTGTGGTTAAACCTAGCTCAGAGAGCCCATCTTCATAAGACATGTGTTGTAACTCAGGGACCAACTTAGTGGCCCTGCGCTGTACCTTCTCTAGAACAGTTTTATCTTTCTCTAGATAAGGCGACCATGCCTGAACACAGAATTCTAAATGTGGACGGACAAAACTTTTGTATAACACAAGGAAAGAATCTTTGTCTATGTACGAAAAAGTTTGCTTAATCATACCCAAAATACCATTAGCCTTGGCTGCTGATACAGCAATATGCTTTGAAAATGACAAATTATTTGACATGAGGACCCCAAGGTCCTCATGTCCTCAGGTCCACAAGGTCCTCATCTGCCAAGTGTGATGCAGATGTCATGTTGTGTGTGATGTAAATGCCATGAAACTTAAGAGAGGAGTTTTGGCTGAATTCTTCAGTCTGTTCTGTGCTTGACAAGTGTGAGTGTGTAATAAATCGCCTGAAATAAATCTGCCTCTTCATTTACACGCTCCACACTACCGGTCCACCAAGTCACTCCTAATTATAAGATGGATGGATGGAATCATCACTAATTTCCAGAATTTATTTGATTTTGATCTGATCCCGATTCAGTCAGAGAAATTACCATTTTAACAGGTATTTTCCATTTCAGGGAGAAAAAAAAAATCAGAGATAGTTGTGGGTTCAAAAGAACGACAACGATCTGGATCGATCCATGTTTGACTGAGCCAATATCAATCCACAAATTCTGCGGATCAATCTTTTAACATAATGCTTTTATGTCTGTGAACATCCGCTGAGTCTGATCGAGTCGAAACCAGGTCAGTGAGCCAGGAACAGCGGCGAAGAACCAGAAGCAACCGAAGCGCTAACAACTAACAAGCTAACGGATATGCTCGTTCTTCTTCTGTGGTGTTAAAATGGTTCTCATCCAGCAAGGGTTTCCTGGATTTGGTGATAGCGAACAAACGGGAAGGGCGGGTCGGAGGAGCAGAAAAATTTTCGGCCGAAATTTTGAACCTCATCAAACGAAAGGAAGCGATGGATGGTTAGATCTCCGAGAGAGAGCCAGAGAAGTTTGTCGGGCGGTTTGGCAAGGAGGTTAGGTGACGGGACTGGAATCTGCGGGCATGGGAAAATGGAGAGGAGGAGCAGAGTAAAGACAGGTGTGGCGGGTCGGGGCAGCAGCATTGTGAATGGGCCAGACTGGGGAGATTCTGATTTGTGGGACAGTGAGGATAGTATGGATACTGGGCAGGGAAGCGGGAAAGGAAAAGAGAAAAGGGAGAATAACTTTCCCGGTAATAATGCAAAGAAGGTTAGAAGTAGCGGAAGTGGTGGTGGTGCGGAGGGAGGAGGGCAGGAAGGAGCCGAGTTAAAAATTATTGTAAGGTTTGAGGACGAAAAGGGAATATCCACAATGAGTCCAATTAAGTTAACAACAATATTGAAAAATCAGGTAGGAGATATATACATGGCAAAGGTACTGAGAGACGGGAATCTACTGATTGTGTGCAGGAGTGAGGAGCAAAGGGAAAGAGCTGAAAAAATGAGGGAGGTTGGGCGATTTAAAGTGAAAAATACAAGCATTATTGATAACGAATCAAAGTGGAACAAGGGTGTAATTTGGGGGGTGCCGATAGGAATGACAATGGAAGAAGTTAAAGCTAATTTAAAAGGGGGGGGGGGGGTAGTAAGGGCAGCTCGTAGGCTACAGGCCACCCGGGAAGGACAGAGGAGAGACACTGAGGGCGTGGTGGTTGAGTCTGAAGGAGAAGTGCTCCCCAAAAGTGTAAGTTTGGGCTTTTTGAGGTATGGGGTAAGAGAATTTGTCCCTAATCCAATTCGGTGCTATAATTGCCAAAGGTTTGGGCACATAGCTAACACTTGTAGATGGAGGAAAAGGTGTGCAAGGTGTGGGGGCAACCACCAGTATGGAGAATGTAAGCAAGAAACGCCAAAGTGTTGTAACTGTGGCGGGAATCATAATAGTGTGGCCTATGGGGGCTGTGAAAGTATGATGAGAGAGAGGGAAATTCAGCGAGTCAGAGTACAGAGTAAAGTTTCATATGCTGAAGCAGTGAAAAGGACGGACCAGGGAGGAGGGAATGGGCAAAGGACTGGGGGGAGGCTGCCAGCAGGGGAAAGAGAGCTGGTACGGAATGGGGAAATACAGGTTGATTTGAAGAGACTGGTTATCTTTATAGCAGGAGTTGTGAATGCCACAATGGAAGTAAAGTCTAAAACTGAAAGAATTCAAATAATAGTGAAGGCAGCAGCTAATCATCTTGGTTTCAGTGGTTTAACTTGGGAGGAGGTGAGGAGTGGGCTCAGTAGCCAGACAAGTCAGGATCAAGCATCGATTGGAAAGGAATTGTGAGGATGGTTATAGTGATTCAATGGAATGCAAGAAGTTTGGTGGCAAATGGGCAGGAATTTAAAAGATATATTGAGGAACTTTCAGACAAACCAGATGTCATTTGTGTTCAGGAGACGTGGTTGAAACCTAATCTGGATTTTAAAATAATGGGATATGTTTCTATTCGGAATGATAGGAAGGAGGGAATGGGAGGTGGGTGTGCAACATTTGTGAGGGAGGGAATTCAGTTTAGAGAGGTAGGTAAAGGGGATGAGATGGAATATGTGGTAGTTGAAATTTGGACTAAAGAGGGGGAATTAGTAGTCGTTAATTTGTACAATCCTTGTAGGAGACTGACATTGAGTCAGTTATCTCAGATGGAGGGGATAGATGGGAGCAGGGTGGTAGTTTGTGGGGACTTTAATGCCCATAATGTGTTATGGGGGGCAAATTATACAGACATAAATGGTGAGATTATTGAGGAACTCTTGGAAGAGAAGAAGCTAGTGTGTTTGAATAATGGTAGAGCAACTAGAATTGATGTACATACGGGGAGTGGTTCAGTTCTTGATTTGACATTGGTGACTAGTAATATTGCAAGTGTGTGTGAGTGGGAGGTTTTGGAGGAGTCTTCAGTGGGAAGTGATCATTTTCCAGTACAGTATATTGTAATCTTTTCATTTGAGTGAATAGGGTAAGTGGTCACAGGGAAGGGAGGTGGGTTTTTAGCACTGCTAATTGGAAATTATTTAAGTTTATTTGTGAGAGAGACCTTCCCCTAGTAGAGGTCAGTGAAGACATCGAAAGCATGGAGGAAAGTATTAAAACTATTTTTCTGGAAGCAGCCAATCAGTCAATTTCTAAAAGTAAAGGGAAAAGAGTAAAGAAAGCAGTGCCTTGGTGGACAGAGGAGTGCACTAGAATTATTAAAGAGAGGAATAAGATGCTTAAGGTCCTAAGGAGAACTCACAATTGGCAAAACCTGATTAATTATAAGAGAGCACCGGCAAAAGTCAGGAAAACTATCCGGAGGGCCAAGAGAGAAAGCTGGCAGAGATACTGCAGCACTGTAGGTAGATCAACAGCCGTGGGAGATGTATGGAGCATGATTAAGGCTATGAGGGGAGTCAGGAGGGAATGGCAGTACCCAATATTAAAAAGTGGGGGAGAGATTGCAATAACTGATGGGGAGAAGGCAACAATGATAGCAAAGAGCCTGACTCAAATTCATAGCTCAGGTAATCTGACTGAAGAGGGTAAAAGAGGAAGAAGTAAGACGAGTTTAGCACACCCTGGGGTTTTGGAGGAAAGGTGTGATTTTAGTAGCCCGTTGGATTCTCCTTTCACTTTAGATGAAATGGAAAGAGCGGTAAACAAATGGGAAAGACAGTATCTGTTACGTCATGGTGAAACACTTAGGGACTTTGGCAAGGAGGAAACTATTGGAAGTTTACAACAAAGTGTGGGAAAAGGGAAAGCTCCCAACTGCATGGAAAGAAGCTGTGATTGTTCCTATAAGGAAGCCTGGAAAGGATCCCTCAGACCCAGCGAGTTACAGGCCTATAGCTTTAACGTCGCATTTGGGGAAAATAATGGAAAGAATGATCACAGATAGGATTGCTTTTTATCTTGAAAGTAGGGGAATTCTGTCACCACATCAGAGTGGATTTAGAAAAGGAAGGGGAACTATGGATCCTGTTGTGTGTTTGGAGACAGAGGTACGGAAGGCTCAGGTAAACAAAGAGTCGGTAATTGCGGTATTCTTTGACGTGGAAAAAGCGTATGACATGTTGTGGAAGGAGGGGCTGATGATAAAGCTAAGTATGATAGGAATATCTGGGAGAACATTTAACTGGATAAAGGATTTTTTGTTTAATAGGTACATCCAAGTTAGAGTGGGCAGAGCCATGTCAGATAGGTACTTGGTGGAAAATGGCACCCCCCAGGGTAGTGTTATAAGCCCAGTACTTTTTTCTATTATGATAAATGATGTCTTTTCTGTTGTGAACAATGACATTGGCCATTCTTTATTTGCTGATGATGGGGCATTATGGAAAAGAGGGAGTAATTTTAAGTATATAAGGGGGAAAATACAAGAACCGATAAGTGCAGTGGAGGGATGGTCATATTCCTGGGGATTTAAATTCTCTGTTGAGAAAACAAAGGTGGTAGTGTTTACAAGGAAAAGGGTAGCTGATGCCCAGTTAACACTGTACGCTCAGGAATTGGAACAAGTCAAAGTTTTCAGGTTTCTGGGTATCTGGTTTGATGTTAGTCTAACTTGGAGGGAGCATATTCAGAAGATGTCAGCTAGGTGCAAAAAAAGTACTGAATGTGATGAGGTGTTTGACAGGGGTTGAGTGGGGTGCTAGCAGAACGGCTATGAGAAACATTTATGTGGCGTTAATTAGGTCTATATTGGATTATGGGTGTATTGTATATGGATCTGCTGCTAAAACCACGTTGAGCAAGTTGGATGTCATCCAGGCCCAGGCACTGAGGATCTGCTGTGGGGCTTTTAAAACAACTCCTGTTGCTGCCCTCCAGGTGGAAATGGGGGAAATGCCATTAAGTATCAGGCGTAAGCAGATGATGATGAGTTACTGGGTCAATCTGCAGGGGCACGCTCTAGAGAAACACCCTACAGTCAGAGTGTTGTTGCCTTGTTGGGAGGGGGAAAGAGGTAAAGGGGAGAATTTTGCATTTCACACTGGGAGAGTGGCTAGGGATATGAAGTTATGTGATAGAACGTATATCCCATCAGTTCCTTTGCCAGTTACTCCTCCATGGTTTTTCTACCCAGTGTCAGTTGATTTGTTTTTTTTGGAAAAGATGCGAGGGTGCAGAGAATTTGGAAACGCCGCAATTTTAGTAGAGGATCGGTTGGGTACAATATTGTAGCGAACTCAATATGAGCACCCTACTTGGCTTGCCAAGTGGGTTGACCCTATTGGCGACACAGGTAGGGTGCGGGACTCCGGAGCGGGAGGCGTGAGTTTGAATCTCCCGGTGGGACGTCGCCATGTCGAGCAGCACATTACATTGGTGTCAGAAGTGGGATCTCCTGTCCAAAGCAGTAATGGGGCGCTGACATCGGGACGATGTCGAGAACCAGAGGGGAGTAGTGTAGCGAACTCAATATGAGCACCCTACTTGGCTTGCCAAGTGGGTTGACCCTATTGGCGACACAGGTAGGGTGCGGGACTCCGGAGCGGGAGGCGTGAGTTCGAATCTCCCGGTGGGACGTCGCCATGTCGAGCAGCACGTTACAATATATCATTCCCTTACCCCAGTATCCACAGATGGATCAAAGGATCCTGACACGGGCTGCACTGGGTTTGCTTTCCATATCCCTGCCTTAAAAATATCTGCTAATAGAAGAACATCCTCCCATCTGTCTGTGTATACAGTCAAATTGTTGGCTTTGGTGACTGCATTGCAGAGGATTGAGGAGCTGATGATCAAGGGTTTTGTCCTTTGTTCGGATTCCAGTGCAGCCTTGCTGTCAATAAAATCAGGGTCATCTGACAGCAGACAGGACTTGATCTATGAGATATATGAGACTTTATATAGACTCAGAAACGAAGGGGTGGCTGTGGTGTTTATGTGGGTTCCAGCTCACAGAGGGGTTAAGGGAAATGAGGTCGCAGATAAATTGGCTAAACAGGCTCTGGGACACTGGGAGGTGTGGGATATTTCACCGAATAAATCTGAGTCAAAAACGCTGATTAAAGAGTGTATTAGGCAGGAGTGGCAGCATAGGTGGGACACAGGGGAAACAGGGCGACATTTGTATGCTATTCAGAGTGCGGTTGGAGTGAAGGGCAGGATGGGGACAAGAAATACAAAGGAAGAGAATATTTTATCTAGGCTAAGGATGGGACACACTAGGTTAAACAAAACTTTGCATCTGGTAGGTAAGCACCCGACAGGGATGTGCGATTATTGTGAGAGAGAGGAAGAAAGTGTGGAGCATGTCATTTTCCACTGCCAGAAGTATACCCAGGAGAGAGACAGATTAGTGGAGGGGATTAGAGATTTAGGGGTGGGTGATGCTAACTTAAGCATGATGGTGGGGGATGGGGTAAGAAAGTTGTTGGTCTACCTTAAAGATACGGGGCTAATTAATAGAATATAGTGTTTTGTTTTGTTTTGTTTTTTCCTCCTTGGGGTATAATGTCTGGTCCACACTCCAACGCTGGATGGCGGTAATGCGCCTTTAAGTTGGGTGCCCCCGCCAAAAAACAGAAGAAGAAGAAGAAGAAGGAAGGGTTTCCTGCTGCGCATGCGCATTGCGCACGTCTTTACTTCCGTTACATGAGCGGGCTTCTTGCCGTGCGTCTCTTAATTTATCATCAAAAGTCACCGTAAAGACTATCCTCAGCAGTTTCCGAATATTTTTCATAAAGCGGGAATAAAGTGTTTGTACTCCGTGCAGCGCTGTGTTGGACCATAAAGTTGAGGATTGATAAACATCAAACAGAATGTGCTCAGAGACTGGCTGAAACTCGTGACCAGAGAGGGAGACTTGGAGCTGCTGAAATTGTAAGAAAACATCATTTGTTTGAACATTTGTGTCGTAAATTAATAATTTATCCGGCATAATGGTGTTTTCTTTTGCAAACTATGGATACAGGAGTTAACTGCTGGTTAAGCGCTGTGAATAAATGCAGAATAAAGGTATATTTTATGAGATTAAGGACTTCTAGCACTGAAGTGAGAGATTTGAAGTTAATAATAAATCACAATAAAATGAAAATGGCAGAATTAATAAAGGCTGCAGTACGAGCTATTTTTACTCAGTGGAACTAAACTGAAATGAACAAATCTTCCCAGGAAATGAATTAAAACTCTTTTCACAAATTGAAAGTTAATTTGTAGTTAAAATATAAACAACAAAAATAAAATAAAATAAATTATTAAACCCTACTGTTGTGTGGGGATTTAAAAATATGATTAATTTTACTGTTAAATCTATTTTTTCATCTCCCCTTCAGATCTGTGAAGACTGGGTTTCCACTCCAAGATCCATCCTGCACTGAGACGTTCTGAAGGGAAGAGGTTGTCAGTGGAGGACCATCCCTGCTTCCTGGTGCATTTCAGCACAGAAGAAGACCGCAAGCTTTTCAGGGTCTTCGTTTTCAAATTCAAGATTCAAGAAGGTGCTGCCATAATTTTCTCCATCAATGCAATTTAGTTGTTGTAATAACTAATTCTTTTATTTCTTTTTTAATCTAAGTTCTCAGCAATAATACAGTGTTGGTCATTGTTTGACAACTTTACTGAACATTTAATTCTACATAAATTACTGTTTAACAGTAAATTTTTGGCAATCCTGTGCTTTTCTTGTGGTGTTGCATAGAATAGCATCACTGTAAACTATAGAAAAAGCAGCTACTTTGAAATCTGTACTTCCTAACACAACTTTCAGTGCAACAATCCTCTAAAAATGTCACAACGTTTTTGGAAACGCTCCCACAAATTCAGGCTTTTTGGGCCACAACAATCACAAAAACAGTGAAGGAAATCCTGTAGGGACTGAAATACAGTGAGATAATGTCTACATGCTTCATGCATTGAATTTGTTTACTGACTCTGGGTTGTTGACTTGACACTACACACCCTTTGCACTAAAGAAAACACTTGTGAGCACTTTGTGAAATCATAACTTAAATAACTAGAAAAGCACTCGGAGAGCGCAGACCTCCGCCAAGCGCCACAATTCCCCCCATACAGTGTTTGTGTGTACGTTTTCAGATTCCTTGAGCATGTAAACATATGACTAGCAATTGGATTCACAATGATTATTTGTTTATTTGACAGGGACAGTGCAATAAACACACAATTAATCAATGACAATCAATCTGATAGTGATAGGATTAGTGGTTCAGTAGTAAAAGCATTGCCTCCTTGGCGGAGGTAATAAACTGAAGTGTTGCTGTTGTGTCCATCTCCTCCACTGACAGATGCAAATTGGGTAGACAGGTTGCCGTGGGTTTTATATTATATTGTAACGTGCTGCTCGACATGGCGACGTCCCACCGGGAGGTTCGAACTCACGCTCCGGAGTCCCGCACTGTACCTGTGTCGCCAATAGGGTCAAGCCACTTGGCAAGCCAAGTAGGGTGCTCATATTGAGTTCGCTACAATATTATTTTTGGGGGGGTTGCGCTCCGCGGCAAACGAGAATTTAGAGGCTTCGCCGGCAGAGAGCTCATTTTTGCGCAGCGCCTATGGCTGGCCGGTGAATTTGTGCCAAATGCGCAGCTCCTATGGCTGGCCGGGGAATTTCTGCCAAACAATCCGTCGGCGGACAGTTGCCCGTGTGAGGTTTTGCGGCGGGCCCAGGCCATTCATTCATTCATTCATTCATTCATTCATTCAATTCAATTCAATTCAATTCAACTTTATTTATATAGCGCCATTTCACAACAACAGTCATCTCATAGCACTATCAACTGTAGGGAGGACCCCCACAGTTGCAGAAAGACCCCAGCAATCAGGCGATCCCCTGTGAGCAAGCACTTGGCGACGGTGGAGAGGAAAAACTCCCTTTTAACAGGAAGAAACCTCCAGCAGAACCAGGCTCAGGGAGGGGCAGTCATCTGCTGCGACTGGCTGGGGGGTGAG
This sequence comes from Pholidichthys leucotaenia, assembly GCA_020510985.1. Taxonomy (NCBI): domain Eukaryota; kingdom Metazoa; phylum Chordata; class Actinopteri; order Cichliformes; family Pholidichthyidae; genus Pholidichthys; species Pholidichthys leucotaenia. The sequence goes on from CM035849.1 coordinate 43,332,816, forward strand.
GGGATAGAGAAGAAGAAAAGAACAGACATGTAGAGAGCAAACAGCACAATGGGGACTCAATCTATGGGAGAGAACAAACAAATGTTAATGACCAGCAAAAAAAAAATATTTCATAGAGAGTGAGGAAAGGAGTGAGGCCCAGTGCATTACTGGAGGTCCCCCGGCTGACTAAACCTATTAGCAGCATAACTAAGGGAGGGTTCAGAAAACACATGATCCCTCCCTAATTGTAGGCTATATCAAAAAGGTAGGTTTTAGCCCTATTCTTAAAAACAGAGATCGAGTCTGACTCCCGAATCCAGATTGGCAGCTGATTCCACAGGAGAGGAGCTTGATAACTGAAGGCTCTGCCTCCCATTGTACTTTTGGAGATTCTAGGTATTACAAGTAAACCTGCATTTTGGGAGCGTAGTGCTCTGTTAGGATGATACGGTAGTATCAGATCTTTTAAATAAAAAGGAGCCTGATTGTTTAGAGCTTTGTAAGTAAGAAGAAGGATTTTAAACTTAATTCTAAACTCTATGGGAAGCCAATGAAGGGAGGCCAGAACCGGAGAGATATGATCTCTCTTTCTAGTACCTGTTAAAACTCTTGCTGCAGCATTTTGGATCAGCTGAAGACTTTTTAAAGATGTTTTAGGACAACCTGATAATAAAGAATTACAATAATCTAATCTCGAGCTAACAAAAGCGTGGATCAGCTTCTCAGCATCACTCTGAGACAAGATGCTCCTAATCTTGGCAATATTACGCAAATGATAGAAGGCAGTCTTAGAAACAAATTTAATATGTGAATTGAAGGACAAATCCTGATCAAAAATAACTCCAAGGTTCCTCACAGAGCTATTAAGAGAAAGAGTAACTGCATCCAAACTGAAAGTTTGATTTGGAAAGGAATTTCTAAGGTTTTTTGGACCAACAAGAATGACTTCAGTCTTATCTGAATTTAATAGCAGGAAATTACAAGTCATCCAAACTTTGATTTCCTTAAGACAGGCTTCTAACTTGGCTAATTGATTAGTATCATCTGGCTTCATTGACAGGTATAATTGTGTGTCATCTGCATAACAGTGAAAATGTATACAGTGCTTTCTAATAATGTTGCCTAACGGAAGCATATATAAACTAAAAAGAGTAGGGCCAAGCACAGATCCCTGTGGAACTCCATGACTAAGCTTTGAGCTGAGAGAAAACTCATCATTTACATGAACAAACTGGAACCTATCAGATAAATAAGATCTAAACCACTGCAACGAAGTTCCATTAAGTCCAACATAGTGTTCTAATCTATCAAGTAGAATATTATGATCAATAGTATCAAAAGCTGCACTAAGATCTAAAAGGACAAGTACAGAAACTAGTCCATTATCAGATGCAATGAGGAGGTCGTTAGTGACCTTCGCTAAGGCTGTTTCAGTGCTATGATGGATTCTAAACCCAGATTGAAACTCCTCAAATAAACCATTTCCCTGCAGGTGGTCAAATAATTGCATAGCAACAACTCTTTCTAAGATTTTTGAAATGAAAGGGAGATTAGAGATTGGTCTATAGTTAGCTAAAGCTCCTGGATCTAGCGTTGGCTTTTTGAGTAAGGGTTTAATTACAGCCGTTTTAAAAGCCTGCGGTACATGGCCTAAAGTTAATGAAGAATTGATTATATGAAGAATAAAGCTACCAATAAGTGGGAAGACTTCTTTAAATAACCTGGTAGGAATAGGGTCTAAAAGACAAGTTGAAGGTTTGGATGAGGAAACTATTTTGTCTAACTCACAAAGGTCGATTGGAGTAAACTCATCAAGACAGACATCAATAGAAGGAGTTGTAGTAGTTACAGTATTTAAGTTAACTGTGGGAAGAATCTGATTGATTTTATCTCTGATGGATGAAATTTTATTATTGAAAAAGTTCATAAAGTCCTGACTAGTAAGCTCTAAGGGGATGCTAGGATTGACAGAGTCCTGACTCTTTGTCAACCTGGCTACAGTACTGAAAAGAAACCTGGGATTATTCTTGTTCTCTTCTATTAATGCAGAGTAATAACTCGTTCTAGCTTTTCTAAGAGATTTTTTATAAATTAAAAGATGATTTCTCCAAGCTAAATAGATTTCATCTAAATTAGTAGAGCGCCATTTTCTTTCTAATTGACGAGTCTTCTGTTTTAAGCTACGAGTTTCTGTGTTGAACCAAGGAGTTAAAAATCTCTGATTAGACTTTTTCTTTTTTAAGGGGGCCACCAAGTCTAGAGCCTGATGCAGAGAAGCTGAAACACTATCCACCATGTTATCAATTACAGAAGGAGCAAGCTGTCTATAGCTTATTTCCGTTGTGTTGACACATGGCATAGAGGAAACAATCTGCATAAATTTGGAAACAGCATCATTTGAGAGGCATCTACTGTGATAATATTTTTCTTTAGGAGCCAAATAGTCAGAAATAGTAAAATCAAAGGTTAACAGACAATGGTCTGACAGTACAGGGTTATGAGGAGACACTACAAGATTTTCTATTTCTATGCCATATGTCAGAACAAGGTCCAATGTATGGTGGAGGTAATGAGTAGAATTTCCTACTTTCTGAGAAAACCCAATCGAGTCTAATATTGAATTAAAAGCCACATTAAGGCAGTCACTATCTACATCCACATGTATATTAAAGTCCCCTACTATAATTATTCTATCAGATTTCAGCACTAAATCAGCTAAGAAATCAGGAAATTCGGATAAAAATTCTGAATAGGTTGATGGGGGACGATAAACTATGGCAAATAAAATTGGGTTTAACCTGGAATTGCTAAAGTGCCCAATACTGAGGACCAGGCCCTCAGGCCCTCAAAGGACCAGGCCCTCAAAGGAATTATAACATTCATTCAAGGTGGTAAATCCCTGATGCAGTCACTTTTAGCATTAGAGTGAGACATATCAGGCGCAGCATTACTGGCGCCGGGATTCCTCTCTGTTCCGGAGCCGCAGGACAAAAGAAGGTGCGATAATGGTTGCCGTGGGTTTTATTGGGTTTGCGGTCCGCGGAAAAAAGAGGATTTGGAAGCCTCCCCCGGCAGAGAGCTGGTTTTTGCGCAGCCCCTACGGCTGGCCGGGGAATTTCTGCCAAATAATCCGACGCCGGACAGCTGCCCGTGTCAGCTTTTGCAGCGTAGTGCAAACACAGGCACTCTGGCGAGCCCTGTTTTCTGTGTGCTTTTGTGCCTAAAACTTTGAAGAAGGCGGAGTTTGTGTTCATCAGACACGTCGACCAGCGCCCTCTATTGCGCCTGCGCACATGTTGAAAATGGCTGTATGTCACAGTGTTGAAAAATGCTTTAAAAAATTCCTGTATCCAGACGGTGAACCGGATCACCCCCAAAATTTAATCAGTTCTTCCTTGTACCATTTCCAGCAACGCCTGAAAGTTTCATGGAAATCCGTCCAAGACTTTTTGAGTTATCTTGCTAACCAACAGACAAACAGACAGACAGACAGACAAACACACAAACTCCGGCAAAAACATAACCTCCTCCTGGCCTTTTCGGCCTGGCGGAGGTAATAAAAAATGCATTATTGTAACTGATTTTGGGTCAGTTCTTTATGTGATAATTTATGTATTAACAAAGTTAGTGTATTCCTGGTACAATTTGCAGTACAGTATTAGGCCTTGAAGATTTTTTTTCCTGGCAAGTAAAATTGCTATTAAAATGGTAATTTCCCTGATCGGATCGGATCAAATCAAATCCAATTATTGAATCGATTGAGAATCTCAAGAGTCAGATTCATATCGTTTCTGGAAATTAAGGCTCATTCCCAGCCTTACTTATAGACCTAATGCTGCAAATTGTACCAGGAATACTTTAACTTTGTCCATCCATCCATCTTCTACCGCTTTTCCGGAGGTCGGGGTCGCAGAGGCAGCAGTTCAAGCGGAGAAGCCCAGACTTCCCTCTCCCCAGCCACCTGCTCCAGCTCTTCAGAGATGATACCAAGGCATTCCCAGACCAGCTGGGAGACATAGTCTCTCCAGCGAGTCCTGGGTCTGCCCAGGACTAACTTTAACTTTGTTAAAGTTTTTTTTTTTGTTAGTTTTTTCCTCAAAATGTCATTATTTATTTGTGACATTAATGAATGGTTTCTTCTGTTTCTTTCTCCTTGTAGACCTCAAAGATGAAAAAATACGGATCAGCAGCTCTGTAACCAAGAGCCCCAAGCAGATCTCATGGAGATTAAAGAGGAACGGGTAGAACCAGAACAGATTAAAGAGAACAGAGAACCCAAAAAGATTAAAGAGGAACAAATAAAACCAGAAGAGTTTAAAGAGGAAGTGATAGGACCAGAACAGATTAAAGAGGAACAAGTAGAATCAGAACATGTGAAAGATGAAATGATAGAACCAAAACAGATTAAAGAAGAACTAATAGAACCAGAAAAGATCGAAGAAGAACTAATGGAACCAGAACATGTTAAAGAGGAACTGTTAGGACCAGAACACATTAAAAAGGAACAGATAGAACCAGAACAGATTAAAGAAGAACTCACGGAACCAGAACACATTAAAGAAGATGAGGTAGAACCAGAACATGTTAAAGAGGAACAGGTAGAACCAGACAACATTCAAGAGGAATGGGTAGAAACAAAGCAGATTAATGAGGACCAGGTACAACCTGAAAAGATGAAAGAGGAACAAACGGAACCAGAACAAGTCAAAGAGGAACTGTTAGGACCAGAACACATTAAAGAGGAACAGATAGAACCAGAACAGATTAAAGAAGAACTCATGGAACCAGAACACATTAAAGAGGATGAGGTAGATCCAGAACATGTTAAAGAGGAACAGGTAGAATCAGAACATGTTAAAAAGGAACACATAGAATCAGAACAGATTAAAGAACAACTAATGGAACCAGAACACATTAAAGAGGAACTGATAGAACCAGGACGGATTAAAGAGGACCTGATAGAACCAGGACAGATTAAAGTGGAACAAGTAGAACCCAAAAAGATTAAAGAGGAACAGCTAGAACCGGATGAGATTAAAGAGAAACTGTTCATCAGTCAGGAGAGAGAACATGTACAGAAGGTGGAGACCGAAACCATCATGGTGGCTTGTATTCATGAGGAAAATGACACCATCGAACCAGAACCAAACTGTGAACAGCTCCTCTCTCAGAACTTGGTTATATTTGAGAGCCCGGCGGAGGAAAGAAGACAGCGTGAAGACTCTGAATTTCCTAAAAGTGAAGAACCGAAGCCAAAGAAGGCCCGTCTAAACGACAGAAGTCACTGTAGGGGGTCTGACAACGCTCTGATGCCAAAGACTCTCAGGAACCTCAAAACAGGTAAAAAGATTTACCTCTGAATTATCTGTACACTGGTGTGTCCTGAGTAGGGTTGTCACAATTCTAACATTTCAAATCGGATACTGATATCAACAGCTGTTATATTCACTAATGGGCAAGTCTACACCAGTGTTTCCTATTCCTTAAAGGTGAACTGAACTCACCTTTTTGCCAAAAAAGTAGAATAGCAGATTAATTCCTTATTACCTATTGTATTTTTCAACACATAAAAGAAATTTTTAGGCCGTGCGATGGCCAAGCTATAAGCCGATAAACTTTTGCCTCTGGCTGGCAGTGCCAAACAAACCGGAAGTAGTGCAGACGACGCTGCATGATGTCACGAGTGTGACCCTTATCAAAACAACAATGGCAGATGATAGCAGTTCCAGCAGTCAAGAACACCAGAGTTTTCAGAGTGAAGAGGCATTCAGGATCGGTGACAAGACAGAGGAGGATGCAGGAGTGTCAAGTGAACAGGAAGAGAGCGAGGGAGGCATCGAACCGTACAGATTAGAGCCAGAATTTTCGGGGGATTCCGGCACCGACTCAGACCGCAGCAGTGATGGGGAGGAGAGTCGCTTATTGAATACAGAATGGTGAGTCTTTACTTTGGCATGTTTGGGGTGTCAGGATAAGGAAAATTAACAATAAAAAAGAAAGGGAAAAAAAAAACATCAGCATTTTTCCAACTTATTACAGTTATCCCTCACTTATCGCGTTTAATGCGGTCTTCCTTCGCTGGGTATAGGCGCTCGGCAGGGAGCGAAGCTGGGTAAAACGTCTCCACCAATCAGCTTGCGAGATAAAACGTCTCGGCCAATCAGCTTGCGAGATAAAACGTCTCGGCCAATCAGCTTGCGAGATTCCCGAGCGGGCTGGGGAGCCGGGGAGAGCGGGCTCTCCGTGTTGATACCTGATGTTCTAATGTAGTCTCCCTGCCTTCTCATTAGAACATCAGGTATCAACACGGAGAGCCCGCACAGCTCAAAATCTACCTCTCTGACCACCGCTCCACTCCTCTCCGCCCACCTCTTCACCGCTCGGGAATCTCGCAAGCTGTATAGTGGCACTTTTCGCTGTTCTCTTGTGCCTTTTTGTGCAAAATAGTGCTTGTGACGCCCTTGGGGGGGGGGGTGACGCTACTTCGCGGTTTTTCACTTTTCGCGGTCGGTTCTGGTCCCCATTAAACGCGATAAGTGATGGATCACTGTATATCTAGAAACGCATCGCTTCCCGGTCGCTTTTCCTCCCCCTTTCTTTTCTTTCGTCGCCATGACAGCTTTTCTTGGCCACTGAACAGATCTTCCCAGGTGTTGGAAGTGTTTTGTAGTGGACTATCACGACAAAATGCACCAAAAACAACCAGTGTCGACGTACTCGCAATGGTAAACATGAGGACTGGGTCACACTCGTGACGTCATGGGGAACTCCGGCTGCGCTTCGGCGGATTTGTCTGATTTTTCAGGGCGGGAAATTCTAAATCGCGATTTTCTCCAAGATTCCGGGATTTGTGGAGGGGGTGCCAATGATAAATTATCTTTATAATTGTATGTACAGTGATCCCTCACTTATCGCGGTTAATGGGTTCCAGAACCGACCGTGAAAAGTGAAAAACCGCGAAGTAGCGTCACCCCTCATGACGTCATCCATAAATAATATGTACGTTCATTCTCTCACTCTCTCTCTCTCATATGATACGTGTGTGTGTACGTGTACATACATACGTAGATGTAAATAAAGTGTACATAAATATGTTTTTAGAACTCTTTTATTCTTATAACAAGATACGTAACTCAAGATGAAGATGATTTACTTCACAGGTTAATGAGAGCTTTACTGCTCCTCAGGTGACGCCTCATCGTCAGGTGCTAGAAGTGCAGGATCATCGAGGGCAGCTGGAGAAGCTGCAGGAGGCGGCGTAGTGGCTCGACGGGAAGACTATTTCGCACAAAATGGCACAAGAGAACAGCAAAAAGTTCCACGCTGCGAGACTACGTAACACGAGCGATAAAGAGCAATGAATGCGGTCTTCCTTCCTTCATGGGCGCTCGGCAGGGAGAGGAGGTGGGTGAAACGTCTCGGCCAATCAGCTTGCGGGGTGAAACGTCTCGGCCAATCAGCTTGCGAGATTTCCGAGCCGAGAACAGCGAACAGAGAGGTGGATTTTTTGAGTTGTGCGGGCTCTCCGTGTTGATACCTGATGGTCTAATGTAGTCTCCCTGCCTTCTGCTAGCGCCTGCCCGTTATTTCTCAATTTTGAATTTTTGATGAATATTTTTGAAAAATCCGCGATGCACTGAGGGCGCGAAAGGTGAAGCGCGAAGTAGCGAGGGATCACTGTACTATCACCCAGTGCCGTTCAATGCCGTTCAGTTCAGTTCACCTTTAAAGACCTTGGCGTGGTGACAACATATTTTTTTGCGGGGGGGGGGGCAGAAAACACATGACACTGTTGTAACCGGAACAGGTTAATTTTATACTATTTATTTCTTTTTATAAAAAATTTTGCACAGAAACTTTTCACATGGAACTTATTATTTGAAGTGTTGTACAACCAAGGCTTGAATGTTGGAATATTGGGTGAGTTGGGGTCCCACCCAGACATCCTGTGTATGGACTTTTTTACTGGTGTGTCCTTCTCTCCTTCCTCTGCTCTCACCTCTCCTGGACCCTCTGCCTGAGCACTTTCCTCTCTTTGGCTCATCTTGTCTGTCTCATCTTTCCCTTTCTGAGCCCTTTCTAATTCAGGTTTTCTCTCCGTCTATGGTGGTGTACAAACAGGTTAGAAAATACCAAGTGTCACGTTTTGTCTGGCAGGATTATTTTTTGTCATGGTTTACATAAATGACAAAAATATGTGTATTTTTTGTATTTTTATTCTAGTGTTCCTTTTTTTCCATTGAGAAAGTGTAGGGAAGGGAAAAAAACAAACATTCATAATAGTAATTTACTCATGTATACTTAAATTATATAATCAGAGGTGGGTATAGTAGTCAGAAATTCTATTCATGTAAAAGCAATGCTATGAAATTAATAATTAAAATTAGACAACCAAAAATTTCTAGTTGAGTTAAGGGTACAAAGAGCACCCACTTAAAAACTTGAGTAATGACTTCAGTCTTGAAGGTTTGAGGTTTTTCTCCAAAATTTATAACAATTTTCTGATAATTTTCTACTTTTTTCTGTAAATTTATCTAAATTTGCAACCATTTTCCTCAAATTTATAATTTCCTCTTGTAAAATGATGATTTTTTTTCTTGTACATTTGAGACTATTATAAATTTGTGGATTATTTTATGGCCAATTTTTATCTTTTTTTAATTCAGTGCAATCCAACTATTTATAAAGCACTTTAAAAACAACGAGAGCTGACACAAAGTCCTGTACATCAACGATAAATAAAATATAAAAACCTATAAACAATAAAATACAGGTAAAGTACAAAACAGCACAAACAAAACAATAGCCATGCAATAGAGACAATAAGAACAAATAAAATCAATGTCGCAAAGTGGGTCAAAAGCCAGAGATTAAAAATGGGTTTTAAGAGGAGTTTAAAACTGGACAGTGAAGAGGCCTGTCTGATGGACAAAGGCTGATTATTTTAAAATTACAGTTTTTTTTTAATAAATTTGAAACAGAATGTGGCAAAATTTTTATTTTTTTCCTCATAGTTTAAACTTCTGACCAAAATTTTGCAGAGCAGAGCAGAACAATAATTTTAACTGAATTCAAAGAAATATAATTATTAAAATTATATTTAAAGGGTGACTTCCGGGAAGATGGCGGAGAGACATAACGCTTAAACAGAGAGCTCTCCCTAGCCGGATTAAAAATCATCGGTAAATGGCCAACTCGACATAAGCGGATCAATAAACTAAGGGATGAAAACACGAAGGAGCCGGGCACAAGGACAAAAGCAGAGTAAAATTAAAGAATTCCTCTTCAACAACGCAGGAGAAACCGCTGAACACGGGGCCCAAAAAAACGAGGTGACCGCAGCAGAGAAAATGGAAGACACAAAACTCGATACCATGAACACTGGCATCGCCAGTTTGGGAAAAGAGTTGAGAGACTTCAAACGGCAGCTACAACAGGATTTAGCGGCTCTTAAGGAGGAGCTGAAAAAAGAGATTAAGGAAGAAATTATGGGCCTCCGAAGAGAAATGGAGCGCAAGCTAGCAGAAAACATGGAGGAGCTGCGCTCCCAGCGGGCGTGTATGACAGAAGCGCAGGCCCGAATATCAGAGCTGGAAGACTGGAATAGCGAGGCAAGCGAACAGCTGCAGACCCTGACGGCACAAATGCAGAGGATGCAGGAGAAAGTAACCGACTTGGAGAGCAGGTCCAGACGGGGCAATATACGCATCTTCGGGATCCCGGAGGGCATTGAAGGCAACTCGATGACGAAATTCATGGATCAGTTCTTAAAAAAAGAGCTGGAACTGCCCAGCGAAGCGGATCTGCAGATTCAACGAGCGCACAGAGCCTCGGCACAGAACCCGAACCCACGCTCTACACCCAGGTCAGTTGTGGTAAACTTTCTGAAATATGATGTAAAGGAAAGAATCCTGACACGAGCGTGGAAAAAAAGATACGAATCGGCGACAAGCAGATATTCTTTGATCATGACTACCCGGCGGAAATTGTGCAGCAGCGGAAGAAATATGCCAACATTAAAAAAACGCTGAAAGAAAAAAAAATTAGATTCCAAACGCCGCTAACGAAGATGAGGATTCATTGGGAGAACGGCGTAAGAACCTACAACACAGCCAGAGAGGCAGCGCAGGACATGATGGAGCGGGGCCTTGAGGTGTACGTGCCGGAGGAAACGGTAGGAGCAGCGGAGGCCCTGAACGCATCACGACAGCCGGAGTGGAGGCGAGTGAACGGCAAAAGACGGGGGGAGACGTGGCGCAGCGGGCCCAGGAAAGACTACAAGGCTTTCAACTGAAAGCCTAGATTATAACAAAGATTAAGAAAGACACAGAAGAAATGAAGGCCAAGAAGACAAGGTAAAAGAGAAACAGACGGCTAGGAGAGGTTTAAGTGATATTTGTTGGACATTTCTAGACTAATGACTATTTCTTGGATAGTAAATACAGGTCTAGGGAGGGCCCTACACTCGGTGAGGACAATCCCTCCACCCACCAACAGGGACCAGTGGGCAGAAGAAAGGCCCAAAGTACGGAGGTCGAGATTTTTTAATGTGTTTTTATATAAATATGTGTTATTTTTGTTGTTAAAGGGGCTAGGAGCACAAGTTAAAAAAATGGAAAAACATGATTATGGGTAAAAATCTTAAGATAATAACACTAAACGTGAATGGTCTGAACTCACCTGTTAAAAGGGAAAGAATAATAAGAAAATTCAAGAAAGAAAAAGCCAAAATTATATTTATGCAAGAGACACATTTGAGCAAGACAGAACATGTGAAACTAAAGAGATTTGGCTATAAGAACTCCTACTACAGTTCATTTAAGGGAGGAACTAAAAGGGGGGTTATGATACTAATCTCAAATAAAATACAATTTGAATGTGAACAGGAAATCCAGGATAAAGAAGGCAGGTATGTAATAATAAAGGGTAGCATAGATGGAATGCAGATCACATTAGTGAGCATCTATGCCCCACCAGAAAGTGACAAGGGTTTTTTTCAACATCTGTTTGATCTCATAGCAACACACAGTGAAGGAGTCCTAATTTGTGGAGGAGACTTAAATGCTGTCATGGATCATGAAATTGACACAACAAGTGTTAAGAAGACAAAAAAACATGTAACAAAATTCATAAGAACCTCACTGGCAGAAATGGGTATGGTAGACATTTGGAGGGACCTGCACCCACTCGAAAAAGACTATACACATTATTCAGCAGTCCATAAAGTACACTCTAGAATAGATTACTTCCTTATGAATGAAGATGACAGACACAGGGTGAGAAATTGTTGGATTGGAGGGGCAGAAATATCAGATCATAATCCTATATACATGGAAATAAATTTAAACAATAGAAAACGACAAACAACATGGAAACTTAATGTAGGACTGTTAAATGATGATAAAATGAAAGAAAGAATAAAAGTAAACATAAATGAATATATCCAAGAGAATGACAATGAAGAAGTGGACCCAACAATACTATGGGATGCACTAAAAGCCGTGTTAAGAGGTAAATTAATTGTTGAAACAGGAAAAGCAAATAAGACTAAACTGGAAGCATATGAACAAAGATGTGAGAGACTGAGGGAATTAGAACATAAACATCAAAGCACAAATGACCCAAAAATATATCAAGAAATTAAAGAAGAAAAAATAAAGATAAAAGAACCACAAATGGATGAAATTGAAAGGAAAAATAGATATCTAAAGCAAAAATATTATGAAACGGGACCAAAAGCCACAAAACTGCTGGCAAAACGGTTAAGAAAACAACAAACAATGAATAATGTATATAAGATTAAAGACCCCACCACAAATAAAACCACAGTTAACCCAGAAAACATCGAAGAAATATTCCATAATTTCTACCAAGAACTATACTCGCAACCTGAAGAAACAAATACTAAAGATATTAAAAAATTTCTATGCACATTGGACTTGCCATCAATAGGAAATCAACAAAATGAAAAGCTAACAGCAGAAATAACAACACAAGAGATTAGAGATGTGATTAAGTCACTTAAAAACGGTAAATCACCAGGTAGTGATGGATACCCTTCTGAGTTTTATAAACTGTTTATAGAAGAACTCATGCCACAGCTTCTAAAGTCATTTAATTGGACGTTGAACAACAACAAAATACCTCCATCATGGAACGAAGCCATTATTTCAGTCATTTTAAAGCCAGGGAAAGATAGAGAACAATGCGGAAACTATAGGCCAATCTCTTTATTAAATGTGGATTATAAAATATATACAACAATTATATGTAAACGAATAAAGACATTCTTGACGGAATTGATAGAAGATGATCAAACTGGTTTCATAGAGGGACGCCAAACACATGACAATATCAGGAGAACAATACATATAATTAATCAAATACATAAAGAAAAGAAAAGCGCAGTAATAATGAGTTTAGACGCAGAAAAAGCATTTGACAGGGTTAACTGGAAATTCCTATATAGTGTGCTGGAACGCTTTGGATTTAACGAAAAATCAGTACAATGCATAAGGACGCTGTATCAAGAACCTGTGGCAAGAATCAAGATAAACGGTAGCTTAACAGACAAAGTAAATATACAAAGATCAACTAGGCAGGGATGCTGCTTATCGCCCACCTTGTTTGCTCTGTTCATGGAGCCACTGGCTCAAGCGATACGACAAAATAAGAAATTAAAAGGTGTAACAATAAAGGGGGCGGAACACAAGATTGGGCTATTTGCAGACGATATTATAGTTTACCTTGAACAACCAGATGAATCAATAATGGAAATGATGAACTTGATAGAAAATTTTGGAAAATTATCAGGAGACAAGATAAACATAACAAAAACACAAATACTGACATTCCACTATAACCCTCTAAACCAGATAACTGATAAGATCAAACTAAACTGGAAACAAAAAGAAATAAAATACCTTGGAGTGAACATACCTAAAGATCTAAGCAAAATCTATAAAGCAAACTATGATAGGTTGGAACAAGAAATAAAAAAAGATATTGATAGATGGTCAATCTTAAATATGGATCTGAATTCAAAAATTGAGACAGTCAAAATCAGCATACAACCTAGATTACTTTACCTCTTCCAGGCTCTACCAACAGAGATTCCAGATGCCCAATTCTCAAAGTGGGACAGGATGATATCGAGATTTGTTTGGGGAGGTAAAAAACCAAGAGTGAAATATAAAACTCTCCAGTTACCAAAAGAGAAAGGAGGCATGGGCCTACCGAGTCTAAAGGAATATTACTACTCAGCACAAATAAGATATATCATATGTTGGTGCGACGAGGGATATGAGGCAAAATGGAAAGAAATGGAAAAGGAAATTGAGGGACTCCCAGTACAAAGCATAATAGGAGATAAAGATGCATATAAGCAAATCAAACAAATAGACCCAATCACTAAATTTACTTTAGAACTGTGGTATAAAATAGTACAAAAGTATAATATAAAGGAAGACATAAAACTATTGAAATGGGTAGCATTTGACAGTCAGTTTGAACCGGCAAAACAAGATAGGGGATACAAAAATCTGGTGAACAAGGGAATCACAGCATGGGGCAATATCGGAAAAAAAGATCTCGGGAGCTTTGTAAACATCAGGAGAAAATTTAAACTAGAAAGATCGGAATTCTTCAGATATCTGCAGATGAGAGACTATTATATGAAGAAGATTAGGCATAACCTCCAAACAGATGTGAGCGAGATTATACAATTCATTTTAACAAGAATTATTTCAAAGATATATCAGAAACTTATGGCAAACAATCATTCAAGTAACTATATAAAGGAGAAATGGGAGAAAGAGCTCAATTTAAACATAACAGAAGAAAGCTGGCAGGAAATATGGAAAACACAACACACGTCAACAAATTCAAGAACATGGAGGGAATTTGGATGGAAAAACCTGATTTGCTTTTTCATTACACCACAGATTCAAGGAAAGTATACAAATACCCAATCTATATGCTGGAGGGGATGTGGGGCTCAAAATGCAGACCACTCGCATATGTTTTGGAAATGCTGCAAAATCTCATCATTCTGGAAATCTATACATGTGACAATACAGAGGATATTAGGATATAATATACCAATGAACTGTAACTTGATGTACCTATGTGATCTTAAAAGAGACAATGTTATACAGGCTGAGGACAGATATCTAGTTAAAATCTTGTTGATTGCATGTAAAAAAACAATCACAAAAAAATGGCGATCAGAAGTTCTTCCTGACCAAGAGCAATGGACTGACATTATTGAGGACATACGTATGATGGAAAAACTAACATATCGACAAAGAATGCAAGAAGGACTATGGGGAAAAAAATGGCGGAAATGGACACACTACAAAGTGCAACAACGAGACAAATATTGAAAGAATAACCAAAGACGCTGGAAAAACCAGAAGAATTAAGAGATGGAAACTAAAAACTTGATGCTCCAACATTTGTCCCCCCCCCCTTTTTTTTTTTCTCCTTTTTCTTTTTTACTCTAGCCCCTTTGTTTTTTTTAAATGTAGACTGTGATCTGAATGCAATATATATAATGAAAAATGAATAAAAATCTTAAGTTACAAAAAAAAATTATATTTAAAGAAATAAATCAAGTAAAATGACCAAAGATGCAGTTATTTCTGTTATTTTTCTTCATACAGTATTTATAGTTTTTGAGAACTTAAACCAACCAGACAGCAGGAAAAACCTCCCTTATTTTGAATTTCAAATATTGGCACGTTTAGTTTGTCTAAAGGCTACTGATGGATTAAAATCATTGACTTTGTGAATTTCGGTCATCTTAACTTGCCAGGTACTTAATAATGAACATACATTAGTTAGTAAACATACATACATTAGTGAAGTAAATCCTCAGCAGTTCATCAATCACTCTTGCCTTTCCCTGCATTGAATCCTAACAACACCTGTTAGCTCAGTGACTCTTCATTTATTGTTCCCGTTACCAGTGGGTTAAAACCACCATAAATGCCTCCCCTGCTTACATACCTCATGTGCTTTTTTCCGCGTTTAAAGGGCTGATGACACGTTTTTGACTTCATCTAATTTTTCAAGACATGATAAAATATGACGAAATAGGTTGGTCTGTGCAGTTCTAAGTCAAACAGGCTTTTTTTCACGCAACTATCCAACGTTTTCATGAGCGCCACGTCACCAATTGCGTCAGTGGCTGGACCCCCCCACCCCCCACCCCGGCCATGTTGTAACATCATCGACAGAACACAGCGCTTGGCTGCCCATTGCACACACAGGATGGAAGCAGTAGAAAACATCGACCATGGTTCGATGGTTGTAGTCTGGAATTGGTTCATGTAGTCAGGAATATAGTTCCGAAGAATGGGATGACAATGAAGAATCTGGGGTATCAGACCGTATAAGATTGAGCCGTGCCAAGCGGGCATCGTGCCTAGCGAGTCAGACTCAGAGAGTGATAGTCAGCTGTTCATGTTTTGTGTGCATCATCTGCCGTGTTGTCAGCCAGCCAATATTGCCAACACTATCACAACGTGTTAGCCACTTCACACAGCCATGGTTCTGTTGCACCCTTGTAGCGATGTCGGCCCTGAGGCGTAACCGTGGTTAACACATTTTCTCACCATACGTTTGCTGGGCGATGTCAGCCCCGAATGCCTACTGTTAGTTTCTGTGTATTTTTGTAAGTCTTCACCTTTTGGGATCAGTCTTTCTGTTCAATACATGTGCTGTGGTGAATCATGCGCGTAATTCCATTCTTCCTTCCCCTCCTCGTGTGCTCTTATGCAGGGCACAGAGAGGGAGGCTGAAATAACGGGTATTTACATGCAGGGTTCACCACAGCACATTTAATACAGAAAGACAATTCCCAAAAAGATGAAGACGTACAAAAAACACAAACACACTTACTGATGGCGTTCGGGGGCCGGCATCGACCAGAGAACGAATGAGAGGAGACAAAGCCACAGGTGTGCCCCAGAGCCGACATCGTTTCAAGGACGCACGAGAACCACGGCAAACATGGCGTGGCTAATGTTGTGAGAGTGCTGAAAATACTGGCAGACTAACAGCACAGATGACAATACTATGGACCAGCAGTGCGCGACTGGCAAACGGCCGCTAAGTACACGGACTGCTGGTGATGGTGTGATGAGAAGCACCTGGACGAGGACCGGGAAACATGATCAGCCGGAGTTTGAATCAGCTGGTGATAATGAGAGAGGGGACGTGGCTGGACCGGCAAGCGTCAGCATGCGATCACAGAAAGTAGGTCAAAGCTGGGCATCAGTCCATTAATCCTTCCCCTCCTCGTGCGCTCCTCCTGTGTAAAAGTGCACAGGGAGGCTTATGACAGTTGGAGCTGAAGCGTGTGATGTTGTCTTTCTCGGCCTGCTGTTTATCTAAGCCTGCGACACAACGCAAAGGCATAGCCGTAAAATTAAAACAAGAAACCAGAGAAACTGTGAGTTACAAAGCTGCTGTCATTCCTGTCAACAACACCGGAGTCCATTCTGTTGATTACGTCATTGGGGTGCTGCCCTTAATTCGGTGGGCGGCACCGCAGTCCAGTCAGCGGCTGGGTTTTTTTGATGATAACTAGTTTATGCAGACACGGTTGTAAATATTATATTGATCATCGACAATGACTTTTGGGTTTACACAACATGCTAAAAAATGTCAAAATCGTGTCATCAGCCCTTTAAAGTACTTTAATAAGCTCATGCTTCTCTCAGACAGCAACGCTAGAGAGGCACTCTGTCTACAGGCTGGGACGGTCATGTGGGCACCAGCGGGCGGGGCGCTTCTGCACGGATGACAGCCACACGCGTTGTCGTGTGCACGCTTGTGGCACGTCATTCTGTCATATTTTTTTCTTAAATTAATATATCATAGGCGTGGTGGCGTATTTCCAAGGGTAGCGTCCTGACACACAGAAATGTCACCAGAGGAAACCATGAATAATTGTTTTGATGTCTTCCAGTCAGGTTTTTGGCCACATCACAGTACTGAGACAGCTCTAGTTAAGGTCCTTAATGACATTCACTCCAATAAAAATAATGGCAACATTTCAGTCTTGGTTCTACTGGACCTCAGTGCTGCATTCGACATGGTGAACCATAACATCTTACTAGACCGGCTTAAAAACTGGGTGCTACTTTCTGGTACAGCACTTAGCTGGTTTGAGTCCTATTTAAAAGACAGGGACTATTCTGTGTCTCGAGATAACTACAAATCTAAGCGAACAAAAATAACCTTTGGACTTCCCTCAGGTTCCATTTTGGGACCTTTGCTTTTCAACAACTTTATGCTCAAATCATCAACATCTTTTAAGCTCAAATCATTAAACAACAACAAAATATATTACCATAATTATGCAGATGATACACAAATCTACATAACTGTCTCACCGGGAGACTATGGTCCAATTAAAACCCCGATCAAATGCATTGGTCAAATTAAAGAGTGGATGTGTCAGAATTTTCTTTTCAGAATTGAATTTCAGAATTCTTTTCTTTTCAGAATTGTCTTCAGTTTAGTTTTTGTAGCCAAAGAAGAAAGACTGAGTTAGTACTCAGCTTCAGTCAATGATGCTAAAAACCAACAGCCAAGCCAGAAATATGGGTGTAGTTCTGGACTCAGACCTGAATTTTAACAGCCACATTAAGACAGTAGTGAAGTCAGCCTATTATAACTTCGAGAACATAGCGAGGATTAAAGGTCTGATGTCTCAGCAGGATCTAGAAAAACTTGTCTCTACATTTATGTACAGAAATCTGGACTACTGTAATGCTGTCCTCACAGGTCTCCCTAAAAAGTCACATCAGATAACTGCAGTTGGTTCAGAACGGTGCAGCTCAAGTTCTCACTAAGGCCAAGAAAGTGGATCATATAACTCTAGTTCTCAGATCTTTACACTGGCTTCCTGACTGTCAAAGAATAGATTTCAAAATACTGCTGTTGGTTTATAAAGCTATGAATGGTTTTGGGCCAAAATACATTTCAGATCTGCTAGTCCATTATGAACCACCCAGAGCCCTCAGATCATCAGGGTCAGGCCTACTTTCTTTGCCCAGAGTTAGAGCCAAACATGGTGAGGCAGCATTTAGTTTTTATGCCGCTCACATATGGGACGAACTCCCAGAAAGCATCAGGGCTGCTGAAACTCTCAGCTGCTTTAAATCTGTATTAAAAAATCCTATTTGCCATGGCCTATCAGTAGCCTACAATGTACTGTAATTTTTATTTCTGTCGTATTCTGTTTTAGCCTGTTTTTGTTTCTCTTAATTTACTTTTTAATTTGCTTTTGAATTCTTTCATTCATTCATCTTCTTCTGCTTAATCCTTTTCGGGTAGTGGGGGGGCTGGAGCCTATCCCAGCATCTTTGGGCCAGAGGCAGGGTACACCCTGGATAGATCGCCAGTCCATCACAGGGCCAACACAGAGAGACAGACAACCATTCACTCTCACAGTCATACCTAAGAACAATTTAGAATCCCCAGTTTTGATGCCAATTAATCTAACTTGCATGTTTTTTTTTGGTTTGTTTTTTTTTTTGGCATGTGGGAGGAAACCCGAGAAATTCTTGTTTTTGTAAAATATATGTTTAAACTTGAAGGGAGGGTTTGAGGCCCCTCTGATAAAAGGAGTTTAAGGCTCTTTAAAGGGACTGATAAAACCTAAGGCTATTTCTATTAGTCCAAACATTGTCCGTGTTTTTTTTTTCATGTGTAAAAAAAACAAAAGTAACGTAAAGGAGGTTCAAGGCCTTCTATTGTGTAGATTCCTTTTGCAACTTGCTGTAATGCTTTAATGTTTTTATGTAAATCACTTTGAATTGTCTTGTACACGAAATGTTCTATACAAATAAACTTGCTTTGCCTTTCCACCTCTAAACCATCAAAAGGTTGTTTGTCATGTGCTAGCACAGGGCTAACAGGTAGGGTGTCTGACCTGTCATTTTGGGCGTCACCATCGGCAAACAAGTCACAGCATACAGGCTCATCCAGTCTGTCATTAGTCCTGTCCAAGTCATGAACTGTAGGGACATCCGCTGAAACAGTCAACTGGTCTCCAGTGGAGACTGGGAATTAGGAGACCCATGAAACAGTCCTGTCTGTGGGATCACTCTCAGACAGTGCAACAGCTCCTATGTCATCATCATCCAGCAGTGACTCATCCGAAGCGCAAGTGGCCACATCACTGACAGAGGAACCACCATTGTCTGACTCAGCTGGAATAGGCAAGAAGTTGACAGGCATTAGAAGGTTCCAGTGAACCACTTTTTCTTGAGTTCGTACTGCATTCCTGATTCTGAAGGTGTGTGTGTGTTGGCATGGTTGTCCACAACTATGAGTCATAGTCAGCCACCTGCTCATCTAAGAGAAGCGGACCCAGTCATCAAGTAAACAGGAAGTCTACCATCCACAATCAGTGTGGGAACCGAAATGTGACAGTTAAACACCTGCATTCGAAGTTCACAGATACCAGCAGACCTCATTTTCAATCTACCACAACCAACCAAGTCTAGGGATTCTGTCAAACATCAGTTGGAACGGTGCAAAACCAGTGGTCTTGTGAACATTAGCATTGTAGGAGAAGGTGAGAGACTTTAGCAACTGAGGCCACCTGTGTTTAGCTTGTAGTGGAAGGGCTCTTATCATATTACCAAGTGATTAGATTAGATTATTTGTTTATTTGACAGGGACAGTGCAGTAAACATAGACAATTAATCAATGACAATCAATCTGATGTGTTGCACAAAGAGTGTATAGCTATTAGCTAATTTGCAACTCTTGTCCCTGGATGGGCTTTAGAAAGGTGTGTGATTGAACCGTTCTACTGCCCATTGCACATTGGATGAGATGACGTAGTATGTGATTTCTCAACACCAGCAACCAGGAGCATCTCTGTAATCAGACTGCTCTCAAAATTCGCACCCTGGTCTAACTGTAGACCAGAGGAAACCCAAACACACAAAAGAAGTTGTTCCAAGGTTGCTGAGCGACAGCTTTGGCTTACTGGTTTGGACAGAGATAAGCTTGGGCCAGCTTGGTATCATGATCAGTGACCATGCGCACATCCATAGACCTGCTGGAAGAGTCCTCTGCAGACCAGAAATCTATGCAGACTAATTTGAGTGGCCTGGAGGTTGTGACACTCAAGAAGTGCTCTGCCTTCTAGTTCAGGTGGTTTACTGAAAGCACAGTGGTGGCAGCAACGCACATACTCTCTCACTTTTCTTTCCATTCCATGCCAAAAGAATCTCTGTCTTGCCAAGTAGCATGTTCGTCTGGTCTTGGTGACTGGCCTCATTGTGCACACCTTTCAAGACTTTGTCTCTCAGTGTACGTGGTGCCCTTTGTAACAGGATCCTTCGAGACACAGTACAGCATACCCATTTTGACGGTTAGTTTGTCCCAGTGTCTTGAGAAGTCGCAGTGCATCAGATAGTTCATGTGCACGCTCCCGTCTTGATAGTCTCCTCTGATGTTCCACAAACAGAAGCACATGATGGAGACAAGAAACCGTTTGCTGCATTGCCATTAGTTGGTCTCTTTGTAATGGACGCACATCAGATAGCTCACATGGTGCCATCAGCTGAGGCAACAACAAGGCTTGGGGTGGCAGGCATGCTATGTCCAATGACTGCTGTATAACAGCAGACACTGACTGCGTGGAGATGCAGAAAACTGAGGGCAGTGCAAATGGGTCGCTGGGTGCAGCACAGGAATGATGGTGAGGCTGAAGCTTTGACTGCGGGTTACAAGACTGCCTGAAAGCGTGCTGCACCCAGTCAACATTCACAGCATTTGCTTCTTCCACAAGCGCACCATAAGATATGTTGGTGAGGTGATGGCGCATACTCAGCTGCATAAAGGGCTTATGACTGAGAGTGTCTGCCACCACATTCTGAGTACCAGGAATGTACTTTATCTCAAAGTCAAATGGAGCAAGCTTTGCTGCCCATCTCTGCTCACAGGAATCAAGTTTTGGCTTGGCTTATTCAAGATATAGCAACACATCCAAGACCATCACACTTAGCACAGGGGCCCCACAAGGGTGCATGCTCATCCTGCGGCTCTTCACCGTGCTGACCCATGACTGTGCACCAGGCTACAACGCCAACCATATTATCAAGTTTGCAGATGACACAATGGTGGTGGGCCTCATCACCAACAACAAGGAGGCCAACTACAGAAATGAGGTGAGCCAACTGGTCCAGTTGTGGAAGGACAATAATTTCTTTCTGAATGTGGGAAAAACGAAGGTGATTGTGGTTGATTTCAGGAGAGTACACTCACAGCATCCCCCTCTGTTCATCGATGGAGCGGCTGTGGAGAGGTGTGCATTACAAAGTTCCTGGGGGTGCACATCTCTAAGGACCTCTCCTGGTCCAACACCACTACATCACTGGTCAAGAAGGCTCAAACGCACCTCAATTTCCTTCGCAAACTGAAGAGAGCAGGAGCCCCACCCCCCATCATGTGCCTCATTCTACTGGGGCACTGTTGAGAGCAACCTCACCTGCTGCCTCACGGTGTTATATGGAAGCTGCACCGCCTCCTGCCGGAAGACACTACGACATGCAGTGAAAGCAGCCAGCAAGATCATCGGTGCCCCTCTGCCCCCCTCTCGGATTCCCACCTCACCCGCAGAGCCATCAATATTGCAGGTGACACCTCCCACCCCTCACAATCCCTCTTCAGCCCCCTGCCATCCGGGAAAAGGTACCGGAGCCTCCGGGGCCGCTCCATAAGACTGCTAAATAGCTTTATTCATCAGGCCATCAGGACCTTGAACTCTGTCCACTCCCCCCCGCCCTTCACCCCCTGGACCATAACGCACTCACCTGCACAATAACTACCTCAGCTGTTGGCACAGAAAGACTGGCACACCAACAGTAATGCATTTGCTGCTGTATGTCTGCACTTTTCTGCAACCATTTGCACAAATGCCATATCTGCTGCTATCTGTTATTGTAATATTGATCATGTGCAGTCCTATCTGTCTCTGTCTGCACCTACACTACCGCATTGAACTTGGTACTACGAGTATTACTGCTCTACCTTTCTGTATATAAGATTGCTGGGTCTCATCATTTATTGTTTCTTTTTTTGCACTATGGGAGGTCTGGGTCCATCTTTTGTCGCCATTTGCACTATGAGTAGCATTACTGTACATAGACTGCTGTTGTTGTTTTTCCAGCCTTATTCCTTTTCTTTTGATATTGTGCACACCACTGAAGAGCGAGAAGAACACCATTTCAATTCTTCTGTATGTCCTGTACGTATAGTAGTATAGCGATATGTGATTTATAATTATGATCAGGTATAAAGATTATTTAATTTGTATTAATGTATCGGGACCTGAGATTTACTCCGGGTCCACATGCAGAAAAAGTTTATAGTAAACACTCATCGGGGCACCAGCTCACCTCTTTAGTAAGCACTTTTAGTCATCAATTTCACTTTATACCTGTTTAATCACTCAATAAATTAATTAATAATCAGTCTCAAAATTTTAGTGAATTCGATACTGGGGCTTTGAAACCAGACTCAGAATGAAATAAATTTCCAACAGCTTATGATGATTAAAGGACATTGAAATGATTTACATTAACTATTAAATTAAACTTGTAAATGATAGATTAACAATGTGAACTTTTGCAGAACCATGGTGAAAATGTAAGCTGAATTTAGATCAGTTTCAAGTTAATGGATTATGGAAAACTGAATGCAGATTTATGGGGAAAATTAAATTAATTATATGGAAAATTTTGGATTACTCTTAAGAAGATGAAAACGGAATTTTAATGAAAAGAGGAGATGTATTAATTGCTCTTTAATTTTGTATCTGATCAGATACTGAATTATTCTCAAACCTCAGACGTTTTCTTCATCATCATCATCATAGCAGTCTGTCGGGGGTGACAATGACTGTTTCATTTAGGTCTGATCAGATTTCTTCACACATCTGTCCTTCACCCTCCACTGCCTTGAACTCCTGACCTTGTTAATCTGGGCGACGTTCGAGCCGGTATGAGTTGCTTTCTGACTGACCATTTCATGATCAGCAGATGAGTAAAGAATGCAACTCACGTGACCCATGGCTTGGTGGAGATAATTGAGCATCGTAGTCTCCTCGAAGTTTTAATTGTAGATGGCACCCAAAACCATAATATCTTGCCAGCAGATATTCAGACAATGTACGGCAGCTTTCCAGTCTATTGTCACAAGATGAGATTTTGGATGTGTTGATCCCAGTTGGGCTAAGGTACAGCCAAGATTGCGGCGGTGTCTCCTCTTCTCCGTTGCGACGTTGAAGCTTTCATGGATCAGCTCTTCTCCCAAAGGGAATTCGAGAAGAATTACAAAATCTGATCCAATAGCAAAATTAAAAGATTTTTCAACTTGGTACATTGTCTGACCAAAAGTGCTCTTCTACTGGCTCTACTCAGGGGTGTGTGTTGTCACCACTACTCTTCATCCTGTACACAAACATGTGTCGGAGCAGACATGACAACAGACACATTATAAAGTATGCTGATGATTCAGTTATTGTCAGTCTCCTCCAGGATGGTGAGAGTGGCCACGGCCCAGTAGTTGATGATTTTGTTCACTGGTGTGAGGATTCCTACCTGCAGCTGAATACGACAAAAACTAAAGACATGATTATTGACTTTAGGAGGAAAAATCCCAGGCACAAAGTCACCATACTAAAAGGCCAGACCACCGAATGTGTACAATCCTACAAATATCTTGGGACGATTATTGATAGTAATTTAAACTTTGAATAGAACTATGAAAGGGTGTGCAAAAAGGGTCAGCAACATTTGCATTGTTTAAGGAAACTTGCACGCTTCCAAATTGACCGAACCATAATGACAGTGTTTTATCGGGCTTTTATGGAATCTGTTTTATCCTTTTCTTTAATGTCATGGTTTGGTCAGATAAAACTGAAACAGGAAATCCTTGGATCAGGTAGTTAGATGGTCCAGTCGTTTGCTTGGTGAGTCACAGCTGAGCCTGACATCCCTGTACACCAGACAGGTAGAGAGGATTGCTACCTCCATTTTAAATGATGACTCCCACCCTTTGCACTGCCACTTTCAGCTTCTTCCCTCCAGACGGAGGTTTGCTGTCCCAAAAAGTAAAACCCAGTGCTACAAAAACAGCTTTGTTCCTGCTGCTGTCAAAGAGTTGAACAAGTTGTAACAATATATTGCACATAATTTAGTTACCCATTTATTAATTTCATTTTATATTTACTTATTTTTGTAGGATTTTTATTTGGGTTCTAAATATTTTATTGGGCTTTAGACCTTTGAGTTTTTAACCTCTTTGACTAGTCTTTAACCTTTTAATATGACCCTTCTGTCTTATCTCTGTTTTTTCTCATCTCTTTGTCTTATATCCTGATTGATGGAGCCTTGAGTATTTTTATCATGTTTATAGTCAGCTTCATGTGTGCCTGTGTTTGTGTTTATGTTGAATGTAATTGTGGTTTGTAAATATGGATGTCACCAGACTGCAAAACAAATCTGCCTACGGGTACAAATAAAGTAACCTGAACTCTGTGGAGTTGAAATTAGCTTCTAGTATGATGGTCAGTTAAAGGTCTTAAAGGAAAATATATATAAATTAAAAAAAATGGAACGGTGAGTTTAAATAAAGGTTAACAAGGAAAAAGGTATAAAAATAGACGTCTAGGAGTGGGAGTTTGACTCCAAATTAGGATTTGAGCTCAGGAAAGAAAATAATTAATTCCTAGACGTTTAAAGAAAAACATGAAAATACAGAGAAGTTTACACAAATACAATATTCCATGTTCTCTGGTTTGCAGTGTTCGTAGAAAAAGCATATGCGAGAAGTCTCCTTTGTTCTGTGGCAGTGAAGAGATCTCTTCTGCAGAAGTGAAGTCTTTGTTCTCCCGTAGATATCTGCTGTGAAGAAGGAGATGAAAAGAGGGTGTCTCTCCTCTTTATCCCCGGACAACTTTTACGGGCTTCCGGGGATTGGCAGGAGCCCCAGCCAATAGTCTTCCTTCGTGGGCGGGTTTTATGAACTTCAGTCCAATGAACAGGCTTTTGTCTGTAAGGAACCAGTAGAATGAAAGAGCTGGAGCCCAGCATAGGCTGGGTGATGATTGGCTGATACCGGTCCTCACAGCATGACATATTTTAATACTCTGGAGATTCCTTAACCTACTTACTGTATGTATAAAGTCTAAGCTAGCTTTAGTGATTCATGCAACTTTATAACTAGTGCTTTTAAATTAACATGCAAGAATAAACATTCATTTAAGCATTTTAACATGCACATATTTAAAATCAAGGATTAATGTATTTCAAACCCATTACTGATTGGCCACACCGAACATCAGAGTCCATTTGCTTTTCCATGGTGTCCCGAAAAAGAGGATAATCTGAGAATTGAGTTTTGTAACATGAATGCAAGTCATTTCAAGAAGTTCACTGGTTAAATCCAGCATGTCCCGAAGTTGCCAGTAGAGGGCAATGTTGAGCTGTGGATATTTTGTAGTGACCATATGAGGCACTCCACAAAGGTCTGTTCTTTGTCCACGTTTTATTGGCCAATAAAATGTTCAGGAGAAAGTGTATTAGGAGGAATTCCGGAGACTTGTTAAACAAAGGAATGTTAGTTCAGCTGTGGTGCTGTGATGAAAGAGCAGTTCTTGACTGGCCTTTTCCTGGGTGAAACAATGTCTTTAAGCTGAAGAATAATTTTACCGATGAGCCAAAGCAAGATGATGCTACAGTAGTAATGACAAATAAGTCTTTGAAACTTGAATGTGAATATGTTGAGGGATTGTTATCAGTCCACACAGTGAATTGATGGCCTCTCAACCAGTGGCTGAATTTATCACAAACAGCCCATTTGAGTGTTAGAAATTCAAGCCTGTGAGCTGGATAGCAT
Organism: Pholidichthys leucotaenia; assembly: GCA_020510985.1. Taxonomy (NCBI): domain Eukaryota; kingdom Metazoa; phylum Chordata; class Actinopteri; order Cichliformes; family Pholidichthyidae; genus Pholidichthys; species Pholidichthys leucotaenia. Next base: position 43,358,730 of record CM035849.1, read on the forward strand.
GACTGGGTATAGTTTAGTGACTTCTTGCAAATACTATTGGTCATGCAAAGTCATTGCCCTCAGCCAGCTGAAACAGCACAGCACCCAAACCATGAGAAGATGTGTCAACTGACAGCAGGAACGGTCTGCTGAAATCTGGGTGAGCGAAGGTGGCATTCTCCAACAATGCCTGCTTCAGCTTCTTGGATGCTTCACTATATTCTGGTGACCAGTCAGTAGAAGTTAACTTCCTTGTCTCAGATAATTTCTGCTTTCCCTTGGCATGTCTAGGTCTTTTAACACCAGATGTCAAGACAAAGAGTAGCTTGCTAATGCAGGAGTAACCCTCAAAGAAGTGCTGATAGAAGCATCCAACCATCCCCAGGAATGACCATATTTTAGAAGGAGAGGGAGCACCAGTGTCCTCATCCATCAAATCCTTCTCACTCAGATCCACAATGTCTTTGACCTTGTTCGGGTCAGTGGAGATGCCATGTTTACTCATGGTGTGTCCCAGAAATTTGACAAATGGTCACATGAAGTAGCATTTTCTTGGAGCCAGCTTCAAGTTGTGTGCCTCCAACCTCCTAAACACCAACTGAAGCCTCTCCAGTGCCAGTTGTTCAGTGGGGGCAAAAACGAGAATGTCATCAAGGTAACATAGGAGACTCATGAAATTCTGATCCCCAAAGATGGCCATCATAAATCCTCATGAAGGTAGCTGGGCTATTACATAGTTCTTGTGGTAGACGATTGTACTCGTATAGGCCAAATGGAGACGTGAACGTAGTGAGTTTCTTATCCTCCTGATGCACCTCTACATTGTAGTACCCCGATGTTAGGTCCACTGTTGAAAAGAAGGCACTTCCTCACAGGGCAGCCAAGGCATCAGCCTGATGAGGCAAGGGATGTACATCTCTGATGGTGTGTGCGTTTCACCAAAAGAAATCTGTGCAAAGCCAAAGGTCTTCATTTTTCTTCCAAACCAGTATGAGTGGTGATGCATACTTACTCGTGGATTTCCTTATAATTTCACATTCTTCCATCTTGTTCAAAGCAATTCTTAACTTCTCGTAGTGTGAGGGAGAAAGGCGGCGATAGGGCAGTCTGAAAGGTCTGCTGTCAGTCAGCCTCATCTGATGAACAAAGCCCTTGGTTTTCCCACAGTCCAAACTGGCGGGAGAAAACAGTCTCATATTTGACCAACAGATCAACCAACTTTCTCTTCCAGAAAGGGGACAGATGATTAAAGTCAATGTCCTGCAGTCCCAAGTGGTGTAGTATTGAACTGGTAGGTCTGTGTGTATAACACCCTGAGTCAACAGTCAAGCTCTTCTCACCGTTGGTATCATTCTTGTGAACAGTCTTTGTCACACAGCATTTCATGTCTTCTGGCAGGTCATTTTCGTACAAGTAGTCAGTGTGAAAGCTCTGAAGAGCAGCATAGGGAAACACGTCAGCAATTTTACAGTTGCATTTCAAAATCACTGGCTTGTCAGAAGGGTTAATAACTTTTACTGGAACCCATCCGTCACCCCATGATGGTGTCACAGTTTGCCCCACTAAAACTGTTCTTGGTACTGTGCGTGACCCACTTTGATTGACAGTGACTGTGCCATCATCTGACAAGCATGCACTGCTCGGCAACTGGCCCCATACTAGGTGTTCAAGAGTTGGGCTCAAGAGTTACAGCATGTTTCAGTTTGACAGTACCCATCCTCTGTGGGATTTCATCACCTCTCCCATTTCTCCACAGAAGCCAAAAACTGCACTATATCTTCGCTCCTACCAAATGTGTAGCTCTTCTTGAGGCACTTTTAGAGTCCAACCACGTGAAACCTTCAGCTCAAGGATAAGATGCTTTATTACATTACTGCCCAGAGTCATCATTCTGACCATCCACAATCAGTGTGGGAACCGAAATGTGATGCTTAAACACCTGCATTCGAAGTTCACAGATACCAACAGGCCTTGTTTTCAATCCACCACAACCAACCAAAACAACTGATGTTGGGGAAACAGAATCAGAGTTTATAATCTCAGCCTTCTCAAGTTTAGGAACCACCAAAGAGGTCAGTGAGCAGGCCATTGAACCACTGTCCATCATAGCACGGATCTCTACAACTTTTTCAACCAACACATTGGTGTAGAAAAGGCTATCTGTTGCTGTTAATTTCTGTGTTTTGAAACACCTCATTGGAACCAGCAGTCGCTGAAGCACAGAACTGGGAGTAAACTGACTCAAAATGGACATCATCTTGTGGGGACTTGTCAGTTGGCCCATCACTAGTCCTCTCCTCAAGCGGGCCACCTAGTTTCCCTGCTGAGCTGAGATTCAAGACTGTGCAGCAGGTGAATGAGATGCAGGACTAGCAAAGCAATTAACTACCTGATGCCCAGGGCCATAAGACTGGAACCACAGTTTTTTGTTGCAACAATGCAACACCATGTCATGGGTATTACTGTCACAAATGACACACGGGCCCCTGGAGCAGCCACCATTTCTGTGTTTTTGAGACCAAGAATGCTGACAGGACTCTTGATGCAACAAGTGTTTCAGAAGCGTTACACCATGCCCCAGAGACTGGGCTTTGCCTGACAACTGCTTATTGGTGGCTGTTAGTTGCAGGGCTGGAGTAGGAGGACACAATGCAGATCGAGCATGACTGTTAATGATCTTAGCAGCCTAATTAGGATAGCAAGTATTTGTGAAATGGTTAGACTGGAGCTGCTGTAAACGTTTTTTTGGATGTTATTCATCCAGTCACATCTGAACATCGGAAGCAGTCACCTCCTCCAGGGGCCTACAGCTAAACACCATGGACAGTTCTTGATCGGGGCAATATGTAATGAACATCATCATCACTTCTCTTGATGGATTGCCAGGTCTTTTTTCTTCCCTTTTCAGTCTCTGGACAGCAGTGTCAATGACTTTATTCAGCCGTATCCAGTAATCAACAGCTGTCTCAGTGGGTAAAGGTTTTGTATCATAGAAGTCAGCAAGGGGCATGAAAGAACAGAATCACTAAAATGTTGTTTTAGAATGTCAAAAATGGGCTTTGGTCCAGACTAACGTGTGTTTGCTACGCAGCCTAACCTTAACAACATCCCGTGCTCTCCCCTGTAACTTGTTCGAAACCTCCCATGCTTGGTCACCCAACACAATATCTCTCCTTTCCAAAGAAATCTTGACAGATTCTTTCCATTCCAAAATAGACAGTTTGTCACTGCCGTCACCCCTGAAAGGTGGTGGTTTATAACTGAGTTGAGTGACTGTTAAGTTAACTTTAGAGAGGTCAGCAACAGTAGAATGAGCCTCACTCACATTACCAGCAGGAATGGATTTCAGACAAGAGTCGATATTTTCCCCAATACTGATCCCAATTTATTTCACTAAATCACCAATAATGTGCGCTGGTACACTCTGACTCAAAGAACAGGAGGCGGGATCATCAGACTTAACATCTTAAGCACATGTGTATCACCATATTTTATCTGATCCACCTGAATATGATGAGGGGTAGATGTCAAATGTTTGCCATCTCTGAGACCACCAAGAATATGTGATGGGCCAGACCACAACTTCTGACCTTGACCAAAGCCAGACACATTTGACTCATCCATTGTCGATGTCAAGTGCTATCACTCTTGTGAGGTTTGACCAGCAGTTTCCCCCACTTGAACGGGATGCTTGCTTCGGAAGATAGAACTGGAAATCACTCAGTGACCAAGACTCAGCTTTTCCTTTTCTTTCCTTTTATTTTTTGTAAAGTCATCAAGGCCAAGCACAGGCCAAGCACAGGCACAGGTGAAGAACCTTTAAATACAACACAAATAAAGGGTCAAGGAGAATGTAACCCAAGAACCCGTAATAAATCAACATAACCCAAAATCAAATACTCAGTTTTTAAATTACTAAAACCCAATCTTGAAACAAATAGAAAATACTCACATCTAAAGCACCCCAAATACTAAACACATCTTAAAACACTGTTCAATAATGATTTTTAACCTTACAACTTTAACAGCTTTTAACTTTTAAACTCTTAAAATACACTCCATTTTAACTACTTTTAAACCCACATGATTTTATAAATATATGACATTTTAACTTACATTTCAAACACACAATTTTTTAACACATCACATTTAACCTAAACTTAATCAAATTGCTTTTCAAATGCAGCTGCAAAGACATATCACAAATGGATGCTCACCGGCTCCTTCTTCCTTGCTTGAAACAAGCTTTAGTCCTGCAGTCTTTTCCAAAGTCCAAACTCTCCAACCATTTCTCTCACACACTGCTTACTCACCACTGCCCTATGAGTAACTACCTCCAAGCTCCCTTAATCAGCAGATCATTCTCACCTGGTGCAATCAACCAACTGCTCTCAGGCTGGGAAACACACCCAGATCTAAAGCACTCAGTTAGAGAGGGTGTGGCCTGCAGCTCAGCTCAACAGTCGATGAAAAGTGTAATAAAGAAAATAAATATGTCCAGGGAAAGAAATGAAAACAAATATTTCACCCACAAACTTGGAAAAAAAAAATATCTCTGTAAATGAAAGCCAAATAGGTAAATTAAAAAAAACCTCATGGATCGTCACCATATCGCGGTGGGGGGTTTGTGTGTCTGAGTGATCCCAGGAGCTATGCTGTCTGGGGCAATTTACCTCTAGTAGGGTCTCCCAAGACAAACTGGTCCTGGGTGAAGGGCCAGACTAAGAGTGACCCAATAGACTCTGATGATTAATAAAAAAAAAAAGGATTCAGTGTATTTCGCCCAGTATGGGGCTACTGGGGCCTCGCCCTGGAGCCAGGCCTGGGGAAGGAGCTTAATGGCGAGCGCCTGGTGGCTGGGTTTCTGCCCATGTGACCCGGCCGGGCTCAGCGCAAAGGAGTTACATGGGTCCGCCCTCCAGTGGGCTCACCACCTACGGGAGTGCTGTACAGGAGTGCTATGCGGATTAGGTGGCAGACAGAGGCAGAGATGTTCGTGGTCTGATCCCTCGCTTTTGAAATTGGCTTTTGGAATGTGGAACGTCATCTCTCTGGTGGGGAAGGAGCCTGGGCTGGTGCACGAGGTTGAGAGATACCGGCTAGCTATAGTTGGGCTCACCTCAGTGCACAGCTCCGGTTCTGGAACCAGTTTCCTGGAAAGGGGCTGGAGCTTGGCTTACTCTGGAGTTGCCTCAAGTGAGAGGCAATGGGCAGGGGTGGGTATTCTTACATCCCCCTGCCTTGCTGCCTTGAAATTGGAGTTCTCTCCATTGTGCGAAAGGGTAGTTTCCCTGCGCCTTCGGGTTGAGAAACAGGTCCTGACCATCATTTGTGCCTATGCACCAAATGATGGTTCAGAGTCCCCACCCTTTTTGGAGTCTCTGACTGGGTTTCTGGAGAGTGCTTCTCATGGGGACTCCATTGTCCTACTGGGGGACTTCAGTGCACACATGGGCAATGACGGTGAAACCTGGAGGAGTGAGTGGGAGGAACGGCCTGCCTGATCTGAACCCGAGTGGTGTTCAGTTACTGGACTTCTGTGCCAACCACAGTTTGTCCATAATGAATACCATGTTCAAACTATTAAATAACAATCCCCTAATTGTTAAAAGTCTTGAATCATATGCTATACTATGGGGAACCCATGCTGTGATATTCATCTCAGACTAGAAGGAAGGGAGAGGCAGTAAATTCCTCTGCCGGAACAGCATGGGGGATTAAGCAACTGGGGGACAATAGGAATTGTGATGGGAGAATGTATTGTGATGCAAGACCTCAGGCAGCAGCATTAAGCAACTGGGGGACAATAGGAATTGTGATGCGAGAATGTATTGTGATGCAAGACCTCAGGCAACAGGAGGAGTGAGTGTTGTAATATAAAGGAGAGACCCTGCAGCATGAGGTCAATGCTTTTTCTGATTCTGAGAGATGTGAGAGAGTGAATAAAGTTCGTCTGCTTGGATTGCTTTGCCTGATTATTCCTCTCTCCACACTGGTGACCCTTGACGAATAATGGAACACGAGGCAAACATCCCGGAGATGACCCAGACAGGAAGCCCCAGCAACGCGTGTGCCGTTTCGGTCAAACTACCAGACTTTTGGCTGCACGACCCAAAGTCTTGGTTCCTCCACACCGAGGCCCAGTTCGCGCTCTGGGGAATAACGGCAGATGACACCAGATATTACTATGTTGTTGCAGCGCTGGACACTTGCACGACTCAGCAAGTAGTGAGCCTGCTCCAAGAGCCCCCAGCCTGCGACAAATACCGGGCTCTCAAAGCTGTGCTGACCCGACGCTACACGCTCTCGGACTGCGAGAGAGCAGAGAGGCGCCTGACGCACTCCGAGTTAGGAGATGGGTCAGCGGTCGAACTGATGGAGGAGATGTTGGCGTTGATGGGCACGGACGAAGGGCATTTTCTTTTTGCCCACCTTTTCCTCCGGAACCTCCCAACGTTGGCCAGAGCGGTCCTTGGCAACTTGCCGTTGCTGGCCGTGCATGACTACCATATGCTAGCCCAGGAGGCAGATCGGATCATCCCCACCACCAGAGCCCTCACAGTGAACGCAGCGGCATCGGAACCCAGCGAGACGGCCAGCGGAAGCGAGGAGCCAGCGATGGTAGCGGCAGCAGGGGCCAGGAAGTACCAGAGAGACACGCTCAGCTCCTACCACCACCATTTTGGAGAGGACGCACGCCAATGCATGCCACCGTGCCACTTCAAGCATTCAGGAAAACGCCAAGGCCGGCAGTCGGTAGCAGCTGCGACCGCCAGTGAAGAAAGCAAGCTGCTCTACATGACAGACTCGCGCTTGGGGAGACGGTTCCTCTTGGACTCTGGTTCCCAAAAGAGCCTCATCCTGCCGTCCTACGCCGACCGGCTAGCGGGTGCTAGCGGCCCCAAGCTGACAGCCGCAAACGGCTCGGATATTGAGACTTTTGGTGAAAAGACACTGACTGTATCCCTACACGGCCGTACGTACCAGTGGACATTCGTCATAGCGGCATGCAGTTTTCCAATCTTAGGCGCTGATTTTCTGTGTGCACACGGACTACTAGTCGATGTTACCAACAGACGCCTGATTAATGCAATGTCTTTTGATTCCTTCCCCTGTACAGCTCGAGGAGCCGGGCCAACAATGCTAGCCAACGTCACAGCTCCAGGTGGTAAGTTCCACACACTGCTCACCCAGTTCCCAGCACTTACGGACCCGATGTTTTCGGCGGCCATCACTAAACACGGGGTGGAGCACTTTATTCCCACCGCCAGGCCTCCCGTTTTCGCACCACCTCAGCGCCTGGACACAGCTAAACTGGCCATAGTGCGCGAGGAGTTCACCAACTTGGAAAGGCTGGGCATCATCAGGCGCTCAAACAGCCCATGGGCATCCCCACTACATACAGTATGGTCCCTAAGGCCGAGGGATCGTGGCGACCTTGCGGAGATTTCCACAGATTAAACAACGCCACAGCGCACGACCGCTACCCGATCCCCCATATTCAGGATTTTTCCATTCATCTTGCCGGGGCACGTTATTTTTTCTAAGATAGACCTGGTCTGGGGTTACCACCAGGTCCTGGTGCGCGCGGAGGACATACCTAAAACAGCAGTAATGACCCTATTTTGTCTTTTTGAGTTTTTACGCATGCCTTTCGGATTAAAAGGCGCGGCACAGACATTCCAACGCATGATGGATGCGGTGTTGCGCGATCTGCTGTTTGTGTTTGTCTACGTGGATGACATCCTGGTGGCAAGCGCGTCCGAGGACGAACACGTAACCCACCTCAGGATGGTTTTCCGGAGGTTAGAGGAACACGGGTTAATCAACCCAGCGAAATGCCAGTTCGGCGTGACGGGGATCGATTTTTTGGGACACCGCATCTCACCGGAGGGAGCGATACCCTTGCCGGACAAGGTGCTGCAGTAGCGAATTTTCCCGGCCTCAGACGGTCAGGGTGCTGCAGGAGTTTTTGGGGATGGTTAACTTTTATAACCGTTTCCTCCCCCGCGCAGCCCGGCTCATGCAGCCATTGTACGCCGCACTCAAGAAATGGAAACCGGTGGACAGAGTCGACTGGACTCCTGAGCGGGAGCAGGCACTCTCTGAAGTTAAAACAGCCCTGGCAAACGCCGCACTGCTGGCGCACCCGGACCCGGCAGCTCGGATAGCGCTCACTACCGACGCCTCGGACGTGGCCATAGGAGCCGTCGTGGAGCAATGCGTTGCTGGTTTTTGGCAGCTGCTCGCCTTTTTTAGCAGGTCTTTGCGCGACAGTGAGCGTAAATACAGCACGTTCGACAGAGAGTTACTGGCTCTCCACCTGGCCATACGCCACTTCCAGTTCTGGCTGGAAAGGTGCAGCTTCACTGCATTTGTGGACCACAAGCCGCTAACGTTTGCGATGGCCAAGGTTTCGGAACCATGGTCGGGCCGGCAGCAGAGACAGCTGGCCGCGATCTCGGAGTTTACGACCAATATTCAGCATGTGGCCGGGAAACTGAATGTGGTGGCGAACTGCGTCTCGCGCGCAGTAGTGGCCCCAGTCTACGTAGGGATAGATTACACGGCCATGGCCACAGAGCAGATTGGTGATGCGGACGTGTGCGTACTCCAGTCTGGACCAACAGGGTTAAGGCTGGAGAGCAGAGTACTGCAAGACGGGCCCCCCTCCTAATCTTTGACGTCTCCACAGGACGCCTGTGCTTTGTGGTCCCATGTGCTTGGTGCCGCCATGATTTTGAGTCCGTTCACACCCTGGTGCACCCAGGAGTGCGTGCTTCGGTCAAAATGGTGGGAGCAAAGTTCGTATGGCCAGGCCTGCGCAAACAGGTGAAAGAGTGGGCGGCAGCTTGCGTAGCGTGCCAATGAGCCAAAGTGCACAGGCACACAAAGGCCCCTTTGGAGCCGTTCCGTATCCCGGCTAAAAGGTTCAACCACGTTCAGGTGGACCTCGTGGGCCCCCTCCCGCCATCGCAGGGGTTCATGCACCTCCTGACAGTGGTGGATCGCACCACATGATGGCCAGAAGCAGTCCCGCTAGCTTCCACCGTGAAAGCAGCGCTCAAGCTTCGCTTACGGATGCAAATTGGGTGGACCAGTTGCCGTGGGTTCTATTAGGGTTGCGTTCCGCACCAAAAGAGGATTTGGAGGCTTCCCCAGCAGAGCTGTTTTTTTTCTCAGCCGCTGCAGCTCCCCGGGGAATTTTTGCCAGATAACCCCGCGTCAAACGCCCATCCATCCCCGCGTTCACGGCATAGCGCAAACGCAGGCACGCTACCGGGCCTGGTCCACCACTGTTTTCCACGCGCTTTTGTGCCAAAAACTTTGAAGGACGCTGCGTTCGTGTTTGTCAGACACAATGCCCACCAGCCCCCATTGCGCCCACCCTACGATGGCCTGTTGAGAGTCCTGGAACCAGGGGACAAACATTTTGTGTTAGACTTGGGGGGTCGCCGGGAGAAAATCTGTATAGACAGGCTTAAGCCCGCCTTTGTGGTGGCAGACGAGCAGGTGATGTTGGCTCGAGCTCCTCGTCGTGGAAGACCCCCACTGAGAACTCCCCAGGTAAACGATTCATCAGAGCAGTCACACGAGCATGCTGAATGCCCCCCTCCATTGTCCACCCACAGACGGACACCCCCCCAGGAACCCCCCACCGGCATAGCAGACCGCGGAGCCAAAGACCCCTCGTTACAGCAGATATGGGAGGAGGCTGAAGCCGAAAGGACGTGAGAGTTAACGCTCAGTTAGAGACTTTGGGGGGGAGCGTTATGGGGAACCCATGCTGTGATATTCATCTCAGACTGGAAGGAAGGGAGAGGCAGTAAATTCCTCTGTTGGATCAGCATGGGGGATTAAGCAACTGGGGGACAATAGGAATTGTGATGGGAGAATGTATTGTGATGCAAGACCTCAGGCAGCAGCATTAAGCAACTGGGGGACAATAGGAATTGTGATGCGAGAATGTATTGTGACGCAAGACCTCAGGCAGCAGTGGGAGTGAGTGTTGTAATATAAAGGAGAGACCCTGCAGCATGTGGTCAATGCTTTTTCTGATTCTGAGAGATGTGAGAGAGTGAATAAAGTTCGTCTGCTTGGAATGCTTTGCCTGATTATTCCTCTCTCCACAATACGATATTATTTATGGGTCTTTACCTTCATAATGTGCAGATATGTAGGTTGAAAAATGTTGCTTGAAGATGAGCCTGCTTCTTCATGTTCCTCTTGAAGTTCTTCACTAGTGATCGTTGCTTCTCGCTTTTTTGTCAGCAGTTCTGAGACTTCCTAAATGAAATACTTAATTGCAATATGACACAGTCTTAAGCAGGAACATTGCAATTAAAAAAAATAATAAAATTGTGTTTAATGAAATAAATTAACTTAAATGACTAAGGATGCCGTTATTTCGGTTATAATATTTCTTTATATTTATAGTTCTTTTTTTTTTTTTTTTAGAAATTTCCTCATCACCCAGACAGCAGGAAAAACCTCCCTTATTTTGAAATCAAATGTTGATACCTTTAGTTTGTCTGAAGGCTGCTGACGGATTAAAGTCATTGACTTCATGAATTTCGGTCAAATTAACCTGCCAGGTACATAATAGGGAACTGTAGCAGACTCTGAAGACATAATTCACCACAATATGTGTTCAGTACAGAATGATCTGTTTAGGCAGTTATAGTTGTGCTCTCAGGCTTTCTCAATGGGCACCTCTCTAGGCAGCCAACGGCACACCTGTTCGTGTGAGAAAAGAGAGAATTTGCCAGCCTCTTCATTCCTACAGAACATAACTTAATATTGTAGCGGCTGGTGAAATATATCCTCAGCAATTCATCAGTCCCCCTTGCCTTTCCCTTCATATGAAGCTGGCTACATATGAATTCTAACCACATCTCTTCGCTAAGCGACTCTTCCATTATTGCTCCTGTTTCAAGCGGGTTAAAACCACGATAAATGCCAGTGCTTACATACCTCTTAGGATTTTTTTTTCTGCATTTAAAGTACTTAAATGTTTTTTGTAAATCTGTCGGACAGTCACGCTTAGCGAGACACTGTTTGCTGACTGACTGGAAAACTCGTGTGAGCGGGGCGCTTCTGACCTCCACGCGAAAGACGGCCACGCACGTTGTTCGTGTGCTCGCTTGCAGGAAGTCATTGCTTCGTATATTTTTCTTAATAAATTCATATCGCCTCGGTGTGGCGGTAAAATTTCTGGCGAGGCGGGCCACCACCAAGAAATGTTACCAGAGGAAACCCTGGGTTAATAATCAATTAGCCCTTAGCTTGGTGTTCAGCCTCTTTCTTCTTCTCTTTCCACACCTGCCCTATGTGTCGTTTCAGTGGGAGCTTGGTGAACTCTCTATCTGAAAGAGATTGTTGGCGCTGTTATCCAGAGTGCTGTAATTGCTGTCCATAACTATTAGCAACTCATGCTATACTGCATACACTTTTTTTTTTTATTTTTTTTTTAGCTTTTATCACTGATTACTTAGAACCAGAGTTTTGGTCGAAAGGTAGAGCATCCGTCCCCACGATCCAGGAAGTCTTGGGTTCAAGCCCCAGCCGGGTCATACCAAAGACATATAAAATGGTAATTCCTGACTTGAAGCTTAGTGCCCAGTGTAATACTGTAGAATTTGTGGTGGTGGTTGGGGGGGGGGGGGGGTTGATTAACCAGCCACAGGGCGCGCACAAGCCAGTGTACTTCCTATGCCGGTCCCAAGCCCGGATAAATGGGAAGGGTTGCATAAGGAAGGGCAATTGGTGTGTTAAAAAAAAAAAAATTAAATCCTTGCTTAATCAATATGCTGATTATCATAATATCAGGTGATGGTACACTGTGGCGACCCCAAAAGAGAAGAGAGAGAGAGAGAGATATCACTAGTTATTTGCATTTATCATAAATATTGTCATGGATGGCCCTCGCGAGCATGATGAGACGCCACAAGTCACCAGTGAGTTTGCACAGTTTATTGATGAACAGAAAAGGGACAAAATAACGAGCCACGGGGGGCTAAAACACACTACAAAGAACTCAGTCAATAACAAGGGAAAATGGATACATAAGGAGATGCACTTATGAATAAAGGAGGAACAGCGGGATGCTCAAATAACGTCAGACCATGGAGAGGTTTTTGACGAGACTGCCGCACATTCCGCTCCCAACTGCCCTCTTAAGTAAGGGGCAGCTGATGAAATGAAATGTAGATCAGCTGGCAGCTCTGACAGCTGGGAGCCTCTCCGAGCGTTGTCACAATAAAAGCTCGGAGAGCAAAAGGGCCACACAGCCGTCAGATAGGTGAAGATAATGCATGGCTTGAGCGCGGACGGGTTCGGCACTCGAACCATGACAGATATGTCTTGAGTTTTATTATGTTAATAAAGATCATTAATGTCTATCTTCTTTTCCACAGAGTTTGAAGCAGTGGTCCTCCACCAGCTCAGGCAGCATGGTGTCACCCAGCAACTGAAAATAAAGTTGAAGCGTTAATCACCAGTTAACACTTCATTTAACACTGATAATTTTACTGATCACAATTAATTGCGGTTATTCAAAAATACAAACATGGGTTTTTGGCCTCATTGACTTTCCGAACTTACGGCCCACGGCCATCACGGTTTGGGATGTCAGGAAGTAGTATAGCATGCAGTAGATTTCAGCCTGGGATGGAGGCCTCAATGAAATGGAAATAAAGAAGGGGGTATTCTGAACAGGGCTGGCGATCTGTCCAGGGTGTACCCTGCCTCTCGCCCAGAGATGCTGGCATAGAGGATACTCTCCTTTATAGTTGATTTTAATTAAATCAAAGTGATTTTATGTCAGATAGGGCTGCAACTAACGATTATTTTGTTAGTCGACTAACGATTATTTTTTCGATTATTCGACTAATCGTGGTTACTTTTCTCATGTCCACCATCTCTGCTTCCTGTTGGGGCTGTACTGCATGTTTTACCTCACCTGCTGTTTAAGCCTTCACACCTGTGAAAATCACCTTGTTGTCAGTCCCTGCTTTAATATAACATTTTATAAGCAGTTTCCAGAGCTAAATACAAAAAACCAGAAAGCTGTATTAATTATCGAGGGCCTACCCCAAACAATCATGAACAATGACCCATCCATGAAACCACAACTATGTATATTTTCCATAATCCTTGGGCCATTTTACTCAATTGTGTGTTTAATTGTGTGTTCTGCACCGTTAGGTACATACAGTGGGGCAAAAAAGTATTTAGTCAGCCACCAATTGTGCAAGTTCTCCCACTGAAAAGATGAGAGAGGTCTCCAGTTTTCATCAAAGGTATACTTCAACTATGAGAGACAAAATGAGAAAAAAAAAATCCAGAAAATCACATTGAAGGATTTTTAATGAATTAATTGGTAAATTCCTCAGTAAAATAAGTATTTGGTCACCTACAAACAAGCAAGATTTCTGGCTCTCACAGACCTGTAACTTCTTCTTTAAGAGGCTCCTCTGTCCTCCACTCGTTACCTGTATTAATGGCACCTGTTTGAACTCGTTATCAGTATAAAAGACACCTGTCCACAACCTCAAACAGTCAGACTCCAAACTCCACTATGGCCAAGACCAAAGAGCTGTCAAAGGACACCAGAAACAAAATTGTAGACCTGCACCAGGCTGGGAAGACTGAATCTGCAATAGGTAAGCAGCTTGGTGTGAAGAAATCAACTGTGGGAGCAATTATTAGAAAATGGAAGACATACAAAACCACTGATAATCTCCCTCGATCTGGGGCTCCACGCAAGATCTCAACCCCATGAGGTCAAAATGGTCACGAGAATGGTGAGCAAAAATCCCAGAACCACACGGGGGGACCTAGTGAATGACCTGCAGAGAGCTGGGACCAAAGTAACAAAGGCTACCATCAGTAACACACTACGCCGCCAGGGATTCAAATCCTGCAGTGCCAGACGTGTCCCCCTACTTAAGCCAGTACATGTCCAGGCCCGTCTGTAGTTTGCTAGAGAGCATTTGGATGATCCAGAAGAGGATTGGGAGAATGTCATATGGTCAGATGAAACCAAAATAGAACTTTTTGGTAAAAACTCAACTTGTCGTGTTTGGAGGAGAAAGAACACCATACCTACTGTGAAGCATGGGGGTGAAAACATTATACTTTGGGGCTGTTTTTCTGCAAAGGGACCAGGACGACTGATCCGTGTAAAGGAAAGGATTAATGGGGCCATGTATCGTGAGATTTTGAGTGAAAACCTCCTTCCATTAGCAAGGGCATTGAAGATGAAACGTGGCTGGGTCTTTCAGCATGACAATGATCCCAAACATACCGCCCGGGCAACAAAGGAGTAGCTTCGTAAGAAGCATTTCAAGGTCCTGGAGTGGCCTAGCCAGTCTCCAGATCTCAACCCCATAGAAAATCTTTGGAGGGAGTTGAAAGTTCGTGTTGCCCAGCGACAGCCCCAAAACATCACTGCTCTAGAGGAAATCTGCATGGAGGAATGGGCCAAAATACCAGCAACAGTGTGTGAAAACCTTGTGAAGACTTAAAGAAAACGTTTGACCTCTGTCATTGCCAACGAAGGGTATATAACAAAGTATTGAGATGAACTTTTGGGATTGACCAAATACTTATTTCACCGAGGAATTTACCAATTAATTCATTAAAAATCCTTCAATGTGATTTTCTGGATTTTTTTTTCTCATTCTGTCTCTCATAGTTGAGGTATACCTATGATGAAAATTGGAGACCTCTCTCATCTTTTAAGTGGGAGAACTTGCACAATTGGTGGCTGACTAAATACTTTTTTTCCCCACTGTAGTTCCACCTGCGTAGCCACTACCATACGTGTGTATATTTCCATAATCCTGGGCCCTTTTTTATATTTACCTCCGCCAGGCCGAAAAGGCCAGGAGGAGGTTATGTTTTTGCCAGGGTTTGTGTGTTTGTCTGTTTGTCTGTCTGTTTGTCTGTTGGTTAGCAAGATAACTCAAAAAGTCTTGGACGGATTTGCATGAAACTTTCAGGCGTTGTTGGAAATGGTACAAGGAAGAACTGATTAAATTTTGGGGGTGATCCGGTTCACCGTCTGGATACAGGAATTTTTTTAAAGCATTTTTCAACACTGTGACATAGGGCCATTTTCAACATGTGCGCAGGCGCAATGGAGGCCGCTGGGCGTTGTGTCTGACCAACACAAACTCCGCCTTCTCCAACGTTTTAGCCACAAAAGCATGCGGAAAACACTGCTGCCCTCAGACCCCCAGCGTGCCTGTGCCAGCCATAGGCGCTGCGCACATTGCGCTGGTCGTCGTGTCTGACCAACACAAACTCCGCGTTCTTCAACGTTTTAGGCACAAAAGCACGCGGAAAACACTGCTGGCCTGGGCCCGCCAGAGTGCCTGTTTTTGCGCCACGCTGCAAAACCTGACACGGCCACCTGTCCGCCGCCCCATTATTTGCCACAAATTCCCCGCCCAGCTATAGGCGCTGCGTAAAAACGACCTCTCTGCCGGGGAAGACTCTAAATTCTGTTTTGCCGCGGAGCGCAACCCCAATATAATATAAAACCCACGGCAACCTGTCTAACCAATCTGCATCCGTCAGTGGAGGAGATGGACACACCAACACTTCAGTTTATTACCTCCGCCAAGGAGGCAATGCTTTTACAACCGTAAAACGGAGCTATAAGGGACGGCGGGGTAATATGGGACACTTTTCTAAATGTAATTCTGCTTTTTTAATTTTGCTTCCGCCTAGATTTGATGAAGGATTCATGGATATTTGACAATAACAACACAACTCAGCGTCCTGCTCAAAATAAAAAAAGCAGAATTACATTTAAAACATTTCCCACAAAAGTGTCCCTTATTAACCCGCCGTCCCTTACAGCCCCGTTTTACACTACTGAACCACTAATCCTGTCACTATCACATTGATTGTCATTCATTAATTGTCTGTTTATTGCACTGTCCATGTCAAATAAACAAATAATCATTGTGAATCCAATTGCTACTCATATCTTTTCATGCTCAGGGAATCTGAAAACATACACACAAACACTGTATGGGGGGAACTGTGCCGCTTGGCGGAGGTCTGCGCTCTCCGAGTGCTTTTCTAGTTTTACTTTTATTTCAGTCATGTGTTTAATCGTGTGTTCTGTAACCGTGTTTTTATCTATTCCTTCTCTCTTACTTTATTGCACAGTAGTCTGGTAGAGTGTGCACAGTTTCGTTGTACTGTACAAGTGTACAATGACAATAAAGTCTAATCTATTCTATCACAAGTTTAAGGTTGTATGTCAGTTTATCATAGACAGCATAATGCCTAATGTCAATTAAACAATTGATTAAATATCTTACAACTGACTTATCTGCTCCAACTCTCAAACTAACATTAGGTGGAAGTTTTCTATAAGTGTATTTTTTAACAATATAATTCATAACGGTAAACCTTCACATTCAATATTCACTGGACTTAAGAGTGATATTTCAAGCCGTTTGATTTCATTTTGATGATTATGGTTGTAGGTTTTTATTTATTAAATTACAAACTGGGATATTCTAATTAACCCAGATGCACTAATATTTAGAATGAAGGCTAATATTAATGAAGATGAAAAAGAGATGGTGACTCCTGTAATTCAGTCATTTACTGCATTCAGCAACACGTTAGCCATGACTTAAACAGCTCAGCCTTCAGCAACCAGAGAGCTAATTGTCAAACAGGTAAGCTAACATAAACAGCACGTACTAACAGAATTGTCATTTTTCTAAAGCTTGAAAGAGCTGGCCATTGAAAATAAGCGGCGCTAACTTTGTTTATTCACTAAAACTTATCAAGCAGAAGCAGCCGTTAATGTTGCAGCTCCTGGCTGCCGTCATTTCAGATGCTCATGCATCACTGTAGTGCTGCCATGATCCGTGTTTATCCTTCCGCTTTGCCATGCTCAGTGCCGTAGGGCCTTGTTGTGCTCCTCTTCTTCTTCGCTGGAAATTGTTCACACATGCCAGACAACAGAGGCACTACTGCCCACAGCAGTTCCGGTCGTGCATTGCAGTTACAACTGAACATTTCCGTGGCATGCATATAAACTTCATAATTAAATGATTTGTCGACAATAAAAATCCTTGTCGACAAATTTTTATTGTCGACGTTATCAACAACATCGACTAATCGTTTCAGCCCTAATGTCAGATGTGCTGAGAACAGAAGACGTGTTAAAGAGAGGGGGCCAGTTGTGTCTGCTGTGACACCTGAGGTCCATTGTTTTGATTTCAGCTGCTTAAAAAATGGTGAATATTTACTTAACACTACAAGAGTAAAGTTGGATACTGAATTGTGTAGTAAGTAATGTTGCAGTGAGGTCAGTATGCCCTGGCTATCTGTTACGCACATGCAGTACGTCTGAGGTTTTTGTTGAAAATATTTTGGGTAGTATTTATTATAATTTTGACATGTTGAAATAATAATACTAAACCTGCAGTTGCAGAAAGTAAGCCTATTTATCCACTCCATGTTAATAAGAGTATGAAAACTTGACAAAAATGACAAATTTAGTGTACATTTTTATAGCAGAAAATGTGATTAAATGTGGTTAATCATGAGTTAACTGTGAATTTTGAAAGATCATGATTAAAACTTTATATCCTCTGACACCACTAATTAAAACATAATATGTAATCTTCATAACAGTAAAATGGGCCAATAAGGGGTTAAGGTCTTCAAGCTAATTTGCTGTTTGATTACAAATTGGATTGACCAATGCTGAGCTAAGGGAGAATGTGGCTAAAATATATTCGGCTGCTTCTCTACAGTCTGATCCCCAATCGTCCTGTGCAAATCCATAAAACAGTCGCCAACCAATGACAATACCATAAACAATAATAATATCCAGTGAAATCAATAAAAACATCCAAACACCAGAATAAACGGTAGCATGCATTACCAGGATGAGTTATTTTAGAAAGACTTCTAAAAGAATAGCCTAACCTGCTAAATGTTGTCTTAGCATTTTTCTTGTCCGTTTTCCCTCCAGATGCTCCCCAGCACCATGAATACAAGGAAGAGGTTCTTGTGGAGAACTGCAGTCTGGACCAGGAGGACCAAGATGATGTTCAGATCAGAGAGGAAGAGCAGCTTGTTCTGAAGCATGAGTCTGATTCTGCCACAGTGGCTCTTTCTGATGAAGACAATAACTCCAGGGAAAACAAAACTGTGAGAACCAAGATCAGGGAGCAGGTAAAACTTTTGAGAAAGGATCAACTATACATAAAAAAACCAAGACAAAGAAGAAGCGTCACAATAAAAAAAGTCACAGTAACCACAGAGACAACTCCCCCATGCTAGAGATGCAGTATCTGTGTAAAATATGTGGAAAATGCTTTACTGCGTGTTCTAATTTCAGGCTCCACATGAGAATCCACACTGGTGAGAAGCCACCAGTGAAAAGATCAAATATGAAAAGATCAAATATGAAGCTCAAGCCCAAGCAATAAAAGATTATCAAGATGCCAACCTATTTGAACAACAAGAATACAAACAAAGTCAGTGGAGCATGGAGGAAAGATGGGTTTTAATATGGGCAACCGAGTACGCCAAGATGAAATACAGCAACCAGCGGGAACGATGCAATGAGTGGCAGCGAATCTTTTTCCATCACTGCCCGGATAAAACTGGCGTACCCCGAGCCAAACTCACAACCCAGAGACACAACTTCCTCACCCAAAGGTACTTCACAGAGCAACAATTGGAGTACATGCACACTGAAATAGGAAAAATGGCACAGAATAACATCTGCCCAGTTGAGTGTCCACTACCACTACCACTAATTGAAAAACCTCTGGAACAACCTTGTCAAACACACCCTACAGAGGTGCCACCAGGCCACCCAGGTGAATCCCCTGCAACTTCTGGCTCAGAATCAGAACATCCTGATGAAGCAACAAGGGGGAGTGTAGACCAGGATCCAATAAGGAAACAGATCAACCCCCAAATAGAAATGAGCCAAGATCAACTAGAAATGGAAGAGGAACTTGCCAACAAAATAGAAGAAACAAAAAAAATGACAATGAAAGAACGTCCTAAATTAATTAAGCTTAAAGAGAATAAAGAATTCAAATTACTACTGCAAAAGGTCAACAGAGGCCTATGTGACCTTGTACCTCAGGGGGTCAGTTTGACAGAGCTTAACTGCATAAACTTTGGTGCAGCGTGGTATGTGCAGAGTAAGCTAGCTCCACAGCATAAAGAAAAAACTGAACGTCAAACCAAAACAAAAATCTCCACACCCATTTGGAAAAATAAACTTCAAGGAAAAATTAATCAATTTAGGGCAGAAATTTCTCAAATGACTTATTACATACAGAACCAAAACTGCAATACTAAATTACTGAGAGTAATCAACAGAATCCAAGAAAAATACAACATTAGGAAAGAGCAAATAATAGGAAAAATAGCAGAGCACCAGGCGCAAGTCAAGGCCCTAGCAGCTCAAATCAGAAACAGGCAACGGAGAGAGAACTCAAAACTGATAAATAAATTATTTGCACAGAACCCAAAGCAAGTCTACAGGAGGTTGATAGATGAAACTATTGAAGTAGAGGTACCTCCTGAGAAAACCCAACTGGAAACATTCTGGAGAAATCTGTTTGAGGACCCAGTTCAACATAAAAATAATAATTGGATTCAAACCATTGCTGAGAAAAATAAAGGAAAACAACAGATGCCCTCATTAAAAATCACAGAAGAAACAGCTCAAGAAAAAATCAGGAAATACCTTAACTTCAAATCCCCTGGAATAGATAAAATACCAAACTTCTGGCTCAAAAAGATAACAGCACTGCACAAACACTACGCAGAGGCATTTAACCGACTTGTTAGGGGAGAGGAAGAAGCACCAGAGTGGCTCACATATGGAAACACCATACTCCTGCCCAAGAGTCTTGAAACCCAACAAGTCAATAAATACAGACCCATCTGTTGCCTCCCGACCACATACAAATGGCTGACAGGAATCATTACTGAGGCCATTTATGAACATCTGGATGCAGAAAACTACTTGCAACCACAGCAAAAAGGCTGTATAAGAAATAAGCTGGGAGCCAAAGAACAACTGCTCATTAATAAAACCATCCTGGAAGACTGCAAGAGGCGTGAGAGAAATTTAAGCATGGCGTGGATCGACTACAAAAAGGCATTCGACAGCATCCCCCACTCCTGGATAATACGCTGTCTGGAGCTGTATAACATCAGCCCAGAGATTAAAACTTTTCTGGAGGTCCAGATGGCTAAGTGGAAAACTACAATTACGCTTAACCACAAAGAAGGACAAATAACAATCCCAGACATCAGGATCCAGCGAGGAATATTCCAGGGGGACAGCCTCTCGCCACTGCTCTTCTGTCTGTGTATTGACCCCTTAAGCAAAATCTTATCAGACCTTGACATCGGGTATGACTTAAGCAAAGGCAGAACAAGAAAAGGGAGCAAGAGAGGGAATCATCTGCTCTACATGGACGACCTCAAGCTCTATGCAGAATCTGAACAGAAACTGAATCAACTTGTCAGTACCGTTCACATGTTTTCAAAAGACATCTGCATGGAATTTGGACTTGACAAGTGTGCAAAATGTACAATAGAAAAAGGAAAGAAAACAGCATCAGAAAATATCCAAATAGAAGACAATAAGCATATCAAAGACCTGGCAGGGGAATCGGCATATAAATATCTGGGCATAGAAGAAAACACAACTATTGAACACAGAAAAATGAGGGAAATGGTCAAAAAAGAATACCAACATCGCCTAAAGAAAATCTGTAAATCAAATTTAACACCTAAAAATAAGATCACTGCAATAAACCAGTTGGCAGTACCAGTTGCCACATATGGATTTGGGGTGATAGACTGGCCACAAGGGGAACTGGATAAGTTGGATGTTCGGACCAGGAAGACCCTAACCCTTCATAAGGTAACATACAGAAACCAATGCCTAGATAGGATATATATGCCACGTAAAGAGGGAGGGCTGGGCCTAATTGAAATGAACCAGGCCTACAGGGCAACAATAATAAGCATTGGTCAATACCTAAAAAGCGCTAATGATGAGACGATGGAAAAGGTCACCCAACATCATGAAACCCTCAGTATTAACACATCTATAACTAAACAAGCAGAGACCTTTGCAGCAGATTTATTAGATAACATGAAAGCCAGTCAGCAAAACCCAGCAACAAAAATGGCTAGAAAGACGAGAGAAAAATACAGCAAAAGGACACAGGAGGAAAGAAAAGAAAGATGGAAACAACATAAGCGAGCAGGACGTTTCCAGGAGGAACTCAATAGGGATTATATTGATAGGGAAGAGACATTGCGCTGGATCAGGAATGGAGATCTGGGGTACGACGAGGAGAGACTAGTGGTTGGAGCACAAGACCAGGGACTTCTAACCAATGGTTTTAAAAAAAAATGGCAGTATTGTCACAGAGTGACAAATGTCGATTCTGTCATGTAGCGGTGGAGAGTGTAAGCCACCTACTCTCCGGCTGCCAGGTCCTCATGGCCGATGGACACTACACTGCTCGCCACAACAAGATCTGCCGTTATATACACTGGAAAATATGCAAAGAATTCAAAATAGAAGTAAAAGGACCAGTATGGGAGCACGATCCAGAGCCAGTTGGCTCCAACGGAGATATTACCATCTTTTATGACAAGGAAATCCCAACTGGAAGACACATTGAAGGAGGAGCAATAAAACCGGACATAGTTATCTTGAACAAAAAGGACAAAACTGCCAAATTATTCGATGTAACCATCCCGAACGACTACGGCCTCAACAGAGCAGAAAGAGAAAAAATAGCAAAATATCAAGACCTCAAAAACGACCTAAGGAGCACCTGGAATCTGCAGGATGCATATATTATACCTGTGGTGGTGGGAGCAACTGGGATGGTTAAGAAGAACTTGAAAAAATATCTACAAGCAATACCCAGCTGCCCTAGCATCTGGGAAATACAGATCTCAGCAATCAGAGGAACAGTCTCTATCTTAAAGAGAGCCCTTGGATACAAAGCTTTTTGATTTAAAGTGTAATCATAGACCCCTGGTTGGGGCCCATTGCACTTGTAAGGAAATGAGATGCAAATAAATAAAACAGTGAGAAGCCATATGATTGTAAAACATGTGGTAAAAGTTTCAGTCAGCATGCTAGTTTGAAATCACACATGAGAATTCACACTGGTGAAAGGTGGCCTTTTCCCTCAGGCTAGCCAGCGCGTCCCCCGGGTCGCGGATGGGGGTACCCCCTCACTATGAGAAATCATGGTGAGGGTAGCTTTGAATAACCAATAAGAAGCCATGGACGATGAGGAACCCAATATGAAAAATGAATAATACAGGAAAAAGATGCTGGAAAGGTACTGACCAGGATAAAACGGTCCCCTCAGCTCGTTTCTGCACTAGGCGGGCTGTTGAGAGCGATGCTGCAGCTTCGTCTTCGAGTGTCACAAACACTCAACCGGGATCCCCATCAGACCAGCACAGATCTGGTCCTGGGCCCCAACAAGATCAAAAAAGGACTAAACGGTATACAAGAAAAGAAGAAACTGTAAAATGGTCCCTTGATGAGAAGAAAATTATTCTGTCCTGCTACGCCTATTCAAGGTATGAGAAGTGGGGCAGAAGGAAAAAGCACATATTTGAGGAGAAGATCAGAGAATCCGAGCTACCACCAGAAAAGAAAGCAGCCACCACCACCTCCAAATTAACATCTGTAGTCTCTCAGGTCTCAAAATACTTAGGACAAGAAGAAATAGAAAAGATCACATATGAAGCTCAAGCCCAAGCAATAAAAGATTATCAAGATGCCAACCTATTTGAACAACAAGAATACAAACAAAGTCAGTGGAGCATGGAGGAAAGATGGGTGTATGGGCAACCGAGTACGCCAAGATGAAATACAGCAACGAGCGGGAACGATGCAATGAGTGGCAGCGAATCTTTTTCCATCACTGCCCGGATAAAGCTGGCGTACCCCGAGCCAAACTCACAACCCAGAGACACAACTTCCTCACCCAAAGGTACTTCACAGAGCAACAATTGGAGTACATGCACACCAAAATAGAAAAAATGGCACAGAATAACATCTGCCCAGTTGAGTGTCCACTACCACTAATTGAAAAACCTCTGGAACAACCTTGTCAAACCCACCCTACAGAGGTGCCACCAGGCCACCCAGGTGAATCCCCTGCAACTTCTGGCTCAGAATCAGAACATCCTGATGAAGCAACAAGGGGGAGTGTAGACCAGGATCCAATAAGGAAACAGATCAACCCCCAAATAGAAATGAGCCAAGATCAACTAGAAATGGAAGAGGAACTTGCCAACAAAATAGAAGAAACAAAAAAAATGACAATGAAAGAACGTCCTAAATTAATTAAGCTTAAAGAGAATAAAGAATTCAAATTACTACTGCAAAAGGTCAACAGAGGCCTATGTGACCTTGTACCTCAGGGGGTCAGTCTGACAGAGCTTAACTGCATAAACTTTGGTGCAGCGTGGTATGTGCAGAGTAAGCTAGCTCCACAGCATAAAGGAAAAACTGAACGTCGAACCAAAACAAAAATCTCCACACCCATTTGGAAAAATAAACTTCAAGGAAAAATTAATCGATTTAGAGCAGAAATTTCTCAAATGACTTATTACATACAGAACCAAAACTGCAGTACTAAATTACTGAGAGTAATCAACAGAATCCAAGAAAAATACAACATTAGGAAAGAGCAAATAATAGGAAAAATAGCAGAGCACCAGGCGCAAGTCAAGGCCCTAGCAGCCCAAATCAGAAACAGGCAACGGAGAGAGAACTCAAAACTGATAAATAAATTATTTGCACAGAACCCAAAACAAGTCTACAGGAGGTTTATAGATGAAACTATCGAAGTAGAGGTACCTCCTGAAAAAACCCAACTGGAAACGTTCTGGAGAAATCTGTTTGAGGACCAAGTTCAACATAAAAATAATAATTGGATTCAAACCATTGCTGAGAAAAATAAAGGAAAACAACAGATGCCCTCATTAAAAATCACAGAAGAAACGGCTCAAGAAAAAGTCAGGAAATACCTTAACTTCAAATCCCCTGGAATAGATAAAATACCAAACTTCTGGCTCAAAAAGATAACAGCACTGCACAAACACTATGCAGAGGCATTTAACCGACTTGTTAGGGGAGAGGAAGAAACACCAGAGTGGCTCACATATGGAAACACCATACTCCTGCCCAAGAGTCTTGAAACCCAACAAGTCAGTAAATACAGACCCATCTGTTGCCTCCCGACCACATACAAATGGCTGACAGGAATCATTACTGAGGCCATTTATGAACATCTGGATGCAGAAAACTACCTGCAACCACAGCAAAAAGGCTGTATAAGAAATAAGCTGGGAGCCAAAGAACAACTGCTCATTAATAAAACCATCCTGGAAGACTGCAAGAGGCGTGAGAGAAATTTAAGCATGGTGTGGATCGACTACAAAAAGGCATTCAACAGTGTCCCCCACTCCTGGATAATACGCTGTCTGGAGCTGTATAACATCAGCCCAGAGATTAAAACTTTTCTGGAGGTCCAGATGGCTAAGTGGAAAACCACAATTACGCTTAACCACAAAGAAGGACAAATAACAATCCCAGACATCAGGATCCAGCGAGGAATATTCCAGGGGGACAGCCTCTCGCCACTGCTCTTCTGTCTGTGTATTGACCCCTTAAGCAAAATCTTATCAGACCTTGACATCGGGTATGACTTAAGCAAAGACAGAACAAGAAAAGGGAGCAAGAGAGTGAATCATCTACTCTACATGGACGACCTCAAGCTCTACGCAGAATCTGAACAGAAACTGAATCAACTTGTCAGTACCGTTCACATGTTTTCAAAAGACATCTGCATGGAATTTGGACTTGACAAGTGTGCAAAATGTACAATAAGAAAAGGAAAGAAAACAGCATCAGAAAACATCCAAATAGAAGACAATAAGCATATCAAAGACCTGGCAGGGGAATCACCATATAAATATCTGGGCGTAGAAGAAAACACAACTGTTGAACACAGAAAAATGAGGGAAATGGTCAAAAAAGAATACCAACATCGCCTAAAGAAAATCTGTAAATCAAATTTAACACCTAAAAATAAGATCACTGCAATAAACCAGTTGGCAGTACCAGTTGCCACATATGGATTTGGGGTGATAGACTCGCCACAGGGGGAACTGGACAAGTTGGCTGTTTGGACCAGGAAGACCCTAACCCTTCATAAGGTAACATATAGAAACCAATGCTTAGATAGGATATATATGCCACGTAAAGAGGGAGGGCTGGGCCTAATTGAAATAAACCAGGCCTACAGGGCAACAATAATAAGCAATGGTCAATATCTAAAAAGCGCCAATGACGAGACGGTGGAAAAGGTCACCCAACATCATGAAACCCTCAGTATTAACACATCCATAACTAAACAAGCAGAGACCTTTGCAGGAGATTTACTAGATAACATGAAAGCCAGTCAGCAAAACCCAGCAACAAAAATAGCTAGAAAGATGAGAGAAAAATACAGCAAAAGGACACAGGAGGAAAGAAAAGAAAGATGGAAACAACATAAGCGAGCAGGACGTTTCCAGGAGGAACTCAATAGGGATTATATTGATAGGGAAGAGATATTGCGCTGGATCAGGAATGGAGATCTGGGGTACGACGAGGAGAGACTAGTGGTTGGAGCACAAGACCAGGGACTTCTAACCAATGGTTTTAAAAAAATGGCAGTATTGTCACAGAGTGACAAATGTCGATTCTGTCATGTAGCGGTGGAGAGTGCAAGCCACCTTCTCTCCGGTTGCCAGGTCCTTATGGCCGATGGACACTACACTGCTCGCCACAACAACATCTGCTGTTACATACACTGGAAAATATGCAAAGAGTTAAAAATAGAAGTAAAAGGACCAGTATGGGAACACGATCCAGAGCCAGTCAGTGCCAACGGAGATACCACCATCTATTATGACAAGGAAATCCCAACTGGAAGACACATTGAAGGAGGAGCAATAAAACCGGACATAGTTATCTTGAACAAAAAGGACAAAACTGCCAAAATAATAGATGTAACCATACCGAACGACTATGGCCTCAACAGAGCAGAAAGAGAAAAAATAACAAAATATCAAGACCTCAAAAACGACCTAAGGAGCACCTGGAATCTGCAGGAAGCAGATATAATAACTGTGGTGGTGGGAGCAACTGGGATGGTGAAGAAAAACCTGAAAAAATATCTACAGGCGATACCCGGCTGTCCTAGCATCTGTGAAATACAGATCTCAGCAATAAGAGGAACAGTCTCTATCTTGAAGAGAGCCCTCGGATATAGAGCTTTGTGATTTAAAGTGTAACCATAGACCCCTGGTTGGGGCCCATTGCACTTATAATGAAGTGAGATATAAATAAATAAAACAGTGAAAGGCCTGGTGGCCTTTTCCCTCAGACTAACCAACGCGTCCCCTGGGTCACGGATGGGGGCACCCCCTCACTATGTGTAATCATGGTGATGGCAGCTTTGAATAACCAATAAGAAGCCGTGGACGATGAGGAACCCAATATGAAAAATGAATAAAACAGAAAAAAGATGCTGGAAAGGTACTGACCGGGATAAAATTGTCCCCTCAGCTCGTTTTTGCACTAGGCGGGCTGTTGAGAGCGATGCTGCAGCTTCATCTTCGAGTGTCACAAACACTCAGCCGGGATGCCCATCAGACCAGCACAGATCTGGACCTGGGCCCCAACAAGATCAACAAAGGACTAAAAGGTACACAAGAAAAGAAGAAACTGTAAAATGATCCCTTGAGGAGAAGAAAATTATCCTGTCATGCTTCGCCTATTCAAGGTATGAGAAGTGGGGCAGAAGAAAAAAGCAAATATTTGATGTAACAATCAGAGGAACAGTCTCCATCTTGAAGAGAGCCCTCGGATACAAAGCTTTTTGATTTAAAGTGTAACCATAGATCCCTGGTTGGGGCCCATTGCACTTGTAATGAAATGAGATGCAAATAAATAAAACAGTGAGAAGCCATAAAAATGTGAAATGTGTGGTGAAAGCTTCAGACAACATAGTCATTTAAAATCACATGAAAATTCACACTTGTGAGAAGCCATATTGTTGTGAAAGGTGTGGTAAATGTTTCACTCACAGTTATGGTCTGGTTTAGCACAGTAAAAGGCACATAGATTATCCCCTGTAGCCCTGTAACAGCTGTAGATTGGAAATCAGACTAAATCTATAGATATATCAAGAAATGTTCTGCTGTAAACCTTTGAAGTTGTAATTATAGTAAAGAACTTGTTTTTATTTTTCCAATTAAATGCATTGATGAACATTTTTCACTGACCGTTGTTTTTGAAAGGTTTCTGTATAACTGCAGTGGCGTTATTTAGTTTTTCCTCTTAGTCTTTGTTAAGCTTTTACCCACAGTGGCTTCACTGAATGAAATTTGTTGTTTTTCATGTCTAACTATGAATGTGTTTTCTTTCATCTAATTTAGATTAGATTATTTGTTTATTTGACAGGGACAGTGCAATAAACATAGACAATTAATCAATGACAATCAATCTGATGTGTTGCACAAAGAGTGTATAGCTGTTAGCTAATTTGCAACTCTTGTCCCTGGATGGGCTTTAGAAAGGAGAAACAAGTAAAAAGAAAAAAGGAAAGGAAAAGATTAAAAAAAAAAATGAAAACAGAATAAACAATAACCACATACATCATTTTATTATACATCATTACATATTCCATTTTATAAACAGCATTTTAAAGCTATTTATTTGAGAATAAACAGGCTTTAAAATGTTGTTATTGTAGGAATAAGTATGATACAGGAGACATTCCAGCATACACAATAATGAAACTAAAACATTAAAGTGCATAAGTAAAGTTACGTGTTAGAGATGGGCCAATCCATTATTTAGTATCCGTATCAGGCAAAATGACTGGATTATTATTGGGGAGCAATAAGATAAATAAAACAAATGATCCATTAAAATATAAACCGATAAACTGCTTTAAATCTGTGTAACTGGCTCTCCCTCAGCTGCAGCGCTCAGCTCGGCTGTCTGCATGCAGAGATGTAATGTTAGATATCAGAGGCAAGATGGTTGTTTCCAGACTTTTTTATGATTATTAAAACAAAGATGAAAGAGCAGTAAAATATATCATTGCAAACAAAAACATCAACGAAATAAATTGACAAATAGGTAACTGATTTGATCTGTTCTGCACATTTAATTCTTTATAAAGATAATTCTTTAGAAGAAACAGCAAACTTTATTGTCATTCAATCCATACATCCAATCATGTACAGTAGGACAAAATTATGTTTCTCCGACTGACAAATATTAATCACATCTAGAATCAGTGAGGCCGCCGCTACCATGCAAGGCGCTGCCACAAACAACTTTTTCCTTCCCCCATTCTATTATGCTGAGCACCAAGCTAGAAGGGGGGAAGTGTCATTTTTATATGGTCTGTGGTATGACCCAGCCGGGGCTTGAACCCACGACCTCCTGGCTGTGGGGCAGATGCTCTACCACTAGGCCACCACCCCAGTAAAACAGTTTTGTTATCCTCAATGTCTATTCGGCCTATGAGTGTTGTGAGAAGGAAGATGAATATATCAACAGACTGACTTTTATTCAAGACAATAGTTCCTACAGTGTATATTGTTGGGGACATGAATGCTGATGTTATTGACAGCAACTCCTTCTTTGCTAATCATTTAACCCACTTTTGTGAGGATAATAACTTTATTTTGTCAAGTAAGGTGCTGCTGCCCACAGACAGCTTTCCATAAATTAGTGAAGCCTGGCACACGACCTCATGGCTTGACCATTGTACAGTCCCTCCAGGATTTTGCAATGTTGTGATCACGTCTATTCACGAGAAATCAGCCAGTCAGCGTGACTGTTGCGCGACTTTGAAACTTTGTCCAATCACCGCAGCTTACCGCAATTTTGGCCAGTCCTCTTTGACTTCGGCCAATTTCACCAGTGAAATTTATCTCTGAGTGGAGCTCAAACGCTCAGTCTAGCCAATCAAATCCATTGCTGCACCGCGTTCACTTCGTGTTCACAGTGAGTATTAACGGAACACACCAACGACAGCAGAGTGTGTGATTAAAAATAAAAAAAAAAACCTCACCTGTGAGCAGTGTTGGGCAAGTTATTAAAAAATAGTAACTAGTTACAGTTACTAGTTACTTTTCAAAAGTAACTGAGTTACTGCATGATTAAAGTAACTAGTTACCTGGAAAAGTAATTTTCACATTTCTTTTAAATGCATACTTAAATCATCTTGCACACACAGCAAGATCAAGGACCCCTTGTTCTCATCAGAAAAAAGAAGAAAAAGAAAACTGATGAGAAAAAAGGCTCATCTTTCAGAGAAAAAACGTCTCAGATTTACGCAAACTATTGAAATCAGTAAAAAGTCAGAAATTTACTAGAAATAAAGCTGTGAATTCACAGAGAAAATTTTGGACCCCCTGATGGGCTGTTAGGGGCTACTTACTGCCCGGACAACAGATGATCAGGGCTCGATATGAGAAGTCGCCACCGTCACGGCATTTCTTCCCTCAGGGCTGTAATGTGAACTGGGAGAGGACAGGAAACGGACCCACGGAGGAGACTGTGATGGCTGCGTCAGTTATGGTAGGGTCAGTTTATACTTATTTGCTCATTAATTTGCTTGCCTTTGCCTTTGCCATGACAACCTGCAGTGGCTTGAGGCCGCTGGGGATGGCAGTTGTCCCGCCAATAGCCACCAAAACTGTATTCATCCCGAGTTAGCAGCTGATGAGGAGGGTGTCTAGCAACTGCAAGTTGTATGATCGTCTGTTTGCGCTAAAATATCTATCCATATTAACAAAAACAAGTAATGCCACTAACGCATCTGATCAAATTTCAGTTACTAACACATGACTGAATTTTTAAACAGTAGTTTTGTTACACAGCACGTTACTGCAAAAGTAGTGGCGTTACAGTAAAGTAATGTGTTACTCCCAACACTGCCTATGAGGTTTCCAACACTGTCCCTTCCTCCGTCTCCACCAGCCTGCTGGTGAACGTCTGGCTATTTCTCCATCCTGACTGTGTGTACGAAGCGCTGGGTTTGTGTTGAAAAATGTCCACCTTCCCTAAAAGCACCCTGTCGCGGAAGCGCACATGAGGAGAGACACCATAAAACCACAAACAAAGTGAGAAAATCTAAGACTACAGTCAGTGTTTGAACATTTTATATATCTTTAGAGGTAAAATCATGATTACATCTTGTCAGTGAGCTTTAAAATTGTGAATCTCCGGTCTGGACACGGACACCCCCCCTTCTCCAAATGAAAGATGAGTGTCTGACGAGACAAGTGTGTGTGTCAACACGCGCAGCAGACAGGTAGGAGTTAGGCATGGAAAAAGAGAAAATATTGTCTGTAAAAAATTTTCAGAAAAACACAGACTCTCAGCCAATACAGAGCAACAGAATAAATTATTTCTTTTTTCCTCTCCGCTCAGTACCGAGTGGTTGAGGGCCATAGGGAGTTTTCAAATGAAGGTGCTTGTTATGTCTGGGTTTTGACGTCACAGAACGGCCACGTCATCATGCTGACTCTGACCAATCCTGTGGTTTGAAACGCCACAGTGTTGCCAGTAATTTCCAAATCTGTATTCTTTAACATGCATTCAATGCAATTTAGCTGTTGTAATGGATATTGTGTTAAAAGTCTGTATTTGCTGTTGCACAAGAGTTTTTCTGTACAGCAGAAGTTTCTGCTTAATTTACAAATCACTGTTTAATGGGAAATTTGTGACAATCCTGTGCTTTTCTTATATTGTTATATGGAATATCACTGCAGTAAACTGGAAAAAGGCATCTGCTTTAAAATTTGTCATTCTTTCCACAACATTAAGTGCAAAAAAATCTCTCAAAACATGGCAACTTTTATCACAATTTTTAATAAAGCTCCCACAAATTCAGGCTTTTTGGGACCCAACAATCATAAAAACATCCCTCGAAATCCTGGAGGGACTGATCGTATCAGTACAGCTGATGGCCATGCAGCATGAGTGAATATGAGCATTAAGTATGGGGCAACAGTGACAGACCATAAACCCTTTGCTTTTTTGTGAGTGTTACAGAGCTCCTATCAGCAGTGACAAATAATGGTGCTTGTAGTGATACCACTGTTAAAATAGATTTACCACCTCTAACCAAAGAGGATTTCTTCATCTATCATAACAACACAGACAAATACCTAAGAAATATACATTTGCCTAAACATGCTATTCTGTGTTGCCAACTTTAAGATTATTGAGCATAATGTTACAACTCACTCTGGGCCGTCATCTGCCTCAGCTGTGCACACACCTGGGAGTAATCAGCCCCGGGCTATATAGCCCGTGCTGCCTGGAGCTTCGGCATGGAGCCATCTGCAATGCTACGCTCTTCGTTCTGCACACGCCCCGATTCCTCTCAGCCCTGCGCTTCATCATTGGACTCTCCGTTGCCACGTAAGCTCAACATTTCCAGCCTTACCTCTTCTCCCAGGTTCTCCCCAGTGCACAGGTGGATCCCCTAGGCGGCGGTTCTCTTCCTCGTGGCGGTGGAATCGTCTCTCTCACCACGCCGTGCATCACAATGCTTCAACGGGTGCGCGCAGCAGACGATATCTCCCTGGCAGGAGGCCCAAAGCCCAAGCCGACGCCAACTCCAGGACATCTGCAAGGTTGCCAGGCTGTACGGCGCTCTGTTTCACTCCCGGCTCCATCTCGTTCACCCACACAACAATCACATACCGCATACACGCACCCACACACCTGCTGGTTATTCAATAAAGATCATTGCACTGAACTTGAGCCTGTGTGTGCGTGTTCACTGGGTCCAACATTATGTCAGTACGGCTCCGTCAGAGTGACCCAGCGAACAGCGGGCTCGCACACCACTTTAACATCTTGTAGGCTCGAGTCGACCAAATTACTTACCAGCAGCAAATTATTCTGAACCAGCTAGGTCAGATTAACAGCCGGTTGGATCGCCTGGAAGGACAGCGGGCATTCCCTCCGGCTCAGAGCAGCAGGCCAGCTCCCGTTAGCTCTCCATCTAGCCAGGCTAGCCTGGGCGCGCTCACACGTCTCACGCCGATCCCCACGCGCTTCAGTGGGAAGCTTGGGGAGGCTCGGGGTTTCATCCTCCAGTGTGAGACGGTGTTTCAGCGCGTTCCCGGGGACTTCCCCTCCGATCACAGCCGTATCGGTTACGTGGCTAATCTTTTGGAAGGGCGAGCATTAGCATGGGCTTACGCCTTAATGGCGAAACCCAGCTACGCTAATCTCTCCTACACCCAATTCGTCCAAGATTGGGTGTAGGAGAAAAAAAAAGGAAAAATAATTGAAAGAAGACAAAATGAACCTGTTTGACGTACGTCGTCCAAGATTTCCATGAAGTATTTGACCACTCGGATTGTGATAGTGTGCTAACCACTCGTTTATTAAATCTTCACCAGGGTAGTCGGTCGGTGACCGATTACGCTGTCAACTTCCATGTGGTAGCGGCGGAAGTTGGGTGGAAGGATGCTGCGCTTTGCAGCATTTTCACCCGTAGCCTGAGCCCTAGCCTATGGGATGAGCTGGCCTGCCTAGATAAGCCGGAGCGGCTCACTGAGCTCATTTCTCTGGCCATTAGCTTAGATAATAGGATGAGGAAGCGAGTGGCCGAACGGAGGTCCTTCGGCTGTTCGGGTAAACCATTTCACTGCTCCTCCCAGTCTCCCACCTTGGCTCTGCCCGCGTTGGAGAGGGCCCGGATGACTCTGAGGCCATGGTGATGGGACGAACTAAAATCTCACAGGCTGAGAGACAGTGCCGTCGGGACCTGGGTCTCTGCATGTATTGCGGGGATGACCAGCATGACATCAAGTCCTGCCTGGTTCGGCCAAAAGGGGGGGTTCGCAAATCGCTACAGGGGGCCTCGCGGACTCATCCCGATCTAATCCCCTATCCAAGTGTCTCCTTCCTATTAGGTTTTGTTACAACCGCACTGAGTTCCTCACACACGCACCGGTGGACTCGGGGGCTGAACAGAGCTTTATTTCTAAAGAACTGGCAACCCGATTGGGGCTCCCCTGCCAAGCTCTGCCAACTCCCCTTAACCTCATCACCCTGTCAAAGGCTCCCTTAGAAAGGGTAACGCACCGGACTGCCCCGGTCTCGGCCATCATTTCTGGGAACCATCGTGAGGATCTCCGGTTGTTCGTCCTCTCCATTTCGGCTGCCCCTGTCATCCTGGGTTACCCATGGCTGCGCTTGCACAACCCCACTTTTGACTGGCGGACTGGCAGTGTTCTTGCCTGGAGCTCGTTCTGTTTGAGTGTGTGCTTGTGTGTGAGTGTGTTCTCCTGCGGTACAGCTTATCGGCTCCGGAGCGCGAGGCTATGGAGGCGTACATCAAGGAGTCACTCAGCTCGGGCATCATCCGGCCATCGTCATCACCAGTGGGGGCAGGCTTCTTCTTTGTGGGTAAGAAAGACGGTTCTCTTCGACCTTGCATTGACTTCCGGGCTCTAAATGATATTACCATCAAGGACAAGTACACCTTACCTCTGATGGACTCTGTCTTCGACTCCCTCCAGGGGGCCTCCTGGTTCACGAAATTGGACCTCCGCAGCGCTTACCATCTCGTGCGGATCCAGGAGGGCGATGAGTGGAAGACAGGATTCCGGACCCCCAGCAGCCACTTTGAGTACCTCATCATACCGTTTGGGCTCACCAGTGCTCTGGCCATCTTCCAACGGCTCATCAATGACGTCCTCCGGGACTTCATGGGGTCCTTCGTTTTCGTCTACCTGGACGACATCCTGATCTTCTCCAAATCTCGGGAGGAGCATCAGGTCTCCATCAGGTGAGGTGGGTCTTTCAACTTCTGCTCGAGAACAAGCTCTTCGTGAAGGCCGAAAAGTGTGACTTCTATACCGAGAAGATTTCTTTTCTGGGTTTTATCATCTCACACAACCAGGTCATCCCAGATCCAGAGAAGGTGAGGGCGTTGGTGGAACCCCCCACCCCCCCCGTCATCAAGGAAACAGCTGCAACAATTTCTGGGGTTTGCCAACTTGTACCAGCGGTTTGTGCCCAAGTACAGCTTGATTGCCGCCCCCCTGACCCATCTCACCTCCCCTAAGGTGCCGTTCCGGTGGACGGAGGAGGCTGCGTCGGCCTTTGCGTCCCTGAAGGCGGAGTTCTCCTCTTCCCGGGTCTTGATGCAGGTGGACCCCACTCTGCAGTGTTTGGTCGAGGTGGATGCCTCTGAGTCAGGGGTGGGGGCAGTACTTTCACAGCACTCCCTGGTGGACGGGGTGATCCCCCCCTGTGCCTTCTTCTCTCGGCAACTGTCACCCGCTGAGAGGAACTATGACGTCGGTGACAGAGAACTCCTGGCGGTCAAGCTCACGTTGGAGGAGTGGCGGCACTGGCTGGAGGGGGCCTTGCTACCCTTTGTGGTTTGGACGGACCATAAGAACCTGGAGTACCTGAGGACGGCTAAGCGCCTGAATGCTCGCCAGGCACGTTGGTCCCTGTTCTTCGGGTGCTTCCAGTTCACCATCACCTACCGCCCGGGGTCAAAGAACGCGACGCCAGATGCCCTGTCCAGGCAGTTCGCCTCAGAGGCCGCTGAGAGACAGGAGCACACCATCCTCCCGGCCTCGAGTGTCGTGGGCGCCCTCTCCTGGGCCATCAGGGATAAGGTCCTGAAGGCTCAAGAAACTGATCCGGATCCGGGCGGGGGTTCCACCGGGAGACTGTTTGTACCATCGGCTGTTTGGGGTGATGTGATCCACTGGGCCCATTCATCCAAACTCTCCTGTCACCCTGGGATCTCCCGATTGGTGGAGTTGCTCCAGAGATCGTTATGGTGGCCAGGGCTTCGGAGGGACGTCATCGGCTACGTTCGCGCCTGCCACCAGTGCGCCACCGGGAAGACGTCTTCTTCTCCACTGGCGGGCCTTCTTCACCCCTTGCCGGTCCCTGGGAGCCCATGGTCTCATGTGGCTCTGGACTTCGTTACCGGTCTTCCGGTATCCAACACTTTTGACACTGTGCTGACCGTCGTGGACCGCTTCTCTAAGGCCGCCCACTTTATTCCCCTGCGTGGGCTTCCAACGGCACGAGAGACGGCGGACCTTCTGGTACAGCACGTCGTGTGTCTGCATGGGATCCCCGCGGACATTGTCTCCGACCGAGGCCCGCAATTCGTGTCCAGTGTGTGGAAGAGCTTCTGCAACGCTTTGGGGGCTACGGTGAGCCTGTTCTCTGGTCATCACCCCCAGAGTAACGGGCAGTGCGAGCTGGCAAATCAGGAGCTGGAGGCCGCTCTGCGCTGCGTCATCGCCTCCAGCGCATCATCGTGGAGCAGTCATCGGCCTTGGATAGAGTATGCTCATAACCCAACTGTCTCGTCTGCAACCGGTATGTCACCTTTCAGGGCGTCGCTGGGCTACGATCCCCCGCTGTTCCCCGAAGAAGAGGGGGAGGTGGCCGTACCATCAGTTCACGCGCACCTGAGGCGCTGCCGTCGGCTATGGGCTGCTACTCGCCAGGCCCTTTTACGCACAGCAGAGCGCAACACCAGGGCAGCGAACCGGCGCACGAGACCTGCTCCGCAGTATCAGGTGGGTCAGCAGGTATGGTTATCGACGCAGCATATTAACCTGAAGGCTGAAAAAAGGAAGCTGGCCAAGCGTTTTATTGGGCCCTTCCCTATTGTTAAGGTGGTGAATCCTGTAGCTGTGCGTCTGGCTCTCCCTCCTTCTCTGCGTGTTTGTCCCACATTCCACATCTCGCAGGTCAAACCCGTGATCTCCAACCCACTCTGCCCCCCTCCTCGAGCCCCACCTCCACCCGTGTTGATCGACGGTGACCCGGCTTGGACGGTCAACTCCATCCTGGACGTCCTCCGCCGGGGTCGCAGCTTGCAGTACTTGGTGGACTGGGAGGGGTATGGCACCGAGTGGAGGTCCTGGGTGCGCCAGTTGTTTGTGCTGGACAAACGCCTTATTAGGGACCCACCAGGCGCACCCAGGTAAGCCAGCGCCAGGAGGCGCTGCTCGGGGGGGGGGGGGAGTACTGTTGCAACTCACTCTGGGCCGTCATCTGCCTCAGCTGTGCGCACACCTGGGAGTAATCAGCCCCGGGCTATATATCCCGTGCTTCCTGGAGCTTCGGCACGGAGCCGTCTGCAATGCTACGCTCTTCGTCCTGCGCACGCCCTGATTCCTCTCAGCCCTGCGCTTCATCGTTGGACTCTCCGTTGGCACGTAAGCTCAACATTTCCAACTTTACCTCTTCTCCCAGGCTCTCCCCTGAGCACAGGTGGATCCCTCAGGCGGTGGTTCTGTTCCTCGCACTGGCGGAATCATCCCTCTCACCACGCCGCGCATCACAACGCTTCACCGGGTGCGCGCAGCAGACACTATCTCCCTGGCAGGAGGCCCAAAGCCCAAGCCGACGCCAACTCCAGGACATCTGCAAGGTTGCCAGGCTGTACGGCGCTCTGTTTCACCCCCGGCTGCAGCTCGTTCACCCACACAACACTGACATACCGCATACACCCACCCACACACCTGCTGGTTATTCAGTAAAGATCATTGTATTGAACTTGAGCCTGTGTGTGCGTGTTCCCTGGGTCCGACATTATGTCACATAAGAAAGACCTATGTTCCATGTATGATGATACAGTTGCTGCAGTCTATAATGGAGGTAGACCTTTCTATAAACGTAACAAACATAACATAAAGTTTAACATCAGGCCTGGCTGGAATGAGCATGTACAGTATCTCACAAAAGTGAGTGCACCCCTCACATTTTTGTAAATATTTTCTTATATCTTTTCATGGGACAACACTGAAGATATGACACTTTGATACAAGGTAGTCAGTGTACAGCTTGTATAACAGTGTAAATTTGCTGCCCCCTCAAAATAACACAGCCATTAATGTCTAAACCTCTGGCAACGAAAGTGAGTGCACCCCTAAATGAAAATGTCCAAATTGTTCCCAATTAGGCATTTTCCCTCCTTGATGTCATGTGACTCATTAGTGTTACAAGGTCTCAGGTGTGAATGGCGAGCAGGTGTGTTAAATTTGGTGTTATCGCTCTCACACTCTCATACTGGTCACTGGAAGTTCAACATGGCACCTTGTGGAGGATCTGAAAAAAAGAATTGCTCTACATAAAGATGGCCTAGGCTATAAGAAGATTGCCAACACCCTGAAACTGAGCTGCAGCACGGTGGCCAAGACCATACAGCGGTTTAACCTGTTGCACTTCTGTGTACCGCGGGCGGGCACGTCTCTGCGTCCTAGAGCACATGAGGGCGCTGCGTCCTAGAGCGCACTGAAAAAAAAAGCTGCATTTCCGTTCTTCCACTCCAGACACAGCCGCGAACAGATTAGATATGATTGACCTCTCATTCGACTAATAAGAGCCTTGAATTGGGTTTCTGAAACATTGAAGAACCAATGACTGAAAACCTAGCAAGAAGGACCCGCCTACCAACAGCTGCAAATGCAGCGAGCCAATTGAAGCACAGAAGTTCAAAAGCTGTTTTGTGTAAGGCTGGGTGAAGAGAGACTGACTGCTGCAGCAGATGAAAAAAGGACCCACAGGAAGAACCGCCACAGACCCAGCAGCACGGAGACCACCCACAAGTGCGACCTGTGTGACAGGGACTGCCATTCGTGTATCGGCCTGTTCAGCCACAGGCGGTGCTGTCCCAGCAGAGTAGACGTTTAGGATTCTCTTCCATGGTCATCATAGACCAACGGAGGCCGACAACGAAGGCTGGGTGACACACACGCATTCGCCAGTCTTTTTTTCTTACTACTGTTATTTGTTTTGAAAAATCGTTTGCTAAAACCGCAATCATGGAAGCGCAAAACCGCAATAATGGAATTATGTTTTGACCGGGTCACGAGACCAGAACCACGAGTCCGTAATAAGCGGACCAGCTTCATGTTCGTCTGACAATGAGGAAGAGAAGTTCGCCAGCTACGCTGCTGTTGTGAACAGGTAAGTGTTACAAGCTAAATTATTCTTTATCCCTGAAATTGTAATCAAAAATGACTTTTGACCGATCAGTAAATTACAACTGTGCGTCATCACCACATGACGGACCGTGGCGCATGAACAATGTCCGTCCTCTGTAGCGGGGGGGGGGGGGGGGCCAACCCCCCCCCCCACACACACACACACACAGCCCTGAGTGTCACATTTCATTAGAGCTCAAGATGAAGCTTCTATATTGAATCATTCAAAAGTTAGACGTTTTTCCAAACTGCCATTTGGCACAATTTGGCACAGTTCAAAAACGCCTGGGAACAACCTGAGAACAAAGCAGTGTAATATATTCATTTTTTGTGGTATTGTTACAAAATTTTGACCTCAGCTGGATAACACTTGGTTCTACATTTCTGTTGCATTTTCCAGCCCGGATCTGAAGCCGTGTGTTATTTGCAAGCATTTGTAGCCAAAAAAACACCCAGGCGAAATTTATTTTCTTCAAGTTCACTATGTTTAGATGACTGTTACTCAGTGGCCGGAGCACTTAGAGAGATTATGACTGTTTTGCCAAAAAAAATCAAAGTGTTTTCTTTTAAATGAGACCAACCCCATGAAGATGCTGCAAAGGGTTGAAGAACAGCTTTTGATTTACTTTGGGCACATTATTTTTTGGCGTTTTTAGGGAAATTGACCAGAGTGCAAGGGGTTAACAGGACAGGTTCAGAATTCAGAACACACCTCACTATGGTCAACCTGTGGCTTATATATTTATACCTGCATGTGTATAAGTGCAAAGACACGTTTGAGATTACATACGTGGTTGACCTCACGCCCTAGAAGAGGACAAGAGGCCTGGACCGCCTGCGGAGAACACCTGGACATGGAGACGCGGCGGCAGAGGCCTGAAAGGACTTCCTGACCCCCTGAGGCCAGGTGGGAGACTGAAGGACATGGAGGGGGGTTAGAGGCGAGAGGGGGATGTAACAAGGATGTGTGATTAGGCCTTTGTTGTCACTGATATAAATAGAGAGGTCCTGACTGCGTTCAGTCCCTTATACGTTTCTGAGAGATTTGATGGGGATGTGTCTTCATGAATAAAACCTGAATTATGAAACTATTCAGCTTCTTCATTTCACGCTCCCCACATTGGTGACCAGTTACGTGGATATGGATGAACAGACGGCCCAAGCGAACGCCGTCACCATCAAACTACCAGAGTTCTGGCAGAATGACCCGAACTCGTGGTTCCTCCATGCTGAGGCGCAGTTCGCGCTCGCAGGAATAACGACGGACAACACTAAGTTCTACCACGTCATCGCCAAACTCGATCCCCGCACTACGGGATGCGTGTGGAGTGTGGTACAGCAGCCGCCCGCCGACGACAAATACGGCGAGTTGAAGGCTGCCCTCATCGAGTGTTTCGCGCCCTCAGCCGAAGAGAGGGCCAAGAGGCTCATCGCTATGTACGGCCAAGGAGGGCACAGACCGATCGCCCTGATGGAGGACATGCTTCACTTGAGTGAGTCAGACAACGACAATTTCCTCTTCAAACAAATCTTCCTCAGCAACTTCCCGACGCACACAAGAGGGACTCTGTCCAACATGCGTGGTGAGACTCAGCGGGATTTCCATGCGATGGCCCGGGAGGCGCAGCGGCTCCTCAATTCCTGCGGTGAGCAGGCGACCACAGCTGCAGCGGCAGATCTCAGCGCGGCGACCCCGGGTAACAAGGAGCCGGAGACGACCGGGCTGTGCCCACCCACCATGGCAGCGGCGCGGCCACGACGCAGCGGAGGAGATGGCCTCTGTTTTTATCACTGGCGTTTCGCAGAGAAGGCACACAGGTGTGTGCCGCCGTGCAGATACAAGAGCTCGGGAAACTTCAAAGCCGAGAACCGGTAGCAGCTTCGGCTCTCGGCGAGGCAAATAAGCTGCTTTAGGTCAAGGATGAGAGCTCCGGGCGGCACTTCCTCATAGACACCGGGGCTCAGGTGAGCTTCATCACCCCGACCTACGCTGACCGGGTGGCTGGCCCCCGCGGCGACGGGGCAACTGCGGCGAACGGCTCGAGCATCAACACCTACGGAGAGAGGACTTTGTCTCTGTCTTTACACAGCCGCGCTTATGAATGGACCTTCATCATAGCGGCAGTGAGCTTCAACATGTTAGGTGCTGATTTTCTGTGTTCACATAATTTGCTAGTTGATCTTGCCAACAGACGCTTAGTAAATGCACTGTCTTTTGATTCTATCCCCTGTGCAGCTCGAGTGTCTCCGCCACCAGTGCAGACCAGCGTCGCCACAGCAGGGGGTAAGTTTAACGCACTCCTCACCCGGTTCCCAGCGCTCACCATTCCTACTTTTTCGGCAACAGTTGCGAAACACGGGGTGGAGCATTTTATCACTACAGTGGGCCCCCCCGTCTTCACTAAAGCTCGCCGTTTAGATGCGGCTAAACTCTCCATTGCACGCGAAGAGTTCGCCAGCCTGGAAAAGCTGGGCATTATTCACCGTTCGAACAGCCCATGGGCTTCGCCACTACATATGGTCCCTAAAGCTGACGGCTCCTGGAGACCTTGCGGCGACTACCGCAGGCTAAATAACGCCACGGCGCATGACCGCTACCCAATTCCGCACATTCAAGATTTCTCGGTGCATCTAGCGGGGGCGCGTATTTTTTCTAAAATAGACCTGGTCCGCAGTTACCATCAGGTGCCAGTCCGGCCCAAAGATATCCCTAAAACAGCGGTAATAACCCCTTTCGGACTTTTTGAATTTTTGCGCATGCCTTTTGGCCTCAAAGGCGCCGCACAAACATTCCAGCGCATGATGGATGCTGTGCTGCGAGACCTAAACTTCGTGTTTGTCTACCTCGGCGACATTTTGGTTGCTAGTTCTTCAGAGGAGGAACAGGAAAAACACCTCATTACCGTTTTTCGGAGGTTGGGGGAGCATGGGTTAATAATTAATCTGGCCAAGTGCCAGTTTGGCGTGGCGCAGATCGATTTTTTGGGGCACCGCGTCTCCCCAGAAGGGGCGATCGCGTTACCGGACAAGGTGCGCGCAGTGGCAGATTTTCCCCGCCCACAAACGGTCAAATCATTACAGGAGTTTTTGGGGATGGTAAATTTTTATAACCGTTTTCTACCCCGCGCAGCGCGGCTCATGCAACCATTGTACGCCGCGCTCAAAAAACAAAAAACCCCCAATCCGGTCGAGTGGTCCCCGGAGCGGGAGCGCGCATTCGCGGAGGTAAAAAAAGCCCTGGCTGACGCCACGCTGCTCGCTCATCCAGACCCTTCGGCCCGCATAGCCCTTACTACAGACGCATCAGATGTCGCCATAGGGGCGGTCGTGGAACAGCACGTCGCCGGGGTCTGGCAACCACTGGCG
Source organism: Pholidichthys leucotaenia (assembly GCA_020510985.1). Classification (NCBI taxonomy): domain Eukaryota; kingdom Metazoa; phylum Chordata; class Actinopteri; order Cichliformes; family Pholidichthyidae; genus Pholidichthys; species Pholidichthys leucotaenia. The sequence continues at coordinate 43,400,214 of CM035849.1, forward strand.
TTTTTTAGCAAATCCTTGAATGATACCGAGCGCAAATACAGCACTTTTGACAGAGAGCTGTTAGCGCTCCATTTGGCCACCCGCCATTTCCAGTTCTGGCTGGAAGGTCGGCGTTTCACTGCGTTTGTCGACCATAAACCACTCACTTTTGCGATGTCTAAAGTTTCAGAACCTTGGTCAGGTCGGCAGCAGAGGCAACTGGCCGCGATTTCGGAGTTTACTACTGATATTCAACACGTAGCAGGTAAACTCAACGTAGTGGCAGACTGCCTCTCCCGCGCGTTCACAGCACCGGTGCGCGCGGGTGTGGAGCATGCTCCCGCGGCCGCAGGACTAAATGACAGCACGGGAGCGCGCGCGGCCCCAGTTCACGTGGGGATCGATTACGTAGCTATGGCGGCAGAGCAGGGTACAGATGTGGACGTGCACACGCTCCAGTCTGGACCAACAGGGTTAAGGCTGGAGAGCAGGTGTTTGCAAACCGGTATGCCCCCCTTAATCTGCGACGTATCCACGGGGCGACCACGCCCGGTAGTCCCGGCCGCGTGGCGCCGCCGCGTTTTTGACTCGGTTCACTCTCTCGCGCACCCGGGAGTGCGCGCGTCTGTGAAAATGGTGGCAGAGAAGTTTGTTTGGCCGAGCCTGCGCAAGCACGTAAAAGTGTGGGCAAAAACCTGCACGGCCTGCCAGCGGGCCAAAATCCATAAACACACAAAAGCTCTGTAAGAACCGTTCCAAATCCCGGCCAGGAGGTTCGACCACGTGCATGTCAACCTCGTGGGCCCCCTACCGTCGTCGCAGGGGTTCACACATCTTTTGACAATGGTGGACCGAACCACACGTTGGCCGGAAGTGGTTCCTCTAACTTCAACCACGGCTGCAGAGGTGGCTCGAGTTTTTTTAACGGCCTGGGTAGCGCGTTTTGGGGTTCCTTCGGACATTACGTCAGACAGGGGACCTCAGTTTGTCTCCGAGCTTTGGTCGGCGATGGCCAGCAGCTTGGGGACAACAATCCATCGCACTACCGCGTATCACCCCCAGGCTAATGGTTTATGCGAGCGTTTTCATAGGTCGTTGAAAGCAGCCCTCAGAGCGTCACTTACGGATGGAGATTGGGTAAACAAACTACCATGGGTCTTATTGGGGTTGCGTTCTGCGCCCAAGGAGGATCTGAATGCCTCCCCAGCAGAGTTAGTGTTTGCACAACCCCTCAGGCTGCCCGGTGAGTTCTTACCAGCGCATTCAGGGCCGGAGCGCCTCCCAGCTCTGAGGCCGCTAAGCGGCGCGGAAGCAGACATGCTCCCGGGCCCCGTTCATCACACTTTTCCGTGGGTTTTTGTTCCCCAGGCTTTAAAGAATGCCGAGTTCTTTTTTGTTAGACATGATGCTTTAAAACTGACCCTCCGGCCACCATATGATGGACCATTTAGAGTGCTGGAAACCGGTGATAAGCAGTTTGTGCTAGATTTAGGAGACAGGAAAGAGACAGTCAGTATTGACAGACTTAAGCCTGCTTTTATGATGAACGATGAGTCTGTACGAGTGGCGAGAGCACCTCGGCGTGGTAGACCCCCCAGGGACCACGTCTCGGCCCCCCTGCAGGGGTCAAATAACCATTCTCTTCCTCAGACTGCAGATTCCTTGCAGGACAGCGCCACTAAGACGGCGAAACCTGCGTACAGCAGATTCGGAAGACGGTTGAAACCCAGACGACGTACAGACTGATGTTTGATGAAATCATGTGGTATAAGCTATGCTGTTGGTGTTATCACTGAAATTTTTGATCAGGTTGTATAGACTATGCTGTGAGAGTTATCACTGAGATGTTAATGTGATCATGCTGTGTAGGCTGTGTTGTTGATGTGGTTCCTGAATTTTCTTTTTAATGTGAGCATGTAGTATAGTTATGCCATTCATACCATCCTGTATAATTTTTTCCTTTTTTTTTGGAAACCCCAATGTATGGTCCATTCTTCGGCGTTTGGGGGGGGAGGGGCTGTGGCTTATATATTTATACCTGCATGTGTATAAGCGCAAAGACACGTTTGAGATTACATACGTGGTTGACCTCACGCCCTAGAAGAGGACAAGGGGCCTGGACCGCCTGCGGAGAACACCTGGACATGGAGACGCGGCGGCAGAGGCCTGAAAGGACTTCCTGACCCCCTGAGGCCAGGTGGGAGACTGAAGGACACGGAGGGGGGTTAGAGGCGAGAGGGGGATGTAACAAGGATGTGTGATTAAGCCTTTGTTGTCACTGATATAAATAGAGAGGTCCTGACTGCGTTCAGTCCCTTATATGTTTCTGAGAGATTTGATGGGGATGTGTCTTCATGAATAAAACCTGAATTATGAAACTATTCAGCTTCTTCATTTCACGCTCCCCACAAACCAAAGAAGTTGAGTGCACATGCTCATCGTCATATCCAGAGGTTGTCTTTTGAAACTAGACGCATGAGTGCTGCTAGCATTACTGCAGAGGTTGAAAGGGTGGGGATCACCCTCTCGGTGCTCAGACCATACATCGCACACTGCATCAAATTGGTCTGCATGGCTATCATCACAGAAAGAAACCCCTTTTATAGATGATGCAGAACGGGGCTGTCTTTTCCTGCCCTGTTTCATGATCTGTGGCCTTAGGCTCAGATTTTTAAACAGTTCTTGCTGGCAGAGTATTGGAGCCTCTGCTAGTCTACAGCCACAGCCCCTCCTCTCACCTCTTTCTGCCAGGAACCAGTCAAATCAGCTTATTGCCATCACCTGGGTTTCCACACACACATACAGGCACACACACACACACACACATTCTCACTCATACCGGCCATTTCCCATCATTTCTTGTTTCCACACATATACATGCATGTACTTAAACTTATATTCATTCTCTCTTACTCACACGCATACATACACACACATTTTCACTCATTGACTCACTCTGTCGCTGCGCACCTGTTTTCATTTGCCGCTCGTTAGTCTCTGGAGGTATTTCTGGGTGGCAGTGGACAGTGCGTCAGCATCGGTCTTCTTTGGATGATCAGGTTCACTTGTGTATGGTTCCTCTGTGGCGTAATCCCCACAACAGACTGGGACAGGGACGGCAATGTGTGTATTAATGTCTACAGACAGCCCGCTCTTTCTGGCTTTTTCCGTTTCACTACTGTGACGTTAATGTGCCATTCATGCATTGTTTCACTACTGTGATGTTAATGTGCCATTCATGCATTGTGTTGATGCATCCTGCCCTTACTGTGTCTCTCAAATGCAAATGCCCATACCTACTGCTGTGAATGCCTTTCATGTATTGTCTGTAGTTGGGTATATATGCTGCACTATTCTGTAAATCTCTCTCTCATTCCTTCAACTGCTGCTGACACACACATCCTGTGTCTCTTTGCTGGAGAGCCTCTCCGGGCTCAGAATCAGAATCAGAATCAGAATCAGAATCAGGTTTATTGCCATTGTTCATGTAGTACACAAACTAGGAATTTGTCTCGGTACAATGCTGCAACATTAAACATGATAAGATAAGAGAAATAAACTATACATGTAATAAAGTGTAGGATAAGATTAAGTGATACTGGTCAACAGTTAAAATATATATTAGCCAGCAGCAGATACTGTGGAGAACTATATAGTGCAGTCGGTAATGCAGGAAGAAAACAGTGATGATTGACATGAGTCTGGTTGAGCTGCTGTACATGGTGCACGAGAGTCACTTAGTGTTCAGCAGTCTAATGGCAGAGGGGAAGAAGCTGTTCATGTGACGGGAGGTTTTAGTCTGGATGGACCGAAGTCTTCTACCAGAGGGGAGGGGGGCAAACAGTACATGACCAGGGTGTGAGGGATCGGCTATGATCCGGCCAGCACGCCTCCGGGTCCTGGAGATGTACAGATCCTGGAGAGATGGGAGCTTGCAGCCGATCACCTTCTCAGCAGTGCGCACGACGCGCTGCAGCCTTAGTCTGTCCCTGGCAGTGGCTCCTGCGTACCACACGGTTATGGAGGTGGTGAGGATGGACTCGATGATGGCTGTGTAGAACTGCACTAACATCTTGGTGGGTAGCTTGAGCTTCCTCAGCTGCCGCAGGAAGAACATCCTCTGCTGGGCTTTTTTGATGAGTGAGCTGATGGTCAGCTCCCATTTGAGGTCCCTGGTGATGGTAGTGCCTAGGAAGCGGAAGGAATCAGCAGTGGTGATGGGAGAGCCTGAGAGGGTGAGGGGGGGCAGAGGAGTAGTGACTTTCCTGAAGTCTACAATCATCTCCACTGTCTTCAGAGCGTTCAGCTGCAGGTTGTTATTGCTGCACCAGGACGCCAGCTGGGCCACCTCTCTCCTGTAGGCGGACTCGTCGCCGTTGGAGATGAGCCCGATGAGGGTGGTGTCGTCCGCAAACTTGATCAACTTGACAGACTGGTGGCTGGAGGTGCAGGAGTTGGTGTAAAGGGAGAAGAGTAGGGGGGAAAGTACACAGCCCTGGGGTGATCCGGTGCTGATGCTAGTATAGTCTGAGACAGTCTTTCCCAGCCGCACATGCTGCCTCCGGTCCGTCAGGAAGTCGATGATCCACCTGCAGAGGGAGTCAGGCACGTTGAGCAGGGACAGCTTGTCCCGGAGCAGAGCGGGGCGGATGGTGTTGAATGCGGAGCTGAAGTCCACAAACAGGATCCTGGCGTAGGTTCCCGGGGAGTCCAGGTGCTGCAGGATGGAGTGGAGGGCCAGGTTGACTGCATCGTCTACAGACCTGTTGGCTCGGTAGGCAAACTGCAGCGGGTCCAGGAGAGGGGTGGTGATGGACTTGAGGTGGGACAGGACCAGGCGCTCAAAGGACTTCATGACTACAGAGGTGAGCGCTACAGGTCTGTAGTCATTAAGTCCAGTGATCCGTGGCTTCTTGGGGACAGGGATGATGGTGGAAGATTTGAGGCAGGACGGCACGTGGCATAACTTAAGGGAGGTGTTAAAAATGTCTGTGAATACAGGAGCCAGCTGTTTCGCACAGAGTCTCAGGGTGGAGGGAGACACGCCGTCTGGGCCGGGGGCCTTGCGCGGGTTCAGTCTCATGGCTCGCTCATGGAGCAAGCCCTGTGACGGTGGTATGATAATAAACCTATTTAAAACCTCACTTCGCTGCCTTTATTTTATCATCCGCCTCACTGGTGACCCCGAGAATGCACACGCTTTGTGCATCGCAACCTTCTGGTTTGGACAGCCACGCTGATGTCCTGATGGCAACGAACGCAGCACCCAGCGGTGATTCTCTGACGACAAGCGAACGCGGCAGCCTGACTGATCTGCCCTCCCTTCTGCTTCAGGGAGGCTTCGACGCAGAGTTTCCAGGCGAAACTCTCCGGAGACCACCCACGACCGGGAAAGCTGAGGAACATTTCATGGTGAGATCTGCACACCTAGATCGGCACATCCATGCTTGAACCGGCCGCTCTCACAGCTTCTGACACACGATTCTGTGTCTCCTTACGAGAGCGCACGCACCTCGTCCTTTCTCCACGACGGCAACCTCCACAGCCGACGGAGTACACATGGATCTGAACGCACCATGACCCATCTTCAACAACTACAACAGGGATGATTAAGCTCCCTGACCCTGGCTCTTCCTCTCCAGCTGGCCCACCCACGCACGGAGCCCCGGCACACGCACCGGGGAGTTATGAGGACGGTGCACCACGCACGGGACACATACGGCTCCACTGACCGCCTTCCTCCTTCGCCGCTGCACTCTGGCCCTTCAGGCTTGCTCGTACACCTGAGGCACGCACGCAGCTTGCTCACTGAATTTTATGGTCTTAGCCATGGCGCTCAACGGGAATTCAGCAGTCTGCGGTCCCCGAAGGCTTTAAGGTTGTGCCCGCACCTAAAGTCAACACGCCAAGTCCCTTTGCTTTTGTTTTTTTCTTACAGCCGCCCCTGTTTTTCTTCATGGCCGCTGTTAATCCTCGCCGCTTCCTTTTTTCTTCACGGCCGCTATTAATCCTTGCAGGACTTAATCGCAAGAGGAGCCAGTGACTAATTTTTCTTCTTGTGGATTTCTGCACGTTCAACGGGACAGCCCCTCGACATCGCGGATCAACAAGCAATTTTTGCGCAGCTCAGACGATTTCACCGTCCAGGGCCAGCACTTATTACCCCCCACCCCCCTCCACCTCTGCCTGCACAGAGCCTTCCCTGCTCGCTGCCAAAGCTGGACTATCGAGGCCTCGGCCGCCTGCCGAGCCCTCTGGGGGGGAGCGTGTGGCGTAATCCCCACAACAGACTGGGACAGGGACGGCAATGTGTATATTAATGTCTACAGACAGCCCGCTCTTTCTGGCTTTTTCCATTTCACTACTGTGACGTTAATTTGCCATTCATGCATTGTTTCACTACTGTGATGTTAATGTGCCATTCATGCATTGTGTTGATGTATCCTGCCCTTACTGTGTCTCTCAAATGCAAATGCCCATACCTACTGCTGTGAATGCCTTTCATGTATTGTCTGTAGTTGGGTATATATGCTGCACTATTCTGTAAATCTCTCTCTCATTCCTTCAACTGCTGCTGACACACACATCCTGTGTCTCTTTGCTGAAGAGCCCGGAGCCCGGAGAGGCTCGCTCATGGTTTATTATCATATATTTATTTATAAATATATAAAATTTATAAATTTATTATTTATAAATTTATAAATATTTATTATTTATAAACCTATTTAAAACCTCACTTCGCTGCCTTTATTTTATCATCCGCCTCACCTCCTCTGTTTGGACTGAGAAGTCTTGTTGTTTCCAGAGCCGTTCCCCTCAGTCATTTATGTAAGTCTCCCTTCTTATTATTTTCAGCCCTTTTTTCTCTACTGCCCAGTTCCACCCTGGGAGCACGTGGGGCTTGCCATCAGAGCTTGTAGCCGGTCATCTCCCCATTATAGCTCATGTTGGACAGTTTCATGGACACTTTGTATGTTTCTCCATTTGCTAATAAACACGTTTTACTTCACTGCACTTTGGGTTTGCATCAGTTCATTTGTGTGTGTGCGCAAATACGCACACACATTGACAGAAAGCCCACAAACAGTATGCTGAAGAGAAGTAGACAAAGGACATGGATTACTGGAACCATGTCCTGTGGTCTGATGAGACCTATAGTATATAAACTGTATGTACTCTATGGCGGCGTCGGTATCCTATGGCGGAAGTCACTTGCGAACAGTTGTGTTGTGAAAACTTACGATTGCATAAGAGTTACAGGTATTGAAGTCAACCTGGGTGACTTTCACTGTCTTATATTGTGTGTATATTTCCCCTGTGACAGTGTTGAAAACTTATACTTGCACTGCCTGAGTCTTGTTAAACGTATCACTGAGGATTTTCCAACTCCATATGTGTTCACAATTGGTGACTTCAACGCTAATACAGCACGCTCAAGCTGTTTTGGAAATGAACTGGTGTCTTTTTGTGAGAGTTACTCCTTACACATCTCGGACAGGATTATCTTACCAGGTGATACCTTTACTCATGTTAGCATGGCTCATGGCTCTACATTATGGCTTGATCACTGTGTGACTACATCCTCAGGCCATGATAATGTGTCCAATATCAAAGTTCTGTATGACTATGTAAGCTCCGATCATGTACCTTTATCTATGGATATTGAGGTATCTAGTGCTGTAAGTGGCCCCCGGGGAGCTCCCTCAGCCACAACGGGCAGTAGGACATACAAATGGCGTGATGCCACAGCGTCAGACCTGTCCAGATATAAGAAACTTACTCGCAGGAAACTCTGTAACATCCATGCTCCTACGGACGCCTTCAGGTGTCACGACCATAATTGTGCGGCACATAGGGACGATATCGACAGGTTTTACAGTGATATTGTTGATGCTTTAAATTATTGTGTGAGTGAATGCATTCCTAGCCACAGTGTGGCCACCCAATATAACGTCCCAGGCTGGAATGATGTTGTTAGCGAGGCTCACACAGCTGCTCGGGATGCTTTTTTGTGGTGGAGGAGTAATAGCAAACCACGTTCTGGTCCAGTATTTGAAAACATGAAAAATTGTAGGGCTAGGTTCAAATATGCTCTACGAGCATGTAGGCGCAATGAAGAAAGAATCAAATGTGACCAGCTAGCTAGTCACATGAGTGAACTGAACATGGTAGAATTCTGGAAACAAAGGCTATGAGCTCCCACCGGTCTGTTAGATCAAACACTATTGATGGTGTGACTGGTGATGCTAATATTGCTGAAAAGTGGAAATGTCAATACGAAGCTATTTTCAACTCAGTCAAGAATGTTTCAATGAAGGATTCTGTTATGCACGATATTCGCCTGTATAACGACATGTTCGATGCCTCTGATATTTCTGCTGTTACTCCTGTTGAAGTTGCTTCTCTGATCAAAGTTCTCAAAGGCAAATCAGCTGGCCCTGACTGTCTCACCAGTGAATGCCTCATCAATGCTGATTTCAATTTGTGTATTCTGTTGTCATTGTGTTTTAACTGTATGTTTGTTCATGGTTACATGCCAGATATGTTGATGGACTCTGTTATTATTCCTTTGGTGAAAAACAAGTGTGCCAGTCTGTCTTACATGAACAACTACAGACCTATAGCTATTGCAAATGTTATATCTAAACTGTTAGAGGGTTTAATCCTGAACAGAAATGAGGATTATTTGTGGACAAACGACAATCAGTTTGGTTTCAAGTCAGCTCTTTCAACTGACAAGGCTGTTTACTTACTCCACGAATTTGTTGACTACTTCAGAAGCCAATCCACTAGTGTCTATGCTACGTTCCTAGACGCTAGCAAAGCTTTTGGCAGGATCAACCACTGGTGTTTGTTCAGAAAACTGATTGATCGAGGTATTCCTTTTTACATTGTTAGCATCCTGTTATACTGGTACAGAAGGCAGTCTATGGTTGTTAGATGGGGCAATGTCACCTCATCCAAATTTCATGTGACCAACGGTGTTAAACAAGGTGGTATACTGTCACCCTTGTTGTTTAATATCTATGTTGATGATCTAAGTGTACTGTTGAACAATACTAATGTAGGCGGCTCCTTTAACGGTGCACTGTTAAATCACATTTTCTATGCTGATGACCTCTGTTTGTTAAGTCTGTCTACCGCAGTGATGCAACATCTCCTTTCGGTATGTGAAAAATTTGGTGAAAAAAATGACATCTTGTTCAACTGTACTAAATCTATGTGTATGGCTTTCAAACCGAAGGGTGTCAATACGTCGAATCCTGCTATGCCACTTTGTGGTAATAGCTTGAACTTTGTTGAAAAAGTCAAATACCTAGGTGTGTGGATTGAATCTGATAAGACCAATGTTGATTGTAACAGGCAACTCAGGAAACTATATGCTCAAACAAATTTACTGTTGCGAAATTTCCACAGATGTTCTCCTGATGTCAAATGTATGTTGTTCAAGACCTTCTGTACCTCAATGTACTGCTCGCCTTTATGGTTTAATAGCAATGTTGCTGTCAGGAACAAAATCCGCATTGCATATAATAACTCCCTAAGAAGGTTGTTAGATGTACCACGAAGGTCGAGTGCAAGCAAGATGTTTGTGTCTGTGAACATTCCGTCTTTTGGCGAGTTGATACGTAAGAATGTTTACAGTTTTATGAGAAGGTTGCTGGCATGCAACAATCATCTTATATCAGCAATTGTCAACTCGTCACTCACACTTCACTCCAGCATTTGGAAGTGGTGGCGTTCCATCTTATACTGAGCCCAATATTGTATGTCATTGTTGTTACAAGAGCGCCGAGTGTCTGCTGATCTGTATATACTTTTATTTATCTATTTATTTTCTACTCGTTTTAGTTCTGCATTTAATATGAACCCTGAGTTTGAAATAAACGTTTGAATTTGAATTTGAATTTGAATAAACTTATTTGGTTCAGATTGTGTCAAGTGTGTGTGGTGGTAGCAAGGTGAGGAGTACAAGGACAACTGTGTCTTGCCTACAGTCAAGCATAGTGGTGGGAGTTTCATTGTTTTGGGCTGCATGAGTTCTGCCGGCACTGGGGAGCTGCAGTTCATTGAGGGAACCATGAATGCCAACATGTACTGTGACATACTGAAGCCAAGCATGATCCCCTCTCTTTGGAAACTGGGCCGCAGGGCAGTATTCCAATATGATAATGACCCCAAACACACCTCCAAGACGACCACTGCCTTGCTAAAGAAACTGAGGGTAAAGGTGATGGACTGGCCAAGCACGTCTCCAGACCTAAACCCTATTGAGCATCTGTGGGGCATCCTCAAAGGAAAGGTGGAGGAGCACAAGGTCTCTAACATCCACCAACTCTGTGATGTCATCATGGAGAAGTGGAAGAGGATTCCAGTGACAACCTTTGAAGCTCTAGTGAACTTCATGCCCAAGAGAATTAAGGCCGTGCTGGAAAATAATGGTGGCCACACAGAATATTAACAGTTTGGATACAATTTGGACATCTCCACGTAGGGGTGTACTCACTTTTGTTGCCAGCGGTTTAGACATTAATGGCTGTGTGTTGAGTTATTTTGAGGAGACAGCAAATTTACACTTCCACAAGCTGTACACTGACTACTTTACATTGTATCAAAGTGTCTTACCTTCAGTGTTGTCCCATGAAAAGATATAAAATATTTACAGAAATGTGAGGGGCATACTCACTTTTTGGAGATACTGTAGCTTCTTATCATGCTGAAGCCTGTCAAGCCTACAAACATCGGGCCATGGCTGGAAGACCTAGGCAAGACCCTGAACTTGAAAATAAAAGACTTGCTGGTGCAAAATTTAAGTATGCTGTTCGCTTCATATCTAAAAATGAGCAAGCTATGGGAGCTGATGCCATGGTCAACAAAATGTTGTGTAATAATGTTACTGACTTTTAGAAAGAGGTGAGATCTCTTCATAATTGTAAACCATCTCTTCCATGTACGGTTGAAGGTGTTTCTGGAGCAGATGATATTGCAGCATTATGGAGACAGCACTATAGTTCCCTGTTCAACTGTATAAATGGTGATCTGTATATGGATGACTGTGATATGAGTGACGACACCATGAGTATATTGTTGACTCTTATTCATCTGACTCTGCTCCTTTAACCAGTGGGGTGCCTCAGGGTTCTATTCTGGGTCCACTTTTATTTGCCCCGTATATGCTGCCTCTTGCTTCTATCATCAGCAGATTTAAAGGTGTGTCTTATCGCTGCTATGCTGATGATTTACAATTGTTTTTTTTTTTTCTTTTAAACCTGACCATGTTGACAATTTAAAAATTACTCATGATTGTCTGCAATTAAGGACTGGATGTCTAGTAACTTTTTGCAACTTAATGCTGACAAAACTGAAGTCCTTATTGTAGCACCTGATAATCTAATTCCTAAGATGGTTAATAGCGTTGGTTCATTAAGCTCTAATGTACGGTCTACTTTAAAAAAAAAAAATAAAATCTTGGTGTCATTTTTGACCAATCGGTGAGTTTTGATCAGCATGTCACATCTCTGACCCGGAGTTGTTTTTTCCACCTTAAGAATGTATCCAAAATTAGGTCATTGGTTTCCTACAGTCAGTTAGAAATTATTATTCATGCCTTTGTTTCTTCACGTTTAGACTACTGTAATGCTCTTTTCACAAGTCTTATAAAATCCTCTTTACACCGCCTACACTGCTGCTAGATTACTAACTAGGTCCAGTAGATTCTATCATATCACACCCATTTTGGCCTCCTGGCACTGGCTTCCTATAAATTACAGAGTTGATTTTAAAGTTCTTGTTCTTACTTCCAAAGTGATTCATGATGAGGCGCCTTTTTAAATCAGTGACCTGCTCCAACTACACCATCCCAGCAGGTCTCTCAGGTCTTCTAATCAGAATCTACTGGTAGTCCCTAGAACTAGGCTCAGAACCAAAGGTGATAGAGCCTTTGCTTTGGTTGCTCCCAGACTTTGGAACTCCTTACCTTTTGAATTTAGATCTGCACCTTCCATTGATGTTTTCGAGAAGCAGCTAAATACCCACCTTTTTTGCCTGGCTTTTTAATTAACTATGTGTTGATTGTATTTTTATTTGCTTTGTTTTTTACCATGTTAAGCATTTTGTGACTCTTGTCTGTGAAAAGTGCTATATAAATAAACTTATTATTATCGACACGAGGTGAATGAAGCCATTCATCACCTGGCAAAAAATAAAGCATGTGGCATGGACTGAATCACTGCTGAACAAGTGAAAAATGCTAGTCTGATTCCACTCCTCTCCCAGCTCTTACTTTGGCAGGTTTTATGATCCATGGTATATTACCAGATTCAATGGTGTCCATCCTGCTTGTCCCAGTTATTAAGGACAAAGGGGGAAAAGTTGGTTGCCTGGATAATTATAGGCCTATAGCACTAGCCAGCATCCTATCAAAAGTTCTGGAAAGAATCTTATTTGACAGAGTAAATGGATATATTATTTAATGTGATAATCACTTTTGTTTTTAACCAAAGCATAGGACTAACGTGTATATATGCAGTTTAGGAAATAGTTAACCTGAATAGGAGCAGCAACTCATCTGTTCTCATGTGTTTAATTGATGCTTCCAAAGCAGAAAACTTTTTTAATAAATTAAAGCAAAGAAGATTACCTGGGTACTTGGTGAGGGTTTGGGCATACCGGTATTCTGACCAGAAGATGCAGGTTCAATGTGGAGGCAGTATATTCAAGATTTTTAATTGTCAGTACTACTATATGCACAGTACATGCAGAATTGAAAAGGTGTTTCTCTCTTCAGTGGCATTCGCAATATAAAATACCCAAAAGGGATAAGGTTTTAAAAGCAGCAGCAGTTTATGTACAGTAATGCTACCAGTAGTGCAAATAGTGACAAAAGATAGACCCAGAAATCCCATAGTGCAAATACAGATAAATGATAAAACCCATCAATCCTATATACAGAAAAGGTAGAGCTGTAATACTGATAGTTGCAAGTTCAGTGCCATAGTGTAGCTGCAGACAGTGACAGACAGGACTGCGAATCAGAATCAGCTTTATTGGCCAAGTATACACAACACATACAAGGAATTTGACTTTGGCTAAAAACTTGCTCTCGTTGTTCAGGTGGAGGATTTAAATAAGATTAAAATAAGGATTCAATGACAACAGAGTATGTACAGTAAATTACAGTCTGTCCACGTTTCTATAAAAGGATGCAAATATATACAGGAATATATGCAGTTATTTACTCAGACTATCCACACTTTGATCAGTGTTTCAATGTGAACTCAGATTCAGTGATATAATGTGAATGAAGTAAAATGCAGTGTGAGAGTTATGTGCAATGTAAGAATGGATGAAAAGTCATGAGTACAGCAACAGGTAGGACTAGGTGAATGTTAGGAGTTCATCAGAGTGATGGCTTGAGGAAAGAAACTGTTCCTGTGACGGGTGGTTTTGACCTTGTTGTGGATTTAGCTGTAACATCAGTTGTTATAAAGAAAGAATGTCCAAACACCCAACTTTACCTTCATTTGGCTTTACTGGAGAATGCTGCATCTCAGTTTACAACACATTTGTCGTTCCCGCTGGCTAACATGCGTCCGTCTCTCTGATAGCACTGCATTGCTTAGCACTGACTTCTTCTTCTTCGGTCTGCAGCTTGAACAATAACATTTCATGGCCAAAGGTACAGCACCAGCGCCGTCTAGTGGACAATGTCTAGCGACTGCATTAAAGGAAAACACCTTTGGGATTCTAATTAAATTACTACTATAAATAGCTTTTCTGATTAACTATAAAATGTTTATAATATCTGTTTGTTTTCACGTGTATTTCAATATGTAATAACTATCAACTTATGTGTATGAACCATTATGAACTATTAAATATTCAACACCCTCCCCCCCAAGAAGACAGTTCAAATATTAACTTCAAAAGGATATAGTAGCTGAACTGGTCTTCTTAACGTCGTCCCAGTTGGAGTGCGCACAGCGCAGGATCTGACTAGTCCATCTCTCCCTGGGAACACCTCTATGATTAGTCCTGTTTTCCATGTTTGACGTGGTATCTTGTCATCTCCAATGAGGACCAAATCTCCTGGTTTGAGTTGTGTTGGATTTGGGGTATGACGAGTGTGAGCCGATCTGAGGTCCAGCAAATACTCCCTCCTCCATCTGTTCCAAAATTCTTTGACAAGTCTATGGCGATATTTCCATCTTCGGGTCAGCCTTTCTTTATTTGCATTTGCTATCTGACCTGTTGTGGAAAATGGCTTTGGTGGTAAAGAGGTAAGTCTTTTCCCTATGAGGAAATGAGCTGGCGTCAGAGGTTCTGGTTCTTGTAAATCGTTGTACACAAATGTGAGTGGTCTTGAGTTAATAGTGGCTTCTATTTCTGTCAACAGAGAAGTTAACTCTTCAAAGCTCAGAGATGCTCTGCCCATTACTCTTTTGAGGCATCCCTTTACAGAGCGCACTAACCTTTCCCAAAAACCACCCCACCAAGCCGCTCTTTCTGCAATAAATTTCCACTTGATTCCTTTTTCAGAAAAATATTCCAGCAGCTCTGGCTCTTTTATAGCCTTCCACAGTTCCTTTAGATCTTGATCTGCTCTCTTGAACGTTTTTGCATTGTCCGAGTAGATATAAATCTCTTGAATGCCAAAAGGAAACTTTCTGTTGATAGACTCGATATTAGTTCAAGGTGCACTGCACGTGTAACTGCACAGGTGAAAAGTGCTAGATACGCCTTCTCTGCAGAATTCTTGGACTTTACAAACAGTGGGCCTGCAAAGTCAACACCTGTGACTTCAAACGGCGGTGCTTCAGTAACTCTGTCTTTGGGTAGAGGTGCAGCTGTTTGCTGTGCTGCTTTTACTTTGAATCTTTTACAGATAGTACAGTCTGAAATGAATTTTTTGACTAACTGTCTCGCGCGTGGAATCCAATACTTCTCTCGTAGATGAACTAGAGTGTCTCTCACGCCTGAATGCATGACATTTTCGTGACTGTATTTTATCAGAAGTTGTGCAAATCTGTGATTTGAGGGTAACAACCATGGGTGCTGCTCATTGAAACTCATGTTTGACTGATGCAGCCTTCCTCCTACACAGATTAAGCCTTGCTCGTCTAGAAAGGGTTTAAAGTCTCTGATTTTTGAGTCTTTGTGCACACTTTCTCCAGTTTTCAACTCTGTTATTTCTCTTTCAAAACTGTTAAGTTGCGCTTCACGTATCCATACCTTTTCAGATTTTGCCATTTCCTCTGCTGTTAGTTCTCCCCTTTGTCTTTGCTTTGAATGACAGTTGTGGAGAAATCTTTGAATCCATGCAGTTACTCTTAGTACGGTCTGTAGTTTGCTGTATTTGTCCAGCTGTAGCAATGGTTCAGATTGCACTCTTTCACTGTTACTGAGATGTACTGCAACTTGATTTGCCTTTAGCTCAGCTTTAACCTCTTCTTCTGATAGTATTTCTTGTGCTGTTTCTGGCGGTGTAGTTTGAAGCTCCTTTTCTTTCAAAAATGATGGGCCTGACCACCAGAGATTTTCCTCTTTCAACCTTGATGCGGACTGACCTCTTGTGGTGAGATCAGCTGGGTTCACCTTTCCATTACAATGTGTCCATAGTTCTGGTGGTGTCAAAGTTTGTATCTCCATCACTCTGTTGGCAACAGACTGTTTCCATTTCTTTGATGAACTGCGAATCCAGTGAATCACTATCATGGAGTCTGACCACATTCTGAGTTGAGTGATCTGCATATTCAGTGCCTTCAAAAGGTTATTTGCCAACCTTGATCCAATCACAGCTCCCATCAGTTCCAAGCGTGGCAGTGTGATCGTTTTGATTGGTGCCACTCTTGACTTGGATGCAACGAGCGCAGTAACAGTCTCTCCTTCTGTTGTTTGTCCTTGTAGATACGCAACTGCGCCATACGCCTTTTCGCTTGCATCTGTGAAGACATGGAGAACTTGTGATTCATCTGACAGTTTTTCTGTTCCATACCACCGCGGAATGACTATTTGGTGGATCTGAGGAAGCTCCATGCACCACTGCTGCCATGCCTGTGAAAGGTCTGGAGGCAGCTCGTCGTCCCAGCTCAGGCCCCGTCGCCACATTTCCTGAAACAGACATTTAACTCGAATGGTAAATGGCGTTAGGAACCCTATAGGATCAAAGATTCTGGCGGATGATCTCAAAACACTCCTCTTTGTGTTTTCTTTTCCTTTTAGAATGTTCATCAAATGTTTGAGGTCAAAGGCAAAGTCATCTGTGTCCGGTCTCCACGCCAAACCAAGTACCTTCAACACACTTCCATGTGTTTCTGTTTCTTGTGTGAAATCAAGCTTGCTGTTTGACCACTTGGTTTTCAGTTCAAGGGAGTTTGTTGTCCACTTACAGAGGTTCATGTTGGCAGCAGCCAGTATTCCTCTTGCTCCTGTAGTAAGTCTGTATGCCTCGTCTGAGTTACTTGAGCTAGCGATCAGATCATCCACATAAAGTGAGTCTCTCATTAGTTTTACTGTGTCTGGTTGGTCAGCTTCATATTTCTCCAGATGATGTCTGATAGTGGCTGCAAGTAAAAATGGACTTAAAGTTACTCCAAACACAACACGTGCCATTCTCATTATACGCGTGTTGGTGCCTTCAACATCTGGGGGTCCTGTAAGCCACAAAAATCTCACAGCATCTCTGTCACTTTCAGTTATAGATATCTGAAGGAAAGCTTTAGTAAAGTCTGCTGTGAAAGCTACAGGATTTTGTCTGAATCTGATCAAAATGCTCATGAGGTCAGCATTCAGGTTTGGGCCAGGTAATAAACAGTCATTTAAAGAGGAACAACCTTCTTCATGTGACGAAGCATCAAACACTACCCTTAACTTGGTAGTTACTTTGTCCTCTCTGATTACAGCATGATGAGGTAAGTAGTAGGTTACATTCTCTGTCTCTGCTGAATGACTGCTCTCTGGCACATCTTCACATATTCCTTGTTCTGTGTAATCCTCTATTATATCGTTGTATCTTTTAAACAGTGTCACGTCAGATTTCAGCTTTCTTTTCAGGGTTTCAAACCTCTTTTGTGCAACCTTCTTGTTGTCTGAGAGTTCGGGTGTGTCTTGGCGCCATGGCAACGCCACTTCATATCTCTCATTAATGAATCTGACTGACCTGTCAAAGCTCTCCTTGGCTTTCTTGTCATCAGGTGTTTCCTCACCTTTAGTAGTGATGCCCAGCGACTCGATCTCCCAAAATGCTCTTAGCTGGTTTGAGATCTCCACTGAGTCTTCACTGAGTCCAATGTGCATGCATGTTGCTTCATTCATACTGGACATGACAACTGGTCCTTGCACTGCCCAGCCGAATCTGGTTTCTATGGCAACCAAAGCATCTGACAGTCTCTCAGTTTTACCTGTGACTACTCTCCAGTAGTAATCTGCTCCGATCAGTACTGATAGCTCCAAACCATCTTTGTCTCCCGCTGACACATCTGCTACTGGTAGCCCTTTTTTCTCCAGCTGCCGTTGGATGTGTTCACTGGGAACTTTCATGACTGCAGTACAAAGCTGTGGGGTTTGAACAGCTTCAATCTCAATTTTCTGATCTTTGTTTCTCACATTCTCCAGGACTAGTTTTATGACATTGCATTTTGTGGTCACTGGGTTTTTTGAGCCAAACGTGTGAAGGTTTAATGTCTCTTGTTTTAGTATTGGCAGTTTTAAATCCTTCACTTGCTTCTCATGGACAAAACTCCGTTGGCTTCCTCCATCAATTAAGCAACGCACAATCTTCTTTCCTCCAGGTCCTTCAATCCTTGCTTTCACAGTTTGCAACAGTACTGTTTCACATTTTTCTGGGGTTGGTTTGGCTGCATATGGAAATACTGAGGAGACCACTGCATCACTCGTGTTTTCAGCGGCAACTGTCCTTTCTATTGGTTGCTCACTTCTGTCACACACAACAGCATGATGTCTCCTTCCACAATCAGTGCATGTCACATTTTTGGATCTACAGTCTCGAGCAAGATGTCTGGGTTTTAGGCATATGAAGCACCTTCCCATTTTCTTTAGCTTTTCTTTCCTGCTTGTGACTGTGTCTTCAGTGCACTGTTCTGACTTGTGGCTGGTACTGTTACAGAATATGCAACTGTGCACAAAGGGTGTATTCGAACTGCCTGTGTGGAGGGCTGCAGCTGAGGGCACATTAGGTCCTTTCCACCTTTCTCTGCTTGAATCTGGTTTGCAGTGCTGTTTCTGATTTGCATGTGTATCTTTATGATTCTCTCTCATTTGTGTCAAATGTGCAGCATGCTCCCTGCTTTCAACTTCTTGTTGCAAAAACTTTACAAGGCCATCAACATCCCACTTTTGCCCTATATCTGTCTTGCGGGTGTACTCAAGGGCAAGATCAGCAGGAATCATTTTGAACAGTATGGGGCACAGTAAACCTCCATAACTGTCTGACATGACTCCTAAAGCTTCTAGGCATCTGATTTGTACTTCAACGTCATCAAAAAGTTGTCTCAAGGCAACAATGTCTGAGGACCTTTTAACTGGGCTTAGATTTAGTAACTTAGACATGTGTGCACTTACAATAAGCTCTTTCCTTCCAAATCTTTGCTTAAGCATGTCTACTGCAGCATCATAGTTCATGTCAGTTACTTTCAGCCCTGCGACGGCGCGTGCAGCTGGCCCGATGAGATATGACTTCAAGTAAGTGAACTTTTCAGTTTTGCTCAAATCTGGGTTTTGGTGAATTGCATTTTCAAATTGGTCCCAAAACTCCTGCCACATGCACACTTCTCCGCTGTATTTGTTTATTGAGAGCTTGGGTAGCTTTACCGAGGGTCTGCTTGTATTTGACCGTGTACTCACGTCACTCAGCCGATGTGGATTTGCTGATACGGTGGCGTCTCTTGCCTGTTCTTGTTGCTGTAAGGCAGCCCGTTCAATCGCTCTCTCTGCCCGCGTCCTCCATAAATTTGTGTTGTCGTGATACTCAAGTGTCCGCATCTAACTCGTCCAAAGGAATCTCCTGCTCTATATCTGGTTCAATGTCTTGCAGGCCTTTCTCTTTCTGTGACAACATGGCTAACAGCTCCCGCAAACGGTCACTGTTTATATCAGTCTTACTTGTTTCATCTTGTATAATTTGCAGCAGCTTTGTAACGGACGTCCGCAGCACGGTCCGTTTCTGTTTTAGCCTTTGAAGTCGCTCCGACATTTTTTCTTTCGTCTCCGTGTTGTTACAGCTATCGGCTTAATCCCAACAACGTTCTCTCTTCACTTTTCCCGCTTCCCAGCTTCCGGTTCCCGGGTTTCGGCACCAAAAAATATGTTGTGGATTTAGCTGTAACATCAGTTGTTATAAAGAAAGAATGTCCAAACACCCAACTTTACCTTCATTTGGCTTTACTGGAGAATGCTGCATCTCAGTTTACAACACATTTGTCATTCCCGCTGGCTAACATGCGTCCGTCTCTCTGATAGCACTGCATTGCTTAGCACTGACTTCTTCTTCTTCGGTCTGCAGCTTGAACAATAACATTTCATGGCCAAAGGTACAGCACCAGCGCCGTCTAGTGGACAATGTCTAGCGACTGCATTAAAGGAAAACACCTTTGGGATTCTAATTAAATTACTACTATAAATAGCTTTTCTGATTAACTATAAAATGTTTATAATATCTGTTTGTTTTCACGTGTATTTCAATATGTAATAACTATCAACTTATGTGTATGAACCATTATGAACTATTAAATATTCAACAGACCTTCAGTGATCTGTAACGACGACCAGAAGATA
Source organism: Pholidichthys leucotaenia (assembly GCA_020510985.1). Lineage (NCBI taxonomy): Eukaryota > Metazoa > Chordata > Actinopteri > Cichliformes > Pholidichthyidae > Pholidichthys > Pholidichthys leucotaenia. The sequence goes on from CM035849.1 coordinate 43,419,984, forward strand.
GAAGTTCAAACAGTTTGTGGCCGGGGTGTGACGGGTCAGCACAGATGTTTCCCGCCCATTTCCTGGTTATGGACTGATATAAGTTCTCAATGGAGGGTAGGTCGGTACCAATGATCTTCTCCGCAGACTTAATGATCCGCTGCAGTCTGGTCTTGTCCTGTTTAGTGGCAGATCCAAACCAGACAGTGATGGAAAAGCAGAGGACAGATTGGATGATGGCGGTGTAGAAGACAACCAGCAGCTCCTGAGGCAAATCGAACTTCTTGAGCTGACGCAGAAAAAACAACCTCTGCTGGGCCTTTTTCCAGACAGTGTCTATATGGGAGGACCACTTCAGGTTCCGGGAGATTGTGGTACCCAGAAATTTGAAGGAGTCCACAGTGGACACTGTGCTGTTGAGGATGGTGAGTGGGGGGAATGAAGGAGGGTGTCGCCTGAAATCCACAGTCATCTCCACCGTTTTGGCTGGGTTAAGTTCAAGATAGTTCTGGCCGCACCACAGGATCAGCTGCTCCACCTCCCGCCTGTATGCAGACTCATCACCGTCCCGGTTCAAACCGATAACTGTGGTGTCGTCCGCAAACTTCAGGAGCTTCACCGAAGGGTCCTCTGAGGTGCAGTCGTTGGAGTAGAGGGAGAAGAGCAGTGGGGAAAGGACACATCCTTGGGGGGCGCCAGTACTAATTTTTCGGGAGCTGGATGTAAATCTCCCTAGCTTCACCTGTTGCCACCTGTCAGTCAGAAAGCTGGAGATCCACTGGCAGGTGGAGGGGGGCACCTTGAGCTGGAGGAGTTTCTGATAAAGAATGCTTGGGATGATGGTGTTGAATGCTGACAAAACAAACAAGATCCTGGCGTACATCCCTGGGGAGTCGAGGTGTTGCAGGATGTAGTGCAGTCCCATATTCACTGCATCATCCACTGACCTGTTTGACCGGTAGGCAAACTGCAGTGGGTCCATCAGGGGGCCTGTGACGACCTTCAGGTGGTTCAGCACCAATCTCTCCAAGGATTTCATGACCACAGAGGTCAGGGCAACAGGTCTGTAGTCGTTTAATCCTGTAACAGAGGGTTTCTTGGGAACTGGAATGATGATGGAGCGTTTGAAGCAGGAAGGCACTTCACACAGCTCCAGTGATCTGTTAAAGATCCGGGTGAAGATGGGGGCCAACTCGTTGGAGCAGACTCTCAGGCAGGACGGAGACACACCATCAGGTCCTGCAGCCTTCTTGATCTTTCGTCTCTGAAAGACCCAGCGCACCTCCTCTTCACAGATCGTTAGTGCTGGTGGGAGGTCAGAGTGGAGGAGGGATGGAGTTCCTGGGGCAGCAGATAATCCTTTTGTGTGGGTGGGAGGTGAGAACTGTAGGTTCTTTTCAAACCTACAGTAAAAGCTGTTTAGGTCGTTAGCCAGCTGGAGGTTTTCCACAGGGTGGGGGGATGGTCTCCTGTAGTTGGTGATATTCTGTAGGCCTCTCCAAACAGAAGCAGAGTTGTTGGCTGAGAAGTTTTGTTGTAACTTCTCACTGTAGCTCCTCTTAGCAAGCCTGATCTCCTTCATCAGCATGTTTCTGGCCCGCTTGTACAGAGTCCAGTCACCAGTCCTGTAGGCATCCTCCTTGGTCTGACATAGCTGCTTCAGTTTAGGAGTGAACCAGGGTTTATTGTTGTTGTATGTGCAGAAGGTCTTGGTCTGCACACACATGTCCTCGCAGAAACTGATGTATGATGTCACAGTGTCAGTGAGTTCATTTAGGTACATGAACAGCAATGCAAAACAGGCACTAGCAGATATGGCATATGTGCAAATGGTTGCAGGAAAGTGCAGAAACGTACAGCTGCAGATGTATTACTGTTGGTGTGCCAGTCTTTCTGTGCCAAAAGCTGAGGTGGTTATTGTGCGGGTGAAAGCGTTATGGTCTGGGGGGCAAGGGTTGGAGTGGACAGAGTTCAGGGTCCTGATGGCTAGATGAACAAGGCTGTTTAGCAGTCTTGTGGAATGGGCCAGGAAGCTCCGGTACCTTTTCCCAAAGGGCAGGGGGCTGAAGAGGGAGTATGAGGGGTGGGAGCTGTCACCTGCAATGTTGATGGTGCTGCAGGTGAGGTAGATGTCCGAGAGGGCGGCAGAGGGGCACTGATTATCTTGCTGGCGGCTTTCACTGTACATTGTAGTGTCTTCCGGCAGGAGTCGGTGCTGCCTCAAGAGGCGGCAAGGAGATTTTCCTCTCCACCGTTGCTAGGCACTTGCTCACAGGGGATCGCCTTATTGCTGGGGTGCAATTGTGGGGGTTTCCCCTACAGTTGAAAGTGCTATGAGATGACTGTTGTTGTGAAATGGCGCTATATAAATAAAGTTGAATTGAATTGCTTCCATACCACATGGTGATGCAGCTGGTGAGGATGCTCACAATGGTGCCCCAGTAGAATGAGCACATGATGAGGGGTGGAACTTGTACTCTCCTCAATTTGCGGAGGAAGTTGAAGTGAGTTTGAACCTTCTTGGCCAGTGATGTGGTGTTGTTGGACCAGGAGAGGTCCTCAGAGATGTGCACCCCCAGGAACTTGATGCTTCTTACCCCCTCCACAGCTGCTCCATCAATGAACAGAGGGGGTTCTTGTGTGTGTTCCGTCCTGAAGTCAACCACAATCTCCTTGGTTTTCCCCACATTCAGGAAGAGGTCATTCTCTTTAATTCCATTATTCCTATAATTGTCCTCCTCATTGTTGATGAGGCCCACCACCATCATGTCGTCTGCAAACTTGATGATGTGGCTGGTGCTGTCGGCTGGTAGAAAGTCATGGGTCAGCAGGGTGAAGAGCAGCGGGCTTAGCACGCACCCTTGTGTGGCCTTTGTGCACAGTGTGGTGGTCTCGGATGTGTTGCTGCCAACCCGCACATTCTGTGGCCTCCCTGTGAGAAAGTCCAGCACCCAGTTACAGAGAGAGGTTTTGAGACCCAAGTGTCTGAGTTTTTGTATCTCATTTTGTCTCTCATAGTTGAGGTATACCTATGATGAAAGTTGGAGACCTCTCTCATCTTTTAAGTGGGAGAACTTGCACAATTGGTGGCTGACTAAATACTTTTTTGCCCCACTGTATGTATGTATATATATATATATATATATATATACACACAGACACACAGTGCAGAGCATTGTAGTTGGATGGAATAAATATATGAGTATATAAACACACAGTGCAGAGCATTGTAGCTAGATGGAATAAATATGTAGATATATATAAACACCCACAGTACGGAGCATTGCAGCTAGGTGGAATAAATATGTAAATATATAAACACACACAGTGCAGAGCATTGTTGCTAGATGGGATGAAACAGCATAACCGTCTACTTAGTTATCCTTCATGGTATGATTATGTGCCCATACATATTCTCACCCTCCATAGCGACCAATATTTTCCTAGTTGTATGCCGGAGGGGACCATTGTGTAAGTCTATTGCATCTTTTCCATTCAAAACTATTAGGTTGTTACGTCTTTTTGCTATCTCTGCGAGCAGCCCTGCTTAGGTTGTACAGTCTGACAGCCGTTGGTTGGAGGGACCTAAGAAACCTCTCGGTTGTGCACCTGGGATGATGTAGTCTGCTGCTAAATGAGCTCCTCAGTGCATTTAGTATGTCCTGCATAGGGTGGAACTCGGACTCCAGCAGAGATGACAGTTTAGCTACCGTCCTTCTCTCTCCTATCTCCTCCACTGTGTCAAGGCGCTGCCCCAGGACAGAGCTAGCTTTCTTGATCAGTTTGTTCAGTCTCTTCCTATCGGCTGCGGTAATGCCACTGCCCCAGCAGACCACTCCAAAAGTGATGGCTGATGCCACCACCGTGTCATAGAATGTCTTCAGCAGCGCCCCTTGTACACCAAAAGACCTGAGTCTCCTCAGTAGGAACAGCCTGCGCTGTCCCTTCTTGTAGAGTGCGTCAGTATTGTGTGACCAGTCTAGTTTATTGTTCAGATGAACACCCAGGTACTTGTAGGATGTCACCATCTCTATGTCTGTTCCCTGTATATTTACTGGTGCTGTGAGGGATTGTCCTTGCCTGCGGCAGTCCACCACCAGCTCCTTAGTTTTCCTCGTGTTGATCTGGAGGCAGTTCCGATGGCACCAGTCCACAAAGTCCTGGATAAGCCCTCTGTACTCAGCTTCATCTCCGTTGGAGATGAGACCAACGATCGCAGAGTCATCAGAGAACTTCTGTAGATGGCAGTGTGTTGTGTTGTGTGAGAAGTCCGCAGTATAAAGAGTGAACAGGAAGGGAGCCAACACCGTTCCCTGGGGGCCCCCCGTGCTACCGATGATCGTGTCGGACACACAGTCCCGGGTTCTCACAAACTGAGGCCGGTTTGTGAGGTAGTCCAGGATCCATGATGACAGGTGCTGGTCCACCCCTGTGCGTAGCAGCTTGTCCTTCAGGATCATCGGTTGGATGGTGTTGAAAGCACTGGAGAAGTCAAAGAACATGATCCTCACCACATTCCCGGGCTTCTCCAGGTGGGACAGAGAACGGTGAAGGAAGAAGATCACCGCATCCTCCACCCCAGTGCCATGCTGGTAGGCGAACTGGAGTGGATCCATCGCTGGTCCCACCAGGGGGCGGAGGTGAGCAAGGAGCAGTCTCTCCAGGGTCTTCATCAAGTGGGACGTCAAGGCCACCGGTCTGTAGCTGTTCAGGTGTTTGGAGTGGGAAATTTTTGGTACAGGTACCACACAAGATGTTTTCCACAGCTGTGGTACCCTCCCCAGCTTCAGGCTCAGGTTGAAGATGTACGCCACAATCCCACACAGCTGGTCTGCACAGGACTTGAGGAGCTTTGCGCTGATGCCGTCTGGTCCCAACGCCTTCCTCATCTTGATCTTCCTCAGCTCCGTCCTCACCTGGGTCTTGGTCAGGGTCAGGTTGGGGGGCTGTGTGTTGGGAGTGGGGGGGTGTTGGTGGAGTGGGGAGTGGGCAGCAGGACTTGATGTCTTTAGAGGCAGCAGTGGTTGTTGTGCAGTCAGGGGGGAGGGCGGTTGGTCAAACCTATTGAAAAACAGATTCAGATTGTTCATCCACTCCCTGCCCCTCGTGGCCTGGGGGGAGGTATTCTGGAGCCCAGAGATGGTTTTAAGGTTTCTCCAGACCCCGCTGATGTCGCTCTGTTGCAGCTTGTCCTCCATCTTCTTCCTGAAGCTGTCCTTGCCTTCTCTGATCTTTCTCCTCAGCTCCCTCTGTACGGACTTCAGCATCTCCCTGTTCTCCGACCTGAAGATCCTCTTCTTCTCTCTGAGAAGTGTTTTTATCTCAGGGTTGATCCAGGGTTTGTTGTTTGAGCAACACCGTATGGTCTTGGTGAGAACAGTGTCGTCCACACAGAAGCTGAGGTAGTCCGTGAAGGTGTGAGTGAGGCCATCAATGTCCTCACCATGTGGATCGCAGAGCTGCTCCCAGGCGGTGGTTTCAAAACAGCCCTTTAGAGTGTCCATTGCCTCCTCAGACCATAACTTCACTGTGCGCATGGCCGGAGGTTGTCTGTGCACTAGGGGTTTGTACACCGGCCGGAGATGAACCAAGTTGTGATCCGATCTCCCAAGTGGGGGGAGTTGTGATGAGGTGTATGCCTCCTTAGTGTTTGCATAGAATAAGTCCAGTGTTTTATTGTCTCTAGTGTGGCATGTGACATACTGGGTAAACGTGGGTAGAATGGGAGATAGTGAAACATGGTTGAAATCGCCTGAGATGAGGAGAAGAGCGTCTGGGTGTTCTGTCTGCAGCCTGCCAGTTACTGAATGGATGATGTCACGCGCTGTCCCAGTGTTCACCGTCGGATTTGCATAAACAACAATGCAGATCACGTGTGAGTATTCCCTCGGGAGATATGTAGGCCGCATGCTAACAGCTAGCAACTCGATGTCTTTGCTGCAGTGTCGTTGTTTAACCGTGATATGTCCCGGTCTGCACCAGTTGTTGTTAACATACTTTATCACTCCACCGCACCTTGCTTTGCCACTGTCTGGTGTTCGGTCTGCCCGTATCATGTGGAAAACCTCCAGCTCAATGTTAGCATCTGCTGCTAGTTCAGTTAGCCATGTCTTGGAAAACAAAAGGAGAGAGCATTCCCGGTATATGCTATCATAGCGGGAGATAGCCGCTAGCTCATCTACCTTTCCCAGTAACATTAGGCGTAATTTCATCAACACTAAATGGCACAAAGACAGAAGGGAAGGTGCTTTGGGTTTATGCGCCACTTATCATTTTCAGCCCCCTTTGGAGTTAGTAACGGTGTGAGACAGGGGAATTTTGTCCCCAGTTTTATTTAATTTATATGTTGATGAACTGTCTGTGCGGCATAGAGCCTGTAACACTGGGTGTATGATTGGTGAAGTGCATATTGTACACCTCTAGACACTGCACACCTGTGGCTAACTTATAAAAAATCTAATATGCTTTGGTTGCAAGTTGCATACAATGATGCAGTTGTGGTGGAACAAAATAAGTTCAGGCGAGGGACGCACCGTGACGCGTTCTGAGGCTTCCCGTCCGAGTCATCTCCAGGATGTTCGCCTCGTGTTCCATTCTTCGTCAAGTGTCACCAGTGTTGCGCTCTTCATCGGGCCCTGGAGGTCGCCATCGTGGAGAGAGGACAAGGCGTGTGTTCTCCCGTGTGGGTGCGAAGGATGTAGGCGACGGTCATTCTCCCTCGTCAGGTCACCAGCGTCGAGGTAAAAGATCGCCTACATCCTTCGCACCCACAGGGGAGCGCATGCACCTTGTCCTCTCTCCACGATGGCGACCTCCAGGGCCCGACGGAGAGCGCAACACTGGTGACCCAGTGGGAAGAATGGAACAAGAGGCGAACACCCCGGAGGTGACCCGGACGGGAAGCCTCAGAGAACGTCACGGTGCGTCCCTCACCTGAACTTATTTTGTTCCTCCACACTGGTGACCCTGGACGAAGAATGGAACATCAGGCGAACACCCTGGAGATGACCCGGACGGGAAGCCTCAGCACGCATCATGGTGCGACCCTCGCCTGATCGTTTTCCAGCACCATGATCAACACGAGCGAACGAAGGAAGCAGCCTGAACGGGGACAGTCATCGATGCCAACTGCGCTGATTTCCATCAAGCTCCCTGACCCTGACTCACCTCTTGACAACGGACCTTCCGCGCACAGAAGCCACGCGCACACATCATGGGGTTACATGGACAGCGCACTCACAGAGCTGACACACGCACAGCACAGTGCACAACGCTACAGTGTGTCTCATGATGATGGAGGAATAAAACTCTTGAACCTTCAGCTCGCCGTGTCAAGCCTGACTTCTATTTTGTTCCTCCACACAATGAGAATTATTCTAAACCTTCCCAGAGGGGTAGTTCCTGTCAGAAGTCTGTCACTGCAGGAGTGAGCACTTTTAAGAAATTTAATGTTTAAATTTATGCAATGTTTGGATGAATTTGGCAACAGAATTATTGTGACACTCTCAAATGCCATCAAAAGCTGTTCCCGCTACAACTCCAGGCTGAGATTGTACTGGCTCCAATGTATTTATCCATTCTGAGTTAATTTTTTTTAGTTTTTATATTCTGTTTTATGCTCTTTTTTATACTCTCTTTTTTTATTTTCTCTTGTTATATCTATTCTACATCAAGGATTCAGTGTACCCTGCCCGGTATGGGGTTACCGGGGCCCCACCCTGGAGCCAGGCCTGGGGGAGGGGCTCGAAGGCTAGCGTCTTGTGGCCGGGTTTCCACCCATGGGACCCGACCGGGCTCAGCCCGAAGGAGTTACATGGGTCCACCCTCCAGTGGGCTCACCACCTGCAGGAGGGATCATGGGGGTCCGGTGCTATGTGGATTAGGTGGCGGTCAAAGGCAGAGACCTTGGCAGACTGATCCCAAGCTTTCTAAACTGGCTTTTGGTACGTGGAATGTCACCTCTCTGGTGGGGAAGGAGCTTGAGCTGGTGTATGAGGTTGAGAGATACCGGCTAGATATAGTCGGCCTCACCTCAACACACAGCTCCGGTTCTGGAACCAGTCTCCTGGAGAGGGGCTGGAGTTTGGCCTTTTCTGGAGTTGCCCTGGGCGAGAGGCGATGAGCAGGGGTGAGTATTCTTGTATCCCCCCACCTTGCTGCCTCTATATTGGAGTTTTCCCCGGTGGATGAAAGGGTTGCTTCCCTGCGCCTTCGGGTTGGAAAATGGGTCCTGACCATCATTTGTGCCTATGCACCAAATGATGTTTGAGAGTACAAACCCTTTTTGGAGTCTGTGACTGGGGTGCTGGAGGGTGCTCCTCTTGGAGACTCCATTGTCTTACTGGGGGACTTCAATGCACATGTGGGCAACGACAGTGAAACCTGGAAGGGGTTGATTGGGAGGAACGGCCTGCCTGATCTGAACCCGAGTGGTGTTCAATTATTGGACTTCTGTGCTAACCACAGTTTGTCCATAACGAACACCATGTTCAAGCATAAGGGTGTCCATATGTGCACCTGGCACCAGGACACCCTAGGTCGCAGGTCGATGATCGATTTTGTTATCATGTCATCAGACCTGCGACCGTTTGTCTTGGACACCCGGGTAAAGAGAGGTGCAGAACTATCAACTGATCACCACCTGGTGGTGAGTTGGATCCAATAGCAGGGAAGGAAGCCATTCAGACCTCGTAGACCCAAACATATAGTGAGGGTGTGCTGGGAACATCTGGCTGAGGCCCCTGTCCGGGAGGTCTTCAATTCCCACCTCCGGAAGAACTTCAACCACATTCCAAGGGAGTCTGGAGACATGGAGTCTGAATGGGCCATGTTCTCCACCTCTGTTGTTGAAGCAGCGGCCCAGAACTGCGGCCGCACGGTGGTCGGTGCATCTCGTGGTGGCAACCCCCGAACCAAGTGGTGGACACCAGTAGTGAGGGGGGCCATTAAGCTGAAGAAGGAGTCCTATCAAGCTTGGTTGGCTTGTGGGACTCCCAAAGCAGCTGAGGTGTACCGGCAGGCCAAGCAGAGTGCAGCTTGGGTGGTTGCTGAAGCAAAAACCCAGGTATGGGAGGAGTTCGGTGAGGCCATGGAACAAGACTTTCGGTCGGCCTCGAAGAGATTCTGGCAAACTGTCCGGCGGCTCAGGAGGGGAAAGCAGCTCCCTGTCCACACTGTGTATGGTGCGGATGGGGCACTGTTGACTTCGACTGGGGATATTGTCGGGCGGTGGAAGGAATACTTCGAGGATCTCCTCAATCCCACTGATACGCCTTCTACAGAGGAAGCAGGGTTTGGGGACGAGGGGGATGACTCGCCTATCACAGGGGCTGAGGTCGCCAAGGTGGTTAAAACTCTCTTTGGTGGCTGGGCCCCGGGGGTGGACGGGATTCGCCCTGAGTACCTCAAGGCCCTGGTTTTTGTACGGCTGTCATGGTTGACACGCCTCTGCAACATTGCGTGGAGGTCGGGGGCAGTGCCCTTGGCATGGCAAACTGGGGTGGTGGTTCCTCTCTTCAAAAAAGGGGACCGGAGGGTGTGCTCCAACTTTAGAGGGATCACACTCCTCAGCCTCCCTGGGAAGGTCTATGCTAAGGTACTGGAAAGGAGAGTCTGGCCGTTGGTCAAACCTCGGATTCAGGAGGAGCAATGTGGTTTTCGTCCTTGCCGTGGCACATCAGACCAGCTCTTTACCCTCTCGAGAATTTTCGAGGGTTCGTGGGAGTTTGCCCAACCAGTTTACATGTGTTTTGTGGACTTGGAGAAGGCATTTGACCGCGTCCCTCGTGGTTTTTTGTGGGGGGTGCTTCGGGAGTATGGGGTATCAGGCTTGTTGTTATGAGCTATTCGGTCTCTGTATGACCGTTGTGAGAGTTTGGTTCGTATTGCCAACACTCGGTCAGAGTCATTCCCAGTGAGAGTTGGACTCCGCCAGGGCTGCCCTTTGTCACCGATCCTGTTCATAATTTTTATGGACAGGATTTCTAAATGCAGCCAGGGAATGGAGGGTGTCATGCTTCTGGGATGGTTTGCCACTGAGTGTGAAGCGGCTAGGATGAGAATCAGCACCTCCAAATCTGAGTCCATGGTCCTCAGCCGGAAAAAGGTGGATTGTCCTCTCTGGGTTGGGGACAGGCTCCTGCCCCAAGTGGAGGAGTTTAAGTATCTTGGGGTTGACAGACGGATTGGAGCAGTATCTGCAGTGATGCGGATGTTGTACCGCTCTGTTGTGGTGAAGAGGGAGCTTAGTTCTAAGGCAAAGCTGTCGATTTACCGGTCAATCTAGGTTCCTACTCTCACCTATGGTCACGAGCTTTGGGTAATGACCGAAAGAACAAGATCGCGGATACAAGTGGATGAAATGAGCTTTCTCCGTAGGATTGCTGGACTCACCCTCAAAGATAGGGTGAGGAGCTCAGTCATCCGAAAGAGGCTCAGAGTAGAACTGCTGCTCCTCCACATTGAAAGGAGCCAGTTGAGGTGGTATGGGCATCTGATTAGGATGCCTCCTGGATGCCTCCCACTTTAGGTGTTTCGGGCACGTCCCACTGGGAGGGGACCCCGGGGCAGACCCAGGACTCGGTGGAGAGACTATGTCTCCCAACTGGTCTGGGAACACCTTGGTATCCTCTGTGAAGAGCTGGAGCAGGTGGCTGGGGAGAGGGAAGTCTGGGCTTCTCTGCATCAACTGCTGCCTCCGCGACCCGGACCTCCGGAAAAGCAGTAGAAGATGGATGGATGGATGGATGGATATCTATTTCTATATAGGTATGTACTCACATATGTGAGTACACACATATATATGTGAGTATACTACATATATATGTATGTATGTACAGACGTGGACAAAATTGTTGGTTCCCCTCTGTTAATGAAAGAAAAACCCACAATGGTCACAGAAATAACTTGAATCTGACAAAAGTGGTAATAAATAAAAATTCTATGAAAATTAACCAATGAAAATAAGACAATGCTTTTGCATTGTGGTTCAACAGAATTATTTTAAAAAATAAACTCATGAAACAGGGGCCTGGACAAAAATGATGGTACCCCTAGAAAAGATTGAAAATAATGTGACCATAGAGACATGTTTAACTAAGATGTGTCCTCTGATTAACATCACAGGTGTCTACAAACTTGTAATCAGTGTCAGTCGGCCTATTTAAAGGGTGACAAATAGTCACTGTGCTGTTGACATGGTGTGTACCACACTAAATATGGACCAGAGGAAGCAAAGGAGAGAGTTGTCTCAGGAGATTAGAAAGAAAATTATAGACAAGCATGTTAAAGGTAAAGACTATAAGACCATCTCCAAGCAGCTTGATGTTCCTGTGACTACAGTTGCACATATTATTCAGAAATTTAAGCTCCACGGGACTGTAGCCAACCTCCTTGGACATGGCCGCAGGAGGAGACGGATAATACGAATGGTAACAAAATAGCCCAGAGCAACCTCTAAACACATTCATGGTGAACTCCAAGGTCAAGGGTACATCAGTGTCAGATGGCACCATCCGTCGTTGTTTGAGCCAAAGTGGACTTCATGGGAGACGACCAAGGAGGACACCACTGTTGAAAATAAATCATAAAAAAGCCAGACTGGAATTTGCCAAACTGCATGCTGACAAGCCACAAAGCTTCTGGGAGAATGTCCTATGGACAGACGAGACAAAACTGGAACTTTTTGGCAAGGCACATCAGCTCTATGTTCACAGACGCAAAAATGAAGCATACCAAGAAAAGAACACTGTCCCTACTTTGAAGCATGGAGGAGGTTCTGTTATGTTGTGGGGCTGCTTTGCTGCATCTGGCACAGGGTAGTAGTAGTGTCTTGAATCAGTGCAGGGTACAATGAAATCTCAAGACTATCAAGGTATTCTAGAGAGAAATGTGCTGCCCAGTGTCAGACAGCTTGGTCTCAGTCGCAGGTCATGGGTCTTGCAACAGGATAATGACCCAAAACACACAGCTAAAAACACCCAAGAGTGGCTAAGAGTGAAACATTGGACTATTCTAAAGTGGCCTTCTATGAGCCCTGATCTAAATCCTATTGAACATCTGTGGAAGGAACTGAAACATGCCATGTGGAGAAGGCACCCTTCAAACCTGAGACAACTGGAGCAGTTTGCACATGAGGAGTGGGCCAAAATGCCCGCTGAGAGGTGCAGAAGTCTCATTGATAGTTACAGAAATCGTTTGATTGCAGTGATTGCCTCAAAAGGTTGTGCAAGAAAATATTAAGTTAAGGGTACCATCATTTTTGTACAGTCCAGTTTCATGAGTTTATTTTTTAAAATAATTCTGTTGAACCACAATTCAAAAGCATTGTCTGATTTTCAATGGCTAATTTTCATAGAATTTTTATTGATTACCACTTTTGTCAGATTCAAGTTATTTCTGTGACCACTGTGGGTTTTTCTTTCATTAACAGAGGGGTACCAACAATTTTGTCAACGTCTCTGTGTGTGTGTGTGTGTGTGTGTGTGTGTGTGTGTGTGTGTGTGTGTGTGTGTGTGTGTGTACTCACATATAATATGTGAGTATATTACTCACAAAAATTTAGGGATATTCAACTTTCGGGTTAAATTTACATGTGAACTTAATTTGACCTTGTCCAACTTTTCACTGTTTCAGTACTTTTTGCATAACTTGCTGTTCTCTAACAAGGTGCTTAACAGCAAAATTCACAACAAGTTTTTGATCCATCAATCGAACATTTCATTTTCTGGTTCAATTAGAATTTGTATTTAAACAATCCTCTTCATCATGCTGTTCATATTTTGGCATCATGAGACCAAGACGACACCTAACAATTGATCAACAGTACCTCATCAATGCGAGGCTTCAAAAAGGATGTTCTCAGAGGGGAGTTGCCACTGAGCTTAAAGTGTCACAGAGTGTCATCAGCCCATTTCAGCAGAGATGCAGAGAGACTGGAAGAGTCACAGAAAGGCATAGAAGTGGACATCCTTTGGCCACATCCCACGCTGATGACTGCTTCATTGTGAAGAGTGCCCTGTGGAACCGGATGATGAATGCCTTCACTCCAGTCACATTTAAGGGAGGTGAGAGGCACTCAAGTGTCACGTCAGACCATTTGAAACCCTTTACATCAGCGTGGTCTGCGTGCTAGATGACCTGCAAGGTACCGGACCACAGCACCAGGCACAGTTGTCATCATTTGCCTGTGCCAGGGTCAGGGAGCATTTATGATGGACAAGGGACCATTGGACCTCAGTGCTGTTCTCTAATGAAAGTCGATTCCCGTTGAGCAGAAATGATGGCCACCAACGATGTCGGAGACATCAGAGAGAGCGTTGTGCATCAGCCACTGTTGTCACCATGTTACAGTCTGGGCAGGTGTGTCTAGTCAATATAGAACTTCCCTACACCTTGTGTACGGTACATTGACAAGCTGATACTACCTGAATAACATCATTAATCCAGTCGCTCTTCTTCTGCATGAACAACACAGGCCCAATTTCATCTTCATGGACAACGATGCTCCAGCTCATTGAGGTCACATCATTAGGGAACAGCTGCTGGAGGCTGGGGTACCTCAAATGGAGTGACCTGCACTTTCTCCAGACCTGAATCCCATAGAAAACCTATGGGATCAGCTGAGTCACCATGTAGAGGCTCTTAACCTTGCACCCCACAACCTCAGTGACTTGAGGGCCGCCCTTCAAGAAGAGTGGAATGCCATGCCTCAGCAGACAATAAGTCAACTTGTGAACAGCATGAGACGTCGTCGAGCTGTAATTGATGCTCAAGGGCACATGACAAGTTGTTGAGACATTGACATTTTTTGTTGTGGTATACCCACCACTGTTGTTGGCTTTTGTTTCAATAAATTGTTTGAGATGAGGAAATCACCATTTCATGCTTCTACTTAAATGCCCTAATTTCACGATATAATCAATCCAATCAACTGAATTTACCACAGGTGGACTCCAATTAAGCTGTGGAAACATCTTAAGGACGATCATTGGAAACAGGATGTACCTGAGCTCAGTTTTGAGCTTCATGGCAAATGCTGTTAATACTTACAGTATCCATCCATCTTCTACCGCTTTTCCGGAGGTCCGGGTCGCGGAAGCAGCATTTCAAGCAGAGAAGCCCAGACTTCCCTCTCCCCAGCCACCTGCTCCAGCTCTTCAGAGGGGATACCAAGGCGTTCCCAGACCAGCTGGGAGACATAGTCTCTCCACCGAGTCCTGGGTCTGCCCCGGGGTCTCCTCCCAGTGGGACGTACCTGAAACATCTCAAGTGGGAGGCGTCCAGGAGGCATCCTAATCAGATGCCCATACCACCTCAACTGACTCCTTTCAATGTGGAGGAGCAGCGGTTCTACTCTGAGCCTCTCCCGGATGACTGAGCTCCTCACCCTATCTCTGAGGGTGAGCCCAGCAATCCTACGGAGAAAGCTCATTTCAGCCGCTTGTATCCGCGATCTCGTTTTTTCGGTCATTACCCAAAGCTCGTGACCATAGGTGAGAGTAGGAACGTAGATTGACTGGTAAATCGACAGCTTCGTCTTAGAACTAAGCTCCCTCTTCACCACAACAGACCGGTACAACGTCCGCATCACTGCAGATGCTGCTCCAATCCGTCTGTCGATCTCTCGCTCCATTTTCCCCTCACTCGTGAACAAGACCCCAAGATACTTAAACTCCTCCACTTGGGGCAGGAGCCTGTCCCCAACCCGGAGAGGACAATCCACCTTTTTCCGACTGAGGACCATGGACTCGGACTTGGAGGTGCTGATTCTCATCCCAGCCGCTTCACACTCAGCGGCAAACCGTCCCAGCAAGAGCTGTAGGTCATTGCTGGATGAAGCTAACAGGACAACATCATCTGCAAACAACAGAGATGAGATCCTGTGGTCACCAAGCATGACACCCTCCATTCCCTGGCTGCACCTAGAAATCCTGTCCATAAAAATTATAAACAGGATCGGTGACAAAGGGCAGCCCTGGCGGAGTCCAACTCTCACTGGGAATGACTCCAACCGAGTGTTGGCAATACAAACCAAACTCTCACAACGGTCGTACAGAGACCGAATAGCTCGTAACAACAAGCCCGATACCCCATACTCCCGAAGCACCCCCCACAAAAAACCACGAGGGACGCGGTCAAATGCCTTCTCCAAGTCCACAAAACACATGTAAACTGGTTGGGCAAACTCCCACGAACCCTCAAGAATTCTCGAGAGGGTAAAGAGCTGGTCCAATGTGCCACGGCCAGGACGAAAACCACATTGCTCCTCCTGAATCCGAGGTTCAACCAACGGCCGGACTCTCCTCTCCAGTACCTTGGCATAGACCTTCCCAGGGAGGCTGAGGAGTGTGATCCCTCTAAAGTTGGAGCACACCCTCCGGTTCCCTTTTTTGAAGAGAGGAACCACCACCCCAGTTTGCCATGCCAAAGGCACTGCCCCCGACCTCCACGCAATGTTGCAGAGGCGTGTCAACCATGACAACCCAACAACATCCAGGGCCTTGAGGTACTCAGGGCGAATCTCGTCCACCCCCGGGGCCCGGCCACCAAGGAGATTTTTAACCACCTTGGTGACCTCAGCCCCTGTGATAGGCGAGTCATCCCCCTCGTCCCCAAACCCTGCTTCCTCTGTGGAAGGCGTATCAGTGGGATTGAGGAGATCCTCGAAGTATTCCTTCCACCGCCCAACGATATCCCCAGTTGAAGTCAACAGTGTCCCATCCGCACCATACACAGTGTGGATGGGGAGCTGCTTTCCCCTCCTGAGCCGCCGAACAGTTTGCCAGAATCTCTTTGAAGCCGACCGAAAGTCTTGTTCCATGGCCTCACCGAACTCCTCCCATACCCGGGTTTTTGCTTCAGCAACCACCCGAGCTGCACTCCGCTTGGCCTGCCGGTACACCTCAGCTGCTTCGGGAGTCCCACAAGCCAACCAAGCTTGATAGGACTCCTTCTTCAGCTTAATGACCCCCCTCACCACTGGTGTCCACCACTTGGTTCGGGGGTTGCCACCACGAGATGCACCGACCACCTTGCAGCCGCAGCTCTGGGCCGCCGCTTCAACAACAGAGGTGGAGAACATGGCCCATTCAGACTCCATGTCTCCAGACTCCCTCGGAATGTGGATGAAGTTCTTCCGGAGGTGGGAGTTGAAGACCTCCCGGACAGGGGCCTCAGCCAGACGCTCCCAGCACACCCTCACTATACGTTTGGGTCTACCAGGTCTGAATGGCTTCCTCCCCTGCCATCGGATCCAACTCACCACCAGGTGGTGATCAGTTGACAGCTCTGCACCTCTCTTTACTCGGGTGTCCAAGACATACGGTCGCAGGTCTGATGATACGATAACAAAATCGATCATCGACCTGCGACCTAGGGTGTCCTGGTGCCAGGTGCACATATGGACACCCTTATGCTTGAACATGGTGTTCGTTATAGACAGACTGTGGTTAGCACAGAAGTCCAATAACTGAACACCACTCGGGTTCAGATCGGGCAGGCCATTCCTCCCAATCACCCCCCTCCAGGTTTCACTGTCGTTGCCCACGTGCGCATTGAAGTCCCCCAGTAGGACAATGGAGTCTCCAGGAGGAGTACCCTCCAGCACCCCAGTCACAGACTCCAAAAAGGGTGGGTACTCTGAAACATCATTTGGTGCATAGGCACAAATGATGGTCAGGACCCGTTTCCCAACCCGAAGGCGCAGGGAAGCAACCCTTTCGTCCACCGGGGAAAACTTCAATATAGAGGCAGCAAGGTGGGGCGATACAAGAATACCCACCCCTGCTCGTCGCCTCTCGCCCGGGGCAACTCCAGAAAAGGCCAAGCTCCAGCCCCTCTCCAGGAGACTGGTTCCGGAACCGGAGCTGTGTGTTGAGGTGAGGCCGACTATATCTAGCCTCCTCATGGATCGTCACCTTATTGTGGTGGGGGGGTTTGCGTGCCCCAGTGATCCCAGGAGCTATGTTGTCCGGGGGCAATTTGCCTCTGATAGGGTCACCCAAGACAAACTGGTCCTGGGTGAAGGGCCAGACTAAGAACGATCCAACAGACTCTCATGATAAATTGTATATCAAGGATTCAGTGTACCCCGCCCGGTATGGGGTTACCGGGGCCCCACCCTGGAGCCAGGCCTGGGGGAGGGGCTCGAAGGCTAGCGTCTGGTGGCCGGGTTTCCACCCATGGGACCCGGCCGGGCTCAGCCCGAAGGAGTTACATGGGTCCGCCCTCCAGTGGGTTCACCACCTGCAGGAGGGATCATGGGGGTCCGGTGCTATGTGGATTAGGTGGCGGTCAAAGGCGGAGACCTTGGCGGACTGATCCCAAGCTTTCTTCTACTTACAGTATGTCCATGTGATTTCTAAGTTTTATTTTT
Source organism: Pholidichthys leucotaenia (assembly GCA_020510985.1). Taxonomy (NCBI): domain Eukaryota; kingdom Metazoa; phylum Chordata; class Actinopteri; order Cichliformes; family Pholidichthyidae; genus Pholidichthys; species Pholidichthys leucotaenia. The sequence continues at coordinate 43,437,337 of CM035849.1, forward strand.
AATAAAATTGCAGAAATCTCAAAAAAAACAAACAAAATTCACGTCATTATATGGTATTGTGTGTAGAATTTTGAGAGAACAAAAATGAATTTAATCCCTTCAAGAATAAAGCTGCAACATAACAAAATGTGGATAAAGTCAAGCGCTGTGAATACTTTACAGATGCACTGTGTGTGTGTGTGTGTTTGTGTGTATAAATATATATATATATATATAGAAAGGAAGTAGGCGAGACAACGAGCTGGACGACAGTTACTTTATTCTTCCTCCAACATAGTTTACTGCAAAAAAGCTTCTGGGGTTTCTGTGAATTTCTCTTTTATAACTTTATTTCCATGCATCGAGACCCGAAACTTCTGATCATACACATTGTTATTTGAACAAAGACCTGTGTGGTACATTAACATAACATAATGCCGGCGCTGCTTCAACACTGTTCTACTCCCAGCAGGTCCTGAAATTACTCCTCTCCCCGTGGGCGCATAGTCTTTACTGTCCCGTCTGAACCCCCCCAGTGACACCTCCTCTTTTCATCCATTGTTCCCTGGGTGGAGAAGTCTAACACAGTGCCCCCACACAGACACCCCCCCTCCCCGAACACCCAGAAATGGGCACTAACCCCCCTGGCATGAGCTGACGCCCATAGCGGCTGTAGTGGGGGGTCGCCGATCCAGTCGAACTTCCCTGCCAGTGGAGCGTACAGGAGGACGTGTCAGTCTGTGGAGGGAAAAAGGGAGGGGGAGAAAACACATCAGCTTCGGGGGTTCCAGTCCCTGCTGAGGAATCACCACCCTGCAGAGCCACCAATGGTGGGCGTCCGTGCCGTGGAGCTTGGGCCAACACCATTTTCTTGTCTGCCAACACAAAATTGGGCTTCCCCTTGTCGATACAGACTGTGATACATCCCCCCAAGTCTAACACAAAATGTTTCGCCGCAGGTTCCAACACCCTCAACAATCCGTCGTACAGTCGTGCCTGACAAAAACAAAACTGACGTTCTGCAAGCTTTTTGGGATGAATGTGTTCGGAAAACAATGGTGGGCCAGGCCCGGTTCACTCACAGCCTCGGTACTGTGTAAAAATTGCGTGGGCGGATCAGCCTCAGGGACGGGGTTTTCTGGTAAAAACTCACCGGGGATCCGCAGTGTTTGAGAAAAAATGAGTTTTGCCGGGGAGGCTTCCAAATAATCTTTAGGTGCGGAGCGCATCCCTAAAAAAACCCCAAGGCAGGTGGTCAACCCAATTTGTGTCTGCAAGCTAATCTCTGAGCGCTGCTTTAAGTGACCTATGAAAATGCTCGCATAACCCATTCTCCTGCAGGTTGTACACAGTCATGCAGTGAATTTTTAACCCCAGGCTCTAAGTCATCGCTGACCAGAGTTCTGAAACGAATTGTGGACCTCTGTCGGATGTGATGTCTGATGGAGATCTGAAACGTGCAACTGAAGCTGACAAAAAAGCACGTGCCACTTCTGCAGTCATGGTAGAAGCCAGCGAGACCACTTCAGGCCAGCGCGTGGTGCGGTCCACGACTGTCAAAAGGTGTGTGAAAACTTGCAGCGGTGGGAGGGGTTCCACCAAATCCATGTGGACGTGGTTGAACCTCCGAGCCGGGATTTGGAACTGCTCGAGGGGAGCTCTGGTGTGCTTGTGCACTTTGGCCCACTGGCACGCGACTTAAGCTGCAGCCCACTCCTTCATGTCTTGGTGCAAGCGCAGCCAGACAAATTTTGCCCTCACTAGTTTCGCCGAAGCTTGTACTCCCGGATGTGAAGGGGACTGGACCAACTCAAAAACGCGATGGCACCAAGAGCTCAGAACCACCGGGCATGGGTGGCCGGTGGAGACATCGCAGCGTAAGGGAGGGCGCCCTTCCTCCACCACCCTGTTCTCCAGCCTTAACCCAGTTGGCGCAGACTGGAGTGTGTAAATGTCCACGTCCCCAGCTTGGTCTGCGGCCACGGCAGGGAAATCAATTCCCATGTAGACCGGGGCGATTAATGCATGTGACGGGCAATCGGCCACAACGTAGAGTTTACCAGCAATGTGTTTAATGTTGGTAGTAAACTCCAAAATTGTGGCCAAATACCGTTACTGCCGGACCGACCACGGTTCCGAGGTCTTGGACATGGCGTGTGTCAGCGGCTTGTTGTCCACAAATGTGGTGAACTCACGCCCCTCCAGCCAGAACTGGAAATGGCGCATTGCCAGGTGGAGAGCCAGCAATTCTCTGTTGAATGTGCTGTACTTGCGTTCGTTGTCGCGCAAAGTCAAGTTGAAAAATCGAAGCGGCTGTCACGAACCTGAAATGCACTGCTCCACCATTGTCCCTATGGCAACGTCAGACACATCCGTCGTGAGTGCAATCCGTGCAGACGGATCTGGGTGGGCTGACAACGTGGCATCCGCAAGTGCTGTTTTGGCTTTAGTGAAAGTCTGGACTCGCTCGGGAGTCCAGTCGATGGCTTCAGTGGGCTTCTTTTTTTTTAAGTACAGCATTCAATGGCTGCATCAGCTGGGCTGCTTGGGGAAGGAAACGGTTTTTAAAATTCACCATTCCCAAAATCTCCTGTTGTGCCCTCACAGTCTGCAGACACAGAAAGTCCGTCACAGCTCGCACTTTGTCCAGTTACAGGATCGCGCCATCCGGTGAAATGCGGTGGCCCAAAAAGTCAATCACTGGCACACCGAAGTGGCACTTTGCTGGGTTAACTATCAGCCTGTGCACTTCCAACCTCTGGAAAACTGTCCTGAGATGGACGGTGCGCTCCTCCTTAGACGCGCTGGCAACCAGACTGTCATCTAAGTAGACAACAATGAAGGACAAGTCACGAAGCACTGCGTCCATCATCCTCTTGAAGGTCTGGGCCACGGCTTCTAATCCAAACGGCATGCGTAAAAACTCAAAGGCCGAAAGGTGTTATTACTGCTGTTTTTGGAATATCTTCCGTGCACACAGGGACCTGGTGGTAACCGGGGACCAGATCCACTTTGGAAAAAACATGTGCCCCAGCCAGGTGCACGGAAAAATCCTGGATGTGTGGAATAGGATAGCCATCGTATTCCGTAGCGCTGTTCAAGCGCCAGAAATTGCCGCACGGTCGCTGCGACCCCTTGACTTTTGGGCACCATGTGTAGCGGGGATGGCCACGGGCTGTTGGAGCAAATGACGATGCCCAACTGCTGTAAGTTGGCAAACTCCTCTCGCGCGCTGGCCAGTTTAGCTGCGTCTAAATGCTGAGGACACACGAACACCAGTGGGCCTTTTGTCGTTATAAAGTGCTCAACCCCGTGTTTCGTTACATAGCTGAAAAAATTGGAATTGTTAGTGTTAGGAACTGTGCGAGCAAATGTTGGTACTTACCCCCTTAGCTATAACGTTAGCCAGTGCTCTCAACCCAGCTCCCTGAGCTGTGCAGGGCAGTGATGTAAAAGAGACAGCGTCCACTAATCTCCTGTTAGCAACATCGACTAACAATCCATAAACATATAGGAAAATCTGCCCCTAAAATGGGGACAGAACATGCAACTATCACAAAGTCCCACTGAAAGTTGCGTCCGTGTAAGCATATCATCAGTGTCTGCTCGCCAAATGTCCTGATGGCGGATCCGTTGGCGGCTGTGAGCTCGGGACCGCTGTGTCCTGCTACCCTGTCTGCGTTGACCGGCAAGATGAGGCTCTTCTGGGAGCCGGAGTCCATCAAAAACTCTTCTCGAACATGTGTCCATGACATAAAGCAGTCTGTTCCTGTCACCATCGGTCGCAGCTGCCACTGAATTCCGAAAGTGCCATCTTATCAACTTCTTGAATTGGCACAGCGACAGGCAGCGTTGGGCATTCGAGCCAAAATGGCGATGATAAAAAACAATCACCCCATTCGTTCGTCTTCCGGTGTCCTTCCTGGCTACCACGAACGGCTCCTCGACCTCGCTGGAGTCCCTCATGGATTCTGGTGCCACTGTCTGCATGCTGAGAGTTTTGGTCGCCAAAAGGATGTAATCCACTTCCTGCGCCAGGGCGCGGTGGTCCTTAGCAACCAGCCACAGCGGGTTGGCCAGGATCGCCTTCGCTGTAGCCGGTAGGTTCCTTAGGAAGAAGTGGGCGAACAGGAAAGATTCGTCGTCCTTCCCCCTCAGCGCCAACATGCTCTCCATCAGCTCCACTGCTGATTTGTCCCCTAACTCCAAACGCGTTAAGGAGCCTCTCTGCCCTTTCACCGTCAGAAAGGGTGTAGCGCTGGCGAAGCATCCTCTTGAGCGCCTCATATTTTCCTTGAGCCGGTGGCTCCTGAAGCAGGCTCGTCACCTGTTGCATGGCGCGCACATCCAGCGCAGTGACCACGTAGTAATACCTGGTATCGCCCGTTGTTATCCCGCGGAGTGCGAACTGGGCTTCCACAGTTACTTTATTCTTCCTCCAACATAGTTTACAGCAAAATAGCTCCTCGGGTCTCTGTGCATTCCTCTTTTATAACTTTATTTTCATGCATCGAGACCTGAAACTTCCCACCATTCACGTTATTTGAACAAAGAACTGTGTGGCACAATAACATAATGCCGGCGCTGATTCGTTCTTGCTGTTAAGAACGTCTTTGTTGGTTTTTATGGTAAAGCCTGTCTTTGATTTTAAAAAAAATGCCCTGAGAAATTTCAAACAAAAGTAGGACTGAAGAAGTTCTCATCTGTCTGATGGCTGTGTGGGGAGGTGAGCTGTTAATTATTTAGCACATTATTAACCAAGTCTTTTTTATGCTGGGGTGTTCAGGCATAGTGTTAGTACATACTGCAGGTATTCTCTCCAAGATATTTCTTCAGTCATAATTACGTTACATAAAATGACTAAAATATAACTATGTCAGAGCTGTGATGAGGACAGATATCTGTGACTGTTATTAGAGCTTCATATCAGTCATGAAAATCAGACTGGACATAAACTTTCAGAGTTACATTTATGCTGCTGTTTGGTTTTAACGTTAACACAGTGACCTTTCTGCTGTCAACAGTCTGTTGCTGATATTTAAATGTTACAGCTTAACATTTTCTATTATTTTTTTATTATAATATACATGTGAATTTACAATATTTTTAAATATTGGAACTGTTTCAATAATAATTCTTATTATAGTGTTACAATATATTATGTCTCCTGAAGTTACCAAATATGGTTCTTCGGCCAATAAAAGGTTAAACTGGTGTTCTAGTCTTCCCCAGGACAAATGGATCCTTCCTGCTCTTCAACCATTTCCTGTTTATCCTGGAACTGTATCAGTCCAATAAACACAAAAACGACCAAAAACAAATCTTGGGTTGGAAAAATAAGAAATACAAAATATTCATTTAGCCTCAGAAACATTTATTCATGCTTCATTTTCAATAAGACACACATGGACTTGAAACAATCAGTCATGAGAAGAAAACGTTTTCAGATTGTCTAGAAATAATTAAAAAAAACCCTGAAGAAACACACAGAACAAATATCCACAGAACTACATCAGCTGCACATCATGACTCTGTCACCGGCTCCTCTTGTCCCCTGCGGGTCCATGGGTGGGCTCAGGTCCTCCAGCAGGTGTCCATACTGGACCTCTGTCTCCGTCTGGTGCCGGGCGATCTTCCGGGCGTAGAACCTCCCAGAAGCGGTTCTCCACGCCACCCTTTCAGCCGCTGAGCTTCCTCCCACAGCTCAGACATCGGAACGCTCTTCTTCTTGGTCCTGAGGGTCGAAGAGACGGACAGGTATGAAGGGCAGCCAAAAAAAATTGAAGTAATTAATTCAAAACAACCTTTGTCTTTGTTCTGGTGTAAAATTTTAAGTCCACAAGCTTTTAAAAAGTGCAGATATTAGCAGGAAATATGGACAGAAAACTCTACAATGGAAACGAAATTAAGAATGTTTTGATCCATAAAAAGTCCTCATTACATCCATTTTTAAAGTCCACAGAAATATTTTCAAAAGTCTGGACATTAGCAACAGATGTGTCTGGAATGCTGCACTATGAAAGGGCCATTCTGAGAAATTTTAGCTCAAAACATTTAGTCGCATATTTAAGCCTTAAAATAACAGTAAATCCGCTGTGATGAGAATAAATTGGCCCGTCAATATTAACATGTTTACGAGGGGAAAAGAAGTGGAAAATTGTGGACAAAAAAGTTGTAAATGTATGAGAACAGGAACACATTTACACAAGAACGGTGATGTCTGAAAAAATCACAAATTCTTCGGAAAAAAGATTCAAATCTACAAGAAAAAAGGACAAATTTATGAGAAAATAGCTGTGGATTTACAAAAAACCGAAAGTGACATTTTTGAGGAAAAAAAATGCAAATTTACCAGAGGAAAAAAAATGAAGATAATGTTGAGAAGGAACTGGGATAGGCTCCAGCCCCCCACGACCCGAAAAGGAAAGGAATGAATGAACTTGTATCTTAGGGGCCCCCTAGTGGCCGAGCCGGCCTGTTGCATTTTCATCTTCTTTTATAGCCAGAAAAGACTGTTTGTGTCGATTATTCTTCCTGTTTAGGGGCCATAAAACCAGTCAGTGATTTATTTTTTAACATCGTGGATGGGGTAGTCACAGATTTATCATAAGGTACAAATGTATAAAAAATAATTAGTCACTAATTAGCAAGAACAATGGTGCAAAAATGTGATTAAAGATGTCAATTTTAAAAAGCTGCAAATTATGATTAAAGAAAAATTTAACCAGTGTCCAAATGAATGTGCAAATTCACAAGAAAAAAGTTGGAAATTTGCAAGAAAAAAATCACAAAAATAGGAGGGGGGAAAAGCTGCAATTTCCAATAAAATTTGCAAATTTACAAGAAAAAAGCTGCCAATTTGTTGAGAAAACAAAAAATGTATGGGGGAAACAGACATTTATGATGGAAAAGGTTGAAAATTAACAGGGAAAAGATAAATTTATGAGAAAAAGATTAAAATTCATAAGAAAAAAGTCAGATTTTTGAGGAAAAAGCTGCAGATTTTTGAGGAAAAGGACAAAAACAGGAAAAAAGGCAGAAATTTGATTTTAAAAAATGTATGTTTATGATCAGCTGAAATTTGCAGGGGAAATGTTGCAAATTTATGAGAAAAAGTTGCAAATATATGACAAAAAGATGAAAATTTATCAGAAAAAGTTGCAAAGATTCTGAGAAAAAAATTTATGAGGGGAAAAAAGGCAGAAATTTACGATTAAAAAATTGAAAATTTACAAGAAAAAGGTCAGATTTTTTGAGAAAACAGTTGCAAATTTTTGATACATTGATGAAAATTTGATAAATTTACTTTATTACAAAAAGGGCAAAAAATTTATGGGAAAGTCAAATTTTTGAGAAAAAACTAAAATATATGAGAAACATGAAAATTAATAAGAAAAAAGTTACAAATTTGTTGAGGAAAAAGACAAATTTAATTGAAAAAAGCAGAAATTTATGATAGAAAAGGTTGAAAATTGACACAGAAAACATTGCAAATTCATGAGAAAAAAGATGAACATTTATAGGAAAAAGTCACAAATTTTTTGAGAGAAAAGCAGCAAACAGGGGTTATAAGTCTACACACCCCGGTGCACGTGCCAGGTTTTTGTGATGTAAAAAAATGACACCAAGCTAAATCATCTCAAAACTTTTCCACCATTAATGTGACCTATAACCTGTACAACCCAATTGAAAAACAAACTGAAATCTTTTAAGGTGTAGAGAATGCGTTCAAGAATGAGGCTGAGTTTATTTCTCAGAGTCAACTTTATTGAGTGAACACATGCTCTATCAATCTCTATGCAGGAAAAAGAGGCTGAGCAATCGAATACCACGTTCTTATACTCTGCTGGGGCCACAACCCACAGTCACATGTTACATAAGCAAACATATAATTACATGGCACATAGTCTCAGTCACAATGCACTCTTTCATGTCTCACTATTGTCTCTTGTACTACGGTGTTCCGGGAATCTTCCTGGGACATCCTCTCGGAGACAAAGGTCAAGACTCACACCTACTCATCATCTCCTGTAGATCCCTGCAGGTCCAGACCTCTTTTGTCCCACCAGACGTGGAGTCACCAATACACATAAAAAAAAAAAGATGGCGGCGCGCCTAGACGCAGCGGCCCCTCTTGGTATCAGCGAGTGTGAGAGTTTTAATCATCCCAGACGTACATTCTGTAAAACTTACAACCGTGAGACCTTATTAAACATCAAGGTACTGCACGCTGCAAGAATAGCGGCGATCGGTTGTGATTTGGACATTCTACGCCAGCATGGAATTTTGGCGGAGTCCCCGCTGGAAGCTACCCGGGAGAGGAGGAAGCGGAAGCGGAGCGAGCGCAAGCAAAAGCGAGGAAAAAGGGCCGGGATCCATGCTAGGCTAAAGGCTAACCCCTCCAGACTAGCGGTACCGTCGCTTCTTCTATCAAACGTCCGCGCCCTCGAAAACAAGGTAGACGAGCTGCGTTTGCTGAAAGAAACCCGGAGAGAATGGAGGGACTGCTGTGTGTTTGTTTTCACCGAGACATGGCTCCACGACAACATTCCTGACGAGGCCATTCAGCTGGAAGATATGGCGATGTTCCGGGCCGACAGGGAAACGGCGAGCTCCGGTAAGAGCCGGGGGGGTGGGCTATGCATCTATGTTAACAAGAACTGGTGCGTTAATGCCACGTTAGTGTCTAAACACTGCTCTCCGGTGGCGGAGTTCCTTATTGTAAATTGTCGGCCTTTTTATCTGCCGAGGGAATTCAGCAACGTGTTTGTAGTTGGTGTTTACATAGCGCCGAGCGCTAACGCTAAAGCTAATGCTAAGAAGGCACTCGGGGAACTGCACAATGCAATCAGTAAAATCCAAACGTCACACCCGGACAGTTTTGTGGTGGTTGCGGGGGATTTTAACCACACCAGCTTAAAGACTGTGCTCCCCAAGTTTAAACAATGTGTAGACTTTAAGACCAGAGGAGACAATATGTTGGACTTAGTGTACACAAACACAGATGCATATAAAGCGATACCCCGCCCCCATCTCGGCCGTTCTGATCACATGTCCGTGATGCTGGTTCCTGCCTACAAACCTTTATTGAAGCGCAGCAGGCCAGCAGTGAAACAAATCAGGATCTTGCCAGAGAGTGCAACCTCTGCACTGCAAGACTGTTTTCATCACACAGACTGGAGGATCTTCAAAATAGCAGCTTCCCAGGAAGACAGGACAGATGTGGAGGAGTATGCTGATTCGGTCACCAGCTACATCGCGAAGTGCACAGAGGATGTCACTACAGTGAAGACCATCACTATGCGGGGTAATCATAAGCCCTGGATGACTGCAGAGGTGCGCTCGCTGCTTAAAGCCAGAGATGCAGCGTTCAGAGCGAAGGACAGGATTGCCCTCCGCTCAGCCAGGTCTGCGCTTTCAAAGGGAATTAAGGTGGCAAAGCGCGCCTATGCGGAGAAAATCCAGGGACACCTCTGTGACACTAGGAACACCAAGCAGATGTGGCAGGGAGTTCGGACACTGACGGGCTTTAAGTCTAGGCAGGGGGTCGATGATGACGACGCTTCGCTTCCAGACAGGCTTAACGACTTCTTTGCACGTTTTGAAACATCAAACTCGACAATCAGAGGGAGGGCCGGCCCACTCCCACCATCGGTCGGACCAGCTTTTACCATTAACACAGCGGACACACGGAGGACCCTATCCAGAATCAACCCATGCAAAGCTGCAGGTCCAGACAACATTCCGGGACGTGTGCTCCGAGACTGCGCGAGCGAGTTAGCGGATGTCCTGACTGACATTTATAACATCTCCCTGAGTCAGGCCATCGTTCCCAGATGCTTCAAGACCTCTATCATTGTACCGGTGGCAAAGAAACCAGTGGTGTCATGTTTGAATGACTATCGTCCTGTTGCACTTACACCAATTGTGATGAAGTGTTTTGAACGGCTTGTCCAACCACACATCACAGCCTGCCTCCCTGCATCACACGACCCGCTCCAGTTTGCATATCGTTCAAACCGCTCCACGGAGGATGCTATAGTCACCACCCTACACTCTGTCATCACCCACCTGGACCAGAAAGACACCTACGCCAGACTCCTGTACATTGATTTCAGTTCAGCATTCAACACCATTATTCCCCAGAGACTGATAGAGAAATTACTCCTTCTCGGTCTGAACACCGCCACATGTCTCTGGATCCTGGATTTCCTGACTGAGAGACCTCAGTCTGTCCGGGTTGGAAACAACATCTCCAACTCTGTCACGCTGAGTACCGGAACCCCTCAAGGCTGTGTACTCAGTCCACTGTTGTTTACACTTCTAACACATGACTGTGTATCCAAACACGAGGGGAACCAGATTATTAAGTTTGCAGATGACACCACGGTGGTGGGACTTATTCAGAGGGATGAGGAATCAATGTACAGGGAAGAAGTGAGAGACCTGGAGGGCTGGTGCAGGGAGAACAATCTGGTGCTCAACGTGGACAAAACAAAGGAGATGATTATCGACTTCCGGCGGTCACAGCCTGAGCACGTCCCCCTCAGCATCGGCGGCCGTTTAGTGGAGAGAGTAGAGAACATCAAGTTCCTCGGAGTACAGATCTCGCAGGACCTGACCTGGAGCAAGAATTCCTTGGAGATCAGGAAGCGAGCTCAGCAGAGACTACACTTCTTGAGGAAACTCAAACAGGCCTCTCTCCCCATCTGCATCCTCAGGACCTTCTACAGAGGTGTGGTGGAGAGTGTTCTGACGTACTGCATTGCTACATGGTACTCCAGCTGCAGTATGTCAGACAAAAAAGCCCTGCAGAGGATAGTCAAGGGGGCGGAGAGGGTAATTGGAGTCTCCCTCCCCTCTGTCCAAGAACTTTTTCAGAACCGTTGTAGGAGCAGGGCACTGAACATTGTCAAGGACCGTTCTCACCCTCTGCATAAACACTTTGAACTTCTTCCATCTGGTAAACGATTCCGGAGCATCAGAGGCAGAACCACCAGACTGATCAACAGCTTCCTCCCACAAGCTGTCAGGATGCTGAACAGCTGACCCGGAATCTCACATACACACTACTGCACCTATGGACATTTTGTATATTATAGTTAGTTATTCTTTTTCCCCAAGTATGTCTCAGGGATGTGTGAATGGATGGGGGGGGGGAGCTATGTGGGAGTGTGTCTTAATCATGCTGCTTCTTATATGGACACCAAGAGAAACGCAATTTCATCTTGCCTGCACTACAGTTGTATGTACAGCAATATGACAATAAAGTTTGATTTGATTTGATTTGATTTGACATACTGTCATGCATTTGTGGGGAGATATGAACTCAATATCTGCGCCACATAACCCCCCCCCCCCAAACGTCTATTCAGGGACAAAATCTAATCAGAGTTGTATAGCAGAAACACCACATAACACAAATCAATCCACCAATTGCCTGGGTTTAAACCTCCTGCCAAATCTGCTGTAAGCCGGCTTTGTTCCTTCTGCAGCGGCTCCCTGCATCTGTGAATCAGACTTGTTAGCACATCTCTGTGATGTCAACGAACAATGCCTTTTCAGCGGCCTGCCACGGCAGGGGGCCCTGGCCAACTGCACTTGTTCATCAGCCAGAACAAAAGCGGGTTTGAGTCTGTTAATGCAAATCAACTCTTTTCTGTCACCCAAATCAAGCAAAAAATGTTTCTCTCTTGTTTCCAACACTCTGAAAGGCCCGTCATAAGGGGGTCACAAACCTGGTCTTTGAGCATCATGTCTAACAGAAACGAACTCCGCATTCTTTAAAGCTCTTGGCACAAAAACGCGTGGAAAACTGTGATGCACCGGGCCAGGGACGGTGTCTGATCCTGTGCCGCTCTGCAACAGCTGAGCGGGGGGGCAATTTGGGGCGGGGTTGTCAGGGAGGAAATCCCCCGGCAAATGGAGGGGTTGAGCAAAAACTAACTCAGCCGGGGAGGCTTGCAAATCCTCCTTAGGTGCAGAACGCAACCCCAATAAAACCCATGGAAGTCTATCCACCCAATTTGTATCCGTGAGAGACTCTCTGAGGGCTGCTTTCAATGACCTATGAAAGCGTTCGCACAAACCGTTAGCCTGAGGGTTAGACGCGGTAGTGCGGTGGATTTTCACCCCCAGGCTGTTTGCTTTCGGCTTTAGGACTGTGACTAGGATTCTTCTTTGACTTGGCACAGAGGCGTCGTCTCTTCGAATTTAGTCTGCTGGTAGGATCATTAGCTTCCCCAGGCGAGCCCGGGTACTGGCGGAGGGCGCGACGAGAACGCTGATCCATTGCCCCCCAACAACTGCTTGGCTTAAGGACTTTGCATTCGCTAAATAAATAAATAAACCCCCAGGCTGTGAGCCATGGATGACCAGAGTTCAGAAACGAATTGGGGACCTCTGTCGGACGTTATGTCCGACGGGACTCCAAAACGCGCGACCCAAGCCGTTAAAAACGCACGTGCAACGTCTGCTGCCGTAGTTGACGCTAGAGGGACCACTTCCGGCCAACGCGTGGTGCGATCTACCATCATCAAAAGGTGTGTGCACCCCTGCGACAACGGGAGGGGGCCCACCAAGTCGACATGCACATGATCAAAACGTTTAGCCGGGATGTGAAAAGGTTCTAAAGGAGCCCTAGTGTGTTTGTGTATTTTGGCTCGTTGGCACGCTACGCAGGCCGCTGCCCATTCTTTGACCTGTTTACACAACCCCGGCCAAACAAATTTCTCTCCCACCATTTTAATTGATGCGCGCACCCCTGGGTGCACCAGAGAGTGGATTGAGTCGAAAACGCGGCAGCGCCATGCAGCGGGAACTACGGGGCGAGGCCGCCCGGTGGAGACCTCGCAGATTAGAGGGGGCATACCTATTTGCTGCACCCTGTGCTCCAGCCTTAACCCTGTTGGTCCAGACTGGAGCTCGCGCACATCCGCGTCGTCAGCCTGCTCCGCGGCCATGGCTGCGTGATCTAAACCAACGTGGACCGGGGCTGTGAGTGCTTCTGCGCCACAGACTTGGCCCACGGCCACGGCTGCCAAGCCTGCCCCCATGGGGCTTGGCGCTGCTACTGCACGCGAAAGACAGTCTGCCATCACATTATGTTTGCCCGCGACATGCTGAATATTGGTGGTGAACTCTGATATCGCGGCCAGCTGTCTTTGTTGCCGGCCTGACCAAGGCTCTGAAATCTTGGCCATCGCAAAAGTTAACGGCTTATGGTCCACGAACGCGGTAAAATGGCACCGCTCGAGCCAGAACTGGAAATGGCGGGTGGCCAAATGCAGGGCCAAAAGCTCCCTGTCGAATGCGCTGTACTTCAGCTCGTTATCGCGCAAGGTTTTGCTGAAAAACGCGAGGGGTTGCCAGCTCCCCGCTACGAACTGTTCAACGACCGCCCCCACCGCTAAATCAGAAGCATCCGTGGTGAGCGCCATACGTGCCGTTGGCACCGGGTGTGCCAACAAAACGGCGTTCACCAGGGCTGATTTGACCTGGGAGAATGCGCGCTCCCGCTCCGGGGACCACTCGATCTTATTCGTAGGTTTTTGCTTTTTAAGTGCTGCGTACAATGGTTGCATAAGCTGCACTGCGCCCGGGAGGAAACGGTTATAAAAATTGACCATTCCCAAAAATTCTTGCAATGCTTTGACCGTCTAAGGTTTGGGAAAATCCGTTATTGTGCGTACTTTCTCGGGCAGAGGGACCGCTCCTTCTGGTGAAACGCAATGCCCCAAAAAATCGATTTGCGCGACCCCAAACTGGCACTTCGCTGGGTTAATTATTAACCCGTGCTCTGCCAGCCTCCGAAAAACCGCTGTGAGGTGGCTTTCATGTTCATCTTTGGACGTGATGGCTACTAAAATATCATCCAAGTAGACGAACATGAAAGGGAGGTTGCATAGGACTGCGTCCATCATGCGCTGGAACGTCTGCACAGCCCCTTTGAGTCCAAATGGCATACGCAAAAACTCGAAAAGTCCAAAAGGAGTTATTACCGCTGTTTTGGGTATGTCCTGAGTGCGAACTGGGACTTGATGGTACCCGCGCACCAAATCTATTTTAGAAAAAATACACGCCCCCGCCAAATGTACCGAAAAATCTTAGATGTGCGGGATCGGGTAGTGGTCGTGAGCTGAAGCGTTATTCAACCTGCGGAAATCACCGCAAGGCCGCCACGAGCCATCGGTCTTGGGGACCATGTGTAGTGGTGATGCCCAGGGGCTGTTAGAGCGTCTAATGATGTCCAGTTTTTCCAGGTTGGCGAATTCCTCGCGCGCTATGGCGAGTTTAGCTGGGTCCAAGCGCCGAGCTTTTGCAAAAATGTTGGGACCGGTAGTAGTTATAAAGTGCTCCACCCCATGTTTAGCCACTGACGCCAAAAACGTTGGGACTGTGAGTGCTGGAAACTGAGTGAGCAGTGCTTGAAACTTACCACCCGCAGCTGTGAGGTTGGGCTGTGCAGTGGGCGGGACCACCCGGGCTGTGCAGGAAATGCTGTAAAAAGACATTAACCAGACATCTATTAGCAAGATCAACCAATAAACCATTCAAGCACAAAAAATCAGCACCTAACATGTTATGACTGACTGCTGCCACGACGAAGGTCCACTCAAATGTCCGACCGTGAAAAGACAGGGGGAGGGTCTTCTCCCCGAAGGTCTTGATCGTCGAACCGTTCGCTGCCAACACCAGGGGTCCGCTGGAAGGCGCCAACCGATCAGCATGGAGGGGTGTGATGAAACTCAGCTGGGAGCCCATGTCCACCAGGAACTGCCTCCCTGATTTCCCGTCCGTTAGGTAGAGCAGCTTATTCTTCGCACCGAGCGCAGCAGCTGCTACCGACTCTCGGGCCTGGCGTTTTCCCGAGCGCTTGAACCGGCACGGGGGGATGCATCTGTGTGCCCTCTCGGCGAAGCGTCAATGATAAAAGCAGAGGCCATTGCGCGCCCCGCGTCTCCTGGTCTCCGCCGCTGCCGACGTCAGCGCATCTGGTGTTGACAGCCTCTGGTCCCCTGCCGCCTCCGGGCGTTGCGCTCAGCTCCGCTGCCGCCATCATGGCCGTGTGCCATCTATGAGCGTCGATGTCAGGAATCTGAAACTCAAGACTCATAGAAATGATAGTACTCTGTTAGGTTCGTACCTTAATCAGACTCGAGACATAAATATAATCAAAGGTTTTTACTTGCAAGGAGCAAATCACAACACACCTCTGGTTACAGACGGGAGTGAATGCTGCCGAGACAGCCGAGTACAGTAACTTTTATAGGCAAAGATAAGACAGTGACATCTCCCCAAACAGTTCTTTCCTCCCTCACGGGGGAGGATGAGAAGAAACAGCACACACAGTTCGTACCAGTTCGAGCTGGTTCATTTCTTAACAGAAGAAAAACATTTCCATATAAGGTATCATGAAGTTCACAGAGTTCTCACAGCAGAGAAAAAACAAGACACACAGAATGTACAAAGGACAGGTCTTGATACAGCATAAAAACTTGCATACGTCAATACTCTTATCACACCTTATATGAACAAACAGAAGAGTGGTGCAGTTTAGTCACTAACAGTGATTATAAGAAAAGGCACAAGTTGTATTTATGATTAATGAGAAAAAGCATCATACATATGAGAACATCAACCTTCATTTCATGAGTTATTAATAAAATGATAACTATTTACAAATATATACAATTTTCCCAACGTTTCCCTCCTGTTTATTATTTTATTAATTTTTATATGCAACCATCAGTACAATGTAACTTCAGAAGATTTTCTACATTGTCATCATAAAGCATTAATTCCAAATTCATACAGGAGTATAACCATCACCTTTATTTGAGTCATGCACATTATCATCCTCTTGGGAGAGGGGAGTGTATTGTTCATTTCGAATATAGCTTAGAAAAGATTGTTGTAACATGAATGTATGTTGTGTTAGGGCTCTAGAAATCATTGACCTTATACATGGGATCACACACGTAAACAGAACACAAAACAGTATCAATATTACAATAAGGGGGGTTAACCATTTTAACAAAATTTGCCACCAGGCTCCACTCTGAAACCAATCTAGGAGGGACCATCCTATTTTGTAACAGCATTAGGCGAGATAGTCGCTGTTCCTCATTCAAAGCTGACAACCCTTGATCCATCAACATGGTCAGGTTTTCCATAGTAAAGGCAAGAATATTAATATGTCTTAAGGCTAGAGACACTCCATAAGATGGTAAGAAAATTCCTCCATTTATTTTAGCTTCTGATACTCTTTGCTTATCTTCAGTGCTCTCTCTTTTCTGGACATGTATATTAGTTTTTTCAGGATGATAATAATGTTCATATGGGCCCGAGCTATGGTAGGTAAAATTTGATCTTATGCTAACATGGGGAAGTAATGCAGCCATATGGCAAGTTCCACACCAATTAGGGGGTAATATGGCATAAACATTAGGGCCGCATACCCAGACATGGTTTTCCAAACAACAATAACCATCATCATTAGGCCAAAATAAGCTGGGATTGTCAGTGCAATTTGCACTACAATTCCTTGAGGGCAAAGTAAGGTTGCCCTTTGTCTGGTATGGGACACCATATGCATTTCTACATGAAGATTGCTTATGTATGAGACCACATGTAGCAAACCTGGTAACATTGCAGCGTGGCGTAGTCCCACAATGATAAGAAGAATTGGTGCAATTGTTCCTAAAACAAACAGAGGCTGCGTAAAGGGTGGGATTAACCTACATTATTGATTTCCTTGCTTTGAAGGGAGTAACCTTGGATATATTATGAACTCTTACCCTCGCTCCAGAGTAATTAATCAAAGACACATTTAGAAGTTCTAGATATTCGCTCAAATCTCCTACTCTCCAATGATCATCATCTATGGTCATGTTAGCAGTATCCATGGCCAGTAGCGCTCCCACTGTCTCTGATGCATTCAAGGGCACAGGCGTCATCGGGATAGCAGTTTTATATGAGTGTGGCAACAATGCACAAACATAACAAGAGGTATTTATACCCAACTGTTTTACTGTCATCACCATAGTTTGATACCACAGATTATGAGTATAATCTATCGGGCAGTTGTCGACGTCTCTCAGTCCACCTTCAATTGGATACCACAACAGGCATGTGAGAATCAGACTCATACCTACAAGTCCTAAAATTGTCCAAAACACCTTTCCATTCCCCATAGTGCCTGTTGCCCCTAGGAGTGTACCTTAGCTGGCCACTGTCTTCACCAGGTTTGAGACGAGTCCTATCCTTAAAAGGACCAGACTCCCCTTTGTAGCTGGACTTACCCTAGGGGTGGCTGGAGGTCACTGAGGAGTACTTGCAAACGTTTAAGGTGAGACAAATGAATCCAAGAAGGCCGTTCAGCGATTCTCACAGCCGTAGGTGTGGTCAGCAGGACTTTATAGGGGCCGAGCCACCTAGGTGATGTCCAGTTCAGTCTATGATGATTCTTTACAAAGACGTAATCGCCAGGTTGTAGGGGGTTTTCAACGCCCTCCTGTTGATCAGAGAGAGACTTCACAGTATCAACATAGTCTTTTCGTTGCACACACTCCCTCAAATGGTCAGATAGATGTCTATATTGCCCTTGTGGTAATAACAGTCTAATTTCAGGTAACACATATGGTCGATGGAATGCACATTCATACGGAGTCAGTCCCGTATTTTTGTCCGGGGTTGTGTTAATTGCCATTTTTACCTGTATTAAGGCTTTTGGCCACATGATGTTTTTGTCTTTTGTAACCTTACTCAACATTTGTTTTATGGTGCCATTTCTTCTCTCTACCAGGCCTGCACTTTGAGGATGATAAGCCGTGTGGAATTTCAATTGACTGCCCACAGACTGGGTCAAATCTTTAACAACCTGGGCTGTAAAATGGGTGCCGTTATCTGCATAGATGACTTCTGGAATCCCAAACACTGAGAAGATGTTGCTTTGTAACACTTTACACAAAAATCTGGCGTCTGCTTTTGCTGTTGGATGTATCTCAGTCCATTTAGTGTAGGTATCAATGAGAACCAGACAATATTGTAATTGCCCCACTTTTGACAGTTCAATAAAATCCATACACCACTGTGAAAATGGTGTTTTTGGTGGGGGAAAGTTTCCTTGTCGTGTTCTCATTGCTCCCTGTGCATTATTTTGAAGGCACACAACACATTGTTGACAAACTGTTTTTGCTATTTTTAAAATTCCTGGGCAGAAAAAATGTTTTTCAAGCAAACCCACAATCCCTCCTGTGGACACGTGACCTTGGTCATGTGTCAAAAGGGCCGCCCATTGGCACAGCGAGGGGGGGAGAAGTATTCTCCCATCCGGTGCATGCCAGACACCATTGTCGTCTTGCTTGCTATTCTGTGGTGGCGTTATTGATGACTGCTCATCAATTAAAACATCTAAAGAGACGGTTGGCACACTTAAACAGGATACAAAATGTTCCCTCGCTGCACACTGGGCAGCATGGTCTGCCAGGGCGTTGCCACGAGAGACGAGATCATTGTTTTTGGTGTGTGCAGCACAGTGAACAATTGTCAATTTTTGTGGTAATGCTAGAGCTTCTGTTAACTGTAAAAGCTCAGAGCAGTGTTGTGTAGGTTTCCCTGCTGAAGTTTTAAACCCTCTCAACTTCCACAGTGCTGTGTGGGAATGTGCTGCATTGAAAGCATATTTACTGTCAGTACATATAGTTGCTTTTAGGTGAGTAGCTCATGTCCAATAGTTCAGCCATTGGAGGCGACGCAGGCCGCGGAACTCCACACAATCAGGACCCCAGACAATGCCGCCACAGCACAAGCAGTGGATGAAATAGAGAATGAAATAAAATAAAAGTCCTGTCCTAATTTAGCAAAGCTAACACACATAAGCATCAATAAGCTCTTTAAGTTCAGTCCTCAATTCTAAATTGGAGGCTGGTGTAACGTTTTTTTTTTCCTCTCTCCTCAAAATATCATATGCTGTAGCAATTTTTCTTCATTTTCCCTCCTCCTTAGAGAAAATGACACTTCATTTATTTAGATGAAATCTATTTAACTGGAAGAATTTCTTTCTTTTTTTTTTTAGAAAAGATAAAATAAGTCATTAGTCTGCATTAGTCTGTATTAATAGAAGAAAACAAAGGTAATCTCAGTTTTTTCTTTCTTCTTTTCTCAGCACTGTAGCTAGGCTGTCAGTTTTGCAAGTATGGGGGTGCAACTATGGGAGGTGCAAGTATGGGGGTTCCCCCTATAGCTCAAAGTGCAATGAGGTGTTATGAAAATAAAGTTGAATTGAATTCATTTATTTATTCATTTATTGATAATTTTTATGCATTATCTATTTTTCTGAGGGTTACTAATTATTTACTAATTAATTTCTTTGATACCCCCTGCTTTGATACATGAAGACGCACATGCAGCAAAGTTACAGGGTATTTGTTTGATAAAAAGTGTGGGTAGCCCAATTCCTTCAAAAATAAGAGTTCAATGTGACTTTTCTTGAACTAATTTACAGATTCCATTTAAGAGAAACAAATAACTATCTGTGCATTTTTGATATGCTTCAGCATTGATGAATAAGATCAGTTTGTCCAGTTGAACACAGATGGGTTGAATTTGAATAAATGAATAAAGATTGTATCACACTCTTTCAGTCAACGGAAAGGTGGACCTTTTGCCTAATTAGAATTTGATTTAAATTTTTACCAGGAATATACAAAATGATTTTTATATATTCCTTGGCAAATTATGGGGTGAATGTAGTTTACCCTGACCCAGCTTGGCCACTGCCGAATCAGGAAAAACACATTCCTCCTTACTGTCACATTTCTGAAATATGATGTTGCTGCACCATTTGTGGTGAGTAATATCAATATAAAATCATATAAACATTACATTTGTAAAGTCGAAGTCATTTGAATCAGTATACCTTATGTTATCTACAATGTCATACAAAGTCATACTTTGCTTCAAAAAATGTTTATCAACAAGGATCCTTTCTCCAAGATCTTTGTCTGATAATCCATAGCCCCTGGCAAATCATATGTATCACACATCAGTCCTGCACTGTCATGTTTCAGTCAAAGGAAAAAAGGTCGGTAGTGCGTCAAAATTGCTTTTAAAAAATATGTAAACAGTGTATCATGTACGCAACATTAATCAAGACCCCACAAAGTTAGATTGAAAAGATAAAAATCCCAAACCTTGTAAAAATACCCATATTTAGACCACTTTTTCCACACAGATCAACCACACACATACAGAGAATTGTTTTTATTTCCACAAGGTCGACGCAGCTCCTTCCATTATCTCAACTCAGCCGTAACACAAAACTAGTCGACTCCTTCTGCTCAAGGCCACTATTTTCAGATACCTATAATTTCAAACATTTCTCAGAAGGATAACAATTAGACAACCAATCCTTTTATACCAAAAATTACAAACAGTTTAAAAACCTGCTCCCTCTGCCTTCGCAGAGAACTCAGAACTCTCATCGCTTTTCCTCACACTGGAGCCGTTTACAGAAACAAAAAAATCTAAGCTGCAGCTGCCTCTAAGGCTCACACACACAAAAATAAAATAACTGTTTCTCATTGTCCGTTTTAGCGTTATCCGGTTCCGTTGCCACTTAACCCGTCCGTCTTTAGATCTTATAGTCTAGTATCAATATCTTATAACATAGAGTAAAGTTATTATTATGATTTTATTTACTTCCTCCTTCTCCCAACCTCTTGGGCTTCTTTTAATAATTTGCTGTATGGACCCTCCTTAGGATCTGTTACAGGATGGGGGGGGGGGGGAGCGCTCAGTTTTCTTCTGTCCAGCTGTGACAGAGAATTTTCACTGTTTTGATTCTCACATGTTTTTTTATTTTTCTTTCCTGATCCACTCCTTTCTTACTATTTTTTGCATCCTTGGTTGGCTTTTATTCGGGCATCTGCAGCTGCTGCCAAAGATCTGCACATTTAAGTTCCAAATTTGGCTTTCTCTTATTTCCTTTGGTCACTAATTTTGCCGTCGACACTAAGACTGCGCACTCATCCACATCTAATGTGGGTTTGAAGGAATAGTCTTCTTCCCATTTGCTCAGATATTTTTCAGGATCCTTTATCTGTTCTCTATCTTTTAACCGGTCACTGTAATGCGCTGTCTGTTCCCTTTTCTGCTGTTTAGTTTTTTGCTTATTCTCTTTTTTTTCCTGCTGTTTTTATTATTTTTTAAACCCCTTGGTAACTCCACAGGAATTAAGATGCTTCACCAGGAAAAGTGTGAAACGCCCTCACACTACTATTACAGCATAACCGCGACCTGATATTCTATTTTTAGTTCCAAAACTCAGGGATCTCAACCCAAAAACTTATTTTTGTCCCTGACCGGGGATTTCAACCCAAACCTTTTACCTTGTTGCAACTACTTCCGCGCACTTTATTTGCCTTTATTTAAAGACGTCACTTACTTTTCTTTGTTTCGCTTTTTTCTCTGACCCCGTCAGATTTCTTACTGGGTCCAACGCAATTTCCCATTTTTCTTGTCTACTTTTATTCCTCCTCACTATATTGTTGTTATTTTTAGTTCTCAGAGGTCAAAGTTTTAACCTAGTTCTCTTAACTACTTTTATTCCTCCTCACTATATTGTTGTTATTTTTAGTTCTCAGAGGTCAAAGTTTTAACCTAGTTCTCTATTTTCACCGTTCTAGGAAAAATATAGACGCCGCTTATATTACCATTACTCGCATCCCGCGGACCTAGAACATAACATTTCACTGGGAATGAACAAAGACTTACTTCTGACTCTATTAGTTAAGGCGGAACAGCCGTCACTGAATAGAGCCTGGAGGAGAAGCGCCGGTCAAAGTTTCCTCAAGTCGGGTTAGTCAGTGCTGATGGTTTCCATCAGACCGTGCACGTTTTTTTCACTGGCCCAGACGTCTTCCCCCCCAGCTCCGTCCAGATCTCAGCTGTCCCGGGTTTCGGTCACCACGTTATGTCAGGAATCTGAAACTCAAGACTCATAGAAATGATAGTACTCTGTTAGGTTCGTACCTTAATCAGACTCGAGACATAAATATAATCAAAGGTTTTTACTTGCAAGGAGCAAATCACAACACACCTCTGGTTACAGACGGGAGTGAATGCTGCCGAGACAGCCGAGTACAGTAACTTTTATAGGCAAAGATAAGACAGTGACATCTCCCCAAACAGTTCTTTCCTCCCTCATGGGGGAGGATGAGAAGAAACAGCACACACAGTTCGTACCAGTTCGAGCTGGTTCATTTCTTAACAGAAGAAAAACATTTCCATATAAGGTATCATGAAGTTCACAGAGTTCTCACAGCAGAGAAAAAACAAGACACACAGAATGTACAAAGGACAGGTCTTGATACAGCATAAAAACTTGCATACGTCAATACTCTTATCACACCTTATATGAACAAACAGAAGAGTGGTGCAGTTTAGTCACTAACAGTGATTATAAGAAAAGGCACAAGTTGTATTTATGATTAATGAGAAAAAGCATCATACATATGAGAACATCAACCTTCATTTCATGAGTTATTAATAAAATGATAACTATTTACAAATATATACAATTTTCCCAACAGTCGACGAGTCGCTGTGCCTCCTGGCCCAGCTCATGGTAATCTCGGTTGGTCAGCCGCTGCGAGCTGGCCAGGGTGACTCTCACCGCTGGCAGTAGTGTCCTGAGGAAAAGATGGGCGAAGATAAAGCCGTCATCATCCTCACCTCTCAGGTTCAGCATCCTCGCCATCAGGTCAGCGGGCCTGTCTGCTTCGCCTTCGGCCAACATCAGGAGCCTCTCTGCCCGCTCTCCCAGCGAGGGGGTGAAAGCACGGATGAGCGCGGCTTTCAATGCGTCGTACTTGTCGACCTCTGGTGGATGGTTAGTCAGGCTCTCCACCTGCTGTGCTGTGAGGCTGTCCAGCTTTGCTACCACATAGTAGAATTTCGTTGCATCTGCTGAAATTCCTCGAAGGTGAAACTGCGCCTCGACCGTGTTGAACCAGGCACGTGGGCTGTGCTGCCAGAATTCGGGCAGCTGGACTGCGGTAGCAGCGCTAGCCTGGTTGGCTCCTGATGAGTCTGCTGTATGAAGTTTGTCCATACTTAGTCGTAGGGTCACCAGTGTAGAGAATGCGTTCAAGAATGAGGCTGAGTTTATTTCTCAGACTCAACTTTATTGAGTGAACACATGCTCTATCAATCTCTATGCAGGAAAAAGAGGCTGAGCAATTGAATACCACTGTAGAGGATGCGTTCAAATGATGAGGCTGAGTTTTATTTCTCAGGTTCAGCTTTATTGACAGAACACATACTCTAGCATTCTCAAAGCAGGAAGAAGAGAAAGAACCATATCACATCACCCTTTTATATGTTTCCAGCATCAGAACTCAAGTCACATGGTGTTTCAGTAAACATATAGTCACAAAGCATCTCTTTGAACCTTCACCATTGTCTCTCATTCATTGATGAACCGGAAATCTCTCTGGTGCATCTTCTTTGGGACAAAAAGCCAAATCTTACACCTCCTCGTTATCTTCTGCAGATTCGAGTCATTTGTCCTTCCAGACGTGAAGCCCCCAATACACATGCAGTCGTATCTCTGTGGAAAATGTGAGCCCAACATACACTACCGTTCAAAAGTTTGGGGTCATTTAGAAATTTCCTTATTTGTGAAAGAAAAGCACTGTTTTTTTCAATGAAGATAACTTTAAACTAATCAGAAATACACTCTAATATCTAAAATACATTGCTAATGTGGTAAATGACTATTCTAGCTGCAAATGTCTGGTTTTTGGTGCAATATCTACATAGGTGTATAGAGGCCCATTTCCAGCAACTATCACTCCAGTGTTCTAATGGAACAATGTGTTTGCTCATTGCGTCAGAAGGCTAATGGATGATTAGAAAACCCTTGTGCAATCATGTTAGCACAGCTGAAAACAGTTTAGCTGGTTAGAGAAGCTATAAAACTGACCTTCCTTTGAGCAGGTTTAGTATCTGGAAAAAATTATTATTTCAAATACAAATCATTATTTCTAACCTTGTCAATGTCTTGACTATATTTTCTATTCATTTTACAACTCATGGTGATAAATAAGTGTGACTTTTCATGGAAAACACAAAATAATTGTCTGGGTGACCCCAAACTTTTGAACGGTAGTGTATGTGTCATCCACATAACCCCCCCCCCCCCCCCAAACATCTATTAAGGGCAAAACATGCATGGCATAAAAAAAAAGAAAAGAAACACACAAAACACTCCACATATCACTAATCAATCCACCAGCTGCCTGGGTCTTAACCTTCTGCCGAATCTGCTGTAACCTGGCTTTGCTACCCCTGCAGCGTCTCTCTGCATCTGTGGATTAAAGCTGTTAGCACGTCTCTGTGAAGATTCTGGAGAATGTTTCTTCGGCGGCCTGCCACGGCGGGGGGGCCTCGCCAGCTGCACTTGCTCATCAGCCAAAACAAAGGCGGGTTTGAGCCTGTTTATGCAAATCAGCTCCCTTCTGCCCCCTAATTCTAGCAGAAAATGCTTCTCCCCGGTCTCCAGCACTCTGAAAGGCCCGTCATAAAACGGTCGCAAACTTGGACGCTGAGCATCATGTCTAACAAAAACAAACTCTGCATTTTTTAAAGCCTTTGGCACAAAAACGCGTGGGAAACTGTGATGAACCGGGCCAGGGACTGTGTTTGCTCCTGTGTCGCTCTGCCACGGCTGAGCCGGGGGGGCAATTTGGTGCGGGATTATTGGGGAGAAATTCCCCCGGCAAACGGATAGGTTGTGCAAAAACTAACTCAGCCGGGGAAGCATGCAAATCTTCCTTAGGTGCAGAACGCAACCCCAATAAAACCCATGGAAGTCTGTCCACCCAATTTGTATCTGTCAGCGACGCTCTGAGGGCTGCTTTTAACGACCTGTGAAAGCGTTCGCATAAACCATTAGCCTGGGGGTTATACGCGGTAGTGCGATGAATCTTCACCCCTAAGCTGCGGGCCATCGATGACCATAGTTCGGAAATAAATTGGGGACCCCAGTCGGACGTTATGTCCGACGGGACTCCGAAACGCACAACCCACGCTGTTAAAAATGCTCGCGCAACTTCTTCCGCTGTGGTTGATGTCAGAGGAATCGCCTCTGGCCAACGCTTGGTGCGATCCCCCATCGTCAAAAGATGTGTGTGCCCGTGTGATGGCGGAAGCGGGCCCACCAAGTCAACATACACGTGATCAAAACGCTTAGCGGGGATGTGAAAAGGTTCCAACGTAGCCTTAGCGTGTCTGTGTATTTTGGCTCGCTGACACGCTACGTAGGCCGCTGCCCATTCCTTGACCTGCTTGCGCAACCCGGGCCAAACAAATTTCTCCCCCACCAACTTAATTGATGCGCGCACCCCCGGGTGCGCCAGAGAATGGACCGAGTCAAAAACGCGGCGACGCCACGCGGCTGGCACCACGGGGCGGGGCCATCCCGTGGAGACATCGCAGATTAGGGGGGGCATACCAATTTGCTGCACCCTGTGCTCCAGCCTTAACCCTGTTGGTGCAGACTGGAGCGCGCGCACGTCCGCATCATTAACCTGCTCCGCGGCCATGGCTTCATAATCTAACCCTACACAGACCGGGGCTGCGCGCGCTCCCGCGTCGCTGCCCGGGCCAGCGGCCACGGCTACAGAGTCCGCCCCCATGGGGCCTGGTGTTGCTACCGCGCGCGAGAGACAATCTGCCACTACATTGTGTTTGCCCGCGACATGCTGGATATCAGTGGTGAACTCCGATATCGCGGCTAGTTGCCTTTGTTGCCAGCCTGACCAGGGTTCTGAAATCTTGGCCATCGCAAACGTTAGCTGGTTGTGATCCACAAACGCGGTGAAGCGTCGCCCTTCCAACCAGAACTGGAAATGGCGGATGGCCAAGTGTAGGGCCAAAAGCTCCCTGTCGAACGCACTGTATTTATGCTCACTATCGCGCAGGGTTCTGCTGGAAAACGCGAGGGGTTGCCAGGTACCTGCCACAAACTGTTCAACAACCGCCCCCACTGCTACATCGGAAGCGTCGGTGGTGAGCGCCATGTGGGCCGTTGGCACTGGGTGCGCTAACAAAACTGCGTTTGCCAAGGCTGATTTGACCTGGGCAAAAGCGCGCTCCCACTCCGGAGACCATTCAACTTTATTTGCGGGCTTTTGTTTTTTTAACGCAGTGTATAATGGCTGCATAAGCCGCGCTGCGCTTGGGAGGAACCGGTTGTAAAAATTAACCCTTCCCAGAAACTCCTGTAGCGCCTTGACCGTTTGAGGTTGCGGAAAATCTGTTATTGCGCGCACCTTATCGGGCAGAGGAACCGCTCCTTCTGCCGAAACGCGATGCCCCAAAAAATCAATCTGCGCCACCCCAAACTGGCACTTCGCTGGGTTAATTATTAACCCGTGCTCGGCCAGCCTCCGAAAAACTGCTGTGAGGTGGCTTTCGTGTTCGCCTTCGGACGTGCTGGCTACTAAAATATCATCCAAATAAACGAACACGAAAGGAAGGTCGCGTAAAACTGCATCCATCATGCGTTGGAAAGTCTGCGCGGCCCCCTTGAGGCCAAAAGGCATGCGCAAAAACTCAAAAAGGCCGAAAGGAGTTATAACCGCTGTTTTGGGTATATCCTGCGCGTGCACTGGAACTTGGTGGTAACCGCGCACCAAGTCTATTTTAGAAAAAATGCGCGCCCCCGCCAAATGAACAGAAAAATCCTGAATGTGCGGAATTGGGTAGCGGTCATGTGCTGAAAAGTTGTTCAACCTGCGGAAATCGCCGCAAGGTTGCCACGAGCCATCAGCTTTTGGGACCATGTGTAGCGGCGAAGCCCAGGGGCTTTTGGAGCGTCTAATAATGCCCAGTTTCTCCAGGTTAGTGAACTCCTCGCGCGCGATGGCCAGTTTAGCTGGGTCCAAGCGCCGAGCTTTTGCAAAAACGGGGGGCCCAGTGGTGGTGATAAAATGCTCCACCCCATGTTTAGCCACTGTCGCCGAAAACATGGGGACTGTGAGTGCTGGGAACTGAGTGAGCAATGTGTGAAACTTACCACCCGCAGCTGAGATGCTGGCATGTGCAGTCGGCGGGGCCACCCGAGCTGTGCAGGGGATAGAATGGAAAGACAGTGCATTAATCAGACGTCTATTAGCAAGGTCAACCAATAAACCATGTGAGCACAAAAAAATCGGCTCCTAACATGTTGAAACTGACTGCTGCTACAATAAAAGTCCACTCAAATGAACGGCCCTGTAAGGACAGGAGCATGGTCCTCTCACCGAAAGTTTTAATCGTTGAGCCGTTCGCTGCTGACACTGACACCCAGGGAGCTTTAGACAGCATCAGCCGTTCCGCGTAGGTGGGTGTGACGAAACTCAGCTGGGAGCCTGTGTCCACGAGGAACTGTTTCCCTGAGTGTGCATCCGTCAGGTAAAGCAGCTTGTTCTCGTCGCCGAGGGTCGCAGCTGCTACCGGCCCTCGGTTTTGGCGTTTCCCTGGCGCTTGCAGTGGCACGGCGGGACGCACTTGTGTGCTTTCTCTGCAAAACGGCGGTGGTAGAAGCACAGGCCGTCCTCCGCTCCGCGCCGCCTGGTCCCCATCGCCGCCGTCGTTGGTGCGTCTGGCGCCACGGCCGCTGGTTCTGAGCCGTCTCCAGACGTCGTTCCTGGGCTAGCTGCAGCAGCCGAACCCGCATTCCGCTTGTGGGCGTCGACAAGCCACTGCGCCTTCTTGCTCAGCCCATGGTAGTCTCGCCTGGCCAATCGGGGCGACTCTGCCAGGGCTACTCTCACTGCTGGCAGCAGGGTCCGGAGGAAAAGGTGGGCGAAAATAAATTCGCCATCCTTGGAGTCTTTCAACCTCAGCATCTTCACCATCAGGTCCGCAGGTCTATCGTTCTCCGACTCCGTCAATGTCAGGAGCCCCTCTGCTCGCTGTTGGACCGAAGGGGTGAAATGGCTGATCAGCGTCCTTCAATGCGCTGTACTTGTCGCTGTACGGTGGATGATTAACCAGATCCTCCACCCTCTGGACCGTGTGGCTGTCCAGCTTCGCTACCACATGGTAGAATCTTGTGTCATCGTCAGAGATTCTCCGGAGGTTGAACTGTGCCTCAACCGCGCTAAACCATGAGCGCGGGCTGTGCTGCCAGAAATCAGGCAGCCGGATCGTGGAGGCGGCCATCAGGCTGGCTTCCACCGAACCCCGCTCGGGAGAATTCTGTCTGCTCATTCTTAGTCGTAGGTCACCAGTGTAGAGGGAGCATTCAAATGATGAGGCTGAGTTTTATTTCTCAGGTTCAGCTTTATTGACAGAACACATACTCTAGCATTCTCAAAGCAGGAAGAAGAGAAAGAACCATATCACATCACCCTTTTATATGTTTCCAGCATCAGAACTCAAGTCACATGGTGCTTCAGTAAACATATAGTCACAAAGCATCTCTTTGAACCTTCACCATTGTCTCTCATTCATTGATGAACCGGAAATCTCTCTGGGGCATCTTCTTTGGGACAAAAAGCCAAATCTCACACCTCCTCGTTATCTTCTGCAGATTCGAGTCTTTTGTCCTTCCAGACGTGAAGCCCCCAATACACATGCAGTCGTACCTCTGTGGAAAATGTGAGCCCAACATATGTGTCATCCACAACCACATTCTTATACTCTGCTGGGGCCACAACCCACAGTCACATGTTACTTAAGCAAACATATAATTACATGGCACATAGTCTCAGTCACAATGCACTCTTTCATGTCTCACTATTGTCTCTTGTTCTACGGTGTTCCGGGAATCTTCCTGGGACATCCTCTCGGAGACAAAGGTCAAGACTCACACCTACTCGTCATCTCCTGTAGATCTCTGCAGGTCCAGACCTCTTTTGTCCCACCAGACGTGGAGTCACCAATACACATACTGTCATGCATTTGTGGGGAGATATGAACTCAATATCTGCGCCACAAAGGGGAAAAATTACAAACTTACAATAATCTCTTTGCATAAATATGCACACCCTTAAACTAATACTTTGTTGCAGCACTTTTGGCTTTTATTACAGCACTCAGTCTTTTTAGGTGGCAATATTTGCCCACTCTTCTTTGCAAAAACGCTCCAAATCTGTCAGATTGCGAGGGTATCTACTGTGCACAGCCCTCTTCAGATCACCCCACAGATGTTCGATCAGATTCAGGTCTAGACTGTGGCTGGGCCATTCCAAAACCTTAATCTTCTTCTGGTGAAGCCATTCTTTTGTTGATTTGGATGTGTGCTTTGGCTCATTGTCGTGCTGAAAGATGAAGTGCCTCTTCATCTTCAGCTTTCTAGCAGAAGCCTGAAGGTTTTGTGCCAACACTGACTGGTATTTGGAACTGTTCATAATTCCCTCCACCTTGACTAAGGCCCCAGTTCCAGCTGAAGAAAAACTGCCCCAGAGCATGATGGTATCACCACCATGCTTCACTGTAGATATGGTGCTCTTTTGGTGATGAGCATTGTTGTGTTTGGGCCAAATATACCTTTTGGAATTATGGCCAAAAAGTTCAACCTTGGTTTCATCAGACCATAACACATTCTCCCACATGCATTTGGGAGATTTCAGATGTGTTTTTACAAAATGTAGCCGGGCTTGGATGTTTTTCTTTGTCACATGTACTAAACAGCCAGTACTTGTCAGAAATTCCTGCAGCTCCTTCAGTGTTGCTGTTGGCCTCTTGGCAGCCTCCTTGACCAGTTTTCTTCTCATCTTTTCATCAATTTTGGAGGGACGTCCAGTTCTTGGTAATGTCACTGTTGTGCCATATTTTCTCCACTTGGTGATGACTGTCTCCACTGTGTTCCATGATATATTTAATGCCTTGGAAATTCTTATGTACCCTTCTCCTGACTGATACCTTTGAACAACAAGATCCCTCTGATGCTTTGGAAGCTCTCTGCAGACCATGGCTTGTGCTGTAAGATGTGACTACAAAAATATCAGGAAAATCCTACTAGAACAGCTGAACTTTATTTGGGGTTAATCAGAGGCACTTTAAATGGTGGCAGGTGTGTGCTGACTCCCACTTAACACGAGTTTGAATGTGATTGGTTAATTCTGAACGCAACCACATCCCCAGTTATAACAGGGTGTTTTAACTGGGGACGTGTAAGTTTGGTAAGTTTTTTATTTTTTGTAAGTTTTTTATTTTTTATTTTTCCCCTTAAAAGATTTCAATTTGTTTTTCAATTGGGTTGTTCAGTTTATAGGTCATATTAATGGTGGAAACAGTTTTGAAATGATTCATCTTGGTCTCATTTTTCACATCACCAAAACTTGGCATTTGAAGAGGGGTGTGTAGACTTTTTATAGCCACTGTATATGAGGAAAAAAAAATTGAAAATTCATGAGAAAAAAAGTCAGATTTTTGAGAAAAAAGTAAAAGGGCAGAAATTTATGATTAAAAAAGTTATAAATTTAAGACAAAGGCTTAAATTTGCAGGGTAAAGTTGCAAATTTATGAGAAAAAAGTAGCAAATATGACAAAAGGGATGAAACTTTAAGACAAAAGTTGCAAAGTTTTGAGAAGTCATAAATCGATGAAAAAAGTTGTAAATATACAAAAGTTACAAATTTAAGAGAAAAAAAGTCACATTTTTGAGAGAAAAAGTTGCAGATTTGAAGAAAAAGACATAACTTTACAGGAAAAAAGTCAAATTTATTAGAAACTAGAAAAGCACTCAGAGTGCATACCTCTTCCCAGGCTCCTTCCGTCCCTCATGGATCACCTCCAAAATGTAATGGGTTTGTGTGTAGGCCTAGAGCCACTTCTGGTTAAAATTGCATCACTGTGTCCCATTAGTTTTGGAGTATTGTTGCTAACACACTGTGAGAAGATAAGAGCCTTGGTAGAGGTATGTATTCTCGGATCATCATCAAAATGTAATGGCTTCCTCACGAGCCCAGGAACCACCTCTGGTGAAAATTTCGTCCAAATCCATCCTGTAGTTTCCGTGTAATGCTGCACAAATAAAACAAAGTCCTTGGTGGAGGTATGCATTCTCAGATCATCACCAAAATCTAATCATCCTTTCGCCATGCCATGACACACCTTTTCTGAAAATCAAAATCCATTCATAACTTTTTGAGTTATGTTGCTAACAGGCAGACAAACCAACGGCACTAAAAACATTAGCTCCTCCCTCTGCAGAGGTAAAAAGTAGCAAATGTATGAGGGAAAAAAAGATGAAATTTTACAGGAAAAAATTGGAAAATTTATGAGAAAAACATCAGATCTTCGAGAAAAAAAGTTGCAATTTTTTTTAAGAAAGATGAAAATTGGCTGCACGGTGGCGCAGTGGTTTAGCACTGTGGCAGCACAGTTTTACCCTCGGCCAGGGGATCGCGGGGATCATGAGATCGTGGGTTCGATCCCAGCCCCCGACCAACAGTGAGCTGTGTGGAGTTTGCATGTTCTCCCCGTGTTGCGCGGGTTTACTCCGGGATTTCTCCGGTTTCCTCCCGCACACCAAAAACATGTAGGTTTAGGGCGCTCGCGCACGCAGCGACCAGCAGCCGGTGGCTTGTCACCAGACTGCAAACCAAGTCTACCTACGGGTACAAATAAAAAAAAAAAATTTACAGGAAAAAATGCAGACATTTTATGATTGAAAAAAGTTGAAAATTTAAAGGAAAAAGGTTGCAAAGTTTTTAGAAAAAAATCACAAATCAATGAAAAAAGGCTGTAAATGTACATGAAAAAAGTTAAATCATTCCATAACCTGGGTGCCGTGATCGAAAAGGCTCTGTCCCCTCTGAGCTTCCGCCTCGCCTTTGGCACCCCCAGAAGCAGCTGTTCAGCTGACCTGAGGGACCTGGTGGGAGCGTAGGGATGCAGTGTAGGAAACTCGAAATGAAGAGACTGAATGATTTTTCAGTATTGGTTTATTCCATCTCAAGTCCTACAGCTCCTCTCTCAGTCAGGGAACGAAGAGGATGAGCTGAGGTAAACCACATACCTTTATACTGTTACATCAAACACAGAATTCCATTCATATCTAATCCTTCTATTGTCCTCTTGGCTTCTCTGTCTGACCCTAGGAGTCAGACAGTCTCTTCAGGTCCGCAGGGGGTCCAGACTCAATGTCCGTTTGAGGCGTGATGTCAATACACACTGCGGGCTCACAGTTCCCTCAAGTCTGGGTCTCTGCCAAGGAATATGTGAGCTACATAATGTTACGCCACATCACTCCCCCCGAAACGCCCAAGAACGGACATACACCAACCTTAAGTCAATAATGGACAGTCATACACACTATGTCAAGAATAGACACACACACACCGACTTCATGTCCATAATGGGCAGTCATACACATTACACCCTTACATCACGCCCCCTTTTGCAGGATCTACAGCACAATTTACACGGGTTGATCAAAATATACATCACTCTGCCCGTTGCTTAGGCTTCAATCTCCTCCCGAATCTGCTGAACGCAGGCTTCGCAGCCTGTGTTGTGCCGTCCTGCGGTGTGCCTGTGGAATGAGGGGTAGAAGGGTTATTTACCCCCTGCTGGGGAACTAGGGGTTGTCCCTTGGGAGGCCTGCCGCGTCGAGGCACCCCTGCCGGCCGTACAGGTTCGTCACGTAACACAAATGCAGGCTTTAATCTGTCAACACTGATTGTCTCTTTCCTGCCCCCAAAGTCCAGTACAAAATATTTCTCCCCGGTTTCCAGCACTCGGAACGGACCATCGTAAGGTGGGCAGAGGCTGTGACGCTGGGCGTCGTGCCTGACAAAAACAAACTCTGCGTTTTGCAAAGCCTTGGGAACAAAAACCCGCGGAAAAGTGTGATGAGCGGGGCCCGGGAGCATTTCTGCCCCCATGTCGCGTAGCGGTCCCCGCACCGGGGGGCGCTCGGGTGCTGCATGGGCTGGCAAGAATTCTCCTGGCAGCCTGAGAGGTTGAGTAAACACTAATTCAGCAGGTGAGGCATCTAAATCCTCCTTGGGTGCCGAACGCAACCCCAATAAAACCCATGGTAGTTTGTTTACCCAATTTGTATCCGTGAGCGACGCTCTGAGGGCTGCCTTCAACGACCTGTGAAAACGCTCGCATAAACCGTTGGCCTGTGGGTGATAAGCGGTGGTGCGATGGGCTGTTGCCCCTAAGCCGCTGGCCATGGCTGACCATAGCTCCGAACGAACGAACTGCGGACCCCTATCGGACGTAATGTCCGATGGGACTCCGAACCGCGCTACCCAGGCTGTTAAAAAAATGTGAGTTACCTCTGCTGCTGTGGTAGACTGCAATGGGACCACTTCCGGCCAACGCGTGGTCCGGTCCACCATTGTCAGGAGATGTGTGAACCTCTGCGAGGGCGGCAGGGGTCCCACTAGATCTACGTGCACATGATCAAACCTCTTAGCCGGGATGTGGAAGGGTTCTAAAGGGGCTTTTCTTTTTTGTGTCTGTGAACTTTGGCCCGCTGGCAGGACATGCAGGCTCTCGCCCACTCCTTCACGTGCTTGCGCAGGCTCGGCCAAACAAACTTCTCTGCTACCATTTTCACCGAAGCGTGTACTCCTGGGTGTGCTAGGGAGTGCACCGCGTCAAAAACACGACGGCGCCACGTGGCCGGTACCACTGGGCGAGGTCGCCCGGTGGATACATCGCAAATAAGCGGGGGTGAACCGGTTTGTAAACTTACGTTCTCCAGCCTTAACCCTGTTGGTCCAGACAGGAGCGCACGCACGTCTGTGTCCTCGCCCTGCTCTGCTGCCATGGCCGCGTAATCTATCCCTACGTGCACCGGAGCCGCATGGGCATCCGCACTGTTACCGCGCTCCGCGTCTGCGGCGCTACAGCACCCATCCGCGCGGACAGGCGCTGTTACCGCTCGCGAGAGGCAGTCCGCCACTACATTAAATTTACCGGCTACGTGCTGTATATTGGTGGTGAATTCTGAAATTGCGGCCAGCTGCCTTTGCTGTCAGCCTGACCATGGTTCAGAGACTTTGGACATTGCAAAGGTTAACGGTTTGTGGTCGACAAACGCGGTGAAACACCGCCCTTCCAACCAGAACTGGAAATGGCGAATGGCCAGGTGGAGCGCTAGCAGTTCCCTGTCAAACGCGCTATATTTTCGCTCAGCATTGCGTAGGGATCTGCTAAAAAAAGCGAGTGGTTGCCAAGCCCCGGCGACTTGCTGTTCTACCATGGCTCCTATGGCCACATCTGACGCGTCTGTGGTTAGCGCTATTCGGGCTGCCTGGTCTGGGTGAGCCAGCAGTGCTGCGTTCGCTAGTGCTTTCTTAACCTCAGTGAATGCGCGCTCCCGCTCCGGGGACCACTCAATCGCATTGGAGGGCTTCTGTTTTTTTAGCGCGACATACAATGGTTGCATGAGCTGCGCCGCGTGAGGTATGAAACGGTTGTAAAAGTTTACCATACCTAAAAATTCTTGCAACGCTTTTACCGTTTGTGGCTGGGGAAACTCAGCCACTGCGTGTACTTTGGAGGGCAGCGGAACTGCACCCTCTGGGGAGACGCGGTGCCCTAAAAAATCGATCTGTGCTGCGCCGAGCTGGCACTTGGCTGGGTTGATTATCAACCCGTGCGCTTCCAACCTCTGAAAAACAGTTCTGAGGTGACTTTCGTGTTCCTCCTCAGAGGCGCTGGCAACTAAAATATCATCTAAGTAGACAAAAACAAAAGGGAGGTCGCGCAAAACGGCATCCATCATGCGTTGGAAGGTTTGCGCAGCGCCTTTAAGGCCAAAAGGCATGCGTAAAAATTCAAAAAGTCCGAAAGGTGTTATTACCGCTGTCTTGGGAATGTCCTCTGGTCGGACCGGGACCTGATGATAACCGCGGACCAGGTCTATTTTAGAAAAAATTCGCGCATTGGCCAAATGCACCGAAAAATCTTGGATATGCGGAATTGGGTAGCGGTCCTGCGCTGTGGCATTGTTTAACCTGCGATAATCGCCGCACGGTCTCCACGAGCCGTCTGCCTTAGGGACCATGTGGAGGGGGGAAGCCCAAGCGGACTTCGAGTGGAGAATTATGCCCAACCTTTCTAGGTTGGCGAACTCCTCACGCGCAATAGAGAGCTTAGCTGCATCCAAGCGCCGAGCCTTCACAAAAACCGGTGGGCCACTTGTGGTTATAAAGTGCTCCACCCCGTGCTTCTCCACCTTAGCTGAAAACGTGGGAACTGTGAGTGCTGGGAACTGGTTTAGGAGAGTGTGGAACTTACCTCCTGCTGCGGTGGCATTGGCCTGTACTGACGGCGGGGACACTCGCGCTGCACAGGGAATAGAACAAAAAGAGAGTGCATTAACCAAGCGTCTATTAGCCAGATCTACCAACAAGCCATGTGAGCACAAAGAGTCGGCGCCCAACATGTTGAAACTCACCGCCGCTACTATGAAGGTCCATTCATAGCTGCGGCCGTGTAAGGACAGGCACAGAGTTCTTTCGCCAAACGTCTTGATCGACGAGCCGCTTGCGGCTGTTGCTCCATCTCCGCGGGGACCGGCCACCCGGTCCACGTAGGTCGCGGTGATGAAACTCCTCTGTGCTCCGGTGTCAACGAGGAATTGCCGTCCGGAGCTCGCGTCCGTCAGGTAGAGCAGCTTGTTCCGTTCGCCGAGGGTCGAAGCTGCTAACGACCTCCGGCTCTTGCGTTTCCCTGCTTCCTGAAGTTGCATGGCGGGACGCATCTGTGAGCCTTGTGCACGAATCGTCGATGGTAGAAGCACATCTCGTCCTCTCCTCTGCTCCGGGACCGAGCTGCCGCCGTTGTCGTTGGGGTCGGCTCTGCTGCCACCGGTTCTCCATCGCCCTGGGCTGCCGCACCAAGGTTTGCTGCTGCCGCTGCCGTCTCCTGCTCGCCGCATGCGTCCAGGAGCCGCTCCGCTTCCAAAGCCAGCGCACGGAAGTCCTGCTGGTCCACACACCTCATGCTGGACAGGGAGCCTCTCATGTGCGCTGGAAGGGTCCTCAAAAATGCTTAAATAAAAACACATCATTGTCTGCCCTGATCATCTGCAGCATGTCCTCCATGAGGACGGTCGGCCTGCGTCCTCCTCTGTCGCGCAGGTCCAGGAGTGTTCTGGCCCTCACCTCGGCTGATGGCACAAAGCTCCGAATGAGGGCGGCTTTCAGGGCGTCGTATTTGCCAGCAGCGGGCGGCTGCTGCACCAGGCTCCGCACACACCGGGCTGTGTGGCTGTCGAGTCTTGCGATGACATTGTGGAACTTAACGTCCTCCTCTGCTACCCCGTTAAGCACGAACCGTGATTCCACGTGCTGGAACCATGAGTGCGGGTCCTCTTGCCAGAACTCGGGGAGTCTAATGGAGTCTACGCCAGTGCGGGCGGTCTCCGGTGAATCAGGTTCGGAGTCGGAGAGACGACCTCCAAGCCTCTCCATATTTCTCACGTGTGGGTCACCAATGTAGGAAACTCGAAATGAAGAGACTGAATGATTTTCCAGTATTGGTTTATTCCATCTCAAGTCCTACAGCTCCTCTCTCAGTCAGGGAACGAAGAGGGCGAGCTGAGGTAAACTACATACCTTTATACTGTTATATCAGACACAAATCACATTCACATCAAACACAGAATTCCATTCATATCTAATCCTTCTATTGTCCTCTCGGCTTCTCTGTCTGACCCTAGGAGTCAGACAGTCTCTTCAGGTCCGCAGGGGGTCCAGACTCAATGTCCGTTTGAGGCGTGATGTCAATACACACTGCGAGCTCACAGTTCCCTCAAGTCTGGGTCTCTGCCAAGGAATATGTGAGCTACATAATGTTACGCCACAGCAGAAGCTCAGAGACGTAAGGCGGAACGAGACTGTTCAAGGATTTAAAAACAAATAAAAGAATTTTAAAATGAACTCTAAAATGCACGGGCAGCCAGTGGAGTGAAGCTAAGATGGGTGTGATGTGATCTCTTTTACGTGTACCTGCTAAAAGACGAGCAGCGGCATTTTGAACTAGCTGCAGACACGAAAGAGATGACTGGCTGACACCGGCATTAAGTGCGCTACAGTAATCCAGCCGAGATGAAATAAAAGCATGGATTACTGTTTCCAGGTGCGGTCTAGAGAGAATGGGTTTCGATGAAAGAAGCTGGATTTTACCACAGAACGACTCTGAGTGTCTAATTTAAAATCACTGTCCATGATACAACCAAGGTTCTTAACTGTGGATTTCACGTAAGGAGTGAGGGGGCCCAAATTTACAGGAGGGGACTCACAGGGGCCACTAGGTCCAAACACCATCACTTCTGTCTTCCTGTAATTAACATTTAGAAAGTTTAAGGCCATCCAAGACTTGATGGCCAATGCATGCCAGAAGTGGGTTTACTGATGAGGCAGCTTTTTGTTTTAGACGGACATACAGTATATCTGACAATCATCGGCATACAGGTGGAAGGACATACCATGCTTTTTAAAAATGGAACCCAGCGGACGTATGTGCAGAGAAAACAAGCATGGGCCCTAGAATTAACCTCTGTTGGACCCTGAATGGCAGAAGATGATTCAGACCCAGAGATGCTAACTTTAAAACTCCTGTCTGCCAGATAGGACCTAAACCAGTTGAGTGCGGTGCCGCAAATGCCGACTAGGTGCTGCAAATGGGAAATTAAAGCATGATGGTCCACTGTGTCAAACGCAGCAGTTAAATCAAGCAAAACAAAAACAGCATATTCACCTGAATCACATGCTAAGAGGATACCATTAAAAAAGCTTAACAAGGCTGTCTCTGTGCTATGAAGAGCTTTGAAACCAGATTGAAAAACCTCCGAAATACTGTGTTCATCTAGAAAACATTTCAGCTGCACATCGACAATTTTCTCTAAAATTTTTGAGAGAAATTGCAGCTTGGAAA
Organism: Pholidichthys leucotaenia; assembly: GCA_020510985.1. Taxonomy (NCBI): domain Eukaryota; kingdom Metazoa; phylum Chordata; class Actinopteri; order Cichliformes; family Pholidichthyidae; genus Pholidichthys; species Pholidichthys leucotaenia. Next base: position 43,475,221 of record CM035849.1, read on the forward strand.
TAGGCCTAAAATTTGCCAACATGGTATGATCAAGACCAGGTTTCTTAATCCAGGGCTGCACTACTGCATGTTTAAAATTTGCAGGAACCACACCAGATGACAGGCTGCTGTTCAAGATGATGAGAACTGACTGGCCTATACTGGGAAGCACCTCTTTAAAAAGTCGCATCACAGGGAAACCCTGAGGGCTTTATGTGGCCAACCACATCCTCTGAAAACAAGAGTCACAGGTTCAAACTGATTAAAATCAGCAGAACATGGGACAAAGACAGAGACAGGGGATCAGAGGTAGGAGGTGAGATGAGAGCCCTGGTGATGGCCACCTTATCAATAAAAATGTGCATAAAATCATTACATAACTCAGAGGAGGCCTCCAGTCAGTCTGTGAGGTGGTCTGTGTATGTTGCTGTTGGATCGTAATACATGTATATAATATTAGTATGGCGGTGCCCTAGACTGGGGAGGGGTGATGCCCTGCCTTTGGGGGGGGGGGGGTGTCACCTGGAGTATATAAGCCAGTAGCGGAAGGCATACTGCCTCTTCATTGTGGCTCCTGAGTGTCCATAGTTCTTGTTATAATAACCTTATAAAACGTTACCTCGCCCCCTCATTATTTGGACACAACATTTGGCGACGAGGATACACAGAGATGGAGAGGGCTGCAACCACATTACATCCATTTTTGGAGGCTCCGGGTGAGCTGCTGGTCCCTTGGGCCAGGTGGTTTGCGGCCTTTGAGAACTATCTGTTAGCGCTGGACCCCGGCGACCTGGACAAATTAAGGGCGAAAGCTATTCTGGTCCATAACCAAGGTATGGAGGGCCAGAAGATCCTGAGCCCGCTGGGAGAAGGTGACACCTTCAAGGACATCGCAAGGCTCATGGCCGGCTACTTTTGCAGCCCCGAAAACAATCATTATGCGCTGCATCCAGTTCAGACAATGGCGCCAGCGACCCAGAGAGTCAGTCCAACAGTTCGTGGAAGACCTTCGGCAGCTGGCGGGTAAGTGCAGGATTGGAGTTCTGGAGGAGGAGATGATCCGTGACCACTTGGCCGAGCACATGGCCTACTCCTCGGCGAGGGTTTTCCTGCTAACTCATGCTGGTGAGCTAACATTGCTAGCGGCCTTAGAGCTAGCACAGCAACACAAGGCAGCACAACAGCTGACAAAGCATCTTAAGGATAGCGAAGCCCTGCCGAAGAACGACGCACACGGGAAGACCCTGGCCTTGGATTTGGACAATGGAAGCTACGACGAGTATGCGGCCATCGTCAAAATATGGTCCGCCCCGGGGATGCCGAGATGCTACAGCTGCGGATCCAGTAGGCACCGTTATCGAGCCAGGAAGTGCACAGTGAGGGGCAAGCGCTGTGGACGGTGCAGTCTGCTCTATCACTTTGTCAGAGTTTGCCGCAATTTTGACAAGGAACAACGGAGGCCAGCTAAGGACCAGGTCAAGAAGAAGGAACCTACGGTGGTCCACATGGTTTTGCCCAATACGGACGGCCATATTATTTGTAACATTGTGCTGGATGGGACACCAGTGCCGCTGTTGGTGGACACGGGGTCGGCAACCTCCATTCTGAACTTGGACACGGTAAGATGGTGTTTTCCCCATTATGTCGTGAATAAAACAAACATAGCCTGTTATAGCTACGGTAATAATCCCCTTGACATCATGGGCTTGGTGTGGCTGTCGGTGAGGTACAAGGAGGCCTTTATGTGCACGGCCAAGTTCATGGTGTCTCAAGATGGTAATAATCTAATGGGCGGTGATTTGCTTTACGGGCTCGGGATCTCCATTACCCATGGAGAAGTGGAGGAGTGGTCAAGTGGTGGCATGTGGGACCGACCGTGTTATGTGGGAAGTGGCAAAGAAGTGTGGGACTTTGGGTGGCCCATTTCGGGTGAAGAGGGACACTGCCAGCACCATAGTACGCCGACAAGGCGAGGGTCCCGTGCTGGTGTTCGTGGTCCCATATACGGTGGACTCAAATGGCACGGTTTGACCCCTGCGGTGGCAGAAAGGTCTGAAGAGCGTGAGCTACAGGGCTCCGGTGGCCAGCGAGATACGGCTACTGAGTCAACAGTGGCTGATGCTGCACGGACGCAACATCATCTAGCATCCAGGGTACCATCAGAGGGCACGAACCCTGGCCATGCTGACATCAAAGCCAAGGGACATGGCTCGAGTCAATTTGGCAGCCCGCTGAGGAGCCATAAGATTGTCAGATCGCGACGCAGACGATGGAGGAAGCCGGTGAGCGCTCCCCTGGACAAGGGTGATGACGTCCGCCCTAGGGTCGAGCCTCAGCTTGGTCGGGTACACAGTTCTAGGGAACTGAACTAGACAGGATAATCTTCAGGTGGTCCAGTCCAGTGGCGACGGGTACCTGAATTTGACTGATGGGTTGAGATGGCATCCCAATGAGCTGCGATGTCGGAGCAGAAAAGGACGTCAATGCAGCCCGTCTCCTGTCATGAAGAAGCAGAGACGCTCTGGAAGTGAGCCACGGGACGGACACTCTGGGGGGGTGGGGGCCTTCAGGAGACTGGGTTAAGTTATGTATGAGGGCTTATGGTGTGTCTAACTTGGTGCAGTTTGGAAATATTAAGGCCCTTTTCCACTAGGGTCACTTCGGCCCATTTCGGGATGATATGGTACAGTTTGGCCCGCTTGTGTTTCCACTGCTCATGTAGTACCACTTGACGTGGGTGGGAATAGTTACCGGGAGGCGGCGCAACCCTCTCCCTCCCGTTACATAAAACTAGCATAACGGGCGTAAAACAAGCATGACGTTATGCAAAAAAAGCGATGGAGGCAAAGCACAAGCTGGCAGGATACAAGGCGTCTGTGTTCTCTGGCCTTTTTTTTTTTGCCAGAATAAAGCCAAAAATGGAGAACAGAAGGCAAAGGCGGCGAGACACACACTTTGGAAAAGTACTGGAGTGTTTAGGAAACCATAGAGCAGTATAAAGGGGAAGACATGAGGATACAAACTCCATCACATATGACCGTAAGCTAATGATTGCTAATGCTACTTTGCTTTTAAGTCCGCCGTACGACATTGTATTGTCGGCAAGTTATCGGTATTAGGTACTAAAATATGTATTCTCTGTGTATGTGTTTCAGATGGCTCTCTTGTGGCAAATATATAGCTTCAAACCATGGGTCTGGACGTTCAACACAGTGATATCACCCCAGCTTTATGAACGCGAAGTGGTTACAGAACTGCAGAATGTCTGTAGAAATGTTTAGCTTCCTCTACAACAAATTGCTCTGATCTGTGTCAAAATCATGGACAGACTGTTGAGACGTTATAGGATTTACCTGCTCCAGCCAGTGGTATCGTGGCAAACATCAGCTCCAAAACTTAATTGCCAGGTGCCATATTGTAGTATATGAGCCGTAAAATATACAGTATATTTCAACAGGTAAACAGTACTGAGTTAGACACAATAAGATATATTGAACAATTGTGATGCATTTTAAGCCAAAACAAATGGCTCTAGGATTAAAAATAATTAAAATAATACAGTCACAAGGTTACATGGAGAAATACATGGATTAACTGGAAATATATCATATTGAGTACTGGTGACTACATGTAGATACTGTATAAATATATATTCTCTGTGTCAGCAGTGAACTATACATGTATTTGTATAGTATTGCCCTGGGAATTATGACAATAAAACTTTGTACTTTTGCAGATGTCTCTGCTTTTGTTTTATGTTTAGATTAGATTAGATTAGATTCAACTTTATTGTCATTACACATGTATGAATACAAGGTAACGAAACACAGTTTAGCATCCAATCAGAAGTGCAAAGGACAGCAGTGCAGTATATACAGTAATTGATTAACAGTAATTATGTGTGAAGGTTACCACCAAGTGACATAAATACTAAAAGATTGGAAAAGTTGTCTAAAAACAATCCAGCAGTTTGACAAATCACTTTTGGTTTGGTGTAAGTCTGCCAACAGAATTATGAACCATAAAGCAGTTTGTGTTAAAATGTTAAATCCCATTAAACCCAAACTCAGGGGTGTCCAATCATGTGCCATGCAGGGCCAAGACCCTGCAGGATCTCTCTTCTATCCCATTATTAGGAAATACAGATGCTAATATGGCCCAGAATTCCTCCATATACTGGGACTATCACTAAAGTGTGTAGTGTCTTCTGCACTGGCACATCCAACAATACAGTCTTCAGCAAATAATTGTTTTGGTTACTTTTTCTTAAAAATGAGCCATTATTTTCAAAGTCACTGATAAAGGGTTTGTACTGTGGACTCTTTTCCCACCGGTGTCTTAACAGACAAAATAGAAAATCATGATGCAAATACATAAGTCACTAAATTGTTTATTACAATCAGCAGCAAATTCCAGATTATTTAGAATGTGCAAAATTCATTCATTCATCTTCTTCCGTTTAATCCTTTTTCGGGTCACGGGGGGGCTGGAGCCTATCCCAGCATCTTTGGGCGAGAGGCAGGGTACACCCTGGACAGATCGCCAGTCCATCGCAGGGCCAACACAGAGATTCAAACTGTAAAAAAAAAAAAAAGAAATTGGAATGGGTCACACACGCCGGCCACGTTGCCCCACTGAGCAGCAACTGGATCGGCCCCTCGTACTGGTCCCGGTTCAGCAGATCTTCAGCCTGCATCTCTGTAAATAGTGACGCAAGGTCTGGTTTGGGGTGGATCGTTTTCCTCTTGCCTAGATGAAAGACAGAAATGGGTGGTGGATAATTAAAGCAAGTTTAAAACATATTTCAGAAATAGCGTTATCAATAAAAGTTTAGCCACCGCTGTGTCACCCTGGTTTCAAGCGTGGGTGGTGTTTTGTGCTTGTATTGCTAAAATATAAAAGGAAGCAGTACAATGGGTCTCAAATATTTATGTGTTCTTTTACGAAATACCATAAACTACACATATAAACTAAATTCTAATGGTGACTGAACAACGCCCATTTCCCCAAAGTGCAAGATACACTATTATGACTATAACTCATAAAGGATCAAAGAAGTGATCTGATTAAAAAAAAAAAAAAATTAACAAGCGGTTTATTTTACGGTGGCTACTATTGGATGTGCCATTCATTTTCAATTACTCTGTAATTAATATTCACACAATCAAATAAATCTCAGTTCAGTCTCTTTCATATTAAGTGGAAATTGTGCTACTTTAAATTTGGCACTTTACCTATACTTTAACTTAAAAAGCAAAAAATTTGACTATAAATAACAAGATGTGCAGCTTACCAGTCAGAATACTTTGCTGTGTCGTGCCAAACGCAGCCATTCAGAGCAGATCCTGGTCTGAATGGCTGAAAATACACACAACTGAAGTACATGGTGAAGTACAAAGTGCAACATGTAAAAAAAAAACAAAAAAACACCTTTTTAACCAGGATTACAACTAGCTTATTTCATCAGATGTTGTCAACACAAAGGCAACCTACAAGGACGAACGTAGCATTTACGGCTAACTAGCTAGGTCACCGTTTAAACAGGAGCAAACTTTCGTCTGTCCAAAGTGAACTTTCTATTGCTGGGATAAATAACGTAAAAGATGCATATCACATCACTCACAGTCTTCTATATCCTAATATCACGGCTTCAACTGCTGAAGTTGGGTGCTCCCGCAGCCGTACATTCAATTCAGTTCGGTTGGCTCCGTGTACTTCCCAGGGTGGCTCCGTCTGCTTCCCTCTGGATTCTCTCATCAGCCAAAATGCACAGAAAACTCTGCTGGAATGTGGTGTTGATTTCTATGAAGCCATTCTATCATTGTTATTTATAGTATATAGTATCACTTAGTATAGTATAATATAGTATAGTATATCACTTGTTAGCTGGCTCATGGACGAATCGTTGCAAATGGCGGATCACGTGCAATTCTGGAAAGTCAGCGTTACGCCCACTCTCAAAATGTTACGCCCGGAGCAATCAGTGGCCTGCAGTGTTTTTATGTCACTGGGACGGTACCCTTGGAACCTCAATCGAGCGGTTCTGAAAAAAAAAAAGGTGTAGCGGTTTGATTCAACCCCCACAACACAGAGACAGAACACAGAGACAGTCAGCTCGCACTCCTGGGTTTTTTCCGCTGCATGCTGCGTTTACAGCTGTGAGGTTAAAGTGTCATCCATGCATTGTGTTCATGCATCCTGTCTGTACCTCTGATATGCAAATGCCCAGACTGACTGCTGTGAAGGTCCTTTGATCTATTGTTTGAGTTGGGTATAAATGCTGTACCAAGTTGTGATTCTGCCTCTCATTCTCTCTCACTACCTTATCCTGATTCCTGTAATGCTGTAGACACACACACACACGTGTCTCCTCTTTGAGAGCTGGAGGAATGAAGCTGCAGCCTGCTCAAGCCATGGGCTGCAGCCGAGTTCTGATGAAGGCGGGTGATAACAAAGCTATTTAAAAATCCAACGCTGCCTTTATTCTATCATCCTCTTCAAAGGAACTGTTCTGAAAAAAGCAAACTGAAAGTAATTACAGTCCCGAATGGAAAAGCGGACAAACTGTACCGTACCAAACCGTACCGTACTGACCCTAGTGGAAAAAGGCCTTTAGTGTCTGTTACTGTTAATGCTGTGGGTTCGAAATGTGTTCAACTGTAAAAAAAAAAGAAGAAGAAGAAGAAGAAGAAGAAGACAGAAAATGAGACACTGCTTTGTCAACGGGGTAATGTAAAGATAGGAAATTGCCTGTTTGACTGTCTATTATAGGCACTTGACCACCATTGTGAATGTGTGTATGCATGGTGACTGAATTTTGTGTGTGTTGTGGGTGCAGTAACACCTGAGTGTGATTGTTGGTGTGTGGATTTAATGCCCTATTTTATTGTAACTTGCGTAGCGCATATGTTGGTTACATATTTCCCACAAATGTGTTGCTGTATGTGTATTGTGTGCCTCACGTCTCATGGAACAAAGAGGACTGAGACTCTGGGATTCAGCAGAGGAGTGTGAGATTCGCCCTTTGTCTCCAGGAGACGACCGGGGAAGATTTCCGGGCCACAGAGACTAGAAGACAATGGCGTGAGATCAAAAGGGGTTACTTTGTGACTGTATGTTTGATTAAACACCATGTGACTGCTGTTTCGTGCCCGGGGTATAAAACCCCTGATGTGAGATGAAAACTTCCTCTTGATTTGCTTAGAGATTTGTTGGAGATGTGCTCTACGAATAAAGCTGAATCTGAGGAACAAACTCAGCCTCATCCTTGATCACATTCTCCACACTGGTGACCTCACGACTCGGAATGAGCAGAAATAATTCTCCCGAGCGAGGCTCGGCAGAAGCCAGCCTAATGGCTGCCTCCACACTCCGGCTGCCCGATTTCTGGCAGCATAGCCCGCGCTCCTGGTTTAGCGCGGTCGAGGCGCAGTTCAACCTCCGGAGAATCTCGATGGACGACACGAGATTCTACCATGTTGTGGCGAAGCTGGACAGCCACACAGTTCAGAGGGTGGAAGATCTGGTCAACCACCCACCGGACAGCGACAAGTACAGCGCCTTGAAAGCTGCGCTTATCAGTCATTTCACCCCCTCCGTGCAACAGTGAGCAGAGGGGCTCCTGGCGTTGACGGAATCGGAGAACGACAGACTCGTAGACCTGATGGTCAAAATGCTGAGGCTGAAAGACTCCGAGGACTGCGAATTTGTCTTCGCCCACCTCTTCCTCCAGACCCTGCCGCCAGCGGTGAGAGTTGCCCTGGCAGATTCACCCCGGTTGGCCAAGCGAGACTACCACAGGCTGAGCAAGGAGGCATAGCGACTCGTTGACGCCCACAAGCGGAGCGCAGTTTCGGCAGCAGCAGCGGAGCTAGGAGCGACGCTCGGAGACGGCATGGGGCCAGTGGTTGCAGCACCAGACGCGCCGACGACGGCAGCAGTCAACACCAAGCGACACGGAGCGGACGATGCAGTCAGCACCAAGCGACACGGAGCGGGCGACGTCCTGTGCTTCTATCATCGCCGTTTTGCAGAGAGGGCACACAAGTGCCTCCCACCGTGCCACTTCAAGCGTTCGAGAAACGCCAAGTCCGAGGGTCGGTAGTGGCTGCGGCCCTCGGGGAAGAGAACAAGCTGCTTTACCTGACGGATGCACGTTTGGGGAAACGATTCCTCTTGGACACAGGCTCCCAGATGAGCTTCATCATGCCTTCCTACGCGGACCGGCTAATGCCGTCCCAAGTTCCCCGGGTGTCAGTGTCAGCAGCGAACGGCTCAGCTATTAAGACCTTCGGTGAGAAGACTCTGCTTCTGTCTTTGCAAGGTCGTTCATTTGAGTGGACTTTTGTGATAGCTGTAGTCAGTTTCAACATGTTAGGGGCTGATTTTTTGTGCTCTCATGGTTTATTGGTTGATCTTGCTAATAGACGCCTGGTTAATCTTTTCACTCTATTCCCTGCACAGCACAAGTGGCACCGCCAACTGCACAAGCCAACGTCACGACTGCGGGTGATAAGTTTCACGCACTCCTCACTCAGTTCCCAGCACTAACAGTCCCAACGTTTTCGGTGACAGTGGCCAAGCATGGGGTGGAGCATTATATCACTACCACCGGGCCGCCCGTTTTTGCAAAAGCTCGACGCCTGGACTCAGCTAAACTGGCCATAGCGCGTGAGGAGTTTGCCAACCTGGAAAAACTGGGCATCATCAGACGTTCAAAAAGCCCCTGGGCTTCACCATTGCACATGGTCCCAAAGACTGATGGCTCGTGGCGACCTTGCGGTGATTTCCGCAGGTTGAACAACGCCACCGCACACGACCGCTACCTGATCCCACACATTCAAGATTTTTCGGTTCATTTGGCGGGAGCACGCATTTTTTCTAAAATAGATTTAGTGCGCGGCTACCATCAGGTTCCAGTGCGCGCCCAGGACATACCCAAAACAGCGGTAATAACTCCTTTCAGGCTTTTTGAGTTTTTGCGCATGCCTTTTGGACTCAAAGGGGCCGCGCAGACGTTCCAATGCATGATGGACGTGGTGCTGCGCGACCTCCCGTTCGTGTTTGTCTACTTAGATGACATTTTAGTAGCCAGCACGTCCGAAAACGAACACGAAATCCACCTCACGGCAGTTTTCCAGAGGCTGGCAGAGCATGGGTTAATAATTAACCCAGCGAAGTGCCAGTTTGGGGTAGCGCAGATTGATTTTTTGGGGCATCGCGTTTCGCCAGAAGGTGCGGTCCCTCTCCCCGATAAAGTGCGCGCAATAACAAATTTTCCCCAACCTCAAACGGTCAAAGCGTTACAGGAGTTTTTGGGAATGGTTAATTTTTATAACCGTTTCCTCCCAGGTGCAGCACGGCTCATGCAACCATTGTACGCGGCACTGAAAAAACAAAAGCCCTCAAATAAAATCGAATGGTCTTCTGAGCGGGAGCGCGCATTATCTCAAGTCAAAACAGCACTGACAAACGCGGTTTTGTTGGCACACCCGGTTCCAACAGCCCGCATGGCCCTCACGATTTAGCAGTAGGGGCGCTCGTTGAGCAGTGGGTAGCGGGGGCCTGGCAACCGCTCGCATTTTTCAGCAAGACCTTGCGCGATAGCGAGCGAAAATACAACGCGTTCGACAGGGAGTTGTTGGCCCTACACTTAGCCATCCGCCATTTCCAGTTCTGGCTGGAAGGGTGCCGTTTCACCGCATTCGTGGACCACAAACCGCTGACTTTTGCGATGGCCAAGATTTCTGAACCTTGGTCGGGCCGGCAGCAAAGACAGCTGGCCGCGATATCAGAGTTCACCACCGATATCCAGCATGTCGCAGGTAAACACAATGTAGTGGCAGACTGCCTCTCGCGTGCTGTGCCGGCACCAGACCACGTGAGGGCAGACTCTGCAGCCATGGCCGCGGGCCAGGGTAGCAACGCGGGAGCGTGCGCGGCCCCGGTCCGTGTAGGGTTAGATTATGCAGCCATGGCCGCGGAGCAGGTTAAGCGATGCGGACGTGCGCGCGCTCCAGTCTGGACCAACAGGGTTAAGGCTGGAGCACAGGGTGCTGCAAATGGGTATGCCTCCCCTAATCTGCGATGTCTCCATGGGACGGACGTGCCCCGTGGTGCCAGCGGCGTGGCGCCGCCGCGTTTTTGACTCGATCCATTCTCTGGCGCACCCGGGGGTGCGCGCATCGGTCAAAATGGTGGGGGAGAAATTTGTATGGCCGGGGTTGCGCAGACAGGTCAAGGAATGGGCGACAGCCTGCGTAGCGTGTCAGCGAGCCAAAATACACAAGCACACTAGAGCTCCTTTGGAGCCTTTTCACATCCCTGCTAAGCGCTTTGATCATGTGCATGTCGATTTGGTAGGCCCCCTCCCGTCGTCCCAGGGGCACACACATCTTTTGACGATGGTGGAACGCACCACGCGTTGGCCAGAAGCGGTCCCTCTGGCGTCAACCACAGCGGAAGAAGTGTCACGCGCATTTTTAACAGTTTGGGTAGCGCGTTTTGGAGTCCCGTCAGACATAACGTCAGACAGGGGTCCTCAATTTGTCTCCGAACTCTGGTCGTCGATGGCCCGCAGCCTAGGGGTAAAGATCCACAGCACCACCGCGTACAACCCCCAGGCTAACGGTTTATGTGAGCGTTTTCACAGGTCATTGAAAGCGGCCCTCAGAGCGTCACTTACGGATACAAATTGGGTTGACAAGTTACCATGGGTCTTATTGATAAGATAAGATAAGATAAGCCTTTATTAGTCCCACAATGGGGAAATTCCAGGATTGCAACAGCACAGGGATAGCAACACTCAGAGCAACAATCAGAAGGCAAGAAAAAACAACATCTAGCAAACATATGTCCATATTACTATAAATGTATATATATAGACACACAGTGCAGAGCATTATGGCTGGTGGATGTGCAGCAGAAAGTCTAAGCTCTCTCTCCGCGGATGCAGCGGGCCAGCTGGAAGTCTTTGGGCATGATGGTGACCCCCTTAGCGAAGAAGAGACCACCAGGTGGGTCTCGCTGGTCTCCTGCAGAGCCATGACGGCGAAACTCAGGAAACGCAGGACGGTCTTGAAGTCCTGAGCGATCTCCCTCACCAGGCGCTGGACGGGCAGCTTACGGATGAGCAGCTCCGTGGATTTCTGGTAGCGACGGATCTCTCTCAGAGCCACGGACCTGTGACGGCGAGGCCTCTTCACTCTGCCGGTGGCCAGAGCGCCTCTCCGAGCAGCCCTGGTGGCTAGCTGTCTCCTGGGGGGCTTCTTCCTCCAGTAGATGGAGATTGGGGTTGCGTTCTGCACCTAAGGAGGATTTGCAAGCCTCTCCAGCGGAATTAGTTTTTGCACAGCCTCTCCGTTTGCCAGGGGAATTTCTCCCCGATAATCCTGCCCCAAATTGCCCCCCCGCTCAGCTGTTACAGAGCGCCACAGGATCAAACACGCTTCCTGGCCCGGTTCATCACAGTTTCCCCCGCATTTTTGTGCCGAAGGCTTTAAAAAATGCGGAGTTTGTTTTTGTGAGACATGATGCTTGTCGCCCCAGCCTGCGCCCGCCTTACGATGAACTGTTCAAGGTGCTGGAAACAGGAGAGAAGCATTTTTTGCTAGATTTGGGAGGCAGAAAAGAATTGATTGGTATTAACAGACTCAAACCCGCTTTTGTTTTGGCGGATGAGGAAGTGCAGTTGGGGAGTGCCCCCCCGTCGCGGTAGACCCCCTAGAGGGCATTCTACAGGACTCCCACAGAGATTGACTAACAGTTCTAATCCACAGGTGCAGACAGCAGCAAAGCCAGCTTACAGCAGATACGGCAGGAGATTGAGAGCTAAGCAACGGGTGGATTGATGTGTAGTGATGTTATGGTGTCATGTGTCTCTGATTATGTTTGTCCCATTTAGACGTTTGGGGGGGGGTCTTGTAGCGCATATGTTGGTTACATATTTCCCACAAATGTGTTGCTGTATGTGTATTGTGTGCCTCACGTCTCATGGAACAAAGAGGACTGAGACTCTGGGATTCAGCAGAGGAGTGTGAGATTCGCCCTTTGTCTCCAGGAGACGACCGGGGAAGATTTCCGGGCCACAGAGACTAGAAGACAATGGCGTGAGATCAAAAGGGGTTACTTTGTGACTGTATGTTTGATTAAACACCATGTGACTGCTGTTTCGTGCCCGGGGTATAAAACCCCTGATGTGAGATGAAAACTTCCTCTTGATTTGCTTAGAGATTTGTTGGAGATGTGCTCTACGAATAAAGCTGAATCTGAGGAACAAACTCAGCCTCATGTTTGATCACATTCTCCACACTTGTGTATTTTGGGTCAGGAGATCTCTGTGTGTTATTGTGTGTATCCTGCGAGTTTATGGTGATCGGGTACCGCCTTTGTCCACTGTGTAAATTACGTTTGTGTGTATGTATTTAGGTTTGGTGATCGGGATTGATTTAGTGTGCGGCCCTTTTCTTTTCATGACTCTTTGTTTGCATAGCGGAGAGCTCTGCTGGGCCAGTGTGGTGTGTGAATGTGTAGGCCAATATCCCTTTGTATTAGTGTGTGAATCGGGTGTAAATTATAAGGTTGGGTTAATTGTGTGTTTGTGATTTTTCAAAGGGGGGTCGGATGTAGGATCATAATATATATATATCAATCAATCGATCAATCAAGGTCAATCAAGCAAGAGAGACATGAAGGCCCTGGAGATCAACACAGAGCGCTGGGAGGACCTTGCAACGGACCGCTCCAAATGGAGAGGCACCCTGACCAGACAGCTCAAGGCGGGTGAAGAGAGACTGACTGCTGCAGCAGATGAAAAAAGGACCCGCAGGAAGAACTGCCACAGACCCAGCAGCACGGAGACCACCCACAAGTGCGACCTGTGTGACAGGGACTGCCATTCGCGCATCGGCCTGTTCAGCCACAGGCGGTGCTGTTCCAGCAGGGTAGACGTTTAGGATTCTCTTCCATGGTCATCATAGACCGACGGAGGCCGACTTGACTGACTTAATCAATCAATCAATCAATCTTTATTTCGGATAGATTAAAAGTACAGATTAAAAGAAACAGAATAATATAACAAAGGGGGAACGAAAATCCAACAAGGTCAAATTAGACAATAACTCCTCTGATTATACAGTTCAACATAAGTTATCCGAAATGGTGATGGCTGAAGCCGCAGCTTATATTGCCCACCTATATTCCATCCAAGAATTAAAAAGTAAAACAAACGAGCGCAATTACAATTCAGAAGAAAGCTAAGACAAAATGTGACAAAAAACAAAAACAAAACTAAGCAACAACACAACGCAGACTGGATATGACAATCCTTATGTGATTTTATATGTCATCTTGTATATATATATATATATATATATATATATATATATATATATATATACACACAGTGGGGAAAAAGTATTTAGTCAGCCACCAATTGTGCAAGTTCTCCCACTTAAAAGATGAGAGAGGTCTTCAATTTTCATCATAGGTATACCTCAACTATGAGAGACAAAATGAGAAAAAAAAAATCCAGAAAATCACATTGAAGGATTTTTAATGAATTAATTGGTAAATTCCTTGGTAAAATAAGTATTTGGTCACCTACAAACAAGCAAGATTTCTGGCTCTCACAGACCTGTAATTTCTTCTTTAAGAGGCTCCTCTGTCCTCCACTCGTTACCTGTATTAATGGCACCTGTTTGAACTCATTATCAGTATAAAAGATACCTGTCCACAACCTCTAACAGTCAGACTCCAAACTCCACTATGGCCAAGACCAAAGAGCTGTCAAAGGACACCAGAAACGAAATTGTAGACCTGCACCAGGCTGGGAAGACTGAATCTGCAATAGGTAAGCAGCTTGGTGTGAAGAAATCAACTGTGGGAGCAATTATTAGAAATTGGAAGACATACAAGACTACTGATAATCTCCCTCGATCTGGGGCTCCACGCAAGATCTCACCCCCTGGGGTCAAAATGATCACGAGAACAGTGAGCAAAAATCCCAGAACCACACGGGGGGACCTAGTGAATGACCCGCAGAGAGCTGGGACCAAAGTAACAAAGGCTACATCAGTAACACACTACGCTGCCAGGGACTCAAATCCTACAGTGCCAGACGTGTCCCCCTGCTTAAGCCAGTACATGTCCAGGCCCATCTGAAGTTTGCTAGAGAGCATTTGGATGATCCAGAAGAGGATTGGGAGAATGTCATATGGTCAGATGAAACCAAAATAGAACTTTTTGGTAAAAACTCAACTTGTTGTGTTTGGAGGAGAAAGAATACCATACCTACTGTGAAGTATGGGGGTGAAAACATCATACTTTGGGGCTGTTTTTCTGCAAAGGGACCAGGACGACTGATCCGTGTAAAGGAAAGAATGAATGGGGCCATGTATCGTGAGATTTTGAGTGAAAACCTCTTTCCATCAGCAAGGGCATTGAAGATGAAACGTGGCTGGGTCTTTCAGCATGACAATGATCCCAAACACACTGCCCGGCCAATGAAGGAGTGGCTTCGTAAGAAGCATTTCAAGGTCCTGGAGTGGCCTAGCCAGTCTCCAGATCTCAACCCCATAGAAAATCTTTGGAGGGAGTTGAAAGTCCGTGGTGCACAGCGACAGCCCCAAAACATCATTGCTCTAGAGGAGATCTGCATGGAGGAATGGGCCAAAATACCAGCAACAGTGTGTGAAAACCTTGTGAAGACTTACAGAAAACATTTGACCTCTGTCATTGCCAACAAAGGGTATATAACAAAGTATTGAGATGAACTTTTGTTATTGACCAAATACTTATTTTACGGAGGAATTTACCAATTAATTCATTAAAAATCCTCCAATGTGATTTTCTGGATTTTTTTTTTCTCATTTTGTCTCTCATGTTGAGGTATACCTATGATGAAAATTGGAGACCTCTCTCATCTTTTAAGAGGGAGAACTTGCACAACTGGTGGCTGACTAAATACTTTTTTTCCCCACTGTATATAATATTAGTATGGCGGTGCCCTAGGCTGGGGAGGGGTGATGTCCTGCCTTTGGGGGTGGCGTCACCTGGAGTATACAAGCCAGTAGCAGGAGGCATACTGCCTCCTTGCTGTGGCTCCCTTATTCACGGTAGGGACTCCTGAGTGTACGTAGTTCTTGTTGTAATAAACTTGTAAAACCTCACCTCGCCTCCTCATTATTCGGACACAACAGTCACCAAACTGCAACATAACCCCTAATGGTCAACAGTGGTAAAGAGTTTTTTCAAGAAAATATTCACATCACATGTCACAACTTTCCAAGGCTATACAGACGTGGACAAAATTGTTGGTATCCCTCTGTTAATGAAAGAAAAACCCACAATGGTCACAGAAATAACTTGAATCTGACGAAAGTGGTAATAAATAAAAATTCTATGAATATTAACCAATGAATATCAGACAATGCTTTTGAATTGTGGTTCAACAGAATTATTTTAAAAAACAAACTCATGAAACAGGCCTGGACAAAAATGATGGTACCCCCTAGAAAAGATTGAAAATAATGTGACCACAGGGACATGTTCAACCAAGATGTGTCCTCTAATTAACATCACAGGTGTCTACAAACTTGTAATCAGTCAGTCGGCCTATTTAAAGGGTGACAAGTATTCACTGTGCTGTTTGTTGACATGGTGTGTACCACACTAAATATGGACCAGAGGAAGCAAAGGAGAAAGTTGTCTCAGGAGATTAGAAAGAAAATTATACTGTAGACAAGCATGTTAAAGGTAAAGGCTATAAGACCATCTCCAAGCAGCTTGATGTTCCTGTGACTACAGTTGCACATATTATTCAGAAATTTAAGATCCACGGGACTGTAGCCAACCTCTCTGGACGTGGCCACAGGAGGAAACTTGATGAAAAATGGAAGAGACGGATAATACGAATGGTAACAAAAGAGCCCAGAACAACCTCTAAATACATTCATGGTGAACTCAAAGGTCAAGGTACATCAGTGTCAGATCGCACCATCCGTCGCTGTTTGAGCCAAAGTGGACTTCATGGGAGACGACCAAGGAGGACACCACTGTTGAAAACAAATCATAAAAAAGCCAGACTGGAATTTGCCAAACTGCATGTTGACAAGCCACAAAGCTTCTGGGAGAATGTCCTATGGACAGATGAGACAAAACTGGAACTTTTTGGCAAGGCACATCAGCTCTATGTTCACAGATGCAAAAATGAAGCATGCCAAGAAAAGAACACTGTGTGGCAGTTTGGGATAACCCCCACAACAGACTGAGACAGACACAGCGCTCGGCTAGAGCAAATAACAGAACAGTGAAATGTGTGTATTAATGTCTACAGGCAGCCCCGCTCCTTCTGGCTTGTTCCGGCTCAGTACTGTGATGTTAATGTCCCATTCATGCATTGTGTTCATGCTTCCTGTTCTCACTGTGTCTCTCAAATGCAAATGCCATACCTACTGTTGTGAATGCCTTTCATGCATTGTCTGTAACTGGGTATAAATACCGCACATATTCTGTAACTCATTCTCTCTTTGACTACTGCTGCTGACACACACACTCTGTGTCTCTCTGCCGAGAGCCTGAGGACACACACCAGCCCGCTCTCACAAGGGCTGGGGTGGAGTTCCTATGATGGCGGTATGATTTAATAAACCTGCTTAAAACCTCTCATCGCTGCCTTTATTTTATCATCCACCATATTGGTGACCCCGAAGATGCACACGCTTTGTGCAATGCAACCTTCTGGTCTGGACAGCTACACTGGTGACCCGACGCTGAAAAAAACATGCTGCCGGCGAACGCAGCACCCGGCGGTGATGGTCCGACGACAAGCGAACGCAGCAGCTCCCTTCTGCTTCAGTGAACTCTCCGGACATCACCCACGACCGGGAAAGCCGCAGCAAACTTCATGGTGGGATCTGCATACCTAGATCAGCACATCCACGCTGGACCGGCTGCGCTCACAGCTCCTCCACACGAGAGCGCATGCACCTCGTCCCCTCTCCACGACGGCGACCTCCATGGCCGACGGAGAATGCAGCATGTGGACCTGAACGCACCATGACCCATCTACTGCAACTACAACAGGGATGATTAAGCTCCCTGACCCTGGCTCTGCCTCTCCAGCTGGCCCACCCACGTACGGAGCCCCGGCACACGCACCAGGGAGTTACGAAGACAGCGCACCACGCACGGGACACATACGGCTCTACAGACCCCCATCCTCCTTCACCGCTGCACACAGGCCCTTCAGGGTTGCTTGTACACCTGAGGCATGCACGCAGCATGCACGAAGGATTTGCTAATGGTCTCAGCCACGGCACACAATGGGAATTCAGCAGTCTGCGGTCCCCGAAGGCTTTAAGGTAGTGCCCGCACCTAAAGTCAACACGCCAAGTCCCCTTGCTTTTTTTTTTTTTTTTTTCTTACAGCCGCCACGCAGCCTCGTCGCTCCTGTTTTTTCTTCACAGCCGCTATTAATCCTTGCAGGACTTAATCGCAAGAGGAGCCAGTGACTAATTTTTCTTCTTGTGGACCTCTGCACGTTCAACGCGACAGCCCTTCAACATCGCGGACCCACAAGCAATTTTTGCGCGGCCCGGACGATTTCACCGTCCCCGGCTGGCATTTACTACCCCCCACCCCCCTCCACCTTCGCCTGCACAGAGCTTTCCCGGCTCGCTGTCAAAGCTGGACTATCGAGGTCTCGGCCCCCTGCCGAGCCCTCTGGGGGGGAGCGTGTGGCGGTTTGGGATAACCCCCACAACAGACTGAGACAGACACAGCGCTCGGCTAGAGCAAATAACAGAACAGTGAAATGTGTGTATTAATGTCTACAGGCAGCCCCGCTCCTTCTGGCTTGTTCCGGCTCAGTACTGTGATGTTAATGTCCCATTCATGCATTGTGTTCATGCTTCCTGTTCTCACTGTGTCTCTCAAATGCAAATGCCATACCTACTGTTGTGAATGCCTTTCATGCATTGTCTGTAACTGGGTATAAATACCGCACATATTCTGTAACTCATTCTCTCTTTGACTACTGCTGCTGACACACACACTCTGTGTCTCTCTGCCGAGAGCCTGAGGACACACACCAGCCCGCTCTCACAAGGGCTGGGGTGGAGTTCCTATGATGGCGGTATGATTTAATAAACCTGCTTAAAACCTCTCATCGCTGCCTTTATTTTATCATCCGCCATACACTGTCCCTACTGTGAAACATGGAGGAGGTTCTGTTATGTTCTGGGGCTGCTTTGCTGCATCTGGCACAGGGTGTCTTGAATCTGTGCAGGGTACAATGAAATCTCAAGACTATCAAGGTATTCTAGAGAGAAATGTGCTGCCCAGTGTCAGACAGCTTGGTCTCAGTCGCAGGTCATGGGTCTTGGAACAGGATAATGACACAAAACACACAGCTAAAAACACCCAAGAATGGCAAAGAGCGAAATATTGGACTATTCTAAAGTGGCCTTCAATGAGCCCTGATCTAAATCTTATTGAACATCTGTGGAAGGAGCTGAAACATGCCGTGTGGAGAAGGCACCCTTCAAACCTGAGACAACAGGAGCAGTTTGCTGATGAGAAGTGGGCCAAAATACCTGCTGAGAGGTGCAGAAGTCTTATTGACAGTTACAGAAATCGTTTGATTGCAGTGATTGCCTCAAAAGGTTGTGCAAGAAAATATTAAGTTAAGGATACCATCATTTTTGTCCAGGCCTGTTTCATGAGTTTATTTTTTAAAATAATTCTGTTGAACCACAATTCAAAAGCATTGTCTGATTTTCAATGGTTAATTTTCATAGAATTTTTATTTATTGCCACTTTTGTCAGATTCAAGTTATTTCTGTGACCATTGTGGGTTTTTCTTTCATTAACAGAGGGGTACCAACAATTTTGTCCACGTCTGTAACTTGAAAGTGGTAAGAGATAATGGCTTACTGTCAATTAGAAAGATGTAGAATATGATCCAAAGTTTCAGATAGCAGTGAATTTACGCATCTAATTTGCGTACTGTGGGGATCATGAAATGATGAGACTGGATTATTTCTCAGTATGGTTTATTCATCTCAACTCCCCAGCTCTCTCTCTCTCTCAGTCAGGAAAAAGGAGGGAGAGCTGTGGTAAACCCACATACATTTATACCCACACATCAAACACAGAATCACACAACCAATTCACATCCTTCTATTTACACTTAATCACTCCAAAGTCCTCTTTGCTCTTCTGTCTGACCCCAGGAGGTCAGACAGTCCTTTCAGGCTCTCGCTCCAGATCTTCTGACTTCCTCCCAAGTCTGCAGGTGGTCCAGACTCATTGTCCATCTGAGGCGTGATGTCAATACACACCGCAAGCTTAAAGTCCTTCTATGCTCGGGTCTCTGCAGTGAAATATGTGAGCTACATAATGTTACCATTATGGGCGATACAGTACAAACAAAGACATTCGTCACTTACTGGCATCCTTTTGCCGCATTCTGGTCACTATTTTGTCCTCTCCCAGTCATTTTAGCTTTCTCTCCTACATCCACAAACTGTTATTGATTATTCCACCTTAATTTCGCTTTGATTCTGGTGCTATTTATCTTAACCTCTTGCACTCCGTTGTACCGCGGGCGGGCAAGTCTCTGCGTCCCAGAGCCGCTCTAGGACGCATGATGGAGATGCTGATGATGGAGATGGAGAAGGAGATGGTGATGGCGTCCAAGCGCGCACTGAAAATAAAAGCTGCAGACACAGCCGCGAACAGATTAGTTCATCTGATTGACCTCTCATTCGACTAATAAGAGCCTTGAATTGGGTTTCTGAAACCTTGAAGAACCAATGACTGAAAACCTAGCAAGAAGGACCCGCCTACCAATGCAGCGAGCCAATTGAAGCACAGAAGTTCGCTGAGCTGTTTTGTCTACAAAGGCTGGGTGAAGAGAGAATTTTTTAATTCCAGCAGTGTTTAGGATTCTCTTATGGTCATCATAGACCGACGGAGGCCGACGACGAAGGTCGTAAATCATTCGCCAAAACCGCAATCATGGAATTATGTTTTGACCGGGTCGCGAGACCAGAACCACGAGCGGACCAGCGTCACGTTCGTCTGACAATGAGGAAGAGAAGTTTGCCAGGACAATGCTGTGAAGAGGTAAGGTGTTATAAGCTAAATTATTTTTTATCCCTGAAAATTGTAATCAAAAATGACTTTTGACCGATTGGTAAATTACAACTGTGCGGCGCACGATGTCCGAAGTGCGTGCGCCGCGGTACACGGGTCGTTCGTCACGTCCAGACCGTGAACGCCCCCCCCCCCGCTACTATTCTGTAGCGAGGGGGGGGGAGCCGCGGTGACTGCGCCACGGTCGCAACATCGCCACATGAGTGTAATCCGTCATGTAGCGATGGCCGATCTCCGTCCTCTGTAGCGAGGGGGGGGGGGCGGACAAAAACCCGGCAGCACTGAGCAAGAGCGCGCTTTAGCTGCAGTGCACGACAGATAAGCCTCAAATAATACAGGCTGATGGTTGGACAATACAGCGTGACAGATTTCTAAATTAACAACAGACAGGCCATAGGTGATGACAAGATCTAACGTGTGTCCGTGCTCGTGTGTAGCACCACCAGTCACGGACTGCACCAGATTAAGAGAATCAATGAGATTTAAAAAGTCTTTCAGCAGTGGTTTATCAGGACAACATCCATGCATGTTAAAATCTCCAACGAAAAGAACGCAATCATAATTTGTAACAATACCAGCCAAGAAATTGGCAAAGTCATTTCAAAAGTCTTTCTTGTATTTGGGTGGTCTGTATATGACAGCACACAGAAGTGGATTAGAGCGACCCACGTCAAAGGAAGTCAGTTCAAAGCTTCCAGGTCTCTGTCACAAAAAAGAAATCCAGGCTGGAGCTGGAGCCTGGGCCTCAGCAGAAAAGGAAACTCGGCACAGCGGTCTCAGGTGCAAGGGATGAACCCCACACTGGCGAGGCCGGGGAGAGCAGCGGTGCTGGGGTTGGATCACCTCACCAAGGCCAGTCACAGGGACCAGGCAGGCATCAACAGGATCCAGGAAATGCCAGGACACAGAAACCTGGGGATAGAATCCTCCCGGAGTCCGGGGAACAGGGAAGGAATGTGCCAGGCGGGCCTTCAGTTTCACCAGCCGACCGCTGCGTTTCCCACGGTGACAGTGAGGCCTCCGCCTTAACTTGGAGAGAGGGGCCGAGGCCCGATACAGGGAAGAAGGGATATCTGACAGGAGCGGAGACTTCTGACCACCATAATCAAACGAAAAAAGATCCTCGGCAGAAAGTCTAAGATCCAACAATGCTTGGCGGTCGTACACCAGTAAGGACTTGATTTCTTGAATGCCAATTACTAAAAACAGAAAAAAAACAAGCAAAGCTGTCAGAGACAGATGGTCAGCCCCATCCACTGGTGCCATCTTGACCTTTATGAGAAAAAGGTCAGATTTTTTGAGAAAAAAGGTGCAATTTTTTGAGAAAAAAGATGAAAATTTACAGGAATAAAGGCAGAAATTTCTGATTATAAAAGGCAGAAAATTTACTGGAAAAAAAGCTGTAAATTTACAACAATTTTGTTTTTGAAAATTTATGAGAAAAAAAATCACTGATTTTTAAGGAAAAAAGTTGCAAAACTTTAAGAAAAAAGTTGCAGATTTATGAGGAAAAAATTACATACTATAGTGTGAATGAATGAATGAATGAATCTTTATTTCAGATAGATTAAAAGTAAAGATTAAAAGGAAACAGAATAATATAACAAAGGGGAAAAAAATCCAACAAGGTCTAATTAGACAATAACTCCTCTGATTACACAGTTCAACGTCTGAAATGGGTGATGGCTGAAGCCGCAGCTTATATTGCCCACCCATATTCCATCCAAGAATTCCAAAGAAAAACAAAACAAGAGCGATTACAATTTGGAACAAAGCTAAGACAAAATGTGACAAAAAAAATCCCAAAAACTAAGCAACAACACAACACAGACCGGATATGACAATCCTTATGTGATTTTACATGTCATCTTGTATATATGTTTGCAGTATTTCTTCCTTTAGTTTTTGTTTAAATTGTCCAAGCGTTGTACATGATTTTAATTCTGGTCCAAAATTGTTCCATAATCTGACTCCTTGCACTGAAACACAGTGTTGCTTGGTGGTAGTTCTCGCTGAAGGTTTTTGAAATATACATGTTCCTCTGAAATGATATTGTTTCTCCCTTATTTGGAACAACTTTTGGATATTTGCGGGCAGTGATAGATTCTTCACTTTAAACATTATTACTGCAGTTTTAAAGTCAACCAGATCTTTCAACTTGAGAGCTTTTAATTTAAGAAAAAGTGGGTTTGTTGGTTCCCTGTAAGCAGCTTTATTTATTATTCTAATAGCTCTCTTCTGAAGCATAAAGACTGGATATATGTTTGTTACCTCCACCAAGGAGGTTATGTTTTCATCGGCGTTGGTTTGTCTGTTTGTCTGTTTGTTTGTTTGTTTGTTAGCAAGATAACTCAAAAAGTTATGGACAGATTTTCATGAAATTTTCAGAGATTGTCAGAAATGGGGTATCCTACAGATGATTAGATATTGGTGGTGATCCGGATCACCGTCTGGAAGAAAATCGCCATTATGCGAAATGCGATTTTCCTGAATAACTACTGAACCATTAATCCTATCCATGTGAATCCAATTGCTACTCATATCTTTTCATGGTCAAGGAATCTGAAAAAATACACACAATAAATGTAGGATTAATATTTATGATGTAAAACATTGTATGGGGGAAACTGTGGCGCTTGGCGGAGGTCTGCGCTCTCCGAGTGCTTTTCTTGTTTATATGTATTTGACTGCTCCTTGCTCACCTCCACCCCCTGGTGGGACCAGCGATGGATCCACTCCAGTTCACCTACCAGCATGGTATTGGGGTGGAGGATGCGGTGATCTTCCTCCTTCACCGTTCTCTGTCCCACCTGGAGAAGCCCGGGAATGTGGTGAGGATCATGTTCTTTGACTTCTCCAGTGCTTTCAACACCATCCAACCGATGATCCTGAAGGACAAGCTGCTGTGCGCAGGGGTGGACCAGCACCTGTCATCATGGATCCTGGACTACCTCACAAACTGGCCTCAGTTTGTAGAACCCGGGACCATGTGTCCGACACAATCATCGGTAGCACGGGGGCCCCCTAGGGAACGGTTTTGGCTCCCTTCCTGTTCACCCTTTATACTGCAGACTTCTCACACAACACAACACACTGCCATCTACAGAAGTTCTCTGATGACTCTGCAATCGTTGGCCTCATCTCCAACGGAGATGAAGCTGAGTACAGAGGGCTTATCCAGGACTTCGTGGACTGGTGCCATCGGATCTGCCTCCAGATCAACGCGACGAAAACGAAGTAGCTGGTGGTGGACTGCTGCAGGCAAGGACAACCCCTCACAGCACCAGTAAATATACAGGGAACAGACATTGAGATGGTGACATCCTATAAGTACCTGGGTGTTCATCTGAACAATAAACTAGACTGTATGGCACATATTTAAGGCGCATATATTGTATTCATATCCCCCGCATTCACCTAGTAGGAATGACGGTGCATATTCCAGAAGCTTCACGTCTTAAGGACCAAAGAAGACCTGACCCTGTGAGGCCCTACGGGAGGTGTGAAGTTGGCCTTGCAGGAGATGTGAAGCTGGAGAGAATGCCCCAGCAGGAGCCCCAGACGCTAGAGGGTCAGAGGACAATGGAGACGCCAAGGAGCCTCGGGCGCTGGATGTTTACCTAAGACTGTGGGTTGGGGGTGTGTGATTTGATGTGGGGGGATTTGTGTCTGGTGAGACTATAAGAGCTGTGTTGGATGAATGCTCTGCCTCTTTTCCTGAGATCCTGTTCTTGTTAGAGGATGTGACCTTGCAATAAACCAACCCTGAGAAATAAACTCAGTCTCGTTTGTGAAAGTCATCCTCTACACTGGTGACCTACGACAAACCATGGCCGGTGGCGACGGTTTTTCCGCACAGGACTCTTCAGGGGCCAACCGGGTTAACGCAGCTACCACACTACAGCTGCCCGATTTCTGGCAACATAACCCGTGCTCCTGGTTTACCACTGTGGAGGCGCAGTTCCACCTTCGGGGAATCTCAGTGGACGCAACAAGGTTCTACCATGTCGTCGCGAAGCTGGACAGCCTCACAGTGCAGCGGGTGGAGAGCCTGACCAACCACCCGCCCCAAGACGACAAGTATGGCGCACTGAAAGCCGCCCTCATTTGAGCCTTCACTCCCTCGCTGGGAGAGCGAGCAGAGAAGCTCCTGGCGCTGACAGAAGGGGAAGCGGACAGGCCGGCAGATCTGATGGTGACGATGATGAGCCTGAGAGGCAAAGATGACGACAGCTTTATCTTCGCCCACCTCTTTCTCAGAACGCTACCACCAGCAGTGAGAGTCACCCTGGCCAGCTCACAGCTACTCAACAACCGTGACTACCATGAGCTGGGCCAGGAGGCGCAGCGGCTCGTCGACGCCCATAGACGGCATGCAGCCACGACAGCAGCAGCACAGCTGAACGCACCCCCGCGAGACGAGGGGAGACCAGAGGCTGCAGCACTGGACCCACTGACGTCAGCAGCGGCAGAGGCCAGGAGAAGCGGAGCTGACAACACCCTCTGTTTCTACCATCGACGCTTCGCAGAGAGAGCGCGCAGATGCACCCCACCGTGCCGATACAAGCGCCAGGGAAACGCCAAGACCGAGAGCCGGTAGCAGCTGCGACTCTCGGCGCGAAGAACAAGCTGCTTTTCGTGACAGACGCAAATTCAGGGAAGGAATTCCTGGTGGACACAGGCTCCCAGCTAAGTTTTGTCAAGCCTTCCTACGCGGACCTGCTGACGCCTGCCAGCGGACCCCTGGTGTTAGCGGCGAATGGCTCCACGATCAAAACCTATGGGGAGAAGACGCTCCTCCTATCCCTCCACAGCCGCACCTTCGAGTGGACCTTCGTTGTAGCTGCAGTTAGCAACAACATGCTAGGTGCTGACTTTTTATGCTCAAACAGTTTATTGGTTGATCTTACTAATAGACGTATTGTAAATGCACTGTCTTTCCCCTCTATCTCCTGTACAGCTCGGGTGGCCCTGCCTTCTGCACATCCCAATGTCACAGCTGCGGGTGGTAAGTTTCATGCACTACTCAACCAGTTTCCAGCACTCACGGTCCCAACATTTTCAGCGTCGGTTGCCAAACACGGGGTCGAGCATTTCATAACTACCTCTGGCCCCCCTGTTTTTGCAAAAGCTCGGCGCTTGGACCCAGCTAAACTGGCCATCGCGCGCAAGGAATTCGCCAACTTGAAAAAACTGGGCATTGTTAGACGCTCTAACAGCCCTTGGTCATCACCCCTGCATATGGTCCCCAAGGCTGACGGCTCGTGGCGCCCTTGCGGTGATTTCCGCAGATTAAATAATGCTTCAGCACACGACCGCTACCTGATTCTGCACATCCAGGATTTTTCGGCACATTTGGCGGGGGCGCGCATCTTTTCCAAAATAGATTTGGTGCACGGTTATCACCAAGTCCCAGTCCGCGCACAAGACATACCCAAAACGGCAGTTATAACCCCTTTCGGGCTTTTCGAGTTTTTGCGCATGCCTTTCGGCCTCAAAGGCGCCGCTCAGACGTTCCAACGCATGATGGATGCAGTATTGCGCAGCCTCCCTTTCGTGTTCGCCTATTTGGATGATATTTTGGTAGCCAGTGCATCCGAAGTCGAACACGAACGCCACCTCACAGCCGTTTTTCAGAGGCTGACAGAACACGGGCTGATAATTAACCCAGCGAAATGCCAATTCGGGGTAGCGCAAATCGATTTTTTGGGGCACCGCGTGTCTCCAGAAGGCGCGGTCCCGCTGCCTGATAAAGTGCGCACGATAACGGATTTCCCCCAACCGCAGACAGTTAAAGCACTGTAAGAATTTTTGGGGATGGTCAATTTTTATAACCGCTTCCTCCCCAACGCGGCACAGCTCATGCACCCATTGTACGCGGCACTAAAGAAGCAAAAACCTGCAACTAAAGTCGAGTGGTCCCCGGACCGGGAGCGCGCTTTCTCCCAGGTCAAATCGGCCCTTGCGAACGCTGCATTATTGGCACACCCGGTGCCAGCAGCTCGCATGGCGCTAACCATGGACGCTTCCGACGTGGCAGTGGGGGCGGTTGTTGAGCAACTGGTAGCAGGGAGCTGGCAACCACTTGCGTTTTTCAGCAAAACATTGCGCGATAACGAGCGTAAATACAGCGCGTTTGATAGGGAGCTTTTAGCCCTGCATTTGGCCATCCGCCACTTCCAGTTCTGGTTGGAAGGGCGCCGTTTCACCGCGTTTGTAGACCACAAACCATTAACATTTGCAATGGCTAAAATTTCAGAGCCTTGGTCGGGCCGACAACAGAGACAGCTGGCCGCGATTTCGGAGTTTACCACCGACATTCAACACGTGGCGGGCAAACACAATGTAGTGGCAGATTGTCTCTCACGCGCAGTTCCAATGCCAGGCCCCCAGGGGGCAGGCTCGGCGGCTGTAGACATGGGCCAGGCTCGTGGCGCGGAAGCGCTCGCAGCCCCGGTCTGCGTTGGGTTAGATTATGCAGCCATGGCCGCCGAGCAGGTTAATGATGCGGATGTGCGCGCGCTCCAGTCTGGGCCAACAGGGCTAAGGCTGGAGCACAGGGTGCATCAAAGAGGTATGCCCCCTCTAATCTGTGATATCTCCACGGGGCGCCCCCACCCCGTGGTCCCAGCTGCATGGCGTCGCCGCGTTTTTGACTTAATACATTCGCTGGCACATCCGGGCGTTCGCGCATCGATCAAAATGGTGGGAGAGAAATTTGTTTGGCCGGGGCTGCGTAAACAGGTCAAAGAATGGGCCGCAGCCTGCGCAGCGTGTCAAAGAGCAAAGGTACACAAGCACACGCGGGCCCCTCTAGAACCTTTTCGCATCCCAGCCAAACGCTTCGACCACGTGCATATCGACTTGGTGGGACCCCTCCCGCTGTCACAGGGGTTCACACACCTTCTAACTATGGTGGATCGCACTACGCGCTGGCCAGAGGCGGTCCCCCTGGCGTCAACCACAGCAGCAGACGTTGCGTGCGCTTTTTTAATGGTTTGGGTCACGCGCTTTGGAGTCCCGTTGGACATAACGTCTGACAGAGGACCCCAATTTGTTTCCGAGCTCTGGTCATCCATGGCACTCAGCCTGGAGGTGAAAATTCATCGCACAAATGCATATAACCCCCAGGCCAACGGTTTGTGCGAACGCTTTCACCGGTCATTGAAAGCAGCCCTCAGAGCGGCTCTCACGGACACAAATTGGGTTGATAAACTTCCATGGGTTTTATTAGGGTTGCGTTCAGCACCTAAGGAAGATTTGCAAGCCTCTCCGGCCGAGTTAGTCTTCGCCCAACCCCTCCAGTTACCGGGAGAATTCCTTCCTGAGAACCCCGCACCAGATCGTCCCCCCGCTCAGCTGCTGCAGAGCGACGCGGGATCAAACACCCTCCCCGGCCCAATTCATCACAGTTTCCCACGCGTTTTCGTGCCTAAAGCCTTAGAGAATGCAGAATTCGTCTTTGTTAGACACGACACACAGAGGTTAGGTTTAAGACCACCTTATGATGGACCGTTCAGAGTGTTAGAAACCGGGGAAAAGCATTTTTTACTCAATTTGGGAGACAGGAGGGAATTAGTTTGCATTAACAGACTCAAACCCGCTTTTGTGTTAGCTGATGAACAAGTGCAGTTGGCCAGGGCCCCCCGCCACGGCAGGCCGCCGGGGAGACACTCTGCTAAGCTTTCACAAGGATGTGCTTACGACTCTAATTCACAGATGCAAGAAGCGGCTACTGGAAGGTCGAAACCGGCTTACAGCAGATATGGCAGGCGATTGAAGCCCAAGCAGCCGGAAGTGGGATGTGTTGTGCCCTTTTTTGCTGTTCTGTGTATTATGTTATGATGCTATGCATATTGGGGTGCACTTTGTCCTTATTTAGACGTTTGGGGGGGGTTATATGGCGCATATTTAAGGCACATATATTGTATTCATATCCCCCGCATTCACCTAGTAGGAATGACGGTGCATATTCCAGAAGCTTCACGTCTTAAGGACCAAAGAGGACCTGACCCTGTGAGGCCCTATGGGAGGTGTGAAGTTGGCCTTGCAGGAGATGTGAAGCTGGAGAGAATGCCCCAGCAGGAGCCCCAGACGCTAGAGGGTCAGAGGACAATGGAGACGCCAAGGAGCCTCGGGCGCTGGATGTTTACCTAAGACTGTGGGTTGGGGGTGTGTGATTTAATGTGGGGGGATTTGTGTCTGGTGAGACTATAAGAGCTGTGTTGGATGATTGCTGTGCCTCTTTTCCTGAGATCCTGTTCTTGTTAGAGGATGTGACCTT
The DNA here is from genome assembly GCA_020510985.1 of Pholidichthys leucotaenia. NCBI lineage: Eukaryota > Metazoa > Chordata > Actinopteri > Cichliformes > Pholidichthyidae > Pholidichthys > Pholidichthys leucotaenia. The sequence goes on from CM035849.1 coordinate 43,503,641, forward strand.
GCAATAAACCAACCCTGAGAAATAAACTCAGTCTCGTTTGTGAAAGTCATCCTCTACAACTGGTCACACAATACTGGCGCACTCTACAAGAAGGGACAGCGCAGGCTATTCCTACTGAGGAGGCTCAGGTCTTTTGGTGTACAAGGGGTGCTCTTGAAGACATTCTACAACACGGTGGTGGCATCAGCCATCACTTTTGGAGTGGTCTGCTGGGCAACAGCATTACAGCAGCCGATAGGAAGAGACTGACCAAACTAATCAAGAAAGCTAGCTCTGTCCTGGGGCAACGCCTTGACCCAGTGGAGGAGATAGGAGAGAGAAGGATGGTGGCTAAACTGTCATCTCTGCTGGAGTCCGAGTCCCACCCTATGCAGGACATACTGAACGCACTGAGGAGCTCATTTAGCAGCAGACTACATCATCCTAGGTGCACAACCGAGAGGTTTCGCAGGTCCTTCCTACCTACGGCTGTCAGACTGTATAACCTAAGCAGTGCTGCTCGCAGAGATAGCAAAAAAACGTGACGACCTAATAGTATTGAATGCAAAAGATGCAACAGACTTACACAAATGGTCCCCTTATGGCGCATATTTAAGGCACATATATAGCATGCTTGTATGGTACGCATTCTCCCCCACATGCATCCAGTAGGCATGACGGTGCAGACCCTACAGAGCAAACGTCCAAAGGAACAATGCCCCAGCAGGGACCTCGGCTAGGAGGTGGGTGCTGGGGAAGACGGAAGTCAGAGACAATGTCCCAACGGGAGCCCCCGAGGTGGAGAAGGGGACAGAGGCACCAGCAAGTCTCGGAGGCTATATGTGACTGTGGGTTCATGTGTTTACTGAGCTTCTGTGGGGTGAAGGTGTGAGATACTTGATGTGGGGGTTTAGTATCTCTGGTGTATATAAGCTGTGAGGAAAGTTGGTTCTCTCTCTTTTCTGCTGAGAACTTTGATGATAGAAGATGTGACTTCCAATAAAGCTTTCCTGAGGAATAAACTCAGTCTCGTTTGTAAGGCATCTTCTACACCCTCCAGTATACAACTAGGACAATGTCAGTCGCTATGGAGGGTGACAATATGTATAGGTACATATTCATACCATGTAGGGTAACTAAATAGACGGTTATGCTGTTTATTCCATCTAGCTACAATGCTCCGCACTGTGTATATATATTTATATACATACAGTGGGGCAAAAAAGTATTTAGTCAGCCACCAATTGTGCAAGTTCTCCCACTTAAAAGATGAGAGAGGTCTCCAATTTTCATCATAGGTATACCTCAACTATGAGAGACAAAATGAGGAAAAAAAATCCAGAAAATCACATTGGAGGATTTTTAATGAATTAATTTGTAAATTCCTCAGTAAAATAAGTATTTGGTCACTTACAAACAAGCAAGATTTCTGGCTCTCACAGACCTGTAACTTCTTCTTTCAGAGGCTCCTCTGTTCTCCACTCGTTACCTGTATTAATGGCACCTGTTTGAACTCGTTATCAGTATAAAAGACACCTGTCCACAACCTCAAACAGTCAGACTCCAAACTCCACTATGGCCAAGACCAAAGAGCTGTCAAAGGACACCAGAAACGAAATTGTAGACCTGCACCAGGCTGGGAAGACTGAATCTGCAATAGGTAAGCAGCTTGGTGTGAAGAAATCAACTGTGGGAGCAATTATTAGAAAATGGAAGACATACAAGACCACTGATAATCTCTCTCGATCTGGGGCTCCACGCAAGATCTCACCCCGTGGGGTCAAAATTATCATGAGAACAGTGAGCAAAAATCCCAGAACCACACGGGGGGACCTAGTGAATGACCTGCAGAGAGCTGGGACCAAAGTAACAAAGGCTACATCAGAAACACACTACGCAGCCAGGGACTCAAATCCTGCAGTGCCAGACGTGTCCCCCTGCTTAAGCCAGGACATGTCCAGGCCCGTCTGAAGTTTGCTAGAGAGCATTTGGATGATCCAGAAGAGGATTGGGAGAATGTCATTTGGTCAGATGAAACCAAAATAGAACTTTTTTGTAAAAACTCAACTTGTTGTGTTTGGAGGAGAAAGAACACCATACCTACTGTGAAGCATGTGGGTGGAAACATCATACTTTGGGGCTGTTTTTCTGCAAAGGGACCAGGACGACTGATCCGTGTAAAGGAAAGAATGAATGGGGCCATGTATCGTGAAATTTTGAGTGAAAACCTCCTTCCACCAGCAAGGGCATTGAAGATGAAACGTGGCTGGGTCTTTCAGCATGACAATGATCCCAAACACACCACCCGGGCAATGAAGGAGTGGCTTCGTAAGAAGCATTTCAAGGTCTTGGAGTGGCCTAGCCAGTCTCCAGATCTCAACCCCACAGAAAATCTTTGGAGGGAGTTGAAAGTCTGTGTTGCCCAGCGACAGCCCCAAAACATCACTGCTCTAAAGGAGATCTGCATGGAGGAATGGGCCAAAATACCAGCAACAGTGTGTGAAAACCTTGTGAAAACTTACAGAAAACGTTTGACCTCTGTCATTGCCAACAAAGGGTATATAACAAAGTATTGAGATGAACTTTTGTTATTGACCAAATACTTATTTTACCGAGGAATTTACCAATTAATTCATTAAAAATCCTTCAATGTGATTTTCTGGATTTTTTTTTTCTTATTTTGTCTCTCATAGTTGAGGTATACCTATGATGAAAATTGGAGACCTCTCTCATCTTTTAAGTGGGTGAACTCGCACAATTGGTGGCTGACTAAATACTTTTTTACCCCACTGTATATATTGCAATCCTGGAATTTCCCCATTGTGGGACTAATAAAGGCTTATCTTATCTTATCAGGTGGCTTTGAACCTCGGCGAACTCGAGAAGCTTCACGTGAGGGCAGTTTTGGTCCATCATATAGGCATGGAAGAGCAGAGGATTCTGGGAAACTTAGGAGGAGCTGATAGCGTCGATGAGATCATGGAGCTAATGGTGCGCTATTTTTGCGCCTCTGAAAACATCACCGTCCGACACATTCAGTTTCGACAGCGCTGCCAGCGGACAGGAGAGTCTGTGAGAAGATTCATAGCAGACCTCCGTGAGCTGGCAAGGGAATGCAAGTTCAGGAACTTGGAGGATGAGATGATCCAGGACCAGCTGGTGGAGCATGTTCGCTGTCCCACAGTTCGGTCGAGGCTCTTAACCCACCCAGATGAGCTGACATTGACCGTTGCTATCAAGCTAGCTCAGCAATTTGAGGCAGCTGAAACAATTGCAAGTGGCTTCAGCGAGAGAGCCGCTCCGACCCAGGATGAGCCTCGTTTAAAAGTGCTGACAGTGGACCCTGAGGATGAGGACAACGGGGATGATGAATACACCTCCGTGGTCAAGATTGGGTCTGCCCCAGGAATGCCTAGATGTTACAGCTGTGGGTCTCCTAAACACCGCTGTAAGACCAGGGAATGTCCAGCAAAGGGCAAGCATTGTGGGAGGTGTGGCTTACTGAACAACTTTGCCAGGACCTGTAAGAATTTTGAGCGGAAGGATCGACAGCGTGAGGCAGGTCCCTCACCAAAGACTCCGACGATAGTTCATGCAGTTTCTCGGGCGACAGATGGACACGTTTGGTGCACTGTGTCACTAGATGGCATTGAGGTCCCGCTGATGGTGGACACCAGGGCGGCGACCTCCATGCTAAACTTGGCAACAATGAGGAGTCTGCTTCCCCACCAACACGTTCATAGAGAGACTGCACCCTGCTATGGCTAAGGGATGAACAAGTTGGCTGTCGTGGGTTTCGTGGAGTGAGAGGTGAAGTACAAGTCTGCAACGATGCCAGATGTTTATTTCTTAGTCACCGCAGCTGGAAAAAACATGATGGGGCGCAATACGTTCTATGGTCTTGGGTTTTACATCACCAACGTCAGTGTAGAGGAGTGGTCAGGCTGCGGGTTGTGGAACCGACCTGCTCCATGTATGGAAGATGAGGAGGTGTGGGATCCTGATTGGTCCGGCGTTTCTGGAGGACAGCACACCCGTCGCCAAGCGATGTCATCCAGGGATGGACCCAGTGCCAGAGATCAAGTTACCCTTGGTGTGGGAACTGGACGGCACGGTGGGACCCCTGGGGTGACTGGTAACCGCGAGACACCCCCTCGCTGAAGAAGGATGGGGTGAGACCAGAAAGAGCAGTGTTAAAGTGCTCCAACCGACGTCCTCCTAAGAGGACTTTGAACCAGACCCGCTTGTGTAATAAAGTGTATCCTACACTTTATTACATGTATAGTTTATTTCTCTTATCTTATCATGTTTAATGTTGCAGCATTGTACCGAGACAAATTCCTAGTTTGTGTACTACATGAACAATGGCAATAAACCTGATTCTGATTCTGGTTCTGATTCTGATTCTGAGACGACTGGTTTCGAGGAGGAGGCTCACTTACACCGTTGTGACCCAAAGAAGCATGCCAGGGCTCCTCTGAGGATCGGTGACCAAGTTTGCCCAAGGGTTGAAGTTCAGCTGAGGGGGACTCATGGAATGTGCGAATGGCGTAGGGACCAGGGGCAGCTCCAGGTGGCGGCTGCCCAGTCTGACGGGTATCTGGGCCTGTCGGCCTAGACGTGGAGGCACCCCAACTAGCTGCGCTGCATAGTGGAGAAGAGGAGACGGTGCAGTTCAGCCCCAGACGCCAAGAGGAGAAGGCACTCTGGATGGGAACCACGAGATGGCAATCCAGGGGGAGGGCTCTCCACGGGATGTGTAACATGTCTGGGGTGTGTTTGTTAGTGAGTTTTAAGTTTTATGCCTCAGTGTCATGGTGTATATAGTTATGGTCCTATTGGGTTTGTGCCCCGGGAGAATCTTTTAAAACAAGTAGATTAGTGGAAGTGTTTGAATTAAATGTATTGTAAAAGTAAAAGTGAAATATAATTCTAAGTAATTGTCATAGATTTGGGAATTAAAAAAATAAAGTATGGATTATATTATGGAAATTTTGGTAAATTGAAATGAAAAGGGGACTAAAGTGTTTTATCAGTACATTGGATGTGTGTAAAGAGATAATCACTGAGTTGATTACAGTAGGGCTAAATGGTGTGTAATTTTACAAAGAAGTTGAAATTTGAGTATATTGACTGTGTATATTGTTAAAGTGACAATTTTGTTCTTGAATACCCAACACTGTGAATTTTTTGATGCGCTCAAGTGTGGGGTGGGTGCCGCCAATAGGGGGGTTGTTTCTGTTACGACCCGAGCGCTGGTCCTGTCCATGCTCGGGCCACGCACAGCTCGCTGCTGGCCTTGACAGCTGTGGGTTGTATTCTGGCCTCACCGGGCTCTTATTGTGAAGTTGCTTGGTGGGGCTTCCGCCTGTCAAGGCCGGTCAGCTGTCTGTCATTTCTGCTCGTTAGCGTTCGCCTTTATAAGGCGGGTGCTGACCGCAGTCCAATTGCGGGAGCATAAGTAGACCTTAAGTCAACAATCGTCAAACAGTCCTCGTGAGGCCTCTTTAGACCTTCATGTCAGGTTCGTTTTCATTCTTCTCTCGTCATAGTTTAGCTCGTAGTGGCTGGGGTTAGCCCTATGAGCCCTTGTATCGCTTAGTGTGTGTTTTTGCCCTTAGCGGCTCATAGCCTTGTGTCTTGTTTTGCTAATAAAATATCATTGCAAAACTCACCGGTGACTTGTGGCGTCTTATACTGGCTCGTGAGGGCCAGACATGACAGTATGCTCCCGCCAGACGTCTAAATGGAGACGCCACACTGAGACGTCTTTTTTACTGTGAGTTTTTGTGTAAATTGGACAATTGTTCTTCCCTGTCTGGGTGTCAAGTGGCAATTGCTAGGAGAATGCCGTCAACCAGGGGCCGTGGTCGGCACCTGGGCAAGGAGCTAGCGGAGGCTTTGGAGTTTGTGGACGGTACTCTATTCACCGCTACGCTATACGACACCCTCAGCGACATACGCTGGCACCTGGACTTCGCTGAGGTTCTGCTGGACAACCTTCCTCTTCACTACGACGGCCACCCGGAGGTTATGAGGAGGAGGGCTGAACTCGCCGCACAGCGCGAGATACTCCATGGGCTGGAGGGAAATCCCATCAGGAAGCCGAAGAGGAGGCATCCCCGCTCCTCACGTCCGGATCCCGTTCCTGCCTCTACTCCGGTCCAGGAGTTCGCTCTGCCCAGGGGTGATCCCCACCAGAGAACGTCGTCATTCGGGAATCCCCCGGAGAAGCTCCAGCTCGCAGCTGATTCCATCTGGGACTGAGTGGCGGCTGCTCGTTCCGCAACACACCCCTCTCTGATTATTGAGCATGTGACAGCGGCAGTCAGACTGGTGGAGAGGAATCCTAGATTAAGTGACTTCCCGGAGTTTGCCGACCTCCTCGCCTCGGTCTTGGCACAGGAGCGGCGATTCCCGGACCTTACCTTCGCCTCGCCCTCTGCCAGGAAACGCCGTCACCTCCACAATGGACCTCAGCAGAATCCCCGGATGGACCCGCTGCTGGCGAAGCCCGTCAGCGAACCTCCTAGAGCGGCTCCACCTTGTCCTTCCAGGGGGCCCTCTGTCGCCATCCAGCGGGGAGAAGGAGGAACAGCGTCCCCTATGGCAGGCATCACCTCTCCTCCGGGAGAAAGGCAAGTCCACGTTAATTTATTACATCATGATTGTAACCTGCCTTGTCTGACTCCTGGGGGCAGAGTTCGGGGTTCGCAGTCCCCCGAGCTCCTTCCACCTGCTGTAGAGATAATGACTAAACCTGCTGCCTCTGTGTCCCCCCCGTTGAGCGGTCCATGACGCCAGGCTAACGTCGTCGGATGAAGAGGGGGCCTGCAGTCCTGGAAAGCCTGGATCCAGCCCTGCAGCCGTGTCGTGGACGGAGGAGAAGAGCAGACTGCGGCCCAGAGCCTGAGCCGACGATGAAGCGTCCCTGGGTCTCCTCGCCGGAGCGGTCCGAGCCAGTGGGTTGAGTGTCCTCTGCCCCCACGCCATATGGGTCATCGGCGTGGACAGCAATGCGGGAGGAACCTCAGGCTGCAGACGACATCTTGCCAGCTGCGGAGCCCGACGCAGCTGAGTTGGAGCCTGCTGATGAGAGTCGCCGCCCTGAACCTGGATCATCGAAGTCCTGGGTGGCAACAGAACCCGAGTGCAGGCAAGTGCTCCCTCTTGTGTCTCTGTCCCCTGTTTTGGAGCATTTTTGCCTGCCTCTTGGAGAGGCGAGTGAGGAGCAGCCGCCTGCTGCGCCAGAACTCGTCTCGCTGGGTTCTGTTGCTACCGGTGATTCTGATCTCGGTTTTCTTGTTGTTTGTGAGCCTCGTTGCAGTGTCGCCGGAATGGAACCAGTCAGAGTCAGTGGGTTGGAGGTTCCTGGTTCGGGGGTGGAGATCGTCAGTGGAGCTGCACCGACCCAGTCGGGGTCCATCATGGAGGCTGCTGTGGCGCCCAATCAGGGTCCATCGCGGGAGCTGCTTTGGCCCAATCGGGGTCCACCGCAGGTGCGGTTCTAGCCCAATTGTTGTCCGACATGGGTTTGCCAGAGGCTTGATTGGGGTCCACCGCAGGTGCGGTTCTGGCCCAATCGGGGCCCGACGTGGGTGCAGCCGAAACTCAATTGGGGTCCAGCGGAGGTGCAGCGCCGGTGTGGTCTGCGGACGGGGGAGGAGCTGCAGACCTTTCGCCATCGGACGGATTACGGGCTCATCCTGGTCTTGTCCCTCTACTCACTCATCGCCTCTGCGCATCATTGCCGGGGGCCGTGGGGGTCCCTGTTCGCTCGCCCCGGCTCTCCCGAGTTTTGTCCTTTTCAGGGAGGCCGCCGTGGGCTGTTTTTCCCCGGGACTGGGGGCTGAGGGACACGGGTCGGCCGCCTGAGGGACTGCTTCGCCGGTTTGGCGCCCCGGGTCGGCCACCCGACGTGTTATGTGTTTCATTGGGCGACCTGGTTCGGCCACCAGAGGAGCGGACGTGCTGGGTGTTGGACTGTGGTGAGCTGCCTGGTCATGTTCCGCCTCCCATGACCACCCACCGGCCGTTGGACGCGGGGAGACGGCCTGAACTGTTCCTATGGCACCGGGTCTCCACTGGTTGGCATAAACTGTCGGGGGGGTAGTGGTTAATTTCTGGTGTTGTCCTGATCCAGTTATTGTGCGGTTTTGTTTTCCTTGATATTCTGTATTCCTCCATGTCTTGCAGTTGCTCTTTTGTTTTGCGCATAGTTAAGTATGAGTCAATAATTGTTCTGTTTTTTCTGTATTTGGTTATTTGAAGTGTCTCTTGAGCATTCACACAGGTGAGAAACCATTTTCTTGTGCGACATGTGGGCAAGGATTTAATTTTCTCTTTCTGTCCTGTGCTGTTGCCGTAGTTAGTTGAGCATTTAATTTAATCTGAGTATTCGGTATTTTGTCATTGTCCTGTATTTAGTTTTTCTGACCCAGTAATTCTGTTTTTTTTGTTTCTCCATGATATCCTGTGCAATTTTCTGTAATCGTTAGTTGAGTGTTTAATTTAATCTGTGGATTTGGTTTTTCTTGTCATTGTCCTGTGTTTAGTTTTTTCTGGTTAGTGCATTGATTCTGGGTTTGGTCTCTCTCCCTCCGGACCTACCCTCAGCCGCCCACCCTGGATGGGGTGGAGGGGGGCAGGGTGGTCCATGGGCATTCTGGAAGCCCGCCTTCGGGGGAGGGTACTGTTACGACCCGAGTGCTGGTCCTGTCCACGCTCGGGCCACGCATAGCTCGCTGCCGGCCTTGACAGCTGTGGGTTGTATTCTGGCCTCACCGGGCTCTTATTGTGAAGGCACTCGGTGGGGCTTCCGCCTGTCAAGGCCGGTCAGCTGTCTGTCATTTCTACTCGTTAGCGTTCACCTTTATAAGGCGAGCGCTGACTGCAGTCCAATTGCGGGAGCATAAGTCGACCTTAAGTCAACAATCGTCAAACAGTCCTCGTGAGGCCTCGTTAGACCTTCATGTCAGGTTTGTTTTCATTCTTGTCTTGTCATAGTTTAGCTCATAGTGGCTGGGGTTAGCCCTACGAGCCCTTGTATCGCTTAGTGTGTGTTTTTGCCCTTAGCGGCTCATAGCCTTGTGTCTTGTTTTGCTAATAAAACATCATTGCAAAACTCACCAGTGACTTGTGGTGTCTTATACTGGCTCGTGAGGGCCAGACATGACAGTTTCGGTTCTATTTTTATAGTGTTATTCGTCTGTTGTATTTGAACTGTTCCGGGATTGCTTTATTTAGAAACACAGCTTATTTTTTATTTTGGACTTTGAGGGACAAGGCGGCAGAATAACCCGCCTGGCCGTGTAGGGGGCGCTGGCAGTCTACCCGGCCCCCCAGCCTTGGTTGTATGAATGGATAGGTTGATTATTTATTTCTGTACATCACTCTTTTAAAGCAAGAAATCTGTGTGTGTGTGTATGTCTGTGTGTCTGTCATGTTTATAGGACATCATAGGATGGCCTATGATCTCTGCCTGATCGTCATAGAACAGCCTATGAACTCAGGCGTCATAGGACTCGCGATGCCGTCATAAAGATATGTCTATATGACGGCACATAGACAAATGTGTCTTTATGGTGTTATATAGACCATCCCTCACGATGCCTAGACTAATGTGTCTTTATGATGTCATATGGCTCAAAATTGGCAAGGTGAATAAGTCACAGGGCCAGTCTTTACAGCGCGTTTGTATTTTTGCACAACAGAGTTCTGCAGCCATGGCCAATTCTACATTGCCGTGAACAGAGTTGCCAGATCAGCCAGTCTTTGTATTGTTGCTCAAGATGAAGAAACTAAGCAAAAGCGTCACTTTCTCAGCAATGTCATTTTTAAAGAGGTGCTGACACAGTAAAATGTGGAACCTTGAAGAATGCCAGTCTACATTACGGATGTGTAAAATGCCAAGCAAAGCGCTGATTTTCTCCAGGTGCTCCGGTTTCTTGGTTTCAACGGGCATGCACGGACCTATCTGAACAGGGTCAAAGGCCACTTTTTGCTCAGATCTATTTTCACAATCCTGCCCATGAACTCAAACTACAACGCACCTATCCCTCAACCAGTGTTCTGAAGGAAGAAGAAGACCCACCAGATGGAGAGCAATAGAATGAGGAGAACTGCTGTACATCAGAAACAATGCCGTGAACATGAAACACCTCAGGTTCCAGCAGTGCACTGCAGGCATGACTGTGAACAACACAGCCGTCTGAGTCAGAAGACCCTTCAGCAACAGGCATGCAGCAAAGCTTGCTTATACTTGGTTTCTACGGGCATGGACGGGTATGTACCAGTAGTTGTTAATTGAAGTCTGCTCCAGTCACTGCTCTCTTCCCCTTGGGAACACTCTACCACTGCAGCCCACTTACTCCAGAATTCAATTCAATTCAACTTTATTTATATAGCACCATTTCACAACAAGAGTCATCTCATCGCACTTTCAACTGTAGGGGAAACCCCCACAATTGCAGAAAGACCCCAGCAATCAGGCAATCCCCTATGAGCAAGCGCTTGGCGACGGTGGAGAGGAAAAACTCCCTTTTAACAGGAAGAAACCTCCAGTAGAACCAGGCTCAGGGAGGGGCAGTCATCTGCTGCAACTGGCTGGGGGATGAGAGGATAAAGATTAAAATAACAGACATGTAGACAGCAAACAGCATGGTGGGGACTCAATCTATGGGAGAGAACTAACAGATGTTAATGACCAGCAAAAAAAAAATTTCATTGAGACTGAAAAAAGGAGTGAAGCCCAGTGCAATTATTGGAGGTCCCCCGGCTGTGAAAACCCAATAGCAACATAACTAAGGGAGGGTTCAGATTTAACCCTGTTCTTAAAAACAGAGATCGAATCTGACTCCTGAATCCAGATTGGCAACTGGTTCCATAAGAGAGGAGATTGATAACTGAAGGCTCTGCCCCCCATTGTACTTTTGGAGATTCTAGGTATTCCAAGTAATCCAGCATTTTGGGAGCATAGTGGTCTGTTAGGATAATAGGGTAATATCAGATCTTTTAAATAAAAAGGGGCCTGATTGTTTAGGGCTTTGAAAGTGAGAAGAAGGATTTTAAACTCAATTCTAAACTCTATGGGAAGCCAATGAAAGGAGGCCAGAACCGGAGAGATATGATCTCTCTTTCTAGTACCTGTTAAAACTCTTGCAGCAGCATTTTGGATCAACTGAAGACTTTTTAGAGATGATTTAGGACAACCTGATAATAAAGAGTTACAATAATCTAATCTCTAGCTAACAAAAGCGTGGATCAGTTTCTCAGGATCACTCTGAGACAAGATGCTCCTAATCTTGGCAATATTACACAAATGATAGAAGGCAGTCTTAGAAACAAACTTAATATGTGAATTGAAAAACAGATCCTGATCAAAAATAACTCCAAGGTTCTTCACATAGCTATTAAGAGAAAGAGTAACTGCATCCAAACTAAAAGTTTGATTTGGAAAGGTATTTCTCAGGTTTGTTGGACCAACAAGAATGACTTCAGTCTTATCTGAATTTAATAACAGGAAATTACAAGTCATCCACGCTTTGATTTCCTTAAGACAGGCTTCTAACTTGGCTAATTGATTACTATCATCTGGCTTCATTGACAGGTATAATTGTGTGTCATCTGCATAATAATGAAAATGTACACAATGCTTCCTAATAATGTTACCTAACGGAAGCATATACAGTATAAACTAAAGAGTAGGGCCTAGCACAGATCCCTGTGGAACTCCGTGACTGAGCTTTGAGTTGAAAGAAAACTCATTATTGACATGAACAAACTGGAACCTATCAGATAAATAAGATCTAAACCACTGCAACGAAGTTCCATCAAGTCCAACATAGTGTTCTAAACTATCAAGTAGAATATTATGATCGATAGTATCAAAAGCTGCACTAAGGTCTAAAAGGATAAGTCCAGAAACAAGTCCATTATCAGATGCGATCAGGAGGTCATGAGTGACCTTCACTAAGGCTGTTTCAATACTATGATGGATTCTAATGGCGGCAGTGGCTCAGGAGGTAGAGCAGGTCGTCCAATAACCACATGGTCGGCAGTTCAAATCCCGCTCTCCCCAGATATCCTGCCGTTGTGTCCCTGGGCAAGACACTTCACCCCAATTGCTCCTGGTGGGTCTGGAAGCGCTATGTTAGGCAGCATGCCGCCATCAGTATGTTTGATTGTGTTGTAGTGTAAAGCACTATGTGACCTTGTATGTCTGTGAAAAGTGCTATAAAAATAAATTAAATTAAACCCAGATTGAAACTCTTCAAATAAACCACTTCCCTGCAAGTGGTCTAATAATTGCGTAGCAACAGCTCTAAGATTTTTGAAATGAAAGGGAGATTAAAGATTGGTCTATAGTTAGCTAAAACTCCTGGATCCAGCATTTGCTTTTTGAGTAAGGGTTTAATTACAGCAGTTTTAAAAGCCTGCAGCACATGGCCTAAAGTTCATGAAGAATTGATTATTTGAAGAATAAAGCTACCAATAAATGGGAAGACTTCTTTAAATAACCTGGTAGGAATAGGGTCTAAAAGACAAGTTGAAGGTTTGGATGAGGAAACTATTTTGGCTAACTCGGTTAATTGTCGGTTAAAGGTCAATTGGAGTAAACTGATCCAAACAGATGTCATTTGAAGGAGTTTGTCATGGCAGCCGCTGGGCCGTCATCAGCCCCGGCTGCGCACACACCTGCTTCCAATCCCCAGCAGGCCATAAAAGCCAGATCCACTGTCAGTTCAGCACGGAGTCGTCTGTCATCACCACTGCGCAACACTCCATGCCCTCGACCTCGAATCAGAGCTCCAGCGCATCAAGCCTCGTCACGTAAGCCACATTCATCCTTACCTTGCCAAAGTATTCTCCCCTGTGCACAGGTGGACCTCCCTGGCGGTGGATCTATCCCCTGAAGCAGCGGGGCTTCGCCTCCTCCTCCTCGGATCCTCCCCACCTCATCACGATGCCAAGTCTCCCGCTCACCTTCCAACACTCGCTCCCGGAGCCAGCAAGAGTCTCCTGGCGACACCTGCAAGTAAGCAGCAGTCATTGTTACACCTCTCAGCTGTGAACAGTATTAACACCTGTGCTTTGTGTTCCTAGGGTTGCCAGGTCACAGCGGGACTCGCTCAGCTCCAGCACTCCTTCAGCATCACACTCACCCTCACATTCACACAACAACACAACACTGAGTTAATAAATAATTGTTAACTGTCCTACTTGTGTCTGTCGTCTGTCTCCTGAGTCAAGCATCATGTCAGTACGACTCTGTCAAGACGACCCAGCAGACAGCGCACTGACGCGCCGTCTTAACACTGTTAGCGCCCAAGTAGACTTAATTGCCCACCAACAGACAGCTATATTAAATCAATTAACTCAGATTAAAAGCCGGCTGGATCGCTTGGAGGGTCACCAGGCGTTTCCCCTGGTTGCTGGGGCACCACCTGCCCCCGCTAATCCTCTTGTTAGCCAGGTGTTTCAGCCTCCCTTACCTCGCCTCACCCCCGTGCCTACCCACGCTCGCTTCAGCGGGAAACTCGGGGAGGCGTGGGGTTTTTTGCTCCAGTGCAAGACGGTTTTTCACTGTGTCCCGGGAGATTTTCCCTCTGACCACAGCAAGATCAGGTATATTTCCAACCTACTTGAGGGTAGAGTGCTAGCTTGGGCGTATGCAGTTATGGCTAAGCCCAGTTATGCCACCTTAACCTACCAACAATTTGTAGCCAATTTTGCTGAGGTTTTTGATCACACCGATAGGGATGCTGTGGTAACTGACCGCTTGTTAAACCTTCGGCAGGGCAGTAGATCTGCGGCCGATTTCGCTGTGGACTTCCGGGTGTTAGCTGCAGAGGTGGGGTGGGGGGATCCCTCACTTTGTAGCATTTTTGTCTGTAGTCTTAGCTCTGAGCTAAAGGACGAGCTAGCGACGCGGGACAAGCCAGATTGTTTAAGTGAATTGATCTCCCTCACTATTAGTTTAGATAATAGACTGAAGGAGCAGGCAGCCGAGCAAAGGGCTGCCGGTCACTCGGTCAAGCCACGCCCTCTCTCCTCTCGTTCACCTTTGTTGGCTCTGCCCCCGTCCGAGGAACTTCCGGGGCAGGAGGAGAAGATTATCAGGCGATCGGGAGTTTCGGCGGCTGAGAGACAGCGCCGGAGGGATTTAGGGCTGTGTTTCTACTGCGGTAGTGAGTCCCACGAGGTAGCTGAGTGCACTAATCGGGTGAAAGGGGAGGTCCGTGGGTCACAGTAGGGGGACTCACAGACGTAGATCAGTCAAAACCCCTCACCAGTTGTCTCGTCCCCATTAGACTTATTTACAAACACAGAGAACATACCACACATGCCCTCATTGACTCTGGAGCTAAGCAAACCTTTATTTCAGGAGACCTGGCAACCTGCCTGGGCCTCAGCTGTCAACCCCTTCACCCTCCTGTCAATCTCATCACCCTGTCAAAGGCCCCGCTAACCGCTGTCTCCCACCAGATGGGCCCCGTGTCGGTGATTGTTTCAGGGAACCATTAGGAGGATATTCGGTTTCTGGTGCTGCCCACCTCCACCTCTCCTGTTATCCTGGGGTACCCATGGCTACGGTTACATAACCCCACATTCGACTGGCAGGCAGGAAGTACCACCGCTTGGAGCTCCTTCTGCCTCAGCACCTGCCTCCAGTCTGCAGCGTGTGCTCCCTCTCGGTCAATGACTCCTCCCACGTCACCGCCCCCGGACCTGTCCAAGGTACCAGAAATCTACCACAATCTGGGAGCCGTGTTTAGCAAGTCACGGGCGCTGTCCCTTCCCCCCCCCCCACTGTCCTTATGACTGCACGATCAATCTCTGGGCTGGGGCTCCACTCCCGGCAAGCTGATTATGCAGTCTTTCAGCCCCGGAGCGTGAAGCCATGGACACTTATATTAAGGAGTCCCTCAGCTCCGGAATCATCCGACCATGTTCATCTGTGGTGGGGGCTGGATTTTTTTTCGTGAGGAAGAAGGATGGCTCTCTACGTCCCTGCATTGATTTCTGGGGGCTCAATGATATAACCATCAAGGACAAGTACACGCTGCCCCTGATGAATTCGGCCTTCGACTCTCTCCGGGGGGCATCATGGTTCACTAAACCGGACCTTCGTAATGCCTATCACCTGGTGCGAATCAAGGAGGGCGATGAGTGGAAGACGGGCTTTCAGACCCCAAGCGGCCACTTCAAATACCTAGTTATGCCGTTTGGGTTAACCAACGTGCCGGCCATCTTCCAGCGCCTAATTAATGACGTCCTCCGAGATTTCCTGAACTCCTTCATGTTTGTATACCTGGATGACATCCTCATCTTTTTGCGGACGTTAGAAGAGCACCAGGTGCACGTCAGACGGGTCCTTCAGCGCCTCCTGGAGAACCAGTTATTTGTCAAGATCGAGAAGTGTGAATTTCATACCAGGTCGACGTCATTCTTGGGGTTTGTGATAGCACATAATCAGGTGCTCCCTGACACGGCCAAGGTTAAGGCGGTAGCGGACTGGCCCACCCCCACTTCCAGGAAACAGCTGCAGGGGTTTTTGGGTTTCGCCGACTTCTACCGTCGTTTTGTGCCCAATTTTGGGATTATTGCCCGGCCCCCTGACCAGCCTCACTTCCCCCAAGACCCCCTTCTGTTGGAGCGAGGAGGCTGCTGCGGCGTTCGGAAAGTTGAAGGAGGAGTTCACCTCATCCCGCGTCTTGACCCAGGTGGACCCGGACCTTCAGTGCTTGGTGGAAGTGGACGCCTCGGATTCTGGAGTCGGGGCGGTTCTTTCGCAACGCTCGCCTGTGGATGGAGTGATTCGTCCATGTGCCTTATTCTCTCGCCACCTGCAACCCGCCGAGAGGAACTACAGCATTGGCGACAGGGAGTTGTTGGCGGTCAAGCTCGCCCTAGAAGAGTGGAGGCACTGGCTGGAGGGGGCTGCCCAGCCGTTTGTCGTCTGGACGGATCATAAGAACTTAGAATATCTTCGGACGGCCAAACGGCTGAACTCCCGCCAGGCCCGCTGGTCCCTCTTTTTTGGACGTTTCGATTTCACAATCACCTATCGGCCTGGGAGCAAGAACGTGAAGCCGGACACCCTCTCTGGCAGTTCGAGGCGGAGACGGCCGAAGATCAGGAGGAGACCATCCTGCCTTCATCCTATGTTGTGGGCACCCTCGTGTGGGAGATCCGGGACAGAGTCAGGAGGGCTCAGGAGGGTGAGCCCGACCCGGGGGGGGGGGGGGTCCCCCGGGCCGATTGTTCGTTCCCACCTCTGCCAGGAGTGAGGTCATCCAGTGGGCCCATGCCTCCAAGCTGGCGTGCCATCCTGGGATCGTCCGCACCATCGCCTTGCTCCAGAGAGCCTTTTGGTGGCCAGGGTTGAGGAAGGATGTCACCAGCTACGTCCGGGCCTGCGTCCAGTGCGCCACCGGGAAATCTTTATCTTCCCCCCCGGCGGGTCTTCTCCATCCCCTGCCGGTCCCTTCCCGCCACTGGTCTCATGTGGCTTTGGACTTCGTGATGGGCCTGCCCCCTTCTGACCACTTCACCTCGATCCTGACCATAGTGGACCGCTTCTCCAAGGCAGCCCATTTTGTGCCCCTCCGTGGGTTGCCTTTGGCTCGGGAGATGGCTGATCTCCTGTGCAGCATGTGGTCCACCTTCATGGCATCCCGTCGGATATTGTTTCGGACCGGGGTCCACAGTTCGTCTCCCAGGTCTGGAAGGCATTTTGCATGGTGTTGGGGGCCACGACGAGTCTCTCCTCGGGATATCATCCACAGAGCAATGGCCAGTGTGAGCGAGCTAATCAGGAGCTGGAGGCCGCGCTCCGTTGTGTTATATCTTCATGCTCCTCCTCCTGGAGTGCGTTCCTGCCTTGGATTGAGTACGCACATAACTCCACGGTGTCTTCGGCAGCTGGGATGTCCCTGTTTAAGTCATCGTTGGGGTATGATCCACCGCTGTTCCCGGAGGAGGAGAAGGAGGTGGCTGTCCCCTCTGTGCAGGCTCACGCTAGGCACTGTCATCGAATTTGGACCATCACCCGCAGAGCCCTTCTCAGAACCACAGAGTGCAACATTCAGGTAGCCAACTGTCACAGGAGACCGGCCCCGGATTATAAAGTGGGTCAACAGGTCTGGCTTTCCACAAAGAATATTAATGTACCGGCCAAAAAACGCAAATTAACCAAGCATTTTATCGGTCCCTTTGTTATCTCTCGTATTGTCAACCCAGTGGCTGTGCGCCTAGTTCTTCCCCCCTTCCATGCGCATCTGCCCCACTTTTCATGTCTCCCAGGTGAAGCCCTACATCTCTGACGCCCTGTGCCCCCCGCAACGTCCCTCCTTCCGAGGTTGATCGATGGCCACCCGGCTTGGGGGGGTCACTGCCATCTTGGACGGCCGCAGACGGGGCCAGGGTCTTCAGTACCTGGTGGACTGGGAGGGATTCGGTCCTGAACACCGTTCCTGGATTCGCCCGGTGTTGATTCTTGACAAACAGCTCATCTGCCACTTCCATCGCGCGCATCCTGGTAGGATGGGGAAGGTGCCTGGAGGCACCTCTAGAGGGGGGAGTACTGTTATGGCGGCCACTGGGTCGTCATCAGCCCCGGCTGCGCACACACCTGCTTCCAATCCCCAGCAGGCCATAAAAGCCAGATCTGCTGACAGCTCAGCATGGAGTCGTCTGTCATCACCACTGCGCAACGCTCCATGCCCTCGACCTTGAATCAGAGCTCCAGTGCATCAAGCCTCGTCACGTAAGCCACATTCATCCTTACCTTGCCAAAGTATTCTCCTCTGTGCACAGGTGGACCTCCCTGGCGGCGGACCTATCCCCCGAAGCAGCGGGGCTTCGCCTCCTCCTCCTCGGATCCTCCCCACCTCATCACAACGCCAAGTCTCCCGCTCACCTTCCAACACTCGCTCCCGGAGCCAGCAAGAGTCTCCTGGTGACACCTGCAAGTAAGCAGCAGTCATTGTTACACCTCTCAGCTGCGAACAGTATTAACACCTGTGCTTTGTGTTCCTAGGGTTGCCAGGTCGCAGCGGGACTCGCTCAGCTCCAGCACTCCTTCAGCATCATACTCACCCTCACATTCACACACCAACGCAACACTGAGTTAATAAATAATTGTTAACTGTCCTACTCGTGTCTGTCGTCTGTCTCCTGGGTCAAGCACCATGTCAGAGTTGTAGTAGTTACTGTATTTAAGTTAACGGTGGGAAGAATCTGACTGATTTTATCTCTAATAGATGAAATTTTATTATTGAAAAAGTTCATAAAGTCCTGATTAGTAAGCTCTAAGGGAATGCTAGGATTGACAGAGTCCTGACTCTTTGTCAGTCTGGCTACAGTACTGAAAAGAAACCTAGTGTAGAAGAGCTTGAAATGATGAGGCGATTTGATATATAAACCAAAGTTTATTTATCAGCTCTCCTAACAAGTCTCATTCTAGTGCAGAGGTAGCAGAAGGAAAAGAGACCGAATATCTCCGGCTCACTGACTTTATACTTGCACATAACAAAAGACATGCATAACAAAGGCTGACATCCCTCATTATCTTAATCCCCCCATTGTCTTGGTATTTCCTCTCCTCGCCCAGGGGGTGAGGGTAGCTCCTCCGGTCTCCACCGCAGTGTTTGGGAACGTCTTTGTTCTTCACTTGGCGGTTGAGAGCCTTTGTCCTTTCAGAGGTGTGAAGTTGCTTTACATATGTAATTACCAAACATTTCCACATGCTTCAACATATGTAGGTTATGGAATATATGATTAATATAGCCTACAGCCCCCCCCCCCAAATGACTAAGAAAAGACAACAGAAAGGTTCACAGTCTAAGATAATTACTATGACATACAAAGTGTTACATCTCTTGCCACAGAAGAAACTTTCCAGCAGCCATGCCCCTAAGAGAGTTCAGTGGTAATCATAACAGCATAGTAAAATCATAAGTCAGTCCTAAACTGTTGCAGCACAATTAGTGAAAAATTGTGGAGTAGTTTGCATCAGTCCCTGTGCTGTCTGGGTTTTAATCTTCTCCCAAAACTGCTGTGGGTTCATTTAGGCGTCCTGCTGGGACCTTCTTGTGAGGAATCTGCAGCGTGGGAAGGAGAGTGGTTAACTGTTCCCTGCAGGGGGGCTGAGTCTTTTCTCTTGGGGGGTCTACCCCGCCGAGGTGCTCTCGCCAACTGTGCAGGCTCGTCTTTCAACAAGAAGGCAGGTTTAAGTCTGTCAATGCTGACTGTTTCTTTTCTATCCCCAAAATCAAGCACAAAGTGTTTATCACCATGTTCCAGCACTCTGAATGGCCCATCGTATGCTGGGCGGAAAGTTGGTTTTAAAGCTTCATGCCTAACAAAAACAAACTCAGCGTTTTTTAAAGCCTGAGGGACAAAAACCCGTGGAAAGGAGTGATGAGCTGGACCAGGGAGAGTCCGGTCCGTTGCTGCCTAAAAACCTTGGGACTGGAAGATGCCCTGGCTCTGGATTCTCTGGTAAAAATTCACCTGGGAGCCTGAGAGGCTGTGCAAAAACTAATTCTGCTGGAGAGGCGTCTAGATCCTCTTTAGGCGCAGCACGCAACCCCAGTAAAACCCAGGGAAGTTTATTTACCCAATTTGTATCCGTTAGTGAGGCTCTGAGGGCAGCCTTTAAAGACCTGTGAAAACGCTCGCATAACCCATTAGCCTGAGGGTGATAAGCGGTGGTGCGGTGAATTGTTGCCCCTAAGCTGCTGGACATGGCTGACCAAAGCTCTGAGACAAATTGAGGCCCCCTATCGGACGTGATGTCCGATGGGACGCCGAAACGTGCTACCCAGTTTGTCAAAAAGACGCGAGCGACTTCCTCCGCTGTGGTTGCCGCTAGAGGGACTGCCTCTGGCCAGCGTGTGGTGCGGTCTATCATTGTTAACAGGTGTGTGAAACCTTGGGAGGAAGGTAGTGGCCCCACGAGGTCGACATGAACGTGGTCGAACCTTCTAGCAGGGATTGGAAAAGGCTCCAGAGGGGCTTTTGTGTGTCTGTGTATTTTGGCGCGCTGACAAGAAATGCAAGTTTTTGCCCATTCTTTTACGTTTTTGCGCAGGCCTGGCCACACAAACTTTTCGGCGACCATTTTAACCAAGGCGCGCACACCTGGGTGTGCGAGGGAGTGAATTGCGTCGAAAATACGCCATGTAGCTGGTACTAACGGGCGAGGTCGGCCGGTTGAAACATCGCATATTAGGGGGGGGCACGCTGTCGCGTAAACCCTTTTTCTCCAGCCTTAACCCTATTGGTCCAGACAGGAGTGCGCGCACGTCCGCGTCGCTGCTTTGTTCCTCTGCCATGGCTGCATAATCTATCCCTGCATGGAAAGGTGCTGCGTATGTGTCTGCGTTAGTGAAGAGTTCTGCTGCTGAGGCAGTATAATCTGTCTCCTCGCGCTCTGGTGATGTCACAGCGCGAGAGAGGCAGTCTGCTACTACGTTAAGTTTGCCTGCCACTTGTCGAATGTCTGTGGTGAACTCTGAAATCGCAGCCAGCTGTCTTTGTTACCTGCCTGACCATGGTTCTGAAATTTTAGCCATAGCAAAGGTGAGCGGTTTATGGTCTACAAAAGCCGTGAAACTCTGCCCTTCTAACCACAACTGGAAGTGGCGGATGGACAAATGAAGCGCTAGCAGCTCCCTGTCAAAAGTGCTGTATTTACACTCAGTTTGGTTTAGCGATTTGCTAAAGAATGCTAAAGGTTGCCAGATCCCGCTGTGTTGTTCTACAACTGCCCCTATAGCCAGGTCCGAAGCGTCTGTGGTTAGCGCGATGCAGGCCGAGGGATCTGGGTGAACTAACAATGTGGCGTTAGCTAGAGCGCTCTTTACTTCCGCTAAGGCGTGTTCGTGCTCCGCGGTCCATTCGACCGCGTTGGAAGCTTTCTTTTTTTTGAGCGCGTCATATAGGGGCTGCATGAGCTGAGCTGCGTGGGGGAGGAAACGGTTGTAAAAATTAACCATTCCTAAAAATTCTTGTAGCGATTTGACCGTCTGTGGCCGTGGGAAACTTTTTATCGCGTGAACTTTGTCTGGAAGTGGAACTGCCCCCTTCGGAGAGACTTTGTGTCCTAAAAAATCAATTTGTGACACGCCGAATTTGCATTTGGCTGGATTGATTATTAGCCCGTGCTCTTCTAGTCTCTGAAAAACCGTAGTGAGGTGCTGCTCGTGTTCTTCCTCAGACGAGCTGGCTACCAGCATGTCGTCGAGGTAGACGAAGACAAAAGGAAGGTCGCGTAAGACCGCGTCCATCATTCGTTGAAAAGTTTGAGCGGCGCCTTTGAGGCCGAAAGGCATTCGCAGAAATTCAAAAAGGCCAAAAGGGGTTATTACAGCTGTTTTAGGAATGTCCTCCGCTTGGACTGGTACTTGATGATAGCCGCGGACTAAGTCTATTTTTGAAAAAATGCGCGCACCCGCTAGATGTAGTGAAAAATCTTGAATGTGAGGAATTGGGTAGCGGTCATGCGCTGTAGCATTGTTTAATCTGCGGTAATCTCCGCACGGTCTCCAAGAACCGTCGGATTTCGGAACCATGTGAAGTGGTGAGGCCCAAGGGCTCTTCGAGCGTCTAACAACGCCCAATTTTTCAAGGGTCGTAAACTCGTCCCATGCTATGTTGAGCTTGGCCGCGTCTAAGAGGCGAGCTTTGGCAAATACGGGTGGGCCCGTTGTGGGAATAAAGTGTTCAACCCCGTGTTTAGCCACAGTGGCTGAGAATTTGGGAATTGTGAGTGCTGGAAATTGGGTGAGGAGTTGCTCAAACTTACCCTACTGCCGTGGTGACGTTAGCCTGCACAGGTGGTGGAGAAACTCGAGCTGAGCATGGAATAGAAGCAAAGGACAGTGCATTAACCAAACGCCTATTTGCTAGATCCACTAATAACCCATGTGCACACAGAAAATCTGCGCCTAACAAGTTAAACCTCACCGCCGCGACAACAAATGTCCATCTGTAGTTGCGGCCATGGATGTGGAGGTGCAGGCTCTTTTCGCCGAAAGTGTCGATGTTAGAGCCGTTGGCTGCCACCGCTCCGTTGCCCCGGGTGCCCATGGCTCGATCTGCGTGGGAGGGCGTGACGAAACTCAGCTGAGCTCCTGTGTCAATGAGGAACTGCTTGCCAGTGTGTCCATCCGTCACATACAACAGCTTATTCTTCTCGCCGAGAACTGCTGCCGTTAACGGCTTTGGCGTTTAAATTTGCAGGGGGTACACATTTGTGGGCCTTCTCAGCGAAACGGTGGTGATAATAACAGACGTCGCTCCGTCTGTTACGTTTTGGCCGTGTCGCTGTCACCGCGGGCTGGATCTGCTCAGTGGGTTGTGGCTCTTCGTGGTTCTGGGCATCAGCATTGAGGTCTGCGGATGCTGCTGTGGGTGTCTGCTCCTTGCAGGCGTTGACGAGCCGTTGAGCTTTGTTGGCGAGCACGCGGAAGTCTTGCTGGGTGCTGCATCTCATGTTGGCGAGTGTCCCTCTCATGTGTGGCGGTAGCGTGCTGAGGAAAATGAATTGGAGGAGGAAGCTGTCATTGTCTTCTTCTTTAAGCTGCAGCAAATCCTCCATGAGGGCTTTAGGTTTGCACCCTCTGTGGCCGTAGACCGCCAGGATCTTCTCGGCTCTCTCTTCAGCTGAGGGGACGTAATTTGCCACAATGGTTGCTTTTAGCATTTCATATTTGTCTTGGGCCGGCGGCCGCCGGATCATGCTCCGCACACACCTCAAAGTGGCGGCGTCGAGTTTGGAGACGATATGATAGAATTTGGTATCGTCAGCCGTGATGCCCGCCAGTGTAAACTGGGCTTCAGCTTGCTGAAACCACGAGGCGGGGTCTTCTTGCCAGAAGTCTGGCAGCTTGACAGCGACGGCATTCGTGTATACCATCACTGCTGTGTCCGCAGGGTGAGAGTGCCTTGCTTCGGCTCTCACAGCGATGCTGGTGCTCGGTTGAGCCCTCTCAATCCCTTCTGCCGGGGGGGGAAAGACGTCCATCTGTTCCCCTGTCTGCGTGGGCGCTGGCGTCTGCCTGGGTCGCCACGGATGAGTCGATTGCGGGGGAACGCCTCAGGTCTATACTCGCGTCAGGGTCACCAGTGTAGAAGAGCTTGAAATGATGAGGCGATTTGATATATAAACCAAAGTTTATTTATCAGCTCTCCTAACAAGTCTCATTCTAGTACAGAGGTAGCAGAAGGAAAAGAGACCGAATATCTCCGGCTCACTGTCTTTATACTTGCACATAACAAAAGACATGCATAACAAAGGCTGACATCCCTCATTATCTTAATCCCCCCATTGTCTTGGTATTTCCTTTCCTTGCCCAGGGGGTGAGGGTAGCTCCTCCGGTCTCCACCGCAGTGTTTGGGAACGTCTTTGTTCTTCACTTGGCGTTTTTTTTTTTTTTTTTGTTACTTATTTGTACCCGTAGGTAGACTTGGTTTGCAGTCTGGTGACAAGCCACCGGCCGCTGGTCGCTGCGTGCGCGAGCGCCCTAAACCTACATGTTTTTGGTATGCGGGAGGAAACCGGAGAAATCCCGGAGTAAACCCGCGCAACACGGGGAGAACATGCAAACTCCACACAGCTCACTGTTGGTCGGGGGCTGGGATCGAACCCACGATCTCATGATCCCCGCGGCCCCCCGGCCGAGGGTAAAACTGTGCTGCCACAGTGCTAAACCACTGCGCCACCGTGCAGCCTCTCAGGTTGAGAGCCTTTGTCCTTTCAGAGGTGTGAAGTTGCTTTACATATGTAATTACCAAACATTTCCACATGCTTCAACTTATGTAGGTTATGGAATATATGATTAATATAGCCCACACCTAGGATTATTCTTGTTCTCTTCTATTAATGCACAATAATAACTCGTTCTAGCTTTTCTCAGAGTTTTTTTATGAATTGAAAGATGATTTCTCCAAGCTAAATAGATTTCAAAATCAACAATAAATTAGTGGAGCGCCATTTTCTTTCTAATTGATGAGTCTTCGGTTTTAAGCTACAAGTTTCTGTGTTGAACCAAGGAGTTAGAAATCTCTGATTCGACTTTTTCTTTTTTAAAGGGGCCATCATGTCTAGAGTCCGATGCAGATAAGCTGTAACACTATCTGCTATGCTATTAATTACAGAAGGAGCAAGCTGTCTATAGCTTATTTCCTTTGTGTTGACACATGGCATAGAGGAAACAATCTGCATAAATTTGGTAACAACATCATCTGAGAGGCATCTACTAAAGTAATATTTTTTTCCTTAGGAGCCAAATAATCAGAAATAGTAAAATCAAAGGTTAACAGACAATGGTCTGACAGTACAGGGTTATAAGGAGACACTACCAGATTTTCTATTTCTATGCCATATGTCAGAACAAGGTCCAACATATGGTGGAGATAATGGGTAGAATTTCCTACTTTCTGAGAAAACCCCATTGAGTCTAATATTGAATTAAATGCCAAATTAAGGCAATCACTATCTACACCTACATGTATATTAAAGTCCCCTGGTGTAGGGAACCCACGCTGGGATAATCATCTCAGACTGGAAGCAGAGGGAAGGGGAATATTCCCTCTGCCGGCAGAGCGTGGGGGATTAAATGGAGGACAGTACGTATTGTAATGTGTGAAGGTATTGTGATGCAAGATTTCAGGCAACAGGGGAAAGGAATGGAGTGATATAAAAGGAGAGACCCTGGTGTATTGAAGGAAGTCTTTTTCTGTGTATGAATGCAGTGAGATAGAGAAATAAAGTTGTCTGTTGTGCAGATCTGGTTCCTTTATTTGCACTCTCCACACTGGTGACCCTTGATGAATTATGGAACATGAGGCAAGAACCCCGGAGTCGGCCTGGACGGGAAACTCCAGCAACGCAGCAATCATCCCAGAGACGGCCCGGACGGGAAGCCCCAGCAATGCGTGCGCTGTTTCAGTCAAATTACTGGACTTTTGGCTGCACGACCCGCGGTCTTGGTTCCACTACACCGAGGCTCAGTTCACAGATGACACCAGATATTACTATGTGGTCGCAGCGCTGGACGCTCGCACGTCTCAGCAAGTAGCAAGCCTGCTCCAACAGCTTCCAGCCCACGATAAATACGGGGCTCTCAATGCCGCGCTGACCTGGCGCTACACACTCTCGGACTGTGAGAGAGCGGAGAGGCTCCTGAGGCACTCCGAGTTAGGAGATGGGTCGGCGGTTGAACTGATGGAGAAGAAGTTGGCGTTGATGGGCACGGACGACGGGCATTTTCTGTTTGCACACCTTTTCCTCCAGAACCTCCCAACAGAGGCAAGAGAGGTTCTGGCCAACTCACCATTGCTGGCCGCACACGACTACCGTGCGCTAGCCCAGGAGGCAGATCGGATCATCCTCACCACCAGAGCCCTCACAGTGAATGCAGCGGTGTCAAAACCCAGCAAGACGGCCAGCGGAGGCGAGGAGCCGGCGACGGTAGCGGCAGCAGGGGCCAGAAGGCGCCAGAGAGACACGCTCTGCTTCTACCACCGCCACTTTTGAGAGAAGGCATGCAGATGTGTGCCACCGTGCCAATTCAAGCATTTGGGAAATGCCAAGGCCGGCAGTCAGTAGCAGCTGCAACCACCGGTGAAGACAACAAGCTACTTTACGTGACGGACTCGCGCTCGGGGAGATGGTTCCTCGTGGACTCCGGCTCCCAAAAGAGCCTCATCCTGCCGTCCTACGCCGACCGACTAGTGGGAGCTAGCGGCCCCGAGCTGATAGCCGCAAACGGCTCGGACATTAGGACATTTGGTGAGAGGACACTGACTGTAGCCCTACACGGCCGTGTGTATGAGTGGACATTCGTCATAGCGGCATGCAGTTTCCCAATCTTGGGAGCTGATTTTCTGTGTGCACACGGGTTGCTAGTCGATGTTGCTAACAGACGCCTGATTAATGCAATGTCTTTTGATTCTCTCCCCTGTACAGCTCGAGGTGCCGAGCCAACAACACTAGCCAACGTCACAGCTCCAGGCGGTAAGTTCCACACACTGCTCACTCAGTTCCCAGCACTCACGGTCCCATTGTTTTCGGCGACCATCACTAAACACGGGGTGGAACACTTTATCACCACCACTGGGCCGCCCATTTTCGCACGACCTCGGCACCTGGACGCAGCTAAACTGGCTATAGCGCGCGAGGAGTTTGCCAACTTGGAAAGGTTGGGCATCATCAGGCGCTCAAACAGCCCATAGGCATCCCCACTACACATGGTCCCTAAGGCCAAGGGATTGTGGCGACCATGTGGAGATTTCCGCAGATTGAATAAGCATTGAATAAGCAATAAGCATGACCGCTACTCGATTCCCCATATTAAGGATTTTTCTGTTCACCTCGCTGGGGCACGCATTTTTTCTAAAATAGACCTGTTCCGCGGTTACCACCAGGTCCCGGTACATGCGGAGGCCATACCCAAAACAGCGGAAATAACTCCGTTTGACTTGTCTGAGTTTTTATGCATGCCCTTCGGATTAAAAGGTGCGGCACAGACATTCCAATGCATGATGGATGCGGTGTTGTGTGATCTACCGTTTGTGTTTGTCTACCTGGATGATATCCTGGTGGCCAGCGCGTCCGAGGACGAACACATAACCCACCTCAGGACGGATTTTCGTAGGTTGGAAGAGCACGGGTTAATAATCAACCCAGTGAAATTCCAGTTCGGCGTGACGGGGATTGATTCTTTGAGGCACCGCATCTCACCAGAGGGAGCAATATCCTTGCTGGACAAGGTGCGCACCGTGGTGAATTTTCCCCGGCCTCAGACGGTCAGGGCACTGCAAGAGTTTTTTGAGATGGTTAACTTTTTTAACCGGTTTCTCCCCCGCGCAGCTCAGCTCATGCAGTCATTGTACACCACGTTCAAGAAACAGAAGCCGGCGGACAGAGTCAAATGGACTCCGGAGCGGAAGCAGGCATTCTGTGAGGTTAAAACAGCCCTGGCTAACGCTGCACTGTTGGCGTACCCGGACCCGGCGGCCCGGATAGTGCTCACTACCGACGCCTCGGATGTGGCCATAGGGGCCGTCGTGGAGCAACGCGTCGCCGGTTCTTGGCAGCTGCTCGCTCTTTTCAGCAGGGCTTTGCTCAACAGTGAGCGTAAATACAGCGCGTTCAACAGAGAGTTGCTGGCTCTCCACCTGGCCATACGCCACTTCCAGTTATGGCTGGAAGGGCGCAGCTTCACTGCGTTCGTGGACCACAAGCTGCTAACGTACGCGATGGCCAAGGTTTTGGAACCATGGTCGGGCCAGCAGCAGAGACAGTTGGCCGTGATCTCAGAGTTTACGACCAATATTCAGCATGTGGCCGGTAAACTGAATGTGGTGGTGGACTGCCTCTCGTGCGCAGTAGTGGCCCCAGTCTACGTCGGGATAGATTATACAGCCACGGCCGCAGAGCAGACTGGCAATGCGGAAGTGTGCGCACTCCAGTCTGGACCAACAGGGTTAAGGCTGGAGGGCAGAGAACTGCAAGACGGAAGCTCCCTCCATCTGTGATGTCTCCACAGGACGCCCGCGCCCGGTGGTCCCAGCTGCTTTGCGCCGCCGAGTGCTTGAGTTAGTTCACACTCTGGCGCACCCAGGAGTGCGCGCGTCAGTCAAAATGGTGGGAGCGAAGTTCGTAGGGCCAGGCCTGCGCAAACAAGTGAAAGAGTGGGCTGCAGCCTGCATACCATGCCAACGAGCCAAAGTACACAGGCACACGAAGACTCCTTTGGAGCCGTTTTGTATACCGGCTAAGAGGTTCGACCATGTTCACGTGGACCTCGTGGGCCCCCTCCTGCCATCGTAGGGGTTCATGCACCTTCTGATAGTGGTGGACCGCACCACATGATGGCCAGAAGCAGTCCCGCTAGCGGCAACCACGTCCGTGGACGTGGCGCACGCCTTTTTGACAACATGGGTGGCACGTTTTGGCATCCCGTCGGACATCACGTCCGATAGGGGCCCTCAATTTGTTTCCGACCTCTGGTCCGCAATGGCCCATAGCCTGGGTGTAGCAATTCATCGCACAACCGCGTACAACCCACAGGCCAATGGGTTATGCGAGCGTTTCCATAGGTCACTGAAAGCAGCGCTCAGGGCTTCACTTACGGATGCAAATAGGGTAGACCGGTTGCCGTGGGTTCTGTTAGGGTTGCGTTCCGCACCAAAAGAGGATTTGGAGGCTTCCCTGGCAGAGCTTGTTTTTTCTCAGCCACTGCGGCTCCCCGGGGAATTTTTACCAGATAATCCTGCGCCGGACAACTATCTGTCTCAGTGTTCGCAGCATAGTGCAGATACAGGCACGCTACCGGGCCTGGCCCACCACTGTTTTCCACGTGCTTTTGTGCCAAAAACTTTGAAGAACGCGGTGTTCGTGTTTGTCAGGCATGATGCCCACCGCCCCCCATTGCGTCCACCCTACGATGTCCCGTACAGAGTGCTGGAACCAGGGGACAAATATTTTTAGTTAGATGATGAGATGAGATGAGATGAGATTCAACTTTATTGTCATTACACATGTATGAATACAAGGTAACGAAACGTGACTTGGCATTTGGGCACGCTCTGCAGAGCGCATCCAAGGCCGGGGCAGCCGCTAGGCGCCAGTCATAAAGAAGAAAAGAAAAAAAGAAAAGAAATGATATGACACAATAGGCGAGAGAAAAAAACATGTTTTATCATATTGACGCTTAATGGGTAAGCGAAATTTTGATTGCAGGCAAAAAAAAACCTCAATGCATATTTAGCAGTAGTGGACAATCACACAGCAGAGGGAGGGAGAGCAGTGTGTGTATATTTGCATGTCATTGTGTAGTGTAAATGTAACAGTTGTTAGTGAGCAGCAGAGGGCGCCTCCTGGCAGTGGATAGATGTTATAATCATGTGACTTATAAACAAGTCCAGAGTTCAGAGTCTATCTCTCTTTCTCTCTTGCTTGCAGAAGGCACATGGGCATTGTCCTTGAGAGTCCAATCCGCTG
This sequence comes from Pholidichthys leucotaenia, assembly GCA_020510985.1. Taxonomy (NCBI): domain Eukaryota; kingdom Metazoa; phylum Chordata; class Actinopteri; order Cichliformes; family Pholidichthyidae; genus Pholidichthys; species Pholidichthys leucotaenia. Next base: position 43,532,640 of record CM035849.1, read on the forward strand.
ACGACAACAACTGATTGTTGATTGTATGGGTAGACATAAGAGCCGGTTCTTCCGCTAATCTCAGTCAGGAGGAATGTAAACACGGGGCAAACAAGGTCAAATCAAATCAAATCAGCACAGTGCACTCAGAGAGTAGAATTTTGTCCTCACCCGTGTAATTCTGTGCTTCCATTATATATGCAGGCTTAAACTGTTTTTCCATAGAGAGCACAGGGCTTTCAGATGTATTCCTTCACTGAATCACTGTCATTCAGTTCACCGTTTGCCGCTACTCGTGCCCTCCCCAACTGGTCGAATTTGATGAAGGAGCTGGCTGGGTCCGCTTGATCCGCTCTCTCACCTTCCTTCAATTTCTGATGCATCAGGGAACTCCACAGCCAAAAATAGAAGTCCTGAGATCATAGCCAATAATATTGCCATAGACGCATGGATTCCAATGTCCATGAGTCTCTCGTAGGTTCCAATTCTTGGGCTCCCCCTTGGCCCAATTCTTGTTGAAAATAGTGACAATAGCACATTTAAGCCGCTTCCAAATCCATAATTTCCGTTTAGATTAAGATTCAGCAGAAGAAGAGCGACTAAACACAGACAAAAACGCAACATTGCAAAAGCTGGGAATAGATCAGGAAGGCAGGGGAGGAGGGAAGAAAAATGCGACTGCTCTCTCTCAAGGCAAGAAGGAAACGAAGATTTGGGGGGTCGTCAGGGGTCGTCAGGAGAAAATATGTATAGACAGACTTAAGCCCGCCTTTGTGGTGGCGGACGAGCAAGTGATGTTGGCTCGGGCCCCTCGGCGTGGAAGACCCCCAGTGAGAACTCCCCAGGTAGAAGATTCAGCAGAGCAGCCACACAGGCAAGTAGAATGCCCCCCCCCCCCTTGCCATTGCCCACCCACAGACAGACACACCCCCAAGAGCCCCCAACCGGCACAGCAGCACCGCGGAGTTGAAGGGCCCTCGTTACAGCAGATATGGGAGGAGACTGAAGCCAAAAGGACATGAGGGTTTAAACTCAGTCTGAGACTCGGGGGGGGGGGGGGGTGTAGGGAACCCATGCTGGGATTATCATCTCAGACTGGAAGCAGAGGGGAGGGGAATATTCCCTCTGCCGGCAGAGCGTGGGGGATTAAATGGAGGACAGCACGTATTGTAATGTGTGAAGGTATTGTGATGCAAGATTTCAGGCAACAGGGGGAAGGAATGGAGTGATATAAAAGGAGAGACCCTGGTGTATTGAAGGAAGTCTTTTTCTGTGTATGAATGCAGTGAGAGAGAGAGAAATAAAGTCGTCTGTTGTGCAGGTCTGGTTCCTTTATTTGCACTCTCCACACTACTATAATTATTCTATCTCATTTCAGCACTAAATCAGCTAAGAATTTGGCAAATTCGGATAAAAACTCTGAGTAGGTTGATGGAGGATGATAAACTATGGCAAATAAAATTGGGTTTAGCCTAAAATTGCTGAAATGCCCAATACTGAGGACCAGGCCCTCAAAGAAATTATAACGTGCTTTTTGCTTTACATTAACTAGTAATTTGGAATGGTAAATTGTTGCTACTCCTCCTCCACGACCAGAACTTCTGCGATTTGGACAGTTTAAATAACCAGAGAGAGTTGATTCATTCAAACCAACATAATACTCTTGCCCTAGCCAAGTCTCTGTAAGGGATATTAAATCAATCTGATGATCAATTAACAGATCATGGACTAGCAGAGGCTTGGGAGTTAGAGACCTAATATTTAACAAACTGCATTTAATTTTTAAATTATGAGAAGGAACAGAGGCCAACTCATTCAATTTAGAGGCTTCATGTTTAATTTGAGTTTTACCAACTTTTTGTTTCATCACCTTGGGATGCTTATAGTACATTATATTTTTATTTACTTTGGAGGGAGCAGACAGTGATTCTCTGATGGGGAAGACAGGGACTAAGTTGAGGGGCGGCAGATGAAGAGGAACTGCAGAGAGGCGTGTAAGACTGCGGCTCTGCTTCCTGGTCCCAACTCTGAGTTGTCAAGGTTTTGGAAAAACCTGTGGTGTTAAAATTCCTCTTTCTCTTCTGCCTGACATCCAACTTGTGGGGCATACTGTACGCCCAAACAACATTCAACATCACACCATGGATTTCTAGCATGAAACTCATGATCCTGTTTGACTCCATCTTTACCTCCTGGACACTCCTCACATACTCTTCCTTCCAGGTTGCCCCTACTCCATTTATTTTCTTATCTTGCTTTACTTACATCTGATCTCTTGGACACACAGTATATCTGCCTTCTTTCTGTTTTCTTCATATCAGCACCTAAATTGTCATTTGATGGTTTGTCTGTTATCTGTGGACAAGCACTTAGAAATTGTGCCACCGGTCCACCAAGTCATTCCTAATTATAGGGCTGGGAATCATCACTAATTTCCAGAATTGATTCGATTTCGATCTGATAAGATAAGATAAGATAAGATAAGATAAGATAAGATAAGCCTTTATTAGTCCCACAATGGGGAAATTCCAGGATTGCAACAGCACAGGGATAGCAACACTCAGAGCAACAATCAGAAGACAAGAAAAAACAAGAGCAGCGATTATACATACACTGTGGTATATATTACTCATATATTCCATACCTACATATGTTAGAGCATGTGGAAATGTTTTGGACAGCATATGTAAGGAACTTCACACCTCGGAAAGGACAAAGGAATCTCACCCGCCGTGTGAAGAACAAAGACGTCCCAGGACGCGACGGCTGAGACGGACTAGACACCTTCGCCCCCCAAGGCGAGGAGAGGAATTCCCAGCACCTCCCAAGACGAAGGGAGGAGATAACAGAACAATGGGGGATTAAGAGATCGGGGGATGTCGGCTTGTTAATGCATGTCTTTGATGTGTGCCTGTATTTAACCAGCGAGCTGGGCAGAAATCTTCCTCTTTGCCTTCTGCCAAGCTCTGCACCAGATGAGACAAGATAGAAGAGCTGTACATTAAAGACTCTGTTTTTAATACAAAATCGCCTCATCATTTCCAGCTCCTCTACACTGGTGACCTTGACGCGAGTATGGACCGGAGGCGTTCTTCAAGCGACTCATCCGTGGCAGCTCTGGCATACGCCAGCGACGACGCAGACGAGGGAACAAGCGGACAGCTGTTTCCCCCGGCAGAGGGTACCGAGAGAGCTCAACCGAGCTCCAGCACCGCCGTGAGAGCCGAGGCAAGGCACTCTCACCCAGCGGGCACAACAGTGACGATGTGCACGAACGCCGTCACTGTCAAACTGCCAGATTTCTGGCGAGAAGACCCGGCCTCTTGGTTTCATCAAGCTGAAGCCCAGTTCATACTGGCGGGCATCACGGCAGACGATACTAAATTCTACCATATCGTCTCCAAACTCGACTCTGCCACTTCGAGGTGTGTGCGGAGCTTGATCCAGCGACCACCGGCCCGGGACAAGTATGAGACACTCAAGGCGACCATCGTGGCGAATTACGTCCCGTCAGCGGAGGAAAGAGCCGAGAAGATCCTGGCGGTCTACGGCCACAGAGGGGGCAATCCAAAGACCCTCATGGAGGATTTGCTGCAGCTCAAGGAGGAGGATAATGATAATTTCCTCTTCCAATTTATTTTCCTCAGCACGCTTCCACCACACATGAGAGGGACACTCGCCAGTATGAAGTGCAACAATCATCAGGACTTCCGCACACTGGCCAACGAGGCTTATCGGCTCGTCAACGCCTGCAGGGAACTGACACCCACAGCGGCATCCGCAGACCTCAAGACTGACGCCCCGAGCCTTGGAGAGCCACAACCCACGGAGCAGACTCAACCCACGGTGACAGCGGCGCGGCCCAAGTGCAACAAACAGAATGACGTCTGTTATTATCACCACTGCTTCGCCAAGAAAGCCCGAAAATGTGTTCCCCCCTGCAAGTTTACGATGTCGGGAAAACGCCAAAGCCGAGGGCCGTTAACAGCAGCGGTTCTCGGCGAGAAAAACAAGCTGTTATACGTGACGGATGGACACACAGGCAAGCAGTTCCTCATCGACACGGGAGCTCAGCTGAGTTTCATCATGCCCTCCCACGCAGATCGAGCCATGGGCACCCGGGGCAACGGAGCAGTGGCAGCCAACAGCTCTGACATCGACACGTTCGGGGAAAAGAGCCTGCACCTCCTCATTCACGGCCGCAGCTACAGATGGACATTTGTTGTAGCGGTGGTGAGTTTTAACTTGTTAGGCGCAGATTTTCTGTGTGCACACGGGTTATTAGTGGATCTAGCAAATAGGCGCCTGGTTAATGCACTATCTTTTGCTTCTATTCCATGCTCAGCTCGAGTCTCTCCACCACCTGTGCAGGCCAACGTCACCACGGCAGGAGGTAAGTTTGAGCAACTCCTCACCCAATTTCCAGCACTCACAAACCCCAAATTTTCAGCCACTGTAGCCAAACACGGGGTTAAACACTTCATTCCAACAACGGGACCTCCCGTTTTTGCCAAAGCTCGCCGCTTAGACGCGGCCAAGCTCAACATAGCAAGGGACGAGTTTGCAGCTCTCGAAAAATTGGGCATTGTTAGACGCTCGAAGAGCCCCTGGGCTTCACCACTTCACATGGTTCCGAAATCCGATGGTTCTTGGAGACCGTGCGGAGATTACCGCAGATTAAACAACGCTACAGCGCATGACCGCTACCCCATCCCTCACATACAGGACTTTTCACTACATTTAGCGGGTGCGCGCATTTTTTCAAAGATAGACTTAGTCCGAGGTTATCACCAAGTCCCAGTCCGAGCTGAAGACATTCCTAAAACAGCGGTTATAACCCCTTTCGGCCTTTTTGAATTCCTGCGAATGCCGTTCGGCCTCAAAGGCGCTGCTCAAACTTTTCAACGTATGATGGACGCAGTCCTACGCGACCTCCCCTTTGTTTTCGTCTACCTCGACGACATGCTGGTAGCCAGCACATCTGAGGAAGAGCACAAGCAGCACCTCACTACCGTTTTTCAGAGGCTAGAAGAGCACGGACTAATAATTAATCCAGCCAAATGCAAATTCGGCGTATCGCAAATTGATTTTTTGGGACATAGAGTCTCCCCGAAAGGGGCAGTTCCGCTTCCAGACAAAGTTCATGCGATAGAAGGTTTTCCACGGCCCCAAACGGTCAAATCGCTACAGGAATTTTTGGGGATGGTTAATTTTTACAACCGTTTCCTCCCCCATGCAGCTGAGCTCATGCAGCCCCTGTATGACGTACTCAGAAAAAAGAAAGCTTCCAACGCGGTCGAATGGACCCCGGAACGCGAACGCGCTTTCGCGGAAGTAAAAAACGCCCTAGCTAACGCCATAATGTTAGTCCACCTAGATCCCTCGGCCCGCATTGCTCTAACCACAGATGCTTCAGACCTGGCCATAGGGGCAGTTGTAGAACAACTTGTCAGCGGGGTCTGGCAACCTTTAGCATTCTTTAGCAAATCGCTAAACCCGACGGAACGCAAATACAGCACTTTTGACAGGGAGCTGCTGGCGCTCCATTTGTCCATCGGCCACTTCCAGTTTTGGTTAGAAGGGCGGAGTTTCACGGCTTTTGTGGACCATAAACCGCTCACTTTTGCTATGGCTAAAATTTCAGAACCATGGTCTGGCAGACAACAGAGACAGCTAGCTGCGATTTCAGAGTTCACCACGGACATTCGACATGTAGCAGGCAAACTTAACGTAGTAGCGGACTGTCTCTCTCGCGCTGTGGCACCACCAGAGCACGAGGAGACAGATTACACTGCCTCAGCAGCGGAACTCTTCACTAACGCAGACACATACGCAGCACCTATCCATGAAGGGATAGATTATGCAGCCATGGCGGAAGAACAAGGCAGTGATGCGGATGTGCGCGCGCTCCTGTCTGGACCAACAGGGTTAAGGCTGGAGAAAAAAGGGTTGCGCGACGGCGTGCCCCCCCCTAATATGCGATGTTTCAACCGGCCGACCTCGCCTGTTAGTACCAGCTGCTTGGCGCCGCCGCATTTTCGATGCAATTCACTCCCTCACGCACCCAGGTGTGCGCGCCTCGGTCAAAATGGTTGCCGAAAAGTTTGTGTGGCCAGGCTTGCGCAAAAACGTAAAAGAATGGGCAAAAACTTGCATTCCTTGTCAACGCGCCAAAATACACAGACACACAAAAGCCCCTCTGGAGCCTTTTCCAATTCCTGCTAGAAGGTTCGACCACATTCATGCCGACCTCATGGGGCCACTACCTTCCTCCCAAGGTTTCACACACCTGCTAACAATGATAGACCGCACCACGCGCTGGCCAGAGGCAGTCCCTCTAGCGGCAACTACAGCGGAGGAAGTCGCTCGCGTTTTTCTAACAAATTGGGTGGCACGTTTCGGCGTCCCATCAGACATCACGTCAGATAGGGGGCCTCAATTTGTCTCAGAGCTCTGGTCAGCCATGTCCAACAGTTTAGGGGCAACAATTCATCGCACCACCGCTTATCACCCTCAGGCTAATGGGTTATGCGAGCGTTTTCACAGGTCCTTAAAGGCCGCCCTGAGAGCCTCATTAACGGACACAAATTGGGTAAATAAACTTCCCTGGGTTTTATTGGGGTTGCGTGCGGCACCTAAAGAGGATTTAGACGCTTCCCCTGCAGAATTAGTCTTTGCTCAGCCTATCAGACTCCCAGGCGAATTTTTACCGGAGAACCCGGAACCAGGGCACCTCCCAGTCCCAAGGTTTTTAGGCAGTAACGGACCGGACTCTCTCCACGGTCCAGCTCATCACTCCTTTCCACGAGTTTTTGTTCCTCAGACTTTAAAAAACGCTGAGTTTGTTTTTGTTAAGCATGAAGCTCTAAAACCAACGTTACGCCCAGTATACGATGGCCCGTACAGAGTGCTGGAAAATGGTGACAAACACTTTGTGCTTGATTATGGGGATAGAAATGAAACGGTCAGCATTGACAGACTCAAACCTGCCTTCTTGTTGAGAGACGAACCTGCACAGTTGGCTCGAGCACCTTGGCGAGGTAGACCCCCCCAAGGGAAAAGTCTCAGCCCCCAGGCAGGGAACAAATAATCTCTCTCCTTCCCACACTACAGATTCCTCACAAGAAGGTCCCAGCAGGACGCTTAAACCAACCTACAGCAGTTTTGGGAGAAGATTAAAACCCAGACAGCACAGGGACTGATACCAACCACTCCGCAATTATTCATTAATTGTGCGCAACAGTTTAGGACTGACTTATGATTGTACTATGCTGTTATGTTTACCACTGAACTCTCTTAGGAGCATGGCTACTTGAAAGTTTCTTCTGTGGCAACAGCTGTAACACGTAGTATGTCGTAGTAATTACCCTAGGCTGTGAACCTTTCTATGTCCTTTCCTAGTTGTTTGGGGGGCCTGTGGTATATATTACTCATATATTCCATACCTACATATGTTAGAGCATGTGGAAATGTTTTGGACAGCATATGTAAGGAACTTCACACCTCGGAAAGGACAAAGGAATCTCACCCGCCGTGTGAAGAACAAAGACGTCCCAGGATGCGGCGGCTGAGACGGACTAGACACCTTCGCCCCCCAAGGCGAGGAGAGGAATTCCCAGCACCTCCCAAGACGAAGGGAGGAGATAACAGAACAATGGGGGATTAAGAGATCGGGGGATGTCGGCTTGTTAATGCATGTCTTTGATGTGTGCCTGTATTTAACCAGCGAGCTGGGCAGAAATCTTCCTCTTTGCCTTCTGCCAAGCTCTGCACCAGATGAGACAAGATAGAAGAGCTGTACATTAAAGACTCTGTTTTTAATACAAAATCGCCTCATCATTTCCAGCTCCTCTACAACACTACCGTTCAAAAGTTTGGGGTCACTTAGAAATTTCCTTATTTTTGAAAGAAAAGCACTTTTTTTCAATGAAGATAACTTTAAACTAATCAGAAATACACTCTATACATTGCTAATGTGGTAAATGACTATTCTAGCTGCAAATGTCTGGTTTTTGGTGCAATATCTTCATAGGTGTATAGAGGCCCATTTCCAGCAACTATCACTCCAGTGTTCTAATGGTACATTGTGTTTGCTCATTGCGTCAGAAGGCTAATGGATGATTAGAAAACCCTTGTGCAATCATGTTAGGGCTGCAATGCTGTAATTGCTGCAAATGGAGGATTCTTTGACGAAAGCAAAGTTTGAAGGAAAAAATTATTATTTCAAATACAAATCATTATTTCTAACCTTGTCAATGTCGTGACTATATTTTCTATTCATTTTACAGCTCATGGTGGTAAATAAGTGTGACTTTTCATGGAAAACACAAAATAACTGTCTGGGTGACCCCAAACTTTTGAACGGTAGTGTATGTACATATAAATATATAAATATATAATCACAGTGCAGAGCACTGTAGCTAGATGGAATAAATACATAAATATACGTATAAACACACACAGTGCAGAGCATTGTAGCTAGATGGAATAAATATATAAATATATAAACACACGGTGCGGAGCATTGTAGCTAGATGGAATAAATATATAAACACACACAGTGCGGAGCATTGTAGCTAGATGGAATTAACAGCATAACCGTCTACTTAGTTATCCTACATTGTTATGATTATGTACCCATACATATTGTCACCCTCCATAGCGACCGGTATTTTCCTAGTTGTATACCGGAGGGAACCATTGTGTAAGTCTATTGCGTCTTTTGCATTCACTACTATTAGGTTGTCACGTTTTTTTGCTATCTCTGCGAGCAGCCCTGTTTAGGTTATACAGTCTGACAGCCGTAGGTAGGAAGGACCTGCGAAACCTCTCGGTTGTGCACCTAGGATGATGCAGTCTGCTGCTAAATGAGCTCCTCAGTGCCAGTGCATTCAGTATGTCCTGCATAGCGTGGGACTCGGACTCCAACAGAGATGACAGTTTAGCCACCATCCTTCTCTCTCCTTTCTCCTCCACTGGATCAAGGCATTACCCCAGGACAGAGCTAGCTTTCTTGATCAGTTTGTTCAGTCTCTTCCTATCGGCTGCTGCAACGCCACTGCCCCAGCAGACCACTCCAAAAGTGATGGCTGATACCACCACCGTGTCGTAGAATGTCTTCAGCAGCACCCCTTGTACACCAAAAGACCTGAGTCTCCTCAGTAGGAACAGCCTGCGCTGTCCCTTCTTGTAGAGTGCGTCAGTATTGTGTGACCAGTCTAGTTTATTGTTCAGATGAACACCCAGGTACTTGTAGGATTTCACCATCTCGATGTCTGTTCCCTGTATATTTATTGGTGCTGTGAGGGGTTGTCCTTGCCTGCGGCAGTCCACCACCAGCTCCTTTGTTTTCCTCGCGTTGATCTGGAGGCAGTTCCGATGGCACCAGTCCACGAAGTCCTGGATAAGTCCTCTGTACTCAGCTTCATCTCCGTTGGAGATGAGGCCAACGATCGCAGAGTCGTCAGAGAACTTCTGTAGATGGCAGTGTGCTGTGTTGTGTGAGAAGTCCGTAGTATAAAGAGTGAACAGGAAGAGAGCCAAAACCGTTCCCTGGGGGGCCCCCGTGCTACCGATGATCGTGTCGGACACACAGTCCCGGGTTCTCACAAACTGTGGCCGGTTAGTGAGGTAGTCCAGGATCCATGATGACAGGTGCTGGTCCACCCCTGCGCACAGCAGCTTGTCCTTCACTATCATCGGTTGGATGGTGTTGAAAGCACTGGAGAAGTCAAAGAACATGATCCTCACCGCATTCCCGGGCTTCTCCAGGTGGGACAGAGAACGGTGAAGGAGGAAGATCACCGCATCCTCCACCCCAATGTCATGCTGGTAGGCGAACTGGAGTGGATCCATCGCTGGTCCCACCAGGGGGCGGAGGTGAGCAAGGAGCAGTCTCTCCAGGGTCTTCATCATGTGGGACATTAAGGCCACAGGTCTGTAGCTGTTCAGATCTTTGGGGTGGGAAGTCTTTGGTACAGGTACCACACAAGATGTTTTCCACAACTGTGGTACCCTCCCCAGCTTCAGGCTCAGGTTGAAGATGTGCTCCACAATCCCACACAGCTGGTCTGCACAGGACTTGAGGAGCTTTGCGCTGATGCCATCCGGTCCTGACACCTTCCTCGCCTTGATCTTCCTCAGCTCCGTCCTCACCTGGGTCTTAGGGAGGGTCATGTTGGGGGGCTGTGTGTTGGGAGTGTGGGTGTGTGATGGTGGAGTGGGGTGTGGGCAGCAGGACTCGATGTCTTCTGAGGCAGCAGTGGTTGTTGTGCAGTTGGGGGGGAGGGCGGTTGGTCAAACCTATTAAAAAACATGTTCAGATTGTTCACCCACTCCCTGCCCCCTGTGGCCTGGGGGGAGGTATTCTGGAGCCCAGAGATGGTTTTAAGGTTTCTCCAGACCCCACCGATGTCGCTCTGTTGCAGTTAGTCCTCCATCTTCTTCCTGAAGTTGTCCTTGCTTTCTCTGATCTTTCTCCTCAGCTCCCTCTGTACGGACTTCAGCATCTCCCTGTTCCCCGACCTGAAGATCCTCTTCTTCTCTCTGAGAAGTGTTTTTATCTCAGGGTTGATCCAGGGTTTGTTGTTCGAGCAACACCGTATGGTCTTGGTGGGTACGGTGTTGTCCACACAGAAGCTGATGTAGTCCGTGATGGTGTGAGTGAAGCCATCAATGTCCTCACCATGTGGCTTGCAGAGCTGCTCCCAGGCAGTGGTTTCAAAACAGTCCTTTAGAGCGTCCGTTGCCTCCTCAGACCATAACTTCACTGTGCCAATGGCCGGAGGTTGTCTGTGCACTAGGGGTTTGTACACCGGCCGGAGATGAACCAAGTTGTGATCTGATCTCCCTAGTGGGGGGAGTGGTGATGAGGTGTACACCTCCTTAGTGTTTGCGTAGAATAAGTCCAGTGTTTTATTGTCTCTCGTGTGGCATGTGACATACTGGGTGAACGTGGGTAGAATGGGAGACAGTGAAACATGGTTGAAGTCACCTGAGATGAGGAGAAGAGCATCTGGGTGTTTTGTCTGCAGCCTGCCAGCTACTGAGTGGATGACGTCACGCGCTGTCCCAGCGTTCGCCGTCGGATTTGCATAAATAACAATGCAGATCACTTGTGAGTATTCCCTCGGGAGATAGGTAGGCCGCATGCTAACAGCTAGCAACTCCATGTCCTTGTTTCAGTGTTGTTGTTTAACCGTGATATGTCCCGGTCTGCACCAGTTGTTATTAACATACATCATAACTCCACCGCCCCTTGCTTTCCCACTGTCTGGTGTTCTGGTCACTGTCTGGTGATCCCGATTCAGTCAGAGAAATTACCATTTTAAAAGGTATTTTCTGTTTCAGGAAAAAAAAAAATCAGAGATAGTTGTGGGTTCAAAAGAACCGCACAACGATCTGGATCGATCCATGTTTGACTGAGCCGATATCAATCCACAAATTCTGCGGATCAATCTTTTAATATAATGCTTTTATGTCTGTGAACGTCTCCTGAGTCTGACTGGGTCGAAACCGGGTCAGTGAGCCAGGAACAGTGGCAAAGAACCAGAAACACCCGGAGCGCTAACACCTAACAAGCTAACAGAGATGCTCATTCTTCTTCTGTGGTGTTAAAATGGTTCTCATCCGGCAAGGGTTTCCTGCGGCAGCACCTGAAGGTTCACAGCAGACAGACCGATTGGAACGTGGAAGGCGGAGACAGAGTGGAAAAGCGAGTTGACAGAAGGCGGTATTGGCATAATCTAGTTTGTGACTGATTCGGAATGGCAAGTAGTAGTAGTGGGGGTATGACTGACGATGATGATATGGAGACTGGATGGAATTTAGTAGGGAGTAGGAGTAGGAAGAATAAAGTTGTAAAGGGCAAGAGTGAAGGAGACGTGAAGCAGACTGGCAAGCGGCAGCTGTCAGGTGACGAGGAAAGACGCGAGGTGAGGAGGAAAATCGTGGCAGAAGAATTCAAAATTATCTTGAGGTTTAAACCAGGGCAAGAAGTTACAGCTTTGAGCCCACTAGCGCTAATGGATTAAGAAGTGCAACTGGAGACATAGAAATGGCCAAAGTATTAAGAAATGGAAATATCAAATCAAATCAGATTTTATTGTCATATTGCTGTACATACAACTGTAGTGCAGGCAAGATGAAATTGCATTTCTCTCGGCATCCATATAAATAGAAGCAGCATGATTTAAGACACACACATATCTTCACCCCCCACCCCCACCCCCTCATCCATTCACACATCCCTGAGACATACTTGGGAAAAACTAACTAACTATAATATACAAATAATATACGGTGGTGGCGCAGTGGGCCACCGTGGTGGGCGGTGCAGTGGCGCAGTGGCGCAGTGGCGCAGTGGTTAGCACTGTGCCAGCACAGCAACTCACCCTTGGCCATGTGATCCCTGGTTCGATCCCAGCCCCTGACCAACAGTGATCTGTGTGGAGTTTGCATGTTCTCCCCGTATCTGCGTGGGCTTACTCCGGGATTTCTCCGGTTTCCTCCCACAGGCCAAAAAACATGCAGGTTAGGTTAATTGGAGACTCTAAAGTGGCCCTCGGTGTGAATGTGTGTGTGAATGGTTTAGGGATAGTGCCGTACCGTGGCTGCTTCGTCCATCCAGGTGGATGCCCTCAATTTCCCCTCTGGGGATCAATAAAGTACACAAAATCAAAAAAAAAAATATATTTACATAATGTCCGTAGGTGCAGTAGTGTGTATGAGAGATTCCGGGTCAGCTGTTCAGCATCCTGACAGCTTGTGGAAGGAAGCTGTTGATCAGTCTGGTGGTTCTGCCTCTGATGCTCCGGAATCGTTTACCAGATGGAAGAAGTTCAAAGTGTTTATGCAGAGGGTGAGAACGGTCCTTGACAATGTTCAGTGCCCTGCTCCTACAACGGTTCTGAAAAAGTTCTTGGACAGAGGGGAGGGAGACTCCAATTACCCTCTCAGCCCCCTTGACTATCCTCTGCAGGGCTTTTTTGTCTGACATACTGCAGCTGGAGTACCATGTTGCAATGCAGTACATCAGAACACTCTCCACCACACCTCTGTAGAAGGTCCTCAGGATGCAGGTGTGGAGAGAGGCCTGTTTGAGTTTCCTCAAGAAGTGCAGTCTCTGCTGAGCCCGCTTCCTGATCCCCAAGGAATTCTTGCTCCAGGTCAGGTCCTGCGAGATCTGCACTCCGAGGAACTTGATGTTCTCCACTCTCTTCACTAAACGGCCGCCGATGCTGAGGGGGACGTGTTCAGGCTGTGACCGCCGGAAGTCGATAATCATCTCCTTTGTTTTGTCCACGTTGAGCACCAGATTGTTCTCCCTGCACCAGCCCTTCAGGTCTCTCACTTCTTCCCTTTACATTGATTCCTCATCCCTCTGAATAAGTCCCACCACCGTGGTGTCGTCTGCAAACTTAATAATCTGGATCCCCTCGTGTCTGGATACACAGTCGTGTGTTAGAAGTGTAAACAACAGTGGACTGAGTACGCAGCCTTGGGGGGATCCGGTGCTCAGCGTGACAGAGTTGGAGAAGTTGTTTCCAATCTGGACAGACTGAGGTCTCTCAGTCAGGAAATCCAGGATGCAGAGACATGTGGCGGTGTTCAGACCAAAAAGGAGTAGTTTCTCCATCAGTCTCTGGGGAATGAAATGTAAGAATTCTTACATTCTTACATTTACATTCTGTATTCTTACATTTGTTGTGAAATGTAAGAATACAAAGCAGAGGAACAAAGCACTCCAGCTGCAGAGAGTGTGCAAGAAAGAGATTGCAGAGAGGAAAGAAGTCACTGGGTTTGATGGTGTTGGGGGGTGATATCTGGAATTCCACTGGGGGAAAACTTGGAAGAACGGAAAAAAATGGTTAAAGGAGGAACAGTTGTGGGGATTAGACGCCTACAAGCAGTCAGGAATGGGGAAAAGGTGGATAGCCCATCTTTAATGCTGGAATTTAAAGACAAGGCCCTGCCAGAAAAAGTGCTTGTTGGGTATCTAAGTTTTCCTGTTAGGGCTTATATCCCCCCTCCTCTCAGGTGTTTTAAATGCCAGAGATATGGGCATATTGCTAGTGTGTGCAAAGGAAAGCAGAGGTGTGGAAGATGTGGTGGTGAGCATAGCTGTGGAGAATGTGGAAATGACAGCATAATCAAATGCTGTAATTGTGGAGGGAATCACACAGCAGCATATGGAGGCTGTGTAGTGAGAAAACAGGCTGTAGAAATCCAGCAAGCAAGAGTAGAGAGGACGTTGACATATGCAGAAGCAGCAAAGGTCGTGAATCAACAGGAGAAAGAAGAATTCATTGCCAATAACAAGGAAGTAATACCACAAAATTGTCAGACTAATATCACAACAGATAAGCTTGTTCTTTTTCTAGCCTATGTCATAAACTGCTCGGAGCAGGCTAAGACTAGAACTGAGAAGATAAAGATCATTGTGAAAGCGGCAGCAAAATTCTTCAATACCAAGGATCTATCCTGGGAAAAAATTCATACAGAACTGAGTCAAGGAGAGGGAGCTGTAGAGGGGAGCCAACAGGTTAATTCATGACAACCATCCTCCAGTCAAGGAGTCTGATTGCAAATGGGCAGGAGTTTAAAGGATTTATTCAGAGTCTGACAACAAAACCGGATATTATTTGTGTACAGGAGACATGGCTTAAACCATCACTAGATTTCACTATTAAGGGATATTCTGGAATGCGTAAGGATAGGAAGGATGGGGGTGATGGGGGTTGTGCAGTTTTTGTTAGACAAGGGGTGAAGTATAGGCAGCTTGTCACAGTACAAGAGCTGGAAGTAATTGTCATCGAGATATGGACCAAAGAAGGCAGTATGAAAATAACCAGTTTCTACAATCCATGTAAGCAGTTAGTCAAAAGTGAGTTGGAGTCAATTCTCCAAGACTGGAGGGGGAGAGTGGTCTGGTGTGGGGATTTCAGTGGGCATAGTACATTATGGGGGAAGCACGATGACACTAGTGGAGAGGTTATAGAAGAGATAATGGAGGACAAGGAGTTGGTGTGTTTGAATGATGGTTCGGGCACTAGGGTGAATTTGGCGAGGGGACAGAATCAGCTATTGATCTCACTTTGATTTCACAAAGCTTGGCTGGCAGGTGTAGGTGGAGGGTAATAAGGGAAAGCACTATAGGAAGTGATCACTACCCAATAGTGGTTGATATTGGAGTAGGAAGGGATATTGATCAAGTAGGAAGAGATAAGAGGTGGGCATTTGAGAAGGCAGATTGGGGAAAATTTACAATTTTAAGTGAGAGGAAGCTGAAGGAAGTAGATCTAAATCAGACAGTGGAAGAGATGAATGCAGGAATCACAACAGCGATCATTAAAGCAGCAAAGGAAACCATCCCAAGAAGAGGTTGGGGAAAAAGGAAAAAGCTAGTTCCTTGGTGGACTCCAGAGTGTTCTGAAGCAGTTAGAAGTCAGAACAAAGCTTTTAAAGTATTAAAAAATGTATTGAATATGGATAACCTGATGAATTATAAACGGGAGCAGGCTAAAGTGCGGAGAATAATTAAACAGACCAAAAAAGAGTTTTGGAGAAAATACTGTGATTCATTGGGAAGAAGTACACCCTTGGAGAAAGTATGGGGAACAATTAAAAGTATGTCTGAGATAAGGAGGGAGCTAAATTATCCAATTATGGAGAACGGGGACAGTTTGATAGTGGAGTGGTTTCAATAAATTTTTTGTAAACGTTGGTCCTGAATTAGCAAAATCAATAGTGACACCAGAAACAAACAACAGTGGTTCTGTGAATAAAATAGAAGATAGAAATCCAAACACAATCTTTTTGGGTGCAGTTACTGAAAAGGAAATTATCGAGACTGTGAGTAAATTTAAGAACAAAAAATCAACGGACTGGAATGAAATTGACATGACGATAGTGAAAAAAGTAATTGAAGGAATTGTCAAGCCACTCACCCACATCTGTAACCTGTCACTTCAAAATGGTACATTTCCAGACAAAATGAAAATAGCAAAAGTAATACCTCTATACAAAACAGGAGACAGTCATCGCTTCACAAATTACAGGCCAGTTAGTCCATGGGCCCAGACCAGATTTTTGGGTTATTGGTACCACTCAAAGGGACAAATTCGAGTGATGCATTTTGGAATGGCCTATATCTGTGGATGATATTTTGCCATGTAGCAATTCCAAAGTAGTAGCTTAGTCATAGCTATCAGGCATTGAATATGATGCCCCATAAATCACAAAATCTGAGGCTGCGAATTTTTGGAATGATAATACCAACACATATTTACCCTATTAATGAGCAGTTACTTGTTATTACAGCATATCTGAGATACAAATAAAGCACAAAAAACAATTTTGACAGTTGGTATTGTAATACTGTGGCATTGCAAAGCACTTCCAATAGAGTACTATAGCGGCTAGTATTAGTCTGTGTCTGTCATAACTCTGGCTCTCACGAGCCAGGAAAGGAGATACGAGGGCGACCAGTGGGTTAGCGTAGTTTATTAACAAAGCACACACTACACAAAATAACGAACAAAAAAGTAAAGAGCCACGTGGGGCTAAAACACACACAGAACTAAGGGTAACATACCACCCAGGGAGAAAGGCTAGAGAGGCGGCGAGGGAAAAATACACGCCGAGTCGCAACACTTACTTTGGGTGAAGCGCCGAGGTAATGGCGGACTGAAGCTAGTCGTAGGAGCTAACAGTCGTGGGAAACACAAGGAACGTCTTCCCATAGCGAGGTCGCAGCGACGAGTAACTCTCGGCTGCTCGCTTAAATGGGGGAGATGATTGGGAATAGGAGACAGCTGTCCCAGCGCAGCTGAACTAGACAGCTGGCAATCAGCTGGGCGCTGTCAAAGAGCGGGCCATGGAAGACCCGGCACGGACTACCCCGGAGCAGGAGCGAAACTGGACAACCTGAACGCAGAGAAAAGATAGCGTTCAGGTCGTGACAGTACTCCTCCCCCGAGCCGCGCCTCCTGGAGCGGCCTAAACCCCCCCCCCCCCCCCGAGGGAAGACCAGGGAGGGCGGTGGGGGCCAGATCTGGGAGAAAGGGAGGGACCAGAAAAAGGAGGCAGGGAAAAAAAAACAAAAAAAAAAACAACCTAGATACAGTATAGGGTCAGATACCATAATAATCTTAAACCCCCCCCAAAAAAACCATCACCCCCTCCCCTGCAGAGGCCAGATGGTCTGTGCAGGTGACCACAGGAGGTGGGGAGAAACGACAAGAACCAAAATGCAGAAACATAGCGACACAGTCATGGAAAAAGTTCACAATAACTTAGGGTGAGGACAATAAAAAAAAAAAACCTCATGTCCCGAAGGCCAAAAACTACAAAACTCTGAACATATGGTTAAAATAGACTTACACAAGTAAACCCCGACCAAAACAGAATATACAAAGGATGCAAACCGGGCATAAGATCCAAAAATAGAGCCTGGAACTGCAAATTGGCATGAAGATAAAAATACAAAAGGAACAACTCCTCAAACACGTATTAGCACAAAAGTGTCACTAAACAGTCTGGAGGAGGATATAAGTACAGAAAAACAAGACTACTCGGAATGAGGCCAGGCAATGTGAAGCAAATGCTACTTAAGGGAGAAATTAGAATAGGATCATACTGGGATTATAAAACAAAGAAAATAGTCCAAGGAAATTTTAACTGGGATAACCCCACAATAAGGACTCTAGGGCAGAGAGTTCTTTGATGTCCTGAAAAGTATTAAATTAGGGAGGACAATCAAACGCAAGGCAACAAACAGTCAGTCAATTCTTCCAGGACGTCAGCAGGTGGAGCGGGGCAGGCGATGACAGCTTGTCCGGCGGGCGGCCCGAACTCCACCAGGCCAGGAACCACAACACCAGTTCGGGTGGCCTACCCGAGTCCCAGGCTAGGAGACACAGTTTCTCCGGAGGCCGACCCAGATCACCGAACCAGCCAGATGGCTTCCCAGGCGGTCGTCCCGTGACCTCAGACCACGGAGAGCTGAGGGAGAAGTCTTGGTGCAGCTTCCTCCCTGAGGGAAAAGGCAGGAGGAAACTGACCCAGGTGAGAAAAACCCCCACAGTAGTAGGGGGAGAAGAGATGGAGGCCAGGGGCAAAGTTAGCCTGCCATCTAATGGCAACAAGGGTAGGGGGAAACTGGCCCGGGTGAGAGGAACCCCAACAGCGGCAGGAGGAGAAATGATGGAGGCAAGGGACGAAGTCAGCCTGATGTCAGGCGAACACAATCCTCCAGCTCCCACACTAACCGTTACCCGGACCGGCGCAGCACCCCCGGTGGACCCCGATCGGGCCGGCGCAGCACCCCCGGTGGACCCCGATCGGGCCGGCGAAACACTCCCGGTGGATCCCAGCTGGACCGGCGAAACACTCCCGGTGGACCCCAGCTGGACCGGCGAAACACTCCCGGTGGACCCCAGCTGGACTGAGACAGCACTCCTGGTGGACCCCAGCTGGACCGAGACAGCACTCCCGGTGGACTCCAGCTGGACCGGCGAAACACTCCCGGTGGACCCCAGCTGGACCGGCGAAACACTCCCAGTGGACTCCAGCTGGACCGAAACAGCACTCCCGGTGGACTCCAGCTGGACCGAGACAGCACTCCCGGGCGCAGCATCTGAGGCGAACACCTTGCAGGGAACCGGAACCTCCGAGATGGCACCCAGAGCAGGTTCGTCTCCGGTGACCCTGGGGAGAGGCTCAGAGGGACAAAAGGAGCCGGGATCAGGATCACCGGCAGCGGCAGAGCCCGGCGGAACAGGCTCGAGCGCAGCAGACGGCTGCACCCGGCCCGCCCCCCCGAGAGACAGGCAATAATGCTCCAGAATAGAGAAGAGAAAAACAAAATAGAGCACTTGCCTGATCTCGGGTTCTACCGCCATCCAGGACTTCGATGCTCCGGGCTCAGCGTGCAGGACTCCGTCCTCCGGCTCCAACTCGACTGCGAATGGCTCCGCAGCCGGCATGATGGTTTCCACAGTCAAACGACCTCCAAACGCCGAAGACCGCGTCGACAGCCCACCTGGCGTGGGGGCAGGAGATCTGGACTCTGCTGGGCCGAACCATTCCTCCGTGGAGACCCGGGGACGCTTAATCGTCGGCACTGGCTCCAACAGGCAGTTCGACCTTCTCCTCTGCCCATAACGTGGCTGCGGGGCTGGGGCAAAACCCTCCAGGGCCGCAGGCCGCCTCCTCCTTGCGCAGCGGTGTACACCTGCCACCGGGGCACACTCAAGGGGAAGAGACACAGAGGACGCAGGTTCATATTCAGTTTTTGCAGCGGGAGGAGAGAGCTCAGGGGACTGTGAACCCTGAACTCCTCCCCCAGGAATCAAACAAGGCAATTCACTCAAAATGGGAGGAGAATGAAAGGACACTTGCCTGATTCCCGGAGGGCCGGTGGAACCCGCTACAAGGGACTCGAGTCTCTCTTCTCCCAACCGGATAGAAGTGGGGAACCCCCCGGACAGATGAGGCGGTGCTACCCGCACCGGATCGGGACCTGGAACACCTGGAGATGAATTTGCGCTTCTCCCAGCGGCCGGAGTGAATGACGAAGAGGGGGGTGAAACAGCTGAGGAGAGCTGGGGGCCCAAAGCTGACGGGACAGCGGGGAGAGCGGGCCCAGGAGCGGGAGCAGCTGATTCTCTTCTTCGGCGAGACACGGGAGCAACAGCAGGCTGGGAGGCGGAATTCGTGTGGTTTCCTGGAGCGGGATCCGGACGGGACTCTCGCTGAGATGAGTGGGGAATTTGGGAGCGACGTCTTCTGAACGTGAGGTCGGGAAAACGCCGCTCCTGTGCGATGAGCGAAGCCAACAGGTCAGCGTATTCCGGATAATCGTTCAGCTCCGGGTTCTTCTCGACCAGCCTGACCGCTGCAATCACGTTCTTCATGGCTACGGGGGGAACGGCGGCGGAAGAAGCGGCTGCCACTCGATCCGCAATGCGCATCGCTGTCATTCTCATCTTCTCCGGGGGAAACCCGGTTGACGTCACTCTATCCTGGGGATCACCCCTGGGTGAGGCGAACTCCTGGACTGGATCGGCGGCAGGAGCGGGATTCCGAAGCGAGGAGCGAAGGCGTTCTGTCCTCGGCTTCCTGCCGGAGTTCTCCTCCAGCCTACGGAGCCTCTCCCAGGCCACAGAGATGTCTGCCCTCCTCGCCTTAACCTCGGGGAGAAGGAAGTAGTGAGAAAAGCAGTTAAGCATACCCTCGGCGAGCTCCAGGCGCCAGCGTATCTCGCTGGGGGCATCGTAGAGGTCCGTGGTGAATAACGTTCCGTCCACAAGGTCCAGAGTCTCCGAGAGATCGTGGCCTGGGTGCCGCATGAGTCTCTTGGAAGGAGACATGATACTGGCTCGCCCGTACCCAGAGGAAGAGAAAAAAAGGCGTCGAGTCCTTACAGCCAACTCACGGTCGCGGCCGTCTCACTATGGCTGCGACCTACTGTCATAACTCTGGCTCTCACGAGCCAGGAAAGGAGATACGAGGGCGACCAGTGGGTTAGCGTAGTTTATTAACAAAGCACACACTACACAAAATAACGAACAGAAAAGTAAAGAGCCACGTGGGGCTAAAACACACACAGAACTAAGGGTAACATACCACCCAGGGAGAAAGGCTAGAGAGGCGGCGAGGGAAAAATACACGCCGAGTCGCAACACTTACTTTGGGTGAAGCGCCGAGGTAACGGCGGACTGAAGCTAGTCGTAGGAGCTAACAGTCGTGGGAAACACAAGGAACGTCTTCCCATAGCGAGGTCGCAGCGACGAGTAACTCTCGGCTGCTCGCTTAAATGGGGGAGATGATTGGGAATAGGAGACAGCTGTCCCAGCGCAGCTGAACTAGACAGCTGGCAATCAGCTGGGCGCTGTCAAAGAGCGGGCCATGGAAGACCCGGCACGGACTACCCCGGAGCAGGAGCGAAACTGGGCAACCTGAACGCAGAGAAAAGATAGCGTTCAGGTCGTGACAGTGTCCGAATCATCTACTGCTGCTTCTTCATAATTGCAGAAGTGAATGTTATTAGAGGATATCTGAGATACAAATGAAGCACAGTAAACAGTTTTAACAGTAGATTAATGCATAATTATTGTAGGATTACAAAGTAGTCTCCTAGCAAAAGAGTAGTATTCCATTACAGTACTGTAACGGGTAACTAGTAGATCTATTCGTCTGTGTCCGAATCATCTGCTACTTCATAAGCTTTGCCATCTTCATCTTCTTCCCTCTGGTTGCTGCAGGTCTGCAGTTTGCATATGTATGTGCATTTCAGCTGGTTCACCAGGCACAAACAGTCTGGAAGTTTACAGACGTGGACACATTTGCATGACAGCAACTGCAACACGGCCTCTAGCGTGGGTGATCCACGCATCCACTCAATGGTCAGGTTGCCTTCCTCATCTGTTGTCCACCCACAGCTCTTTTTTTTTTTTTCCACAATATCTTTATTGAACCTTTTTTTTTTTTTTTTTTTTAACAAACATGATACAAACAATCAAACACTAACACTAAAGTACTACAAAAAAAAAAAAATGCACTAAAAACACCAACAACCACCAACAAAATCAAGTCTTCAACAATGCTCCTCTGTTTAGTCTAGACAATCCAATACATAAGTATACATATTATGTTCACCAGTTTGGAATTTACAAGGTCCACACACATCATTCACCTTCTTCTTCAAGAGTTATGTTTAAATTTTTTACATAATCAATAAAAGGTCTCCATATATTCTCAAACACAATTTCCTTTGATTTTAGTATATATGTTATTCTTTCTAATGGAAGGTTTGTTAACATCTGTCTTAACCACTGAGTCACATCTGGTCTATGAGTCTTTTTCCATAATAGTGCAATACATTTTTTGGCATTAAGCAAACTGAGGTCTATGAATGTTCTTTCACTTTTATTAAAATTATGCTTTTCTGGGTACAGACCCAACAAAAACAGTTTAGGATTCAATATGATTTGTTTTGAGATTATTTTTTCAATTGTTACCCTCACCTCTTCCCAAAACATTCTTATTAATCTACATTCCCATAAACAATGAAATAGGGTTCCTTTACTTTCCATGCATTTTGTGCATGTATCTGGTATATTTTTGTTATATCTATTTAACTCCTCCGGTGTAACATACATCCGCATTAACCATTTGAAATGTATCAATTTAAGGCGTGCATTTATTGATTTGGTTTGAGCTTCTGTACAAGCCAATTCCCATTGTTCCTCTGAAATTTCAATTTGCAGATCTTCTTTCCAGTAGTTTAATCTTTTCAGTGAATTTTCACTTGAAGATAGTGTCAGTGAGTTATAAAACTCTGAAATAATACCCTTTCTTTTACTATCTTTCATCATCATT
This sequence comes from Pholidichthys leucotaenia, assembly GCA_020510985.1. NCBI lineage: Eukaryota > Metazoa > Chordata > Actinopteri > Cichliformes > Pholidichthyidae > Pholidichthys > Pholidichthys leucotaenia. Next base: position 43,555,002 of record CM035849.1, read on the forward strand.
TTTTCCAAGGATGAATAAATAGGTCGAGTGAGAGCTTTATTTTGATTTGATCGAATAAAGTTTCTAAGTTGAAGATATTTAAAAAAATGTGTTCTATTGAGATTAAATTTGATCCTCAGCTCTTCAAAAGACATTATGTTGTCTGCACATGGCAAATATAAATCCTGAATCTTTTGTATCCCTTTTAAATTCCATACTTTAAATACAGCGTCCGCTCTCCCTGGTTTAAAATATTGATTACCCCATATTGGACTAAATTGTGACAATAACTGTGGTTCTTTTAAATAGTTTTTAGCTTCACACCATATTTTGATCATATGCTTTACAAATGGATTTTTAACTTGTTTTTGTAATTTTTTTGCCGAATCTGAGTATATGAATATGGGAAGAGGTAAAGGTAAATTGTATGATTCCATTTCAGTCCAGTGAGGGAGATCATTTGATGAAAAATAATATGTCATAGACCTCAGTTGTGCCGACCAATAATACAACATAAAATTTGGACATTTCAGACCTCCACGATCAAATGGTAAATATAATAAAGACAAACGTAATCTAGCCCTCCTGTTGTTCCATATAAATTCCACTAACTTTTTTTTTATTCTTGAGAATAGATCTAAAGGTGGTGATAAGGGAATGTATTGAAATAAATAAAGTATTTTAGGTAAAATATTACTTTTAAGTATATTGATTCTCCCGATCATCGACATTGGTAGTGACATCCATCTCTGAGTTAACTCATTGATATCTGACATTAAGGCTTCATAGTTGACACTGGCGACTGATTCTAGCTTAGGCATAATTTGGATTCCTAAATATTTAAACTGATTTACAACATTGAATTGATTTACCTCAGGGGCTGGGTAATTTCTCTGGGTCTCATTTAGCATTAATATTGAAGATTTAGTTTTATTTATTTTATATCCTGATATTTCCCCAAAATTCTTTATTAAATTCAACAAGGTTGGAATTGATTTTTTTAGATTCGACATAAACAAAATTATGTCATCGGCGTACAGGGAGATTTTATGTTCTGTTGGTCCAACTTTAATTCCATATATTTGTGAATGTAAACGTATCGCTATCGCTAAAGGTTCAATTGCCATAGTAAACAGTAAAGGTGAAAGTGGACAGCCTTGTCGACATCCTCTATTGATTTTTATTGGTTTTGAAATATTGTTATTTGTTAGGATTTCTGCTGTAGCATTATTGTATATTATTTGAACCCATTTTATGAAATTATTTCCAAGTCCAAACCTTTGTAGGACTTCAAAAAGAAAGGGCCATTCAACTCTATCAAAGGCCTTTTCGGCGTCCAATGATAGGAGAGCTGTATCCGGTGCTTCTTTATTAAAATAAATAATATTAAATAGTCTTCTTACATTATGGAAGCCTTGTCTACCCTTTATAAAGCCATTCTGATCTCGATTAATAATATTTGGTAAAATTTCTTGTATTCGTCTTGCTAAAATTTTACAGATTATCTTAAGGTCGGCGTTTAATAGGCTTATTGGTCTCATATTTTCACATTTATTAGAGGGCTTACCTGGTTTTGGCAGCAGTATAATTAAGGCATTATTTATGTATGATGGTAAATTATTATTTTGAAATGCTTCTAAAACCATTTCCAAAAAAGGTTTTATTAATTTATTCTTAAATTTTTTATAAAGGTCAACTGGAAGACCATCTGGTCCTGCACTTTTTCCTGATTTCATATTATCAATGGCTAGCCCAACTTCTTCTTGACTAATTTTAGACTCCAATATCTCCCTGTTTTCATTTGGAATACACTGTATAGATAGTTCGTTCAAAAACCCATTTAGTTTTGTTAAATCAGGTTCATTTTTGGTATCATATAATTTTTCATAGTAATCTCTAAAGGCTCTATTAATTTCTAAAGGATCTATAACTACCTGTCCTTTACTTATAATACTGGTAATTGGTGTTTTAATTTCCAATTGTTTAATCTGCCATGCTAATAATTTTCCTGATTTTTCACCTTGTTCATAAAAAGATTGTTTCAATCTTAGAAGACTCGAGGCAGCTCTATTCGCTGATTTTTTGTCGTATTCAGCTCTCAAAATCAGTAATTCATTCTCCAACCTTGGGTCACTTCCTGCATACACTTTTTCCTGAAGATTTTTTATTTTATGTTCCAATTTAGCTCTCTCCTCTCGAGTCTTCTTAGATTTTGATCCTGTATAACTAATAATATGTCCCCTAATAAAAGCTTTGAAAGCCTCCCACTTTACACATGCTGATGTTTGTGTAGTATTGATGTCAAAGAACTCGTCTATCTGTTTTTCTATATACTTGACAAATTCCTCATCCTGAAGCCATTTATGCTGAAATTGCCATCTACCTGATTCCTTTGTCAATTTTTTATCTACATATGTTAGACAACAGGGTGCATGATCAGAGATCACGATGTTATCATAAAAGCAGTTTTGAATCTTGGACCTTAATTCTGTGGAAATCAAAAAATAATCAATACGTGAGAATGTCTTGTAGGTACTGGAATAACAAGAATAGGCTTTAACTTGTGGTTTCATTTCTCTCCATATATCTAACAATCTCAATTCTTTCATAAAATGATTAATAGTCATCCTACATCCAATGTGCGTACAATCCAGTCCTGTTGATCTATCCACACCTGGATTCAATGTACAATTAAAATCCCCTGCTATTATATGTTGCCCTGTAAGTGATGATAAGATGAGAAATAAATTAGCAAAGAACTTCTGATCATCTATATTGGGACCATATAAGTTCACAAGATTTATATTTTCTAATAGCAAAGAACCTTGAATGATTACATATCTTCCAAATTTGTCTCCAATTACATTTTTCACTTGAAAAGGAACTGATTTATGTATGAGAGTCATAACTCCCCTGGCTCGGGATGAAAATGAAGAGGTGAATACACTTCCCTGCCATCTACTCCTAATTCTTTTAACATCCTCCTCTATCAGATGAGTTTCTTGTAAAAACACAATTCTTGAACCCATGTCCTTTATTTTATTCATAACTTGTTTAAGTTTTTTTAAATTTTGTAGACCTCTGCAATTCCATGAAGTTAAATTAAGGTTAACACTTTGGTCCATGATCAATAGAGAGTTTGGGATTACCTTGCAGTGTAAACATGCTCATACAGAGAAGCAAAAACATGAGTGGTTGAACATTCATCCTACAAACTACACACAAACAAATTTCCCCTTCCCACACTTGTGGCAAACCCCCCAAAATCAAAAGAAAAATTCTGTCTCCCGATATAGCCATCGACCGTTCCACACCCATGGGGAACAGCCTAAGCCACTCCTTCTTCATCCTCCCAATCACCCTAACTCTACTGCTTTTAATGACGTAACATTAACTCTCCTCTGTAGTTTTCCAACTTAACTCCAAAATTTTTAACAACTTTGTACATCATAGTTTTTTTTTTTTGTTTGTTTGTTTTGTTTTTGTTTTGTTTTTTTTAATATATAATACAATCTATATTTTGTAAACTTACTATTTACTTCAAGTCAGTCAGATGCCTGTGCAAATGCTTAATTATTCTACCTTATATTTTGTTCATGCTTAGCTCCCACCAGTCTCTTCTTCTTCTTTGATCTTCTTAATGAACTCCTGCGCCTCCTCTGGGGTCTTGAAGATGTGGGTTCTGCCCTCATACGTGGTCAGCAGTCTCGCAGGATAGATTACACCATGACGAATCCCAAGGTTGCGCAGCTCCTTACGTACGGGATCAAACTGCTTCCTCAATTGCTGGATTCCTGTGGCCAAATCTGGGTAGAACCGCACCTGCTGGTCCTGGTGTTTAATCTCTCCTTTAGCACGTGCAGCGTTGAAGATCTTCATCCTGTCTCTGTTGCTAAGAAACTTCATAATTAAGGTCCTCGGCGGTCCCTTATCTCTCCGTGGGCCAATACGATGTGCTTTTTCCAGAACCACTGCTGATTGCAACTCCTCGCTGCCCAGCACCTCCGGAATCCACTTTTCCAGAAAGGAACATACGTCCCGACCTTCTGATTCCTCTGGAAGACCCACCAGCCTCAAATTATTCTGTCTCGACCGAGATTCCAAATCCAAAATATTATCTTCCAGAGATTTATTTTTTTTTTCCAAAGTGCGCACCTTTAATTGAAGACAGGTGACGTCATCTTCAGCACTAGCGAGACGAAGCTCCATCTGCGCCGTTCGTTCTACACAGTCACCCAATTCCTTTCTTATTCCTTCCAACGCTGTCATAATCCCATCAAATCTAGAGGAAAAGTCCGCTCTCATTGAACTCATGGCAGCCATCAGCGCATCTGCGCCATTCCCCGCAGAAGAAATCGCACCGCCGCCAGCCTCCTCCGCCATATATGGAGCCTTGTTTGCTGCGTCACAGACCTGAAAGTCCGTTAATTTGGACTGTTTCGGCGGCTCGCTTTTTCCTTTTCCTGGTTTTCCAGCCTTAGGCTTCGCCGACATATCCTCGCCCAAATGCTGGGATACGTTCTGTCCCAAATGAGAGAGTTATTTGCCGATTTTTTTCTCCAGGAGCAGAGCAGAGCGAGACACGTCCATCCTACGTGGCAGCCATAACCGGAAGTCACCCACAGCTCTTTGGGTCTGGGACAACAGGTTCCCTCTCAAGGCAGCACCGCCATATTGCAGCCTGGTAGTTGGCTTCACCTTACCATTGGTAATGGCATATACCAAGTCCTGGCCAAATGAGCTGCAGAGACACTGGATTCTGTCAGATGGGTTTGAGCGGTCTGTTGAGCCTGTCAGCAGTGTGTTCAGGAACCTGGTCACTGAAGTTCACTGAAATCTCTTAGAAAAGCTAGAACGAGTTATTACTCTGCATTAATAGAAGAGAACAAGAATAATCCCAGGTTTCTTTTCAGTACTGTAGCCAGGTTGACAAAGAGTCAGGACTCTGTCAATCCTAGCATTCCCTTAGAGCTTACTAGTCAGGACTTTATGAACTTTTTCAATAATAAAATTTCATCCATCAGAGATAAAATCAATCAGATTCTTCCCACAGTTAACTTAAATACTGTAACTACTACAACTCCTTCTATTGATGTCTGTCTTGATGAGTTTACTCCAATCGACCTTTGTGAGTTAGACAAAATAGTTTCCTCATCCAAACCTTCAACTTGTCTTTTAGACCCTATTCCTACCAGGTTATTTAAAGAAGTCTTCCCACTTATTGGTAGCTTTATTCTTCATATAATCAATTCTTCATTAACTTTAGGCCATGTACCGCAGCTTTTAAAACGGCTGTAATTAAACCCTTACTCAAAAAGCCAACGCTAGATCCAGGAGCTTTAGCTAACTATAGACCAATCTCTAATCTCCCTTTCATTTCAAAAATCTTAGAAAGAGTTGTTGCTACGCAATTATTTGACCACCTGCAGGGAAATGGTTTACTTGAAGAGTTTCAATCTGGGTTTAGAATCCATCATAGTACTGAAACAGCCTTAGCGAAGGTCACTAACGACCTCCTCATTGCATCTGATAATGGACTAGTTTCTGTACTTGTCCTTTTAGACCTTAGTGCAGCTTTTGATACTATCGATCATAATATTCTACTTGATAGATTAGAACACTATGTTGGACTTAATGGAACTTCGTTGCAATGGTTTAGATCTTATTTATCTGATAGGTTCCAGTTTGTTCATGTAAATAATGAGTTTTCTTTCAACTCAAAGCTTAGTCATGGAGTTCCACAGGGATCTGTGCTAGGCCCTACTCTTTTTAGTTTATATATGCTTCCGTTAGGCAACATTATTAGAAAGCACTGTATACATTTTCATTGTTATGCAGATGACACACAATTATACCTGTCAATGAAGCCAGATGATAGTAATCAATTAGCCAAGTTAGAAGCCTGTCTTAAGGAAATCAAAGCTCGGATGACTTGTAATTTCCTGCTATTAAATTCAGATAAGACTGAAGTCATTCTTGTTGGTCCAAAAAACCTTAGAAATTCCTTTCCAAATCAAACTTTCAGTTTGGATGCGGTTACTCTTTCTCTTAATAGCTCTGTGAGGAACCTTGGAGTTATTTTTGATCAGGATTTGTCCTTCAATTCACATATTAAATTTGTTTCTAAGACTGCCTTCTATCATTTGCGTAATCTTATTACAATAAACTGATAGATCATGCAAAGGGTAACAACAGTTCCCTATGGAGGCATTTAAATAACTTAACTAATAAAAAAAACGATCAGAAGGGGGTAAAGAAACTTAGAATCAATGGCAAGACCGTCAGTGACAAGGCTACTTTGGCAAATGAATTTAATTCATACTTTGTGGGCTCTGTGGAAGACTTAACAAAAATTTTTGTGCTGCCAAATGTGCTCAACAACACAAATTCCATACTTCCAACAGATACTTTTCACATCTATGAGGTAAATGAGGAGTTAATTGCTGGTATTGTTAAAACACTGTCAAACTCAAAAACTAATGATATCTACAATATGAGCACCTCCTTTCTCAAAATGTACAGCAAAATATTAATCAAACCACTGACTCATCTCATTAATCTCTCCATTAGGTCTAGTACATTTCCATCTGGCTGGAAAAAAGCTGTCGTCATACCAGTTCATAAATCAGGCAGTAAAGACGATATATGCAATTACCGCCCAATCTCTATTTTACCAGTCCTATCTAAGGTTCTTGAAAAAGTTGTAGCTACACAGCTGATAGACTACTTACAAGACAGTCAACTTCTTCATCCACATCAATTTGGTTTTAGACCAGGATACTCAACAGAAACAGCAAATTGTTGCCTTACTGAAAACGTCAAACAGTCCTTGGACAGGGGTAATGTGGTAGGAGCTGTTTTTCTAGATCTCAAAAAGGCTTTCGATACTGTAAACCACAGTTTGCTTTTATCCAAAATGGTATCTTTTAACTTCTCCCCAAATACATTAGAATGGTTTGCATCTTATCTCCAGAACAGAGAACAGTGTGTAAAAGTTCACCAGGATAAATCCTCATTTTTAAACAACCGCATGGGTATCCCACAAGGGTCCATTCTTGGTCCTTTACTTTTCAGCATTTTTATTAATGACTTGCCGTTACACTGCTCAGCTGCAACATGCCAACTTTATGCAGATGATGCAGTTATTTACACAGCTGCCAAGACTCCAGCACAGGCTGCAGATGTACTGTCTACAAGTATGGTTGATGTCCAAGAGTGGCTCCTCAAGAACCATCTATTGCTGAACCTTCAGAAAACAGTCTCAATGTGCTTTTCAATCAAAAAATGTAACCTGCAACGTTTTAAAGTTAATATACATGATCATGACATCAGTTTAGCTACAGAATTCAAATACCTTGGCATTGTACTAGATCCTCAACTCAAATTTAATCTTCATATAAAGAAAATTTCAAAAACAGTAAAAAAAAATCTGAACTGCTTTAAATTAATTAGATATTACATACCTTACGAAGCAGCTGCACTGTATATGCATTCTATGGTTTTTTCTCATATATCATACTGTTTGACAGTCTGGGCTCAAGCAGCCCCTTCCACAATAAGACATATAGGTTCATTATATAATCAAACCCTAAAAATCTTGGACAAAAAGCCCATTAGGTGGCATCACTGTAATGTTTTAAAAAAATACAACCTATTGAGTTTTGAGAGCTTCATTGACCTCTGTTTTCTGAAATTAATGTTCAAATGTTTCCATAAATCAGCACCCGAGCCACTTGCTGGTTTCGTCCAAAGACAGGACAGCAGCAGAGCCACCAGGAGTTCTGTTAACAATAACTGTAAAATATTCCACCGCAGAGCCACATTTGGACAAACAGCTTTCTCTATAAAGGGCAGTCACATCTGGAACACAATGCCAAATGTAATTAAAATAATAACGGACTTTAAAACATTCACTAAAAAGGTTAAAAACTGGCTGAAAAATAAACAAGAATGTACTCATGTATGAATTAATTGTCTGCAAAGTGAGAGTGAATGAAGGGAAGCAATAAATGTGTTTGTTTATAGTGAGTGACGAAGGGAGGGAGGCCTGAAATAGGCAAACGTGAGTTGTGTTATATGTGTTAAATGTGAGACAGGCTGTTATATTTGTGTATTTATAATATTTATAATATTTATGTTAAATGTGAGTCAGGCTGTTATATTTGTGTATTTATAATATTTATAATATTTATAATTGTGTATTTATAATCTTTCTGCATTGATGTATGTGGTTATTGTGTATTTTTTTTTTCATCTTTACTTGATTCTCTTTTCTAAAGCCCATCCAGGGACAAGAGTTGCAAATTAGCTAATAGCTATACACTCTATGTGCAACACATCAAATTGATTGTCTTTGATTAATTGTCTATGTTTATTGCACTGTCCCTGTCAAATAAACTAATCTACTACTACTAATATTGCCAAGATTAGGAACATCTTGTCTCAGAGTGATGCTGAGAAACTGATCCACGCTTTTGTTAGCTCGAGATTAGATTATTGTAATTCTTTATTATCAGGCTGTCCTAAAACATCTTTAAAAAGTCTTCAGCTGATCCAAAATGCTGCAGCAAGAGTTTTAACAGGTACTAGAAAGAGAGATCGTATCTCTCCGGTTCTGGCCTCCCTTCATTGGCTTCCCATAGAGTTTAGAATTAAGTTTAAAATCCTTCTTCTTACTTACAAAGCTCTAAACAATCAGGCTCCTTTTTATTTAAAAGATCTGATACTACCGTATTATCCTAACAGAGCACTATGCTCCCAAAATGCAGGATTACTTGTAATACCTAGAATCTCCAAAAGTACAATGGGAGGCAGAGCCTTCAGTTATCAAGCTCCTCTCCTGTGGAATCAGCTGCCAATCTGGATTCGGGAGTCAGACTCGATCTCTGTTTTTAAGAATAGGGCTAAAACCTACCTTTTTGATATAGCCTACAATTAGGGAGGGATCATGTGTTTCTGAACCCTCCCTTAGTTATGCTGCTAATAGGTTTAGTCAGCCGGGGGACCTCCAGTAATGCACTGGGCCTCACTCCTTTCCTCACTCTCTATGAAATATTTTTTTTTTTGCTGGTCATTAACATCTGTTTGTTCTCTCCCATAGATTGAGTCCCCATCGTGCTGTTTGCTCTCTACATGTCTGTTCTTTTCTTCTTCTCTATCCCCTCACCCCCCAGCCAGTCGCAGCAGATGACTGCCCCTCCCTGAGCCTGGTTCTGCTGGAGGTTTCTTCCTGTTAATAGGGAGTTTTTCCTCTCCACCGTCGCCAAGTGCTTGCTCACAGGGGATCGCCTGATTGCTGGGGTCTTTCTGCAACTGTGGGGGTTCCCCCCTACAGTTGATAGTGCTATGAGATGACTGTTGTTGTGAAATGGCGCTATATAAATAAAGTTGAATTGAATTGAATTGAATTGAAGAAGGAATGACTGCATCCTCTGACATCTGAGGTGGCCATGACTGTCTGTAGTCTTGCTTCTTGATGTCACCTCTCATCTGCAGTGCTGCCTTGTCGATGATGTCCTCACTCCTGTCTGATTCCATGAGTTGCACCTTTCTCTGGAGTATTTGGTATGCCTTAACAAGCTCTGGCATAGAAAGGCTGTTGGGATACACAAGTAGTTTCCCATTGTCATCTTGAGTGATTTGCAGGGCTTCTCCAAACTCAGCTACCAGTTTGCGTCGGATGTGTTTCTTGGTCGAGGCTTTCACTGTTTCCACTCCAAGAGTTACCATGCCCTCGACCAGTCTGGCTGTGAGGTTGGTCATTGGCACCACATCAGGGTTGATAAACAGTTCTTCTCTTACGTAAGAGAAAAGGTCATTGTATGACTGTTGCTTTGCAGCTTCATACTCAGCATCAGTATCAGTTGGAGCAGCACTGGCACCTTTTCCACTGTCCTGTGTGGTGGTGCTTGAATCCCATGTGTACTCACGGTAGCAAGTCCGGTGGTAATGACCTTCTGCTGCCACGAGGTCTCTGCTGACGATGGCAAGCATTCTGTTGTCCAGTTTACTGACAGCAGCCTTTCGGACTTTCTCATCGGCACGCAGTTCAGTGCACTGGACCAGAGGATCTCTAGTCCTATCTCCTTTCAAGTACTTGCTGGTCTTCTCACAGAAGATGCACTCTGCCTCATAAACCCTTGACTGAGATGATGCTGGCCTCTGTGACTTTTTTCTTTCCATTGAGCTTTTGTTTTCTTCTGTGCGCCTCTGCTTGGAAATTATAGCATCGAGGTCCCTTTTCATGGTGAAAATGCTTCGGCATTTCCGGTGGTAGGCCACAGCTGGAATGGCATCATCTGGCAATCCTTTTGCTAGGTCCAGGATCGGAGCATGCTGTCTTATTTCAGCGGCTCTCAGCAGGGTTTTCCAGGAGTTGATGTCCTTTGGAGATACTAGTTCTTCATCTGAAGATGAGCAAGGGATTATGCAATCAAGGCGTGCGCGCTTGGGTGCCGTGCCACTCCCTGCTTCTTGGGTGGAATCCATTTTCAGTTAGGTACATTCATCCAGACCTGCAATGACACCAGGTATTGGTAAATTATCTCATGTAATTAATTGCATCAATTGAAATTGGCATTGAAATTACTCATTCTTGTCTATAAAGTTGTACACTATTATTCTGGTTTCGTTTTTAATAAAATGTTGCGATCCTCCATAACTCCAGTTTCTTTTGGCACACTATAAAAGATAACATTTAATTAATTTTCTTAACTAAGTGATAACCAAAATAAGTCTTAAATAAACATTTATATTGACTTGCCTCGTGGCGCTCCACTGGAATGCGAAAATGTGCTGAAATCAAAAATAAATCGTACCTTCTCCCTCAAAAAAACCCTGAAAAGTAGAAACTGAATAAAAATTAATATTGGAAACTATCCAAGGTCAATTTCTATTAGCATTTTGTACAGTAAAAGGGAGAATAATTCAGAAATACCAGCATGTGATATTAGGCGTCATGATAATTTTACTTAAAAAAAGGAGGTGCCGTGTATCATGACTAAGCTACTTATTTGGAAATGCTATCATGCCTTAATACACATATATAGGTCCTACAAACAAAATGGCACCATAGAGGTTTTGTCCCTTTTAGTGGTACCAATATCTGACTTGGCCCATGGACTAAGTCTCTTTACTCTCACAATTCTCCAAAATACTTGAAAAAATCTTCACTAAGAGACTGGATGGTTTCATTGAAAAACACAACCTCCTTACAGATAGCCAGTATGGTTTTAGAGCAGATAAATCTACATCTTTGGCACTGATCGAACTTATAGAAGAAATTACTAGTTGTATAGATAAAAAAAAGATTGCTGTAGGAGTATTTATAGATTTAAAGAAAGCTTTTGACATCACTGACCACAGAATACTACTAAGGAAACTGGAAAGGTATGGGATAAGAGGGGTAGGACTGAGTTGGGTGGAAAGTTATTTAAGTAACAGACAACAATTTGTACAAATTGGTGAGCACAAATCACCCTTCATGGACGTCACTTGTGGTGTGCCCCAGGGGTCAGTTTTGGGACCCAAACTCTTTATTTTGTATATAAATGACATATGCCAAGTATCAAAAATTCTGAAATTTATTTTGTTTGCGGATGACAGAATCAGAATCAGAATCAGATTTATTGCCATTGTTCATGTAGTACACAAACTAGGAATTTGTCTCGGTGCAATGCTGCAACATTAAACTTGGAGTAGCACTAAAGATAAAAATTAAAAAAAACTATGCATGCAATAAAATATAGAATAGGAATGAGTAATACTATTCTATGCAATTTTAAATATATTAACAATCAGCAGATATTGTGGAGTTCCACATAGTGCAGTCGGTAGTGCAAAAGAAAACAGTGATAATTGTCATGAGACCGGTAGAGCTGCTGTACATAGTGCATGAGAGTCTAATAAGTCACTTAGTGTTCAGCAGTCTGATGGCAGAGGGGAAGAAGCTATTCATGAAGCGGGAGGTTTTAGTCTGAATGGACCGAAGTCTTCTACCTGAGGGGAGTGGGGCAAACAGTACGTGTCCAGGGTGTGAGAGGTCGGCTATGATCCGGCCTGCACGCCTCCGGGTCCTGGAGATGTACAGGTCCTGGAGGGATGGGAGCTTGCAGCCGATCACCTTCTCAGCAGCGCGCACGACACGCTGCAGTCTAAGTCTGTCCCTGGCACTGGCTCCTGCGTACCACACGGTTATGGAGGTGGTGAGGATGGACTCGATGATGGCCGTGTAGAACTGCACTAACATCTTGGTGGGTAGCTTGAGCTTCCTCAGCTGCCGCAGGAAGAACATACTCTGCTGGGCCTTTTTGATGAGGGAGCTGATGGTCGGCTCCCACTTGAGGTCACTGGTAATGGTGGTGCCCAGGAAGCGGAAGGAATCTGCAGTGGTGATGGGAGAGTCTGTGAGGGTAAGGGGGGGCAGAGGGGTTGTGACTTTCCTGAAGTCCACAATCATCTCCACTGTCTTCAGAGCGTTCAGCTGCAGGTTATTGTGGCTGCACCAGGACGCCAGCTGGGCCACCTCTCTCCTGTAGACGGACTCGTCGTCGTTGGATATGAGCCCGATGAGGGTGGTGTCGTCCGCAAACTTGATCAGCTTGACAGACTGGTGGCTGGAGATGCAGGAGTTGGTGTATAGGGAGAAGAGTAGGGGGGAAAGTACACAGCCCTGGGGTGATCCGGTGCTGATGCTAACAGAGTCTGAGACAGACTTTCCCAGCCGCACATGCTGCCTCCGGTCCGTCAGGAAGTTGGTGATCCACCTGCAGAGGGAGTCAGGCATGTTGAGCAGGGACAGCTTGTCCTGGAGCAGAGCGGGGCGGATGGTGTTGAATGCAGAGCTGAAGTCCACAAACAGGATCCTGGCGTAGGTTCCTGGGGAGTCCAGGTGCTGCAGGATGGAGTGGAGGGCCAGGTTGACTGGGTCGTCCACAGACCTGTTGGCTCTGTAGGCAAACTGCAGCGGGTCCAGGAGGGGAGTGGTGATGGACTTGAGGTGGGGCAGGACCAGGCGCTCAAAGGACTTCATAACTACAGAGGTGAGCGCTACAGGTCTGTAGTCGTTAAGTCCAGTGATCCGTGGCTTCTTGGGGACAGGGATGATGGTAGAGGTTTTGAGGCCGGTCGGCACGTGGCATAACTTCAGGGAGGTGTTAAAAATGTCTGTGAAGACAGGAGTCAGCTCCTCCGCACAGTGTCTCAGGGTGGAGGGAGACACGCCGTCCGGACCGGGGGCCTTGCGCAGGTTCAGTCTGGAGAACTGTCTGTGCACGTCCTGCTCACTGATGGTAAGAGCAGGGGGGGAGGAGGGGGGCCGCCTTTGATGAAGTGGGGACCGTGGAGGCAGTGGTGCTGGGGGGAGGGGGGGAGATGGACACAGCTGACGAGGTGTCAAAACGGGCATAATGTTGGGACAGTCTTTGACAAAGGGCTTTGTCATCCTGACCTTTAGAAGCCTGAGGCCGATAGTTGGTGATTTGCCTCAGTCCTCTCCACACAGAAGCAGAGTCGTTAGCCGTGAACTGTTGCTGGAGTCTCTCAGAATACACAGATTTAGCTCTCCTCAGCTCTCTGCTAAACCGGTATTTGACCTCCCTGTAGCAGTCCCAGTCTCCACTTTTCAACGCTGCTTCCTTCTCCTTCCTGATCTGTCTGAGCTTAGCTGTAAACCAGGGCTTGTTATTGGAGTAACTCACCCTGGTGCGCGATGGAAGAATGCTCTCCTCAGAAAAGTGGATATATGAGTTCACAGTGTCCGTGTACTCATCCAGATCATGCGTGGCTCCTTTAAACATGCCCCAGTCAGTTATTTCCATGCACGTGCGCAGCTTCTCCCCAGCTTCACTGGTCCATTTCTTCGTAGTGCTCACAACAGGTTTTGTGAGCTTCAGTCTCTGTCTGTATGTGGGAATCAGGTGGACCATCACGTGATCAGATAGTCCAAGCGCAGCACGGGGAACAGCGCGATATGCGTCCTTCACTGAAGTGTAACAGTGATCCAGCGTGTTCTTTCCTCTGGTGGGGCATTTAATAAACTGTTTGTATTGGGGGAGATCGTGGCTCAGGTTGCTCTGGTTAAAGTCGCCAACCACAATAACCAGAGAGTCCGGGAAAGCCTGCTCCGTTTGTTGAATGTGATCCGCGAGCGCGCGCTGAGCCTCGCGCACGTCCGCGTCGGGGGAGACGTAAACAGCGGCCAGGATGAATGAAGCGAACTCCCGCGGGGAATAAAATGGCTTGCAGTTAATGAATAGATATTCCAGAGCGGGAGAACAGTGATGGGAGATCACAGATACATCGGAGCACCAGCTGCTGATGATGTAAAAGCAGACTCCTCCTCCTATGGTCTTGCCAGAGAGCTCTGTGTCTCAATCAGCATGAAACAGCTGAAATCCCTCAAGGAGGAGCGTGCTGTCCGGAGTCGATTTCTTAAGCCAGACACAAATATCCTTTGCACTGGTGAGAATTTGCAGCAGGTTTTAGAGGTGGTCACAACTGAAATGAAAAAGTTAACGCAGTGGTTCAACAAAAATAAATTATCTCTAAATCTAAAAAAAACAAATATTTTATGTTGTTTGGAAATTATAAAATAAATCATGAAATAATGGTAAAGATAGATGATACCAGAATAGAAACAGTACAGGAAAATAAGTTTCTGGGGGTGACGCTAGACAATAAAATCTGCTGGAAACCTCACATCAGTCACATCCGGGCCAAGTTAGCAAAATGTATAGGCATACTGGGGAAGACAAGACACATCTTGGACTATAAATCATTGGTCTTATTGTACAATTCACTGTTTTTACCTTATCTTAACTACTGTGTAGAAGTCTGGGGAAACACCTACAAGACCAACCTACAGTCAATATGCACATTACAAAAAAGAGCTATAAGGATAATAAACAATGTAGGATATAGAGACCATACCAATTCGTTGTTTTTAAAGTCACATGTCATAAAGTTCATCGATTTAGTTAAATTTAAGACAGCACAAGTAATGTACAGGGCAATTAATAATCAACTCCCAACTAATATACAAAAAATATTTAAAAAAAGAGACAATGTTCATAATTTGAGAGGAGACTTAAACTTTACAAAACCCAAGATACGAACAACCAAGAAAAGTATGTGCATATCTGTCTGTGGGGTGGATTTGTGGAACAGTCTGAAGCCGGAACTGAAACTATGTACAAACAGAAATCAATTCAAAAAGAGGTATAAACATTATTTGCTGAAAGGATATATGTTAGAAGGGTAGTATTTATATGTATGATTCATTATGTTCACTCTGGGTCATTATGTGACACTATGGAATGGTGGGTGGGACAACACTGTGTATATCTGTGTTGTTTGAGGCTGGTTTTGATGTATGGAGATCAATGTATGTTAGGATGGATGGGTGTTAATGTTGATTTGTAAAAGATACAGTAAATTGTTTACTTGGGGTCTTAAAGGTGGTAATTTGTATATAATTCACATGGGTGTATTTATGGAAAAGAGGAGATGGAATTAATAAGTGTTCACTTCTTCCATCTCCCTTTTGAACAGTGTATACTGTTACTTTATTGCATTTGTCATTTGTTTGTTTTTGTTATACTTTTTTTGTTCGAAATAAAGTATCTATCTATCTATCTATCTATCTATCTATGACAATGAAAAGGCAGAGCATTTAGTTAAAATTTTCAGTTAAATAAGTAATGCAGATAATTTGAGCTTTGTGGAAAAAAGTGGAAGTGAGCAGACAAAATTAAATAATGTGGAAGCGTTGCAAGATGAGGCAGAATTTGAGAATGGGCTAAATCGGGAGTTTTCAATGGTTGAATTAAATCATACATTAAGGAAAGTCTGTAAGACAACTCCAGGAAAAGACCAAGTGACGTATAAAATGATTAAAAACCTGAGTGACGCTGGTAAAAAGATATTATTAAAGTTGTACAACAAGGTTTGGGAAGAAGGGATATTGCCTACTTCATGGAAAGAAGAAGTTGTAGTTCCAATATGCAAGCCAGGTAAAAATCCAGGTTTAGGTGAGAGTTACAGCCCAATCGCTTTAACATCCCATGTTGGTAAAACTATGGAAAAAATGATTAATGAGAGATTAACATATTATCTGGAGTCTAGAGAGGCATTAAAAAGTTACCAAAGCGGATTAAGAAAAGGGAGAAGTACTACCTATCCTACTGTCTGTTTGGAACATGAGGTTAGGAAGGCCCAAGTGAATAAGGAAAGTGTGGTTGTGTGGCACACATATTTGAGATGCTTAGGCTGCATATGTATATTACTGTTGCCTCACGTCTTAGAAGGAACAATAAGTCTGGGCCTCCTGGGGACAACAGGAGGGGGTGAGATGTGTCTTTAGAAATGGCCTTGAAAAGACTTCCTGACCACCAGGGCTTTAGGTGGAGGAGAGAAGACCTAGGGGGTGATATATTGTCTCTGGGGATTGAATGACAATGTGACTCTGTACTTTGATGTCCCGGGTATAAAAAGGGGAGATGTGGGAGGATGGTCCTCTTTTCCGTTTGAGAGGATGTTGGAGACACGTGAATATTAATAAACCTGAAATGAGAAATAAACTCAGCCTCATCTTTTCACGCTCTCCACACTGGTGACCTTAAGACGTATAATGAGCAGAAGCAATTCCCCCAAACCAGACTTGCCAGGGACCAGCCAAGCAAACGCAGTCTCAGTCAGACTACCAGAATTCTGGCAGGACAACCCGGACTCATGATTCCTCTTGGCCGAAGCTCAGTTCGCTCTCAGGGGATTAACAGCAGATGACACAAAGTTCTACCACGTCATCGCCAAACTCGACAGCCGCACAGCTCAACATGTGCGGAGCCTGGTGCAGTGCCCACCCGCTGGCGACAAATACGACGGGATGAAGGCTGCGCTCATTCAACGTTTCACTCCCTCAGCCCAGGAGAGAGCAGAGAGACTCCTGGCCCTGCCCGACTTGGGAGAAAGCACGCCTGTCGACCTGATGGAAGACATGCTGAGGCTGAGAGGCTCAGACGACGATGATTTCCTCTTCACTCACATCTTCCTGAGAACTCTACCGTCGGAGACAAGGGCGACCCTGGCGGGCTCTCGGTTTGTGACCCAGCGGGACTTCCGCGCGCTGGCCCAGGAGGCACAGCGGATTCTCAACGCCAGCAGACGGCACACGACCACCGCAGCAGCGACAGACCTCGGCACGACAGCCGGGAATGGCAGGGGGCCAGAGGCGGCGGAGGCAGACCCACCAACAACGGCGGCGGTGAAGACCAAACATCGCGGAGGAGACGACCTCTGTTTTTACCATCGCCGCTTCGCAGAGAGGGCACGCAAGTGTATACCACCGTGTCAGTTCAAGAGCTCGGGAAAACGCCAGAGTCGGGAGTCGGTAGCAGCCGCGGCCCTCGGTGAACAGAACAAGCTGCTCTACCTGACGGATGCGCGTTCTGGGAGGCAATTCCTTGTGGACACAGGTTCCCAAGTGAGTTTCATCACGCCAACTTTTGCTGACCGGCTGGCAGGCCCCGGGAGTCACGGAGCATCAGCGGTGAACGGCTCGAGCATTAAGACCTTCGGTGAAAGGACTCTGCTTCTGTCCCTGCACGGCCGTACATATGAATGGACTTTTATTATAGCTGTGGTGAGTTTCAACATATTAGGTGCTGATTTTCTGTGCTCACATGGGCTGTTGGTTGATCTTCCTAATAGATGCTTGGTTAATGCACTCTCGTTTTACTCTATCCCCTGTGCAGCTTAAGTGACCCCGCCCACAGCACAAGCCAACGTCGCTACGGCAGGTGGTAAGTTCCACACTCTCCTCACTCAGTTTCCAGCACTCACAGTTCCCACGTTTTCAGCAGCCGTCGCTAAACACGGAGTGGAGCATTTTATTACTACCGCCGGTCCCCCCGTTTTTGCAAAAGCTCGACGCTTGGATGCAGCTAAACTGACCATAGCGCGCGAGGAGTTCGCCAACCTTGAAAGGTTGGGCATCACGGGGGCTGCACGGTGGCGCAGTGGTTTAGCACTGTGGCAGCACAGTTTACCCTCGGCCGGGGGATCGCGGGGATCATGAGATCGTGGGTTCGATCCCAGCCCCCGACCAACAGTGAGCTGTGTGGAGTTTGCATGTTCTCCCCGTGTTGCGTGGGTTTACTCCGGGATTTCTCCGGTTTCCTCCCGCATACCAAAAACATGTAGGTTTAGGGCGCTCGCGCACGCAGCGACCGGCAGCCGGTGGCTTGTCACCAGACTGCAAACCAAATCTACCTACGGGTACAAATAAGTAACAAAAAACAAAAAAAAAAAAAAAATCATCCAGCGTTCGAAGAGCCCATGGGCTTCCCCGCTCCACATGGTCCCTAAAGCCAACGGCTCGTGGCGACCTTGCGGTGATTTCCACAGGTTGAACAACGCTACAGCGCACGACCGCTGCCCAATCCCCCATATTCAGGATTTTTCCATTCATCTGGCGGGGGCGCACATTTTTTCTAAAATAGACTTGGTCCGCGGGTACCATCAAGTCCCAGTACGTGCTGAGGACATTCCCAAAACCGAGGTAATAACTCCGTTTGGCCTTTTTGAGTTTTTGCGCATGCCGTTTGGGCTTAAAGGCACCGTGCAGATGTTCCAGCGCATGATGGACGAGGTGTTGCGCGATCTCCCTTTTGTGTTCGTCTACCTGGACGACATTTTGGTAGCCAGCACGTCCGAAGAGGAACACGAAAAACACCTCACGGCAGTTTTCCGGAGGTTGGCAGAGCACGGGTTAATAATCAACCCAGCGAAGTGTCAGTTTGGGGTGGCGCAGATTGATTTTTTGGGGCACCGCGTCTCTCTAGAAGGAGCGGTTCCTCTGCCGGACAAAATGCGCGCAGTAACAAATTTTCCCCAACCACAAACGGTCAAAGCATTACAGGAGTTTTTGGGAATGGTGAATTTTTATAACCGTTTCCTCCCCCGCGCAGCGCAGCTCATGCAGCCACTGTATGTCGCGCTTAAAAAACAAAAACCCTCAAATGCAATCGAATGGTCCCCGGAGCGGGAGCGCGCATTCCCGGAGGTAAAAAAAGCCCTGGCAGACGCAGCGTTGTTGGCACATCCAGACCCAACGGCCCGCATAGCGCTCACTACCGATGCGTCAGACGTGGCCATAGGGGCGGTAGTAGAGCAGTATGTTGCCGGGGCTTGGCAGCCGCTTGCCTTTTTCAGCAGGACCTTGCGCGATGCTGAGCGAAAATACAGCGCGTTCGACAGGGAGTTGTTAGCGCTCCACTTAGCCATTCGCCACTTCCAGTTCTGGCTGGAAGGTCATCGTTTCACCGCGTTCGTTGACCACAAGCCGCTCACTTTCGCGATGGCCAAGGTTTCAGAGCCGTGGTCGGGCCGGCAGCAGAGGCAGCTGGCTGCAATTTCGGAGTTTACTACTGATATCCAACACGTAGCGGGTAAACTTAATGTAGTGGCAGACTGTCTCTCGCACACCGTAACCACTCCAGTCCGCGCAGGGGTAGATTATACTGCCACGGCCGGGGAGCAAAATAGCGGCGCAGAAGCATACGCGGCCCCAGTCCACGTGAGGATAGATTATGCAGCCATGGCCGCGGATCAGGGTAGCGATGCGGACGTGTGCGCGCTCCAGTCTGGACCAACAGGGTTAAGGCTGGAGAGCAGGAGGCTGAAAGATGGTATGCCCCCCCCTAATCTGGGATGGCTCTACCGGACGACCGCGTCCAGTGGTGCCGACCGCGTGGCGCCGCCGTGTTTTTGACTCGATTCACTCTCTGGCGCACCCAGGGGTGCGCCCGTCGGTCAAAATGGTAAGAGAGAAGTTTGTGTGGCCGAGCCTGCGCAAGCACGTTAAAGAGTGGGCAAGAGCCTGCATGGCTTGCAAGCGGGCCAAAATACACAAACACACTAAAGCCCCCTTAGAGCCGTTTCACATCCCGGCCAAGAGGTTCGATCATGTGCATGTCGACCTCGTAGGCCTCCTCCCGCCGTCACAGGGGTGCACGCATCTTTTGACAATGGTGGACCGCACCACGCGTTGGCCTGAAGTGGTCCCACTGGCATCAACCACAGCCGAGGAGGTGGCGCGCGCGTTTTTAACGGCCTGGGTAGCGCGTTTCGGGGTCCCGTCGGATATTACGTCCGACAGGGGGCCTCAATTTGTTTCTGAGCTTTGGTCAGCGATGGCCCGCAGCCTAGGGGTAACAATCCACCACACTACCGCGTACCACCCCCAGGCTAATGGTTTATGCGAACGTTTGAGATTGAGATGATGAGATTCAACTTTATTGTCATTACAAATGTATGAATACAAGGTAACGAAACGTGACTTGGCATTTGGGCACGCTCTGCAGAGCGCATCCAAGGCCGGGGCAGCCGCTAGGCGCCAGTCATAAAGAAGAAAGGAAAAAAAAAAGAAAAGAGAGGATATGACACAATAGGCGAGAGAAAAAAACATGTTTTATCAAATTGACGCTTAATGAGTGAAAGCGAAATTTTGATTGCAAGCAAAAAAACCCTCAATGCATATTTAGCAGACATTTAGTAGACAAATCACACGCAGTTTCCATAGGTCATTGAAAGCAGCCCTCAGAGCGTCGCTTACGGATGCAAATTGGGAAAACAGACTACCATGGGTTTTATTGGGGTTGCGTTCTGCACCTAAAGAGGACTTAAAAGCTTCCCCAGCTGAGTTGGTGTTTGCGCAACCTCTCCGGCTGCCAGGGGAGTTTCTTCCTGATAATCCTGCGCCAGAACACCCCCCTGCTCAGCGGTCACTGAGCGACACGGGAGCGAGCACGCTTCCTGGCCCCGTTCATCACACTTTTCCGCGTGTTTTTGTACCTAAATCTTTAAAAAAACGCTGAGTTTGTTTTTGTCAGGCACGAGGCTCAGCGCCCAACCCTGCGACCACCTTATGATGACCCATTCAGAGTGCTGGAAACAGGTGATGAGCATTTTTTGCTAGATTTAGGGGGCAGGAGGGAAACAATTGGCATAGACAGACTCAAACCTGCTTTTGTGATGGCTGATGAAGCTGTGCAAGTGGCGAGGGCTCCCCGACGCGGCAGACCTCCCAGGGAGCATGCCCCAGAGTCCCCACAGGGATTGACTAACAGTTCTCATCCTCAAATAGCAGATTCACAGCAGGATGGTGCCGCGGGAGCGGCGAAGCCTGCTTACAGCAAGTTCGGAAGACGGTTGAAGCCCAAACAGCATATGGACTAATGTTTGTGATTTTATCATGTTGTGCAGACTATGTTGCATTGTTTCATCTTCGACGTTTGGGGGGGGGGGTCATGTGGCACACATATTTGAGATGCTTAGGCTGCATATGTATATTACTGTTGCCTCACGTCTTAGAAGGAACAATAAGTCTGGGCCTCCTGGGGACAACAGGAGGGGGTGAGATGTGCCTTTAGAAATGGCCTTGAAAAGATTTCCTGACCACCAGGGTTTTAGGTGGAGGAGAGAAGACCTGGGGGGTGATGTATTGTCTCTGGGGATTGAATGACAATGTGACTCTGTACTTTGATGTCCCGGGTATAAAAAGGGGAGATGTGGGAGGATGGTCCTCTTTTCTGTTTGAGAGGATGTTGGAGACACGTGAATATTAATAAACCTGAAATGAGAAATAAACTCAGCCTCATCTTTTCACGCTCTCCACAGTTGCGGTGTTTTTGGATGTTGAAAAGGCGTATGACATGATGTGGAAGGAGGGGCTGATTATCAAGCTACATAAGCTAGGCATTAGAGGGAGAATGAAAAGATTGATTAAAAATTTTTTGAGTGACAGGAAAATTTCGGTAAGAATAGGGAAGCAGTATAGCTCAAGCCAAATGATAGAAAACGGAACCCCACAAGGCAGTATTATTAGTCCCATTTTATTTTCAGTCATGATCAATGACATTTTTTCTAGAGTTAAGGGTTCTGTTGGTGTCTCTTTGTTTGCAGATGATGGAGCTACGTGGACAAGAGGGAAAAATCTATCATTTATTGTTAAAAAGTTGCAGCAGGCGATTGATGAAGTTGAGGCTTGGGCAGTGGAATGGGGATTTCGGTTTTTGGTGGGAAAAACAAAGGCTGTGGTCTTCACAAGGAAGAGATTAAACAATCAAGTTGAGCTTAAAATATATGACCAAAACATAGAAACTGTGGAGTGTTTCAAGTATTTGGGGGTGTGGTTTGATAAGGGTTGCTCTTGAAAGATTCAGGTTGAGAAAATTGTGGCAAAATCTAAGAAGGTTTTAAATATTATGAGATGTTTGAGGGGAACAGAATGGGGAATCACCACTGCTGATTCCTTCCGCTTCCTAGGCACTACCATCACCAGGGACCTCAAGTGGGAGCCGACCATCAGCTCACTCATCAAAAAAGCCCAGCAGAGGATGTTCTTCCTGCGGCAGCTGAGGAAGCTCAAGCTACCCACCAAGATGTTAGTGCAGTTCTACACAGCCATCATCGAGTCCATCCTCACCACCTCCATAACCGTGTGGTACGCAGGAGCCACTGCCAGGGACAGACTAAGGCTGCAGCGCGTCGTGCGCACTGCTGAGAAGGTGATCGGCTGCAAGCTCCCATCTCTCCAGGATCTGTACATCTCCAGGACCCGGAGGCGTGCTGGCCGGATCATAGCCGATCCTTCACACCCTGGTCACGTACTGTTTGCCCTCCTCCCCTCAGGTAGAAGACTTCGGTCCATCCAGACTAAAACCTCCCGTCACATGAACAGCTTCTTCCCCTCTGCCATCAGACTGCTGAACACTAAGTGACTTATTGACGCTCGTGCACTATGTACAGCAGCTCAACCAGACTCATGTCAATCATCACTGTTTTCTTCCTGCATTACCGACTGCACTATATGGTTCTCCACAGTATCTGCTGCTCGCTAATATATTTTAACTGCTGACCAGTATACACTTTATTGCATGTATAGTTTATTTCTTTTATTTTATCATGTTTAATGTTGCAGCATTGCACCGAGACAAATTCCTAGTTTGTGTACTACATGAACAATGGCAATAAACCTGATTCTGATTCTGATTCTGATTTTGAGCAAGTAGAGGTGCTTTAAAAACATTATATGCGGCGTTAGTTAGGTCAGTGTTTGATTACGGGTGTGTTATGTATGGGTCAGCGTCAGAAACGTTATTGAAAAAATTGGATGTAATTCAATACCAAGCTCTGAGGTTATGTTGTGGGGCCATAAAAACTACTCCAGTAGCAGCACTCTAGGTGGAGATGGGTGAGATGCCTCTGGAGTTAAGAAGATCTCAAATAGCAGCTACATACTGGGCCAACGTCAGAGGATTTAGTGGCAGTCACCCAGTACACAATGTACTGAAACCTTGCCAAGAGAAGAAAAAGAGACAAATGAGAAGCTTTGGATGGACAATAGAGAATAAAGTCAGGGAGCTACGGGTTGCTGATAAAGGGAGCTACGGGTTGCTGATACTGCTGATAAAGCAGTATGTCCAACAGTCCCTCTTTCTGCAGAACCACCATGTCTGGAAGAAGTAAAGGTGGATTTTAGACTTTTGACAAATGACATAAGAGGGAGGATAAACAAGAGGGAGGTCAATAACTATTTAGACAGTGTGGGCCTCAGGTTATTTCACACCTTAGACAGAGACAATGAATACACATGGGAGAACAATGCCCAAGTGGGTGAGAGGGGGTTGAATGAAGTGTAGTGTAGATGTCATGCTGTGTATGAGGAAGTGCTTTGAACCTTGTGAAGTGGGACTTGATATAGAGAGAGGAATGCTTGATGTGACCAGTCAGTCTGTTCTTTGCTTGTGAGATGTGAGTGTGTAATAAATCGTCTCAAATGAATATGCCTCTTCATTTACACACTCCACAACGGTAGCTATCCTGACTTTATAAAGATTTACACGGATGCATCTAAATCAACGAAGAACATTGTGGGAATAGCATTCATCATTCCAGAATTAGATGTCATGAAGAAGGAAAGGGTTAGTGATGACTTGGCTGTGTATACTGGGGAGCTTTTGGCAATCTGTTTGGCATTGGGCTGGGTGGAAGAAGTAAAGCCGAGAAAGGTTTTGATAGGGTCTGATTCTAGCAGCGCAATGGAAAGTATCGGGCATATGTATTCAGAGTCAAGACAGGATTTGGTGATGGAAATAGTACACTCAGCAGGCAGAATCTCAAAGGCAGGTGTGGACATTAGGTTCATTTGGATCCCGGCGCACATCGGAGTGGAGGGGAACGAGTTAGCAGATAAATGTGCAAAAAGAGCAACTAGGATGAGTCAGGTTAGTTGGAATGTGAAATATAGCAAAGCAGAGGTCAAGAGCATTATCAAAACACAAATTAAAAAGAAGTGACAGGAAGAGTGGGTCAAAGGAAGTAAAAGACAGAGCCTGTATGGCATACAAAAGAAAGTAGGGGGAGCTAGAGAAGTTCACAGGAGAAGGAAGGAGGAGGACATCATATCCAGGTTAAGATTAGGTCTCACAGGGCTGAATAGTACATTAGCTATAATGAAAAAACACCCAAATGAGAAATGTGATTAGTGTGGAAACGATGAAACAGTTGAACATACATTTATGCACTGCCCAAAGTATGAATTTGCACAGTTAGCACTGGTGGACAATCTATACAGGAACAAAACCCAACTCAGTATGAAAGAGATTTTGAAGAGAAGTTCAGGGGATGCGGTCTATAGGGCAGTTTTTAGGTTTATTAAAGCAACAGGACTAATTTCTAGGATAGGATCTAGGATCTGAATTGTAATCGCTCTTGTTTTGTTTTTCTTTTGAATTCTTGGATGGAATATGGGTGGGCAATATAAGCTGCGGCTTCAGCCATCACCCATTTCGGATAACTTATGTTGAACTGTATAATCAGAGGAGTTATTGTTAATTTGACCTTGTTGGATTTTTCCCCCCCTTTGTTATATTATTCTGTTTCTTTTTTTTAATCTTTACTTTTAATCTATCCGAAATAAAGATTCATTCATTCATTCATTCATTCATATAGGAGGGTAATGCCATTTTGAATCACACTCCATTCCAGAAGGTGGCGGTAATGCACCTACAAGCTGTTTGCCAACCGCCATAAAATACCAGAAGAAGAAGAAGAAGCAGAAGAAGAAGAAGAAGAAGAAGAAGAAGAACGGGTTTCCTGCTGCGCATGCGCACGTCTTTACTTCCATTACATGTGAGGGCTTGTTGGCGTGCGTGTCTGTTAATTTATTATCAAAAGTCACCGTAAAGATTATCCTCAGCAGTTTCCGAATATTTTTCATAAAGCGGGAATAAAGTGTTTGTACTCCGTGCAGCGCTGTGTTGGACCATAAAGTTGAGGATTGATAAACATCAAACAGAATGTGCTCAGAGACTGGCTGAAACTCGTGACCAGAGAGGGAGACTTGGAGCTGCTGAAATTGTAAGAAAACATCATTTGTTTGAACATTTGTGTCGTAAATTAATAATTTATCCGGCATAATGGTGTTTTCTTTTGCAGACTATGGATACAGTAGTTAACTGCTGGTTAAGCGCTGTGAATAAATGCAGAATAAAGGTATATTTTATGAGATTAAGGACTTCTAGCACTGAAGTGAGAGATTTGAAGTTAATAATAAATCACAATAAAATGAAAATGGCAGAATTAATAAAGGCTGCAGTACGAGCTATTTTTACTCAGTAGAACTAAACTGAAGTTGTGGTGAACACTAATGGGACCTGTTGGACCGGTTCTGTGACTCCCATTTTAGGTCAGAACAAAGGCAGGAATCTTAGCCTTGATATGCAAGGCTAGAGACTGCGGGGGGTCGATTAAAGGATGCATGGGAGACAGTGGAAGTGTTATCGTGAAGGAAATGCATTGTGACTGTCTTTATTATGCAAGGTGGTCTGTGTGACATGTGATTTATGAGGTGTGAAGTCCCTGTTATTTAAGGACGAGAGTTTACTGATTCAGTCTCTTTTTCTGCTTTGAATGATGGAGATGTGAATAAAGCTGACTCTGAGAAAGAACCCTGCCTCGTCATTTTCACATCTTCCACAAAGTGAACAAATCTTCCCAGGAAATGAATTGAAACCCTTTTCACAAATTGAAAGTTAATTTGTAGTTAAAATATAAACAATAAACAATAAAAGAAACTAAATTATTAAACCCTTCTGTGGTGTGGGGATTTAAAAATATGATTAGTTTTACTGTTAAATCTATTTTTTCATCTCCCCTTCAGATCTGTGAAGACTGGGTTTCCACTCCAAGATCCATCCTGCACTGAGACGTTCTGAAGGGAAGAGGTTGTCAGTGGAGGACCATCCCTGCTTCCTGGTGCATTTCAGCACAGAAGAAGACCGCAAGTTTTTCAGGGTCTTCGTTTTCAAATTCAAGATTCAAGAAGGTGCTGCCATAATTTTCTCATACTCTGCCATAATTTTCTCATACTTTCTCATACTCATACTCTAAATTCAATGCAATTTAGTTGTTGTAATAACTAATTCTTTTATTTCTTTTTTAATCTAAGTTCTCAGCAAGAATACAGTGTTGGTCATTGTTTGACAACTTTACTGAACATTTAATTCTACATAAATTACTGTTTAACAGTAAATTTTTGGCAATCCTGTACTTTTCTTGTGGTGCTGCATAGAATAGCATCACTGTAAACTATAGAAAAAGCAGCTACTTTGAAATCTGTACTTCCTAACACAACTTTCAGTGCAACAATCCTCTAAAAATGTCACAACTTTTTTGGAAACGCTCCCACAAATTCAGGCTTTTTGGGCCACAACAATCACAAAAACAGTGAAGGAAATCCCGTAGGGACTGAAATACAGTGAGATAATGTCTACATGCTTCATGCATTGAATTTGTTTACTGACTCTGGGTTGTTGACTTGACACTACACACACTTTGCACTAAAGAAAGCACTTGTGAGCACTTTGTGAAATCATAAGTTAAATAATAAAAAATTCATGATTGTAACTGATTTTGGGTCAGTTCTTTATGTGATAATTTATGTATTAACAAAGTTAGTGTATTCCTGGTACAATTTGCAGCATTAGATCTTGAAGATTTTTTTCCTGGCAAGTAAAATTGCTATTAAAATGGTAATTTCCCTGATCGGATCAAATCAAATCCAGTTGAATCGATTGAGAATCTCAAGAGTCGGATTCATATCTATTCTGGAAATTAAGGATCATTCCCAGCCCTACTTATAGACCTAATGCTGCAAATTGTACCAGGAATACTTTAACTTTGTCCATCCATCCATCTTCTACCGCTTTTCCGGAGGTCGGGGTCGTGGAGGCAGCAGTTCAAGCGGAGAAGCCCATCCGCCCCGCTCTGCTCCGGGACAAGCTGTCCCTGCTCAACGTGCCTGACTCCCTCTGCAGGTGGATCATCGACTTCCTGACGGACCGGAGGCAGCATGTGCGGCTGGGAAAGACTGTCTCAGACTATACTAGCATCAGCACCGGATCACCCCAGGGCTGTGTACTTTCCCCCCTACTCTTCTCCCTTTACACCAACTCCTGCACCTCCAGCCACCAGTCTGTCAAGTTGATCAAGTTTGCGGACGACACCACCCTCATCGGGCTCATCTCCAACGGCGACGAGTCCGCCTACAGGAGAGAGGTGGCCCAGCTGGCGTCCTGGTGCAGCAATAACAACCTGCAGCTGAACGCTCTGAAGACAGTGGAGATGATTGTAGACTTCAGGAAAGTCACTACTCCTCTGCCCCCCCTCACCCTCTCAGGCTCTCCCATCACCACTGCTGATTCCTTCCGCTTCCTAGGCACTACCATCACCAGGGACCTCAAATGGGAGCTGACCATCAGCTCACTCATCAAAAAAGCCCAGCAGAGGATGTTCTTCCCGCGGCAGCTGAGGAAGCTCAAGCTACCCACCAAGATGTTAGTGCAGTTCTACACAGCCATCATCGAGTCCATCCTCACCACCTCCATAACCGTGTGGTACGCAGGAGCCACTGCCAGGGACAGACTAAGGCTGCAGCGCGTCGTGCGCACTGCTGAGAAGGTGATCGGCTGCAAGCTCCCATCTCTCCAGGATCTGTACATCTCCAGGACCCGGAGGCGTGCTGGCCGGATCATAGCCGATCCCTCACACCCTGGTCATGTACTGTTTGCCCCCCTCCCCTCTGGTAGAAGACTTCGGTCCATCCAGACTAAAACCTCCCGTCACATGAACAGCTTCTTCCCCTCTGCCATTAGACTGCTGAACACTAAGTGACTCTCGTGCACCATGTACAGCAGCTCAACCAGACTCATGTCAATCATCACTGTTTTCTTCCTGCATTACCGACTGCACTATATAGTTCTCCACAGTATCTGCTGCTGGCTAATATATATATATATTTTAACTGTTGACCAGTATCACTTAATCTTATCCTACACTTTATTACATGTATAGTTTATTTCTCTTATCTTATCATGTTTAATGTTGCAGCATTGTACCGAGACAAATTCCTAGTTTGTGTACTACATGAACAATGGCAATAAACCTGATTCTGATTCTGATTCTGACTTCCCTCTCCCCAGCCACCTGCTCCAGCTCTTCAGAGAGGATACCAAGGCATTCCCAGACCAGCTGGGAGACATAGTCTCTCCAGCGAGTCCTGGGTCTGCCCAGGACTAACTTTAACTTTGTGAAAGTTTTTTTTTTTTTTTGTTAGTTTTTTTCCTCAAAATGTCATTATTTATTTGTGACATTAATGAATGGTTTCTTCTGTTTCTTTCTCCTTGTAGACCTCAAAGATGAAAAAATACGGATCAGCAGCTCTGTAACCAAGAGCCCCAAGCAGATCTCATGGAGATTAAAGAGGAACGGGTAGAACCAGAACAGATTAAAGAGCAAGACAGAGAACCCAAAAAGATTAAAGAGGAACAAGTAGAATCAGAACACGTGAAAGATGAAATGATAGAACCAGAACAGATCGAAGAAGAACTAATGGAACCAGAACATGTTAAAGAGGAACAAGTAGAATCAGAACACGTGAAAGATGAAATGATAGAACCAGAACAGATTAAAGAAGAACTAATAGAACCAGAACAGATTGAAGAAGAACTAATGGAACCAGAACATGTTAAAGAGGAACTGCTAAAACCAGAACAGATTAAAGAAGAACTAGTGGAACCAGAACATATTAAAGAGGAACAGGTAGAACCAGACCACATTCAAGAGGAATGGGTAGAAACAAAACAGATTAATGAGGACCAGGTAGAACCTGAAAAGATTAAAGAGGAACAAATGGAACCAGAACAAGTCAAAGAGGAACTGTTAGGACCAGAACACATTAAAGAGGAACGGATAGAACCAGAACACATTAAAGAAGAACTCATGGAACCAGAACACATTAAAGAGGATGAGGTAGATCCAGAACATGTTAAAGAGGAACAGGTAGAGTCAGAACATGTTAAAAAGCAACACATAGAACAGATTAAAGAACAACTAATGGAACCAGAACACATTAAAGAGGAACTGATAGAACCAGGACAGATTAAAGAGGAACAGGTAGAACCCAAAAAGATTAAAGAGGAACCAGAACACATTAAAGAGGAACAGCTAGAACCTGATAAGATTAAAGAGAAATTGTTCATCAGTCAGGAGAGAGAACATGTACAGAAGGTGGAGACCGAAACCATCATGGTGGCTTGTATTCATGAGGAAAATGACACCATCGAACCAGAACCAAACTGTGAACAGCTCCTCTCTCAGAACTTGGTTATATTTGAGAGCCCGGCGGAGGAAAGAAGACAGCGTGAAGACTCTGAATTTCCTAAAAGTGAAGAACCGAAGCCAAAGAAGGCCCGTCTAAACGACAGAAGTCACTGTAGGGGGTCTGACAACGCTCTGATGCAAAAGACTCTCAGGACCCTCAAAACAGGTAAAAAGATTTACCTCTGAATTATTTGTACACTGATGTGTCCTGAGTAGGGTTGTCACAATTCTAACATTTCAAATCGGATACTGATATCAACAGCTGTTAGATTCACTAATGGGCAAGTCTACCCCAGTGTTTCCTATTCCTTAAAGACCTTGGTGTGGTGGCAACATATTTTTTGGCGGGGGGGCAGGGGGGACAGAAAACACATGACAATGTTGTAACCGGAACAGGTTAATTTTATACTATTTATTTCTTTTTATAAAAAATTTTGCACAGAAACTTTTCACATGGAACTTATTATTTGAAGTATTGTACAACCAAGGCTTGAATGTTGGAATATTGGGCGAGTTGGGGTCCCACCCAGACATCCTGTGTATGGACTTTTTCACTGGTGTGTCCTTCTCTCCTTCCTCTGCTCTCACATCTCCTGGACCCTCTTCCTGAGCACTTTCCTCTCTTTGGCTCATCTTGTCTGTCTCATCTTTCCCTTTCTGAGTCCTTTCTAATTCAGGTTTTCTCTCCGTCTATGGTGGTATACAAACAGGTTAGAAAATACCAAGTGCCACGTTTTGTCTGGCAGGATTTTTTTTTTGTCATGGTTTACATAAATGACAAAAGTATGTGTATTTTTTGTATTTTTATTCTAGTGTTCCTTTTTTCCATTGAGAAAGTGTAGGGAAGGGAAAAAAACAAACATTCATAATAGTAATTTACTCATGTATACTTAAATTATATGATCAGAGGTGGGTATAGTAGTCAGAAATTCTATTCATGTAAAAGCAATGCTATGAAATTAATAATTAAAAGTAGACAACCAAAAATTTCTAGTTGAGTTAAGGGTACAAAGAGCACCCACTTAAAAACTTGAGTAATGACTTCAGTCTTGAAGGTTTGAGGTTTTTCTCCAAAATTTATAACAATTTTCTGATAGTTTTCTACTTTTCTCTGTAAATTTATCTAAATTTGCAACCGTTTTCCTCAAATTTATAATTTCCTCTTGTAAAATGTTGACTTTTCTTGTACATTTGAGACTATTATAAATTTGTGGATTATTTCATGGCTAATTTTTATCTTCTTTTTTTTTGGACTTATATCGTAACCGCAGGTAGATTTGTTCTGCAGTCTGGTGACAAGCCACCAGCTTCTGGTTGCTGCGTGCGCAAGCGCCCCATCTTTTTTTAATTCAGTGCAATCCAACTATTTATAAAGCACTTTAAAAACAACGAGAGCTGACACAAAGTCCTGTACATCAACGATAAATAAAATATAAAAACCTAAAGCCTAAAAACAATAAAATACAGGTAAAGTACAAAACAGCACAAACAAAACAACAGCCATGCAATAGAGACAATAAGAACAAATAAAATCAGTGTCGCAAAGTGGGTCAAAAGCCAGAGATTAAAAATGAGTTTTAAAACTGGACAGTGAAGAGGCCTGTCTGATGGACAAAGGCTGATTATTTTAAAATTACAGATTTTTTAAGAAATTTGAAACAGAATGTGGCAAAATTTTTATTTTTTTCTCTCATAGTTTAATCTTTTGACCAAAATTTTGTAGAGCAGAGCAGAACAATAATTTTAACTGAATTCAAAGAAATATAATTATTAACATTATATTTAACCTCTTGCACTCCGTTGTACCGCGGGCGGGCAAGTCTCTGCGTCCCAGAGCGCATGAGAGCGCTCTCGTGCGCTCTAGGACGCACGAGAGCCTGCCTCCAAGCGCACACTGAAAAAAAAAAAAAAAGTTCTTCCACTACAGACACAGCCGTGAACAGATCAGATATGATTGACCTCTCATTCGACTAATAAGAGCCTTGAATTGGGTTTCTGAAACTTTGAAGAACCAATGACTGAAAACCTAGCAAGAAGGACCCGCCTACCAACGCTGTGAATGCAGCGAGCCAATTGAAGCACAGAAGTTCGCGAGCTTTTTTGTGTAAGGCTGGGTGAAGAGAGACTGACTGCTGCAGCAGATGACAAAAAGGGCCCGCAGGAAGAACCCCACAGACCCAGCAGCACGGAGACCATCCACAAGTACAACCTGTGTGACAGCGACTGCCATTCGCGCATCGGCATGTTCGGCCAGGCGGTGCTTTTTTTGTTTTTGTCCCAGCAGAATAGACATTAGGATTGTCTTCTATGGTCATCATAGACCGACGGAGGCCGATGACGAAGGCTGAGTGACACACACGCGTTTGCCACTCTATTTTTAATTACTACTGTTATTTGTTTTGAAAAATCGTTCGCCAAAAACCGCAATCATCGAAGCGCAAAACCGCAATAATGGAATTGTGTTTTGATCGGGTCGCAAGACCAGCGTCGCGTTCGTCTGACAATGAGGAAGAAGTTCGCCAGCTCCGCTTCTGCTGTGAAGAGGTAAGTGTTCGAAGCTAAATTATTCTTTATCCCTGAAAATTGTAATCAAAATGACTTTTGATCGATCGGTAAATTACAACTGTGCAGCGCACGAAGTCCGAAGTGTGTGCGCCGCGGTACACGGTTCGTTCGCCGCGTCCGGACCGTGAACGCCCCCCCCCCCCCCCCCGCTATTCTTCTGTAGCGGGGGGGGGGAGCCACGGTGAATGCGCCGCGGTCGCCACATGAGTCTAATCCGTCATGTAGTAATGGCCGATGTCCGTCCTCTGTAGCGAGGGGGGGGGACAACCCCCCACACGCACGCACACACACATAGCCCTGAGTGTCAGCTTTCATTAGAGCCCAAGAGGAAGCTTCTATATTGAATCATTCAAAAGTTACAGACGTTTTTCCAAACTGTGCCATTTGGCACAATTTGGCACAGTTCAAAAACGCCTGGGAACTACCTGAGGAAAAAGCTGTGTAATATATTCATTTTTTGTGGTATTGTTACAAAATTTGGACCTCAGCTGGATAACACTTGGTTCTACATTTCTGTTGCATTTTCCAGCCCGGATCTGAAGCTGTGTGTTATTTGCAAGCATTTGTATCCGAAAAAACACCCAGGCCAAATTTATTTTCTTCAAGTTCACTATGTTTAGATGACTGTAACTCAGTGGCCGGAGCACTGAGAGAGATTATGGTTTTTTGCCAAAAAATTCAAAGTGTTTTCTTTTAATGAGAGCAACCCCATGAAGATGCTGCAAAGGGTTGAAAAACAGCTTTCGATTTACTTTGGGCACGTTATTTTTTGGCGTTTTTAGAGAAATTGACCGGAGTGCAAGGGGTTAAAGAAATAAATCAAGTAAAATGACCAAAGATGCAGTTAATACCTCCGCCAGAGAGGTTATGTGATCATCGGTGTTGGTTTGTCTCTCTGTTTGTTTGTTTGTTAGCAAGATAACTCAAAAAGTTATGGACGGATTTTCATGAAATTTTCACAGATTGTCAGAAATGGGGTATCCTACAGATGATTACATTTTGGTGGTGATCCGGATCACCGTCCAGAAGAAAATTGCCATTACGGAAAATGCCATTTTCGTCAATAACTACTGAACCACTAATCCTATCATTGTGGATCCAATTGCTAGTCATATGTTTTCATGGTCAAGGAATCTGAAAACGTACACACAAACACTGTATGGGGGGAACTGTGGCGCTTGGCGGAGGTCTGCGCTCTCCAAGTGCTTTTCTAGTTTATTTTTCTTCATACGGTATTTTGTTCATCAGTCACTCTTGCCTTTCCCTGCATTGAATCCTAACAACACCTGTTAGCTCAGTGACTCTTCAATTATTGTTCCCGTTACCAGTGGGTTAAAACCACCATAAATGCCTCCACTGCTTACATACGTACCTCATGTGCTTTTTTCCGCGTTTAAAGGGCTGATGACACGTTTTTGACTTCATCTAATTTTTCAAGACATGATACAATATGACGAAATATGTTGGTCTGTGCAGTTCTAAGTCAAACAGGCTTTTTTTTCACGCGACTATCCAACGTTTTCATGAGCGCCATGTCACCAATTGCGTCAGTGGGTGGAAACCCCCCCCCCCCCCCCCCCCCCGGCCATGTTGTAAATTTATCGACAGAACACAGCGCTTGGCTGCCCATTGCACACACAGGATGGAAGCGGTAGAAAACATCGACGATGGTTCCAGCACATGTAGTCTGGAATTGGTTTGTGTTGTCCAATCTTCAGAGGATTATAGTTCCGAAGAATGGGATGACAATGAAGAATCTGGGGCTATCAGACCATATAGGTTTGAGCCGTGCCAAGCGGGCATTGTGCCTAGCGAGTCAGACTCAGAGAGTGATAGTCAGCTGTTCATGTTTTGTGTGCATCATCTGCCATGTTGTCAGCCAGCCAATATTGCCAACACTATCACAACGTGTTAGCCACTCCACACAGCCATGGTTCTGTTGCACCCTTGTAGCGATGTCGGCCCTGGGGCGTAACCGTGGTTAGCACGTTTCCTTTCCATACGTTCGCTGGGCGATGTCAGCCCCGAACGCCTACTGTTTGTTTCTGTGTATTTTTGTAAGTCTTCACCTTTTGGGATCAGTCTTTATGTTCAATACATGTGCTGTGGTGAATCATGCGTGTAAATCCATTCTTCCTTCCCCTCCTCGTGCGCTCTTACGCAGGGCACAGAGAGGGAGGATGAAATAACGGGGATTTACATGCAGGGTTCACCACAGCACATTTAATACAGAAAGACAGACAATTCCCAAAAAGATGAAGACGTACAAAAAACACAAACACACTTGCTGATGGTGTTCGGGGGTCGGCATCGACCAGAGAACGAATGAGAAGAGTCGAAGCCACAGGTGTGCCCCAGAGCTGACATCGTTTCAAGGACGCATGAGAACCACGGCGAACAT
Organism: Pholidichthys leucotaenia; assembly: GCA_020510985.1. NCBI lineage: Eukaryota > Metazoa > Chordata > Actinopteri > Cichliformes > Pholidichthyidae > Pholidichthys > Pholidichthys leucotaenia. Next base: position 43,589,668 of record CM035849.1, read on the forward strand.
GGAATGGCTAATATCGTGAGAGTGCTGAAAATACTGGCAGACTAACAGCACAGATGACAATACTATGGACCAGCAGTGCGTGACTAGCAAACGGCCGCTAAGTACACGGACTGCTGGTGATGGTGTGATGAGAAGCACCTGGACGAGGACCGGGAATCATGATCAGCCGGAGTTTGAATCAGCTGGTGATGAGGGAGGGGACGTGGCTGGACCGGCAAGTGTCAGCATGCGATCACAGAAAGTAGGTCAAAGCTGGGCGTCAGTCCATTAATCCTTCCCCTCCTCGTGCGCTCCTCCTGTGTAAAAGTGCACAAGGAGGCTTATGACAGTTGGAGCTGAAGCGTGTGATGTGGTCTTTCTCGGCCTGCTGTTTATCTAAGCCTGCGACACAACGCGAAGGCATAGCCGTAAAATTAAAACAAGAAACCAGAGAAACTGTGAATTACAAAGCTGCTGTCATTCCAGTCAATAACACCGGAGTCCATTCTGTTGATTACGTCATTGGGGTGCTGCCCTTAATTCGGTGGGCGGCACCGCAGTCCAGTCAGCGACTGGGGTTTTTTGATGATAACTAGTTTATGCAGGCACTGTTGTAAATATTATATTGATCATTGACAATGACTTTTGGGTTTACACAACATGCTAAAAAATGTCAAAATCGTGTCATCAGCCCTTTAAAGTATGAATGAATGAATCTTTATTTCGGATAGATAAAAGTACAGATTAAAAGAAACAGAATAATATAACAAAGGGGGAAGAAAATCCAACAAGGTCAAATTAGACAATAACTCCTCTGATTATACAGTTCAACATAAGTTATCCGAAATGGGTGATGGCTGAAGCCGCAGCTTATATTGCCCACCCATATTCCATCCAAGAATTCAAAAGAAAAACAAAACAAGAGCGATTACAATTCAGAACATAGCTAAGACAAAATGTGACAAAAAACTAAGCTACAACACAACACAGACTGGATATGACAATCCTTATGTGATTTTACATGTCATCCTGTATATATGTTTGGAGTATTTCTTCCTTTAGTTTTTGTTTAAATTGTCCAAGCGTTGTACATGATTTTAATTCAGGTCCAAAATCGTTCCATAATCTGACTCCTTGCACTGAAACACAGCGTTGCTTGGTGGTAGTTCTCACTGAAGGTTTTTGAAATATACATGTTCCTCTGAAATGCTATTGTTTCTCCCTTATTTGGAACAACTTTTGGATATTTGTGGGCAGTGATAGATTCTTCACTTTAAACATTATTACTGCAGTTTTAAAGTCAACCAGATCTTTCAACTTGAGAGCTTTTAATTTAAGAAAAAGTGGGTTTGTTGGCTTCCTGTAAGCAGCTTTGTTTATTATTCTAATAGCTCTCTTCTGAAGCATAAAGACTGGATGTATGTTTGTTTTATATGTATTTCCCCATACTTCAGTACAATATGTCATGTATGGGAGTATTATTGAATGATACAAGGTATATAGTGTGGGTTGATTCAGCAAATATTTCACTCTGTGTAGTATTGCAATTGATTTGGATATTTTACCTTTAATATAATTAATATGTGACTTCCAACACAGTTTATTATCAATTATTACTCCAAGAAATTTAGTTTCCGATACCATTTCAACCTCTACACCATTTACACTGAGTTTAGATACTAAGTTGTTGTGATGGTTGTTAAAAACTATAAATTTTGTCTTACTCAAATTGAGCGTTAATTTGTTTGAATCAAACCACAGTTTGAGCTTTCCTAATTCCTTTCCGAGTGTATCCAAAAGTTGTTCCAAATTGCTTCCACTGCATAATAAATTAATGTTGTCGGCAAACAATATTAAATCCATTTTTTCTGAAACTTTACATATATCATTTATATACATGTTAAATAACAATGGCCCCAAAACTGAACCCTGTGGGACTCCACAAGTAACCTTCAGTAACTGTGAGTTTTTGTTACCAACACATACATACTGATATCTATTCTTTAAGTAACTACTTACAGGATTGAGAATCGTCCGCGGATCCGCGGAATTCCTCGGATTTGATCATGTCTAGGGTCATTCTCGTGAATCGTCTAAATTCGAGGAGAAAATTTTAGGGGGGCGGGGTGAGGTATGTTATGAGTGGCGAGTCATATTTTCGATCGGCTTGTGGAGCGTGTAAATGAAGAGGCAGATTCATTTCAGACGATTTATTACACACTCACACTCTCAAGCAAAGAACAGACTGAACTTTTAAGCAGAAACTCTCCTCTTAAGTTTCATGGCATTTACATCACACTGTATTCAACCCCCTTCATCCTGACTCCTTCCTTCTATCTCACCAGGAACCCCTTGCTCTTTGTTCTCCCATGTTTATCCACTGTCTCCTGTCTGAGATGCTAGATAATCTGGCTCCCCCAAGGTGCTCCCCCCCCCCCAGCATCTTAGATAGAACCATAGAATAACAGTCCGTATGCAGTGATAGAACAATAGAACATCAGTCCACATGCTGCTTGGGCTTCCGTCTCCTCCCGTATCTGCTGTAACTGGGGTTTACCGCCTCCGCGGCGCTGCTGTGCCAGTGGGGGGCTGCTGGGAGTGTGTCTGACTGCGGGTGGGCTGTGACGGGGGGGGGGGGCACTTCGGTCTGTCCGTGTGGCTGCTCAGGTGAATCGCTTCCCTGGAGAGCTCTCCGTGGGGGTCTTCCACGACGAGGGGCCCTAGCCAACAGCACTTGCTCGTCCGCCAAAACGAAAGCGGGTTTGAGTCTGTCTATGCCAATTTTTTCCCTCCTACCCCCCAAGTCTAGCAAAAAATGCTTATCCCCTGTTTCCAGCACTCTGACCGGTCCATCATAGAGTGGGCGAAATGGAGGGCGGTGGGCGTCGTGTCTGACAAACACGAACTCTGCGCTCTTCAAAGTTTTAGGCACGAAAACACACGGAAAACTATGGTGGGCAGGGCCCGGCAGCGTGCCTGTGTTTGCGCTATGCTGCAAAAGCTGAGACGGGGAGCGCAACCCCAATAAAATCCACGGCAGCCTGTCTACCCAATTTGCATCCGTCAATGAAGCCCTAAGTGCTGCTTTCAGTGATCTATGAAAACGTTCGCATAACCCATTGGCCTGTGGGTTGTACGCGGTTGTGCGATGAATTGTAACACCCAGGCTGTGGGCCATCGTGGACCAGAGTTCGGAAACAAATTGGGGGCCTCTGTCGGACGTAATGTCCGACGGCACTCCAAAACGTGCCACCCATGCTGTTAAAAAGCCATGCTGTTAAAAAAGCGCGCGCTACGTCTGCGGACGTGGTTGCCGTCAGCGGGACCGCTTCTGGCCAGTGCGTGGTGCGGTCCACCATTGTCAGGAGGTGCATACACACCTGTGATGGCGGGAGGGGGCCCACAAGGTCCACGTGAACATGGTCGAACCTCTTAGCCGGAATACGAAACGGCTCCAAGGGAGCCTTCGTGTGTCTGTGTACCTTGGCTTGTTGGCACGCCACGCAGGCTGCAGCCCACTCTTTCACTTGTTTGCGTAGGCTCGGCCACACACACTTCTCTCCCACCATTTTGACTGACGGGTGCACTCCTGGGTGCGCCAGAGTGTGAACAGACTCAAACACACGGCGGCGCCATGCGGCCGGGACCACCAGACGCGGGCTACCCGTGGAGACATCGCAGATTGGGAGGGGGGGCTGCCATCCTGCAGCACCCTGCTCTCCAGCCTTAACCCTGTTGGTCCAGACTGGAGCGCGCGTCTGCATCGCTAATCTGCTCCGCGGCCATGGCTGCGTAATCTATCCCCACGCAGACCGGGGCCACTACGGCACGCGAGAGGCAGTCCGCCACTACATTCAGTTTACCAGACACATGCTGAATATCGGTAGTAAACTCTGAGATTGCGGCCAGCTGTCTCTGCTGCCGGCCCGACCACGGTTCTGAAACCTTGGCCATCGTGAACGTTAGTGGCTTGTGGGCCACGAACGCGGTGAAGCTGCGCCCTTCCAGCCAGAACTGGAAGTGGCGTATGGCCAGGTGAAGAGCCAGCAACTCTCTGTCGAACGCGCTGTATTTACGTTCACTGTCGAGCAAAGTTCTGCTGAAAAAGGCGAGCGGCTGCCAAGCCCCAGCGACGCGCTGCTCCACGACAGCCCCTATGGCCATATCTGAAGGGTCGGTGGTGAGCGCTATGCGGGCCAATGGGTCCGGATGCGCCAGCAGTGCGGCGTTTGCCAGGGCTGCTTTAACTTCCGAGAACGCCCGCTCTCGCTCCGGGGTCCATTCGACCCTATCCGCGGGTTTCTGTTTCTTGAGTGCGGCGTACAATGGTTGCATGAGCTGCGCCGTGCGGGGAAGGAAACGGTTATAAAAGTTCACCATTCCCAAAAATTCCTGCAGCGCCCTGACTGTTTGAGGCCGGGGAAAATCCGCCACGGCGCGCACTTTGTCGGGCAGCGGGATCGCTCCTTCCAGAGAGACGCGGTGCCCCAACAAATCAATCTTCGTCACGCCGAACTGGCATTTCAACGGGTTGATTATTAACCCGTGCTCCTCCAACCTCTGGAAAAACCGTCGTGAGGTGGGTTTCGTGTTCGTCTTCGGACGCACTGGCTAACAGGATATCATCCAGGTATACGAACATGAACGGGAGATCGTGCAGCACTGCATCCATCTTGCGCTGGAACGTCTGTGCCGCTCCTTTTAACCCGAATGGCATGCGCAGGAACTCAAATAGACTGAACGGAGTTATTACCGCTGTTTTGGGTATGTCCTCAGCGTGCACTGGGACTTGGTGGTTACCGCGGACCAGGTCTGTTTTGGAAAAAATGCGTGCTCCGGCAAGGTGAACGGAAAAATCCTGTATGTGGGGAATTGGGTAGCGGTCGTGCGCTGTGGCGTTGTTCAACCTGCGGAAATCCCTGCACGGTCGCCACAATCCCTCAGCCTTAGGGACCATGTGTAGCGGGGACGCCCATGGGCTGTTCGAGCGCCTGATGATGCCCAGTCTTTCCAGGTTGGCGAACTCCTCGCGCACTATGGCCAGTTTAGCTACGTCCAAGCGCCGAGGTCTTGCAAAAACGGGCGGCCCGGTGGTGGTGATAAAGTGCTCCATCCCGTGTTTAGTGATGGCCACGTAAAACGTCGGGACCGTGAGTGCTGGGAACTGAGTGAGCAGTGTGTGGAACTTACCGCCTGTAGCTGTGACGTTGGCTTGTGCTGTTGGCTGGGTCACTCGAGCTATACAGGGGAGAGAGTCAAAGGACGGTGCATTAACCAGGCGCCTGTTAGCAACATCAACCAGTAAAACATGTGCACACAGAAAATCAGCCCCCAGTATATGGTAATTCAGTGCTGCTACGACAAAAGTCCACACATATGTACGGCCGTGTAGAGATAAGAGCAGAGTCCTCTCACCAAAGGTCTTAATATCCGAGCCGTTTGCTGCCAACATCTCGGGGCCGCTAGGTCCTGCCAGCCGGTCAGCGTAGGTCGGCAGGATGAAGCTCTTCTGGGCTCCGGTGTCCACGAGGAAACGCCTCCCCGAGCGTGCATCCGTCAGGTAGAGCAGCTTGTTCTCTTCCCCGAGGGTCGCAGCTGCTACCGACCCCCGGCCTTGGCGTTTCCCGGGCGCTTGAATTGGCACGGTGGCGCACATCTGCGTGCCTTCTCTCCGAAGCGGCGGTGGTAGAAACAGAGCGTGTCTCTCTGGCGCTCCTTGGCCCCCGCTGCTGCTACCGTCGGTGGCTCCTTGCCTCCTCTGGTCGTCTCGCTGGGCTCCGCCGCTGCCGCGTTGACTGTGATCGCCCTGGTGGTGGTGATGATCCGGTCTGCCTCCTCGGCCAGCGCACGGTAGTCCCGTGCGGCCAGCGACGGCGAATTGGCCAGGGCCTCTCTCGCCGCTGTCGGAAGGTTCCGGAGGAAGAGGTGGGCAAACAGAAAGTGCCCGTCGTCCATGCCCATTAACGCCAGCATCTTCTCCATAAGGTCTACGGCCGAACCATCTCCTAACTCGGTCCGCATCAGGAGCCTCTCCACTCTCACAGTCCGAGAGCGTGTAGCACTGGATCAGCGCAGCCTTGAGCGCCTCGTATCTGTTGCCGGCTGGTGGCTGATCAAGCAGGCTCGCTACCTGTTGAGCTGTGCGGGTGTCGAGCGCTGCGACCACATGGTAGAATCTGGTGTCGTCTGCTGTTACTCCCTGGAGGGCAAACTGAGTCTCAGTGAGGTGGAACCAAGAGCGCGGGTTGTGCTGCCAGAAATCTGGTAGCTTGACTAAAACCACACATGCGTGGCTGGAGGTTCCATTCCGGGCTGTCTGTGGGGATCTTGCCTCGTGTTCCATAATACGTCTTGGGTCACCAGTGTGGAGCGTGTAAATGAAGAGGCAGATTCATTTCAGATGATTTATTACACACTCACACTCTCAAGCAAAGAACAGATTGAACTTTTAAGCAGAAACTCTCCTCTTAAGTTTCATGGCATTTACATCACACTGTATTCATCCCCCTTCATCCTGACTCCTTCCTGCTATCTCACCAGGAACCCCCTGCTCTTTGTTCTCCCATGTTTATCCACTGTCTCCTGTCTGAGATGCTAGATAATCTGGCTCCCCCAAGGTGCTACAGGCTGCTAAAATCCACCGCGCAGAACGTGCTACCCAGCGAGATCAGTAATGTAATGTAACAAGGCCACTGATTGGCTGATACTTAGTGAAGCAACCAATCGGCAATTTTGTTATTCCTTTGTCATATCCAACACGCGGAGTGAAATGCAAATGGCGGACAGTTCAGTCAACCAAGTTTTCCCGATTTCGTGAAAATGGTGAACCTAAAACTCACGAAAGACAACAAAGCAAGAATTTTAGAAATCGACAAAGGGATAAGGAACAAGTTTCGTTGGGAATGGCTCGAAAAAACTGTGTCAATGATTGTAAAGATCGGTAAAAATACCGAAGTTGTGGTTGAAAAAATGGCTGACTTTATAGCGAAATGCGAAGTACCAGGGAAAGCCCAGTGTGTTTATTGCAACGATTTCTTGAGTTATGGATCTCGTGGTTGTGTTGCCTTAGTTGAGCACTGTTCAAAACAGAAACATCTCATAATTGTGCCTACAAGCAAGAGATCGAACTACTCGCTCGTGCTGCATTCAAAATGATTGATGGACACGGTCAAATTCAGATGCCAGTCAATCAAAGTTCATCACAATCGGCCCCGATTACAGCTTTTAGTGATCGGAAGACACATTCCGAGGTAAGATTTTTTTCTCGTTATAAGTAATGTACTTGAGAATTTTCGCATAATGAATTTGTTATGAAATAGCATGTGTAAGTTGTGACGTCATGCCTGTTTTGAAACACTAATTGCATTTGAATGCTGATTATCGATTGTTAATAGATAAATGTTATTACCTCCGCCAAGGAGGTTATGTTTTCATCGGCGTTGGTTTGTTTGTCTGTCTGTTTGTTTGTTAGCAAGATAACTCAAAAAGTTGTGGACGGATTTTCATGAAATTTTCAGAGATTGTCAGAAATGGGGTATCCTACAGATGGTTAGATTTTGGTGGTGATCCGGATCACCGTCTGGATCCAGGAATTTTTTAAAGGATTCTTCTTTTTTTTTTTTTTTTTACCTCCGCCAAGGAGGTTAAAAAAAAAAAAGAAGAATCCTTTAAAAAATTCTTGCGAATGGCATTTTTTTTTTCATGATCAAGCAATCTATAAAGTTAGACAAAATAAATGTAGGATTAATATTTATGATGTTAAACACTGTATGGGGGGAACTGTGGTACTGGGCGGAGGTCTGTGCTCTCCGAGTGCTTTTCTAGTTACATATTTTCTCACAATTTGAAATGCAATCTAAGAATTTTGAATATAATTTATCATTTTTTGTTTCACTAGGAGGAGTTACATAATGCATGTGTGTTTTTTTGTCATGGGTGGTGATGGGTTGCCTTTCCTAAGATATCTTTGCTTTTATTAGTAGACATAATTTCTTTATGGTCATTGCATAAAAATATTAAACATCTTTTAGGTTTTACTTAGTTTCTTAGATTATCTTTCAAATATTAAAATATACTAATATGCAACTTTTTTTTATATTCCTAGTAACATTACCAAATGCACACATTAATAAATCAAAATGTTTGCAGAATGTCAGTATATTTTAATAAATGGGTGATGGACTTGGTGATGGAATTTTGTTAATATTTATAATTTATTTTACTTGGTTAAATTATTTTGTCTGTTCTAGAACTATGTAAATGTAATTCTGTGTCAGTTCTAAACATATTAAATAGTAGTAAAATAAAATTTAGTATTATTACATCAACATACCATTCAGATATCATAAATTTACACGTGATGCAGCAGCAGATTAAAAAGGAAAACTATAAATGCATTTGTACTTACTTCTAACTTTAAATATAAGACCATATTTGAGCATTCTAAAACACCAGATTTTGTTAGCTTCTGGGGGGCGTTGGGCCCCAGACCCCCCACCAAGGTTCCGCCTTGGATCCAGCTTGGGGGCCTGCGTCCCCCAAGACCCTCGGCTTAGTTTTCTCTTTTTTCCCCAAACCCCATTCTCATCCCTGTACATAACCAGGACAGTGCTACCCCCCTAATACCACAATTTTGTAGTTTCTTTAATAATAAATTATGATCCACTGTATCAAATGCTTTTTTAAGATCCAGGAATACCCCAACTGAATACCCTTTATTTTCAACAGCAGTTGATATTTTTTCTATAAATTCCATTAGAGCAAATGCAGTTGTCCTCTTGTGTCTGAACCCATATTGCTGCTCACACAATAAATTATTCTTCAGTATGAAGTTGTCAATTCTCTCATAGAATATTTTTTCAAGTATCTTGGAAAATTGCGGCAATAGTGAAATTGGTCTATAGTTTGAGAATTCCCCTCTGTCACCCGTCTTGTATATCGGAATTACTTTAGATATTTTCATTGCAATGGGAACTAGAAAAGCACTCGGAGAGCGCAGACCTCCGCCAAGCGCCACAGTTCCCCCCATACAGTGTTTGTGTGTACGTTTTCAGATTCCTTGACCATGAAAATATATGACTAGCAATTGGATTCACAATGATAGGATTAGTGGTTCAGTAGTTACTGACGAAAATGGCATTTTCCGTAATGGCGGTTTAGCGCCACAGTTCCCCCCATACAGTGTTTGTGTGTACGTTTTCCGATTCCTTGACCATGAAAACATAGGACAAGCAATTGGATTGACAATGATGGGATTAGCGGTTTAGTAGTTATTCACGAAAATGGCATTTTGCGTAATGGCGGTTTTCTTATGGACGGTGATCCGGATCACCACCAAAATCTAATCATCTGTAGGATACCCCATTTCTGACAATCTGTGAAAATTTCATGAAAATCCGTCCATAACTTTTTGAGTTATCCTGCTAACAAACAAACAAACAAACCAACGCCGATGATCACATAACCTCCCCCTTTGGCGGAGGTAAATATACCTGTTTGGAGAGACAGGTTACAAATATACGTCAGTGGTTTCACTAAGCATTCAATAATAGTTTTGACTAAGAGCATGTCAATACCATCACAGTCCGTAGATGTTTTACTTTTAAACGATTTAACAATTTCAAGAACCTCGCTCTCATCTGTGTTCTTTATGAAAATGGAGTCTTTTTTAACAGTGTTTTTGCTTATTGTTTCGCCTGTAGGGGCCGTAATGGGTATTTCTCGAGCCAAATTAGGACCAATGTTAACAAAAAAGTTATTAAATTCATCTGCAGGTGAAACTGCATTCACACTCTGAGTCATTTTATTTTTTGAAAAATCGGTTGGGTAGCTTGTATTTCTGTTTTTATTTCCAAGAATATTGTTAAGTATTGTCCCTGTATTTTTAATATTGTCTCTGTTTTTCTCCAGTTCTTTACTGTAATAGTCTCTTTTACTACATCTTATTATATATAATAAGATAATAATGATATAATAATATAATAATGATATAATAATGACTGCACCTCAGAGGACCCTTCAGTGAAGCTCCTGAAGTTTGCGGACGACACCACAGTCATCGGTTTGATCCGGGATGATGATGAGTCTGCATACAGGCTTGAGGTGGAGCAGCTGATCCTCTGGTGCAGCCAGAACCATCTTGAACTTAACCCAGCCAAAACGGTGGAGATGACTGTGGATTTCAGGCGACACCCCCCTTCATTCCCCCCACTCACCATCCTCAACAGCACAGTGTCCACTGTGGACTCCTTCAAGTTTCTGAGTACCACAATCTCCCGGAACCTGAAGTGGTCCTCCCATATAGACACTGTCCGGAAAAAGGCCCAGCAGAGGTTGTTTTTTCTGCGTCAGCTCAAGAAGTTTGATTTGCCTCAGGAGCTGCTGGTTGTCTTCTACACCGCCATCGTCCAATCTGTCCTCTGCTTTTCCATCACTGTCTGGTTTGGATCTGCCACTAAACAGGACAAGACCAGACTGCAGCGGATCATTAAGTCTGCGGAGAGGATCATTGGTACTGACCTACCCTCCATTGAGAACTTATATCGGTCCATAACCAGGAAACGGGCGGGAAACATCTGTGCTGACCCATCACACCCCGGCCACAAACTGTTTGAACTTCTATCTTCTGGTCGCCGTTACAGATCACTGAAGGTCAAAACCACCCGTCACAGGAACAGTTTCTTTCCTCAAGCCATCACTCTGATGAACTCCTAACATTCACCTAGTCCTACCTGTTGCTGTCCTCATGACTTTTCATCCATTATTACATTGCACATAACTCTCACACTGCTTTTTACTTCATTCACATTATATCACTGAATCTGAGTTCACATTGAAATACTGTGTGACTGTATATTTTTTCATATATTTCTGCAAAGTGTGGTTAGTCTGAGTAAATAACTGCATATATTCCTGTATATATTTGCATCCTTTTATAGAAATGTGGACAGACTGTAATTTACTGTACATACTCTGTTGTCATTGAATCCTTATTTAAATCCTCCACCTGAACAATGAGAGCAAGTTTTTAGCCAAAGTCAAATTCCTTGTATGTGTTGTGCATACTTGGCCAATAAAGCTGATTCTGATTCTGATTCTGATATGTCAACTTTTTTTGTATGTTTTATACCGCTGCTCTGCTTCTTTTGTCCTTTTCTTTAGGAAAGCTTTATATAATAAATTTTTCTTTTTACACGCCTTTTGTAATCCTTTGGTTAACCATGGCTTATCGGCAAATTTATGTTTAAGCTTTTTCTTTACTAATGGACAATTTTTTTCATAAAGAGTGGTTACAATGTTTATAAATGTGTCATAGGCTTCATTTACATCTGATACATAGACTTTTGTCCAGTCTTGCTTCAGCAAGTCCTCTTTGAAAGAACTGATTGCATTTTGTGATTTGTATCTGAACGATTTTAAAATTTTTTCTGTATTAGTCCCCGTGTGGCCATGGATAAGTGCAAAGGTTGGCAAATGGTCACTTATATCATTTATCAATAATCCACTTTCTATTTTCTTATCAATAATATTAACAAACAGGTTGTCAATAAGTGTAGCAGTGTGAACTGTGATTCTACTGGGATGTGTTATTGTGGGATATAGACTCATGCTGTACATAGAATTCATGAACTCTGTAATTACATTTTGTTGATATGGATTTAGTAGATCAATATTGAGATCTCCACAAATTACTACCATTTTCTTACTAGTAATATTATTGTACAGCTCGACTAATTTATCTCTCAATGTCTCAATGCAGGTTCCCGGCGTTCTACATATACAACTTATAATTAGATTTTTTGTTTTATCTTGGTCAGTCTCAACAGTAACACATTCCAAAATCCCTGGTAGTGCAAAGGACATTCCATTTACAAGCTTACACCTATACAGGTCATCAGTATACAGTGCAACATCACCACCCTTTTTTTGAGATCTGTTAATATGAAACATCTGATATCCCTCTATTGCCATCAGAGGAGCCTGCTCTTCATTAAGCCAGGTTTCAGAGACTGCAATAGCTGTAAATTTTCTGTCCAGCTGTTTTAAATAGTCCTGAATCTGTGGAAAGTTTTTAAGACTTCTGCTGTTGAAGTGTATTATTGATAGTTTACCATCTAGTTGCACTTGACTTTTGAATTGCTTTTCAGTGTAATATTCACAATGATTATGAATATTATTGAAAAAGTGGTTATCAGGATCAATATCATTCTCCATCTCTTGTAGTTTATGTTCAGCATAATGGCATATTTTCAGAGTTTGAATTTCCTCACTCTGTGTCAAATGACTTCCTTCAATTGGGGATAATTGATGTCTACTCGAGTCAGTCATTAAGTTTTTTTTGTTTGTTTTGTTTAGCTTTTTTTTTTTTTTTAAGTACATTGACATGGTATGTCAAAAGAACTATTCTTGCCGTGTGTGTGGATATGGATTATCATAGTCTCTTAATTTTCTTAATCAGTGTTCATCTATATTTATTTCAGTCAGTAATCACTCTGATTATTATACTCTTTGCTTCCTTAGGTGTTCCATTTAGTTTGATCCAAACTCTACAATTTCTTGTCCATGTTGCCTGTATCTTATTTTGTCTTTTCAGCATCCGTGCTTGCCGTGCTATTTCAGCATTAGTTTTTGTTAGATGTTCATTTAGGTAAACTTCTGTTCCCCGTAGCTTTCTGGCCTGCCTCAGTATGTCATTCTTCATCCTTCTGTTCACAAAACGCATCACAATTGATTTCTTTGTTTTATTATCCTGTCTGGGTAAAGCATGACAGGCTGAAATTGCATTTGCTTTGACCTTTATATTTCTACTATCAAGGACTACTATCATGTACTTTAATAAGCTCATGCTTCTCTCAGACAGCAACGCTAGAGAGACACTCTGTCTACAGGCTGGGACGGTCACGTGGGTGCCAGCGGGCGGGGCGCTTCCGCACGGATGACAGCCACACGCGTTGTCGTGTGCACGCTTGTGGCGCGTCATTCTGTCATATTTTTTTCTTAAATTAATATATCATAGGCGCGGCGGCGTATTTCTGTGCTGATTTGATTTGACCTTGTTTGCCCCGTGTTTACATTCCTCCTGATTGAGATAAGCGGAAGGACCGGCTCTTATGTCTACCCAAACAATCGACAATCAGTTGTTGTCATATCAGCAGATTGGACCCTCAAGGACAATGCCCATGTGCCTTCTGCAAGCAAGAGAGATAGACTCTGGACTTGTTTATAAGTCACATGATTATAACATCTATCCATTGCCAGGAGGCGCCCTCTGCTGCTCACTAACAACTGTTACATTTACACTACACAATGCATACAACATTACATGCATACAATACACTGCCTCTCAACTTTTGTGTGTGATCTCCTGCTAAATGTCTGCTAAGTGTGCATTGAGGTTTTTTTTGCCTGCAATCAAAATTTCGCTCACTTGCCGAGCGTCATTCTGATAAAACATGTTTTTTTCTCTCGCCTACTGTGTCATATCCATTCTCTTTTTCTTTTTTTCCTTTCTTCTTTATGACTGGCGCCTAGCGGCTGCCCCGGCCTTGGATGCACTCTGCAGAGCGTGCCCAAATGCCAAGTCACGTTTCATTACCTTGTATTCATACATGTGTAATGACAATAAAGTTGAATCTCATCTCATCTCATCTCATTTCCAAGGGTAGTGTCCCGACACTCAGAAATGTCACCAAAGGAAACCATGAATACTTGTTTTGATGTCTTCCAGTCACGTTTTTGGCCACACCACAGTACTGAGACAGCTCTAGTTAAGATCCTTAATGACATTCGCTCCAATACAGATAATGGCAACATTTCAGTCTTGGTTCTACTGGACCTCAGTGCTGCATTCGACATGGTGAACCATAACATCTTACTAGACCGGCTTAAAAACTGGGTGCTACTTTCTGGTACAGCACTTAGCTGGTTTGAGTCCTATTTAAAAGACAGGGACTATTCTGTGTCTCGAGATAACTACAAATCTGAGCCAACAAAAATAACCTGTGGACTTCCCTAAGGTTCCATTTTGGGACCTTTTCTTTTCAACATCTATATGCTCCCACTAGCTCAAATCATTAAACAACAACAAAATATATTACCATAGTTATGCAGATGATACACAAATCTACATAACTGTCTCACCGGGAGACTATGGTCCAATTAAAACCCCAATCAAATGCATTGGTCAAATTAAAGAGTGGATGTGCCAGAATTTTCTTTTCAGAATTGAATTTCAGAATTCTTTCCTTTTCAGAATTGTCTTTAGTTTAGTTTTTGTAGCCAAAGAAGAAAGACTGAGTTAGTACTCAGCTTCAATCAATGATGCTAAAAACCAACAGCCAAGCCAGAAATCTGGGTGTAGTTCTGGACTCAGACCTGAATTTTAACAGCCACATTAAGACAGTAGTGAAGTCAGCCTATTATAACTTATGGCCCTTTTCCACTAGCCCCAGTCGGCCTTACTCGACTCGACTCGCCATTACTCGTTTCGGCCTCGGTTGTGTTTCCATTGCAGCTGGGTATAGCTGGGGTGGGTAGGATTTTTTTTTTTTTTACAGCAAGGCGGCGCCACACTCCCGTGACGTAAAACATGCGACCCAAGCAAAACATAACATGGCGGCTGTACAAGGCGACTCCTCGGTGTGTGGCTTTTTGTCACCGTAAATGCCAAAAAGGACCACCAGACAAGGGTACAGGCAGCGAGACGAAACACTCTGGAATAGTACTGCAGCTTCTGGAAGAGCCGAAGACGTGAGGATACAAACTCGATCATATATGATGGTAAGCTAATGGTTGCTAATGCTAGTTTGCTATAAGTACGTCGTACTACATTGTAATGTCTGCAAGTTATCGCTGTTAAGTGCTAAAATATGTATGCTGTGTGTGTGTGTGTTTCAGATGGCTCTGTTGTGGGAAAATTACCGCTTCAAACCATGGGTCTGGCGTTCAACACAGTCTGTCACTGATGTCACCCCAGCTTCACAAACGATCAGTGGTTATAGAACTTAAGCATGTCTGTAGAAAACGTTTAGCTTCCTGTACAACAAATTGCTCTGATCTGTGTGAAAATCATGGACAGACTGTTGAGACATCTTGTCATGTAGCTGCTCCAGCTGCACTGAGTCTGTGGTGGTGTCATAGCAAAAAATGTTCAGCTGACACAACTTGATCACTGGGTTATATTAGCCACAAAATATATATTCAAAAAGTAAACAGTACTGAGTTAGGTATAATAAGATATATTTGACAATTATGATGGATTTTAGGCCAAAACAAACTTGATCTAGGATTAAAAGCAATTAAAATAATGCAGTCACAAGGTTACATGGAAAATACTTGATTTACTAGATACATGTACTGTAGAAATATATATTCTCTGCATCAACAATGTACTATACATGCATTCATGTAGTATTGCACTGGGAATTGCACTGACAATAAACCTCTGAAGTTTTTGAAGATGTCTCTTTTTTTATATGTGAAGGTTACCACCAAGTGACATTTTTTTTTTTTTTGATTTTGTATACTTTATTGATCCCCAGAGGGGAAATTGAGGGCATCCACCTGGATGGATGAAGCAGCCACGGTACGGCGCTATCCCTTAACCCAGGGGTGTCCAAACTTTTTGCAAAGAGGGCCAGATTTAGTCAGGTGAAGATGTATGGGGGCCGACCATTCAGCCTTACATTCCTCGAACCATTACCATTGTAAATTACCATGTAAATATGTAACAATATCACTTTGCTGACTGCAGCTAGGTTGACATTGCAAATGAGAATCTGTTGTCAATTGCATTTACCAGAATATTTAAAGGTTAAAATAATAATAAATTACATACAAATAAACTATTTTATGAAATTTGACTGAATATTTTTAGAAACATGTATTTATTGATTTTGTTTCAACAAATCACATCCCAGTGCATTTTGACAAAGAATAGTATAGTCAAATTAAATGACAGAAATTTGACAAAACTGTGGTTTGATCATCACAAAAAATCAATTCACTGAGACTTTGGAATTTATTCTCCTCAGAAGAATAAAAAAATGTACCTGCATTAATGTGAAGGGTGATACTGGTGTTTTGACTGCAGTAAGCAGGCCAGGTCTAGCTCAAAAGCAGTGGTTTTGATGCGCAAGATGTCACGCAGGTGAGAGTCACTTAGTCTTGTCCTCACACGGCTCTTGTTAATGTTCATAACCGAGAACGTCTTCTCGCACAAGTATGTCGAGCCAAACAAGCTCAGCATTTTCTTAGCAAGTGTTCGAATCTCTTGGAACCTGTCTTTGTCCAGCTGGTGGTAAAAGTCTATGAGAGGGAGTTGTTGGTGGCGACCGTGACACGCCCCGTCACACTGCAGCTCAATGAGCTCCAGCTGCAGGTGGTCTGGAGCGTCATTAGGATCCATGGAAAAAGGAGTGGAAAAAAGTGTGATCTCCTTTTCAGTAGCTGCAAAATCCCTGAAATGCTCTTGAAACTCCTCAGTCAGAGATGAGATGTTTTCTGCATACCTCATTTGCACACTGATATTGTTTTCTGGAAAACTGGTCATCATTTCCTGCAGTGATGGGAAATGTGTGGGCAGCAAAAGTAGCAGCTTTGTCCGAAAAGCTTTTATGTATGAATACAGTTGGCTCACCACTGCATTTTGCCCCTGAAGGCTCGTGTTCAGCGCGTTCAGATGTCGTGTTATGTCAACTAAAAATTCAAAATCAACCAGCCAAACAGGATTGCAGAGTTCCGGCATCGGTTGTCCGTTTTGTGCCAAGAATTGTCCGATTTCCTTTCTGAGAGAGAAGAATCGCTGCAGTGCAGATCCCCAACTGAGCCATCTTATGTTATTATGATACACAACATCTCCATATTCAGCATGGATGCCGAGTAGAAACTGTTGAAACTGGTGGTGGCACAGGGCTCTGGAGCGAATATAATTAATAGCCTTTATCACCGGTTTCATAACGTGATCATATTTCAGATGTTTGGCACATAGAACTTGTTGGTGAATAATACAGTGGAGTTTTATAGCTTTGTCGCCTTCTTCGCTGACTTTTTTACAGACTAGCGTTGATAGCCCACTTTGCTCACCAACCATGGCAGGTGCGCCGTCCGTAATAATCCCAGTGATTTTATTCCATTGCAGTTTCATGTCATCTACGGTGGAACAAACAGCAGCAAACAAATCTGTTCCTCTGGTTTGGTCCTTAAGGCTCTGAAGGTCAAGCAGCTCTTCACTCACGTTCATTTCATTGTCCAATCCTCTCAAAAAAATCAGTAACTGAGTGGTGTCAGATGCATCTGTGCTTTCGTCGCAGGGTAACGAAAAAAAAGTCAAACTCCACTCCTTTTGCCTCTAACTGTCCCTTGATGTTAGATGAAATTTCTTCAATCCTCCGTGCCACAGTGCTACGACCCAGGCAAACATTGGCAAACTCTTGCTTTTTCTCAGGACAAATTTTCTCCACCATTTTCATCACGCAGTCTTTAATGAATTCACCCTCAGTAAAAGGATGCAGTGCTTGACAATCAGCATTGCCACTTCATACTTGGCCCTCGTTGACGGCGGCCCTCGCTGTCAACTTTCCTCTTTTTAGTTCCAGTTGCCATTTTAGAAATGAGCTAAAAACATACCATAGGGGTAAAAGTTCACACAGGGGTCACGCGATGAGAATGCGGCCACAGGTCTACTGCCACCCTCTGGTGAAATATAAAGTTGCTGTTTTTGGTATGTGTGCATTGTTTACTGTGGGAAACTGTGCTGGCGGGCCATATCATTGATTTTATGACAGGACGCTTTGGGCCGGTGGAAATTTGGACACGGGCTGGATTTGGCCCGGGGGCCGGACTTTGGGAATGCCTGCCTTAACCATTCACACAGACATTCACACCTAGGGCCACTTTAGAGTCTCCAATTAACCTAACCTGCATGTTTTTGGCCTGTGGGAGGAAACCGGAGAAATCCCGGAGTAAACCCATGCAGATACGGGGAGAACATACAAACTCCACACAGATCACCGTTGGTCAGGGGCTGGGATCGAACCAGGGATCCCATGGCCAAGGGTGAGTTGCTGTGCCGGTGCAGTGCTAACCACTGGGCCACCGCACTGCATAAATTAAATACTGAAAGATTGGAAAAGCTAAGAACAATCCAGCAGCTTGAGAAATCTAACTAACTAACTAACTAACCTGCACTTATATAGCGCTTTTCTAGTCACAAAGACCACTCAAAGCGCTTTCATTAATACTAACCCTCTATTCTAAGGGCCTATAGGAAACAGATATCTAGGGACAATTTAGAACAGCCAATTAACCTAACATGCATGTTTTTGGCATGTGGGAGGAAACCGGAGAAATCCCGGAGTAAACCCACGCAACACGGGGAGAACATGCAAACTCCACACAGATCACTGTTGGTCGGGGGCTGGGATCGAACCCACGATCCCACGATCCCCACAATCCCCCGGCCAAGGGTAAACTGTGCTGCCGCAGTGCTAACCACTGCGCCACCGTGCACTTTTGGTTTGGTGTAAGTCTGTCAACAGAATTATGAACCATAAAGCAGTTTGTGTTAAAATGATAAATCCCATTAGACCCTAACCCAGGGGTGTCCAATCATGTATCATGGAGGGCCAAGACCCTGCAGATTCTCTCTTCTACCCAGTCTTTTCAGCAGGTGTTGTCACTTGTCAGCAGTCAGTGGAAAGAAATTCTGTGGAATCTGCTGTTGAAGACACTGGTTGGAGGTAAAGCCTGCAGGGTCTTGGCCCTCCATGGCACATGATTGGACACCCCCGCCCAAACCCATTGTGATAAAGGCCAGGTGCTAATATGGCCCATAATTCCTTCATATACTGGTACTGTCACTAAAGTGTGCGGGGTCTTCGGCGGTGGCACATCCAACAATACAGTCTTCAGTTAATAAAATAATTGTTTTGGTTACTTTTTCTAAAGATTGAGACATTATTTTCAAAGTCACTGATAAATGGTTTGTACTGATGACTCTTTTCCCACCAGTGTCTTAACAGACAAAATAGAAAATTATGATGCAAACACATAAGTCACTAAATTGTTTATTACAATTAAATACAATACAATACAATTAAAAACTCTCCTATTTGGCGTGGCCTATCGTTATCGGCCTCTGTCGGTCTATGATGACCATGGAAGAGAATCCTAGATGTCTACTCTGCTGGAACAGCACCGCCTGTGGCTGAACAGGCCGATGCGCGAATGGCAGTCCCTGTCACACAGGTCGCACTTGTAGATGGTCTCCGTGCTGCTGGGTCTGTGGCAGTTCTTCCTGCGGGTCCTTTTTTCATCTGCTGCAGCAATCAGTTTCTCTTTACCCGCCTTGAGCTGTCTGGTCAGGATGCCTCTCCATTTGGAGCGGTCCGTTGCGAGGTCCTCCCAGCGCTCTGTGTTGATCTCCAGGGCCTTCATATCTCTCTTGCAGACGTCTCTGAAGCGCAGCTGTTGGGAGCCAGCGTCTCTCCTGCCAGTTGCCAGTTCTCCATAGAGGACGTCTTTGGGGATTCTGCCATCCTCCCTACGGTGAACATGGCTTAGCCAGCGGAGCCTGCGCTGCCTGAGTAGAGTAAACATGGAGGGAAGGCCGGCGCGGGACAGGACTTCTGTGTTGGACACTTTGTCCTGCCAGGATATGTCCAGGATGCGGCGAATGCAGCGCACGTAGAAGGAATTCAGTCTCTTTTCCTGCCGGGCATATGTTGTCCACGTCTCACTCCCATAGAGCAGTGTGCTGATGACACGGGCGTTGTACACTACCATCTTCGTCTTGACAGAGAGTTTGCGATTCTCCCACACTCCTGTGGTGAGGCGAGCGAGTGTGGAGGTTGATTTTCCAATCCTCTTGTCGATCTCTGTATCAAGGGAGAGGTTGCTGCTGATCGTGGACCCCAGGTACGTGAACTGATTCATGACCTCCAGCTCGTAGTCATCGATGGTGATGGTTGGTGGTGCTTCCATACCTTGCACCAAGACGTTAGTCTTCTTCAGGCTGATGGTAAACCCGAAGTCCATGCAGGCCTGGGAGAAGCGGTCCATCAGGGTCTGAAGTTCCTGATGTGTGTGGGTCGCGACTCCAGCGTCGTCTGCGAACAGCATATCTCTGATTTAGAGCCTCACGTACTTTGGTTCTGGCTTTCAGGCGGGTGAGGTTGAAAAGCCTACCGTCAGATCTTGTATGCAGATAGATTCCTTCTGTTGCTGTGCTGAAGGCATGCCTCAGGAGCATAGCAAAGAAAATCCCAAAGAGGGTTGGCGCAAGTACACAGCCCTGTTTCACTCCACTGTGTATATTGAATGGCTCTGAGACGTTGCCGTCGTACTGCATCATCCCTTGCATGTTGGTGTGAAACGATTCGATGAGGCTTTGCAACTTTGGTGGGCATCCTATCTTTGGCAGGCTCTTGAAAAGGCCCTCTCTGCTGACCAGATCGAACGCTTTGGTGAGGTCGATGAAGGCGACGTACAGGGGTATGTTCTGTTCTCTGCACTTCTCCTGGAGTTGGCGGATGGAGAATATCATGTCCACCGTCGATCGTCCAGCGCGGAAGCCACACTGAGACTCGGGGTAGACATGTTCGGCAAGCTTCTGTAGACGAACGAGGACAGCTCGTGCGTAGACTTTGCCAACAATGCTGAGGAGGAAGATGCCCCTGTACTTGTTGCAGTCGCTTCTCTCCCCTTTGTTTTTGTAGAGGGTGATGATCTTGGCGTCCCTCATGTCCTGTGGTACGGCACCTTCCTTCCAGCACTGGCAGAGGACGTCATGCAATGGCAGCAGTAGGGCGGTCTTGCAGTGCTTGATCAGGTCGGGGGGTATGCCGTTGTTGCCGGGTGCCTTGCCAGCGGCCAAGCTATCAGTGGCCTTGCTGAGTTCGTCGATGGTTGACTCGGCGTCAAGTTCATCCATGGATGGCAGGCATTCGATGGCATCAAGGGCTAACAGTGTCACGGTGTTCTGTCTGGAGTAGAGGTCGGAGTAGTGCTCCACCCATCTCTCCATCTGCTTGTTCTTTTCTGTGATCATCTCCCCAGTGGAGGATTTAAGGGGGGCCGTCTTGTTCTGAGCCGGACCAAGTGCTTTCTTGATGCCGTCGTACATACCACGGATGTTCCCTGTTATGGCAGCAGTTTGAATGTCTTGGCTGAGCTGAATCCAGTACCTGTTGGCACAGCGCCGAGCAGTCTGCTGAACTTTGCTTCTCGCAGCCCTGAGAATCTGGAGATTCTTCTCGTTTGGGTACTTCTTGTACTCAGCAAGTGCTGAGCGCTTGGCTTCAATGACGGGGGTCATCACGGTCGACTTGGCATCAAACCAGTCCTGTGACTTTGAGGTCTTCCTCCCAAAGGTAGCCAAGGCTGTGCGGTGGATGGTGTTTCGCAGCTCTTCCCATTTCTGCTTTGCAGACTCTCCTTCTTGTGGTTCACCAAGTTCCTTCACAAAGTGGAGGCAAACTGCTCAACAAGTTCTGGTTGGGCCATCTTGCTGGTGTCAATCCGTGCCTTTCCAGGTTGTCTGGCACGGTGGAATTTCTTCAGCTGCAGCTTGACCTTGCAACACACCAATGAATGGTCTGTGTCGCAATCTGCATTCTGGAACGAGCGTTTGATTAGCACGTTCTTCAGTGCGGTGCGCCTGGTCAGGATCAAGTCCAGCTGGTGCCAGTGCTTTTAGCACGGATGTCGCCAGGAAACCTTGTGTTGGGGCTTGGTCTTGAAGAACGAGTTTGTGATGCACAGATCATGATGTGTGCAGAACTCGAGCAGTCGCTGTCCGTTGTCGTTCATTCTGCCCACGCCAAATGGTCCAAGACAGGAGGGCCAGGAGTCATGGTCAGCACCCACTCTGGCATTGAAGTCTCCAAGGAGAATGAGTTGTTGAGAGTTGGGGATGATCCTGACAGTTGTTGCGAGATTCTCGTAGAACTCGTCTTTTGCCTCTGGTGTGGCTGTCAGTGTTGGAGCATACACACTGACGAGGGTGACTGGGCCTTGAGTGGTGTTAAGGCCACTCAGGAGGGGGAGGAGTCGTGCAGAGCCATTGCTGCCCAGTTCCACCACCTTCAGCAAGGTGTTCTTCACTGCGAAGCCCACTCCGTGTTCCCTGTGTTCGTCACTGCCCTTTCCCTGCCAGTAAAATGTATAGTCCTTCTCTCTCAGTGTGCCTGTGTCAGCCAACCGTGTTTCCTGGAGAGTGGCGATATCCACTTCCAGTCTCTTCAGCTCATTATTGATGACGGCAGTCTTCCTGATGTCGCTGACGTCCTTGAGGTTAGCAGCGAGTTCTGTCATCATAGTGCGGACGTTCCAAGTTCCCAGTTTTAGAGTAGGTCTCTTTTGTTTTGTTGTCTTGCCTGGTGCGAAAGTTCTCAGCCTGCCGTTCGGATTTCACCTCATCCCCATACACCCAATGAGGAAAGCAGGCTGTGGCAGGACAACACCTTATTGGCTGGGGGCTGCCCAGCTGGAGGCTGGCGGTAGCTGTCCAGTGAGATCAGATGATCCCTCCCACCGTCGGGAACAACCCCTGGCGCCACGCTCTACGCCAATTTAGCGGTGGCTTATAACCGGTAAATGTCATTCCTTGTGTTTTGTCTACGCCGAAGGCGAAGCTGGAGTGTCCTCTCCAGTGACGGTGTTCTACCTTCCAGCATTGGGCGTTGGTAGGATTCAAGCCTGGGCAGGAAGATATGGAAGACAAGATGTTGCCCATACAGCATATCCCCCCTCTTCACGTCACTGATGAATCCAAAGGAACAGCAGGACTGCTACAGTTTTGCACCAGCGCCGTCGCAGGAGTTGCCAGAATGATGTTGAGCACAACAGAGAACTGCCTTAGGGACTCCGACTCTGGATTTTTCCTCAGGGTTGACTCCCGAAGCCTTTCCCGTGACCGGGTATGCCGCGAGGCAGCGGCGGTTTGAAATCAGGGTTTACCTTCCCCTAGATGGGCTACCTTCCCAGGTTAACGGGCCACCATCTACTCGAAGCATCTGGTTTTAAGGCGCCAGAAATCCGCCCTCACCCCTTCTCCTATTAGTAAAAGCAGTTCCGCCGGGCTTAGAAACTAAACCACACGGGCAGGCTAGGAGTTGGACTTAGTTGCCGCTCCTGGCTATGACAACCTTGGAACCGGCATGGCCTATCAGTAGCCTAAAATGTACTGTAACTTTTATTTCTGTCGTATTCTGTTTTATCCCGTTTTTGTTTCTCTTTAATTTACTTTTTAATTTGCTTTTGAATTCATTCATTCATTCATTCATCTTCTTCTGCTTAATCCTTTTCGGGTCGCGGGGGGGCTGGAGCCTATCCTAGCATCTTTGGGCGAGAGGCAGCGAACACCCTGGATAGATTGTCAGTCCATCGCAGGGCCAACACAGAGAGACAGACAACCATTCACTCTCACAGTCATACCTAAGGACGATTTAGAATCCCCAGTTTTGATGCCAATTAACCTAACTTGCATGTTTTTTGTTTTTGTTTTTTTTTTTTGGCATGTGGGAGGAAACCCGAGAAATTCTTATTTTTGTAAAATATATGTTTTAACTTTAAGGGAGGGTTTGAGGCCCCCCTGAGGAGTGGGTTAGAAGCCCCCCTCATAAAAGGAGTTTAAGGCTCTTTAAAGGGACTGATAAAACCTAAGGCTATTTCTATTAGTCCAAACATTATCCGTGTTTTTGGTTTTTTTTTTCATGTATAAAACAAACAAAATTAACGTAAAGGAGGTTCAAGGCCTTCTATTATGTAGATTCCTTTTGCAACTTGCTGTAATGCTTTAATGTTTTTATGTAAAGCACTTTGAATTGTCTTGTACACGAACTGTGCTATACAAATAAACTTGCTTTGCCTTTCCACCTCTAAACCATCAACCGACTCTGCATCAAAAGGTTGTTTGTCACGTGTTAGCACAGGGCTAACAGGTAGGGTGTCTGACCTGTCATTTTGGGCGTCACCATCGGCAAATAAGTCACAGCATACAGGCTGTCATTAGTCCTGTCCAAGCCATGAACTGTAGGGGCATCCACTGAAACAGTCAACTGGTCTCCAGTGGAGACTGGGATTTAGGAGACCCATGAAACAGTCCTGTCTGTGGGATCACTCTCAGACAGTGCAACAGCTCCTATGTCATCATCATCCAGCAGTGACTCATTCGAAGCGCAAGTGGCCATATCACTGACAGAGGAACCACCATTGTCTGACTCAGCTGGAATAGGCAAGAAGTTGACAGGCATTAGAAGGTTCCTGTGAACCACTTTTTCTTGAGTTCGTACTGCATTCCTGGTCTTGAAGGTGCGTGTGTGTGTGTGTGTGTGTTGGCATGTTTGTCCACAACAATGTAGACTTGTCCTCCCAACAATCGGCCATTTTCCGTTTTCCACGTTAACCTCTGTTTGCTAGCAGGACTCTTTCCCCATTTTGACAGGAGAACCTTTGAATCTGCCTCTCTGGTTGTTTTGCAGCGGATACCTGGGCAATCCTCATAGCTTCCATCAATTCATGTCTTAGACTTTGCATGTATGAGTCATAGTCAGCCACCTGCTCATCTAAGAGAAACGGACCCAATCATCAAGTAAACAGGAAGCCTACCATCCATAATCAGTGTGGGAACAGAAATGTGACAGTTAAACACCTGCATTCGAAGTTCACAGACACCAACAGGCCTCGTTTTCAATCTACCACAACCAACCAAGTCTAGGGATTCTGTCAAACATCAGTTGGAACGGTGCAAAACCAGTGGTCTTGTGAACAGTGGCATTATAGGAGAAGGTGAGAGACTTTAGCAACTGAGGCCACCTGTGTTTAGCTTGTAGTGGAAGGGCTTTTATTATATTACCAATTGTGTGATTCAACTGTTCCACTGCCCATTGCACATTGGATGGGATGACGTAGTATGGGATTTCTCAACACCAGCAACCAGGAGCATCTCTGTAATCAGACTGCTCTCAAAATTTGCACCCTGGTCTAACTGTATACGCTGAGGAAACCCAAACACAAAAGAAGTTGTTCCAATGTTTCTGAGCAACAGCTTTGGCTGACTGGTTGGGACAGAGATAAGCTTGGGCCAGCTTGGTGTCATGATCAGTGACCATGAGCACATCCATAGACCTGTTGGAAGAGTCCTCTGCAGACCAGAAATCTATGCAGACTAATTTGAGTGGCCTGGAGGTTGTGACACTCAAGAAGTGCTCTGCCTTCTAGTTCAGGTGGTTTGCTGAAAACACAGTGGTGGCAGCAACGCACATACTCTTTCACTTTTCTTTCCATTCCATGCCAAAAGAATCTTTGTCTTGCCAAGTAGCGTGTTCGTCTTTGGTCTTGGTTACTGGCCTCATTGTGCACACCTTTCAAGACTTTGTCTCTCAGTGTACGTAGTGCCCTTTGTAACAGGATCCTTTGAGACACAGTACAGCACACCCATTTTGACAGTTAGTTTGTCCCAGTGTCTGAGAAGTCGCAGTGCATCAGATAGTTCATGTGCATTCTCCCGTCTTGATAGTCTCCTCTGACATTCCACAAACAGAAGCACATGATGGAGACAAGAAACCGTTTGCTGCATTGCCATTAGTTGGTCTCTTTGTAATGGACGCACATCAGATAGCTCACATGGTGTCATCAAATGAGGCAACAGGAAGGCTTGGGGTGGCAGGCATGCTATGTCCAATGTCTGCTGTAGAACAGCAGACACTGACTGCATGGAGATGCAGGAAACTGAGGGCAGTGCAAATGGGTTGCTGGGTGCAGCACAGGAATGATGGTGAGGCTGAAGCTTTGACTGCGGGTTACTAGACTGCCTGAAAGCGTGCTGCAGCCAGTCAGCATTCACAGCATTCGCTTCTTCCACAAACGCACCATAAGATACATTGGTGAGGTGATGGAGCATACTCGGCTGCATAAAGGGCTTATGACTGAGAGTGTCTGCCACCATATTCTTGGTACCAGGAATGTACTTTATCTCAAAGTCAACTGGAGCAAGCTTTGCTGCCCGTCTCTGCTCACAGGCATCAAGTTTTGGCTTATTCAAGATATAGCAACACATCCAAGACCATCACACTTAGCACAGGTGCCACACAAGGGTGCGTGCTCAGCCTGCTGCTCTTCACCGTGCTGACCCATGACTGTGCACCAGGCTACAACACCAACCATATCATCAAGTTTGCGGATGACACAATGGTGGTGGGCTTCATCACCAACAACAAGGAGGCCAACTACAGAAATGAGGTGAGCCAACTGGTCCAGTTGTGGAAAGACAATAATTTCTTCCTGAATGTGGGGAAAAATGAAGGTGATTGTGGTTGACTTCAGGAGAGTACACTCACAGCATCCCCCTCTGTTCATCGATGGAGCGGCTGTGGAGAGGTGAGCATTACCAAGTTCCTGGGGGTGCACATCTCTCAGGACCTCTCCTGGTCCAACACCACCACATCACTGGTCAAGAAGGCTCAAACTCACCTCAATTTCCTTCGCAAACTGAGGAGAGCAGGAGTCCCACCCCCCATCATGTGCCTCATTCTACTGGGGCACCGTTGAGAGCAACCTCACCAGCTGCCTCACGGTGTTATATGGAAGCTGCACCGCCTCCTGCCGGAAGACACTACAACATGCAGTGAAAGCAGCCAGCAAGATCATCGGTGCTCCTCTGCCCCCCTCTCGGATTCCCACCTCACCCGCAGAGCCATCAATATTGCAGGTGACACCTCCCATCCCTCACAATCCCTCTTCAGCCCCCTGCCGTCCAGGAAAAGGTACCGGAGCCTCCGGGGCCACTCCATAAGATTGCTAAATAGCTTTGTTCATCAGGCCATCAGGACCTTGAACTCTGTCCACTCCCCCCCCGCCCTTCACCCCCTGGAACATAACGCACTCACCTGCACAATAACTACCTCAGCTGTTGGCACAGAAAGACTGGCACACCAACAGTAATGCATTTGCTGCTGTATGTCTCTGCACTTTCCTGCAACCATTTGCACAAATGCCATATCTGCTGCTATCTGTTATTGTAATATTGATCATGTGCAGTCCTATCCGTCAATGTCTGCACCTACACTACCACATTGAACTTGGTACTACGAGTATTACTGTTCTACTTTTCTGTATATAAGATTGCTGGGTCTCATCATTTATTGTTATCTTTTTTTGCACTATGGGAGGTCTGGGTCCATCTTTTGTCGTCATTTGCACTACAAGTAGTATTACTGTACATAGACTGCTGTTGTTGTTTTTCCAGCCATATTCCTTTTCTTTTGATATTGTGCACACCACTGAAGAGCGAGAAAAACACCATTTCAATTCTCCTGTATGTCCTGTACTTATAGTAGTATAACGATAGGTGATTTATAATTATGATCAGGTATAAAGATTATTTAATTTGTATTAATGTATTGGGACCTGAGATTTACTCCGGGTCCACATACAGAAAAAGTTTATAGTAAACACTCGTCGGGGCACCAGCTTACCTCTTTAGTAAGCACTTTTAGTCATTAATTTCACTTTATACCTGTTTAATCACTCAATAAATTAATTAATAATCAGTCTCAAAATTTTAGTGAATTCGATACTGGGGCTTTGAAACCAGAATCAGAATGAAATAAATTTCCAACAGCTTCTCATTTTCACGTATTTATTAAATGAAATGATGATTAACCTCTTGCACTCCGGTGTACCACGGGCGGACACGTCTCTGCGTCCTAGAGCGCACGAGGGCGCCCTCACTGTGCGTCCTAGTGCGCACTGGGAAAAAAAAAGCTGCATTTCCGTTCTTCCACTACAGACACAGCCGCGAACAGAAAGCCAAAGGAGTGCTTTGATTGGTTTAGATGTGATTGACCTCTCATTCGACTAAAAAGAGCCTTGAATTGGGGTTCTGAAACCTTGAAGAACCAATGACTGAAAACCTAGCAAGAAGGACCCGCCTACCAACGGCTGCGAATACAGCCAGCCAATTGAAGCACAGAAGTTCGAAAGCGTGCGTCCCTTGCCTAAAATCTGATTTGTGTAAGGCTGGGTGACACACAGGCGTTCGCCAGTCTTTTTTTCTTACTACTGTTCTTATTTGTTTTGAAAAATTGTTCGCCAAAACCGCAATCATGGAAGCGCAAAACCGCAATAATGGAATTATGGTTTGACCGGGTCGCATGACCAGAACCACGAGTCCGTAACAAGCGGACCAGCGTCATGTTCGTCTGACAATGAGGAAGAGAAGTTCGCCAGCTACACTGCTGTTGTGGACAGCTAAGTGTTATAAGCTAAATTATTCTTTATCCCTGAAAATTGTAATCCAAATGACTTCTGACCGATCCGGACCGCTCTGGTCCGGGTCCGTCATGTTGCGAAGGCCCCCCCCCCCCCCCCCCACCGCTACTCTTCTGTAGCGGATTGCAGATATATTGCAGATATATTAGTACAACTGTGCGTAGTAGACCGCGGCGCACCGTCACCGCTTTCCGTCATGTAGCGATGGGCGATGTCCGTCCTCTGTAGCGGGGGTGGGGGGTGGGAGTTGTTCTCTTCTACATTACAGATATTTTAGTATAATTTTTAGTGCACTGTAGGTTATTTTTTCTTGTAAAAAAAAAAAGCCACACATTTTTTATGTGGCATGCTTCTTTATGTGTGGGGGCTTGTTTGTTCATTCATTCATTCATGAATGAATAAACAACCCCCCCACACACACACACACACACACAGCCCTTCACCTTTCATTAGAGCCCAAGATGAAGCTTCTATATTGAATCATTCAAAAGTTACAGACGTTTTTCCAAACTGTGCCATTTGGCACAGTTCAAAAACGCCTGGGAACAACCTAAGAAAACAGCTGTGTAATATATTCTTTTTTTTGTGGTATTGTTACAAAATTTTGACCTCAGCTGGATAACACTTGGTTCTACATTTCTGTTGCATTTTCCAGCCAGTATCTGAAGCTGTCTGTTATTTGCAAGCATTTGTATCCAAAAAAAACACCGAGGCGAAATTTATTTTCTTCAAGTTCAGTATGTTTAAATGACTGTTACTCAGTGGCAGGAGCACTTAGAGAGATTATGACTGTTTTGCCAAAAAATTCAAAGTGTTTTCTTTTAAATGAGACCAACCCCATGAAGATGCTGCAAAGGGTTGAAGAACAGCTTTTGATTTACTTTGGGTACGTTATTTTTTGGTGTTTTTAGGGAAATTGACCAGAGTGCAAGGGGTTAAAGGACATTGAAATGATTTGCATTAACCATTAAATTAAACTTGTAAATGATAGAGTAACAATGTGAACATTTGCAGAACCAGGGTGAAAATGTAAGCTGAATTTAGATCAGTTTGAAGTTAATGGATTATGGAAAACTGAACGCAAATTTATGGGGAAAATTAAATTAATTATATGGAAAATTCTGGATTACTCTGAAGAAAATGAAAACGGAATTTTAGTGAAAAGAGGAGATATATTAATTGCTCTTTAATTTTGTATCCGATCAGATACTGAATTATTCTCAAATCTCAGACATTTTATTCATCATCATCATCATTATAGCGTTCTGTCGGGGGCGACAATGACTGTTTCATTTAGGTCTGATGAGATTTCTTCACACAGCTCTGTCCTTTGCCCTCTGCTGCCAGGAACTCCTGACCTTGTTAACCTGAGTGACGTTCGAGCCGGTATGAGTTGCTTTCTGACTGACCATTTCATGATCAGCAGAAGAATAAAGAATGCAACTCACGTGACCCATGGCTTGGTGGAGATAACTGAGCATCGTAGTCTCCTCTAAGTTTTAATTGTAGATGGCACCCAAAACCAGAATATCTTGCCAGCAGATATTCAGACAAGGTACGACAGCTTTCCAGTCTATTGTCACAAGATGAGATTTTGGATGTGTTGATCACAGTTGGGCTAAGGTACAGCCAAGATGGTGGCGGTGTCTCCTCTTCTCCATTGCGACGTTGAAGCTTTCATGGATCAGCTCTTCTCCCAAAGGGAATTTGAGAATAATTACAAAATCTGATCCAATAGCAAAATTAGAAGATTTTTCAACTTTGTGGAGTTAAAATTAGCTTCTCGTATGATGGTCAGTCAAAGGTCTTAAAGGAAAATATATGTAAATTTTAAAAAAAAAGGGAACGGTGAGTTTAAATAAAGTTTAACAGGGAAAAAGGTATAAAAATAGACGTTTAGGAGTGGGAGTTTGACTACGAATTAGGATTTGAGCTCATGAAAGAAAATAATTAATTCCTAGACGTTTAAAGAAAAACATGAAAATACACAGAAGTTTACACAAACGCAATATTCCATGTTCTCTGGTTTGCATTGTTCATAGAAAAAGCATGTGCGAGAAGTCTCCTTTGTTCTGTGGCAGTGAAGAGATCTCTTCTGCAGAAGTGAAGTGAAGTCTTTGTTCTCCCGTAGAGATCTGCTGTGAAGAAGAAGAAGAACAAAGGGCTGAAAAGAGGGTGTCTCTCCTCTTTATCTGCGGACAACTTTCGCGGGCTTCCAGGGATTGGCAGGAGCCCCAGCCAATAGTCTTCCTTCGTGAGCGGGTTTTATGAACTTCAGTCCAATGAACAGGCTTTTGTCTGTAAGGAACCAATGGAATGAAAATGCTGGAGCCCAGCATAGGCTGGGTGATGATTGGCTTATACCGGTCCTCACAGCATGAGATATTTTAATACTCTGAAGATTCCTTAACCTACTTATGTATAAAGTCTAAGCTAACTTTAGTGATTCATGCAACTTTATAACTAGTGCTTTTAAATTAACATGCAAGAATAAACATTGATTTAAACATTCTAACATGCACATATTTAAAATCAAAGATTAATGTATTTCAAACCCATTATTGATTATCCACACGGAACATCAGAGTCCATTTGCTTTTCCATGGTGTCCTGAAAAAGAGGATAATCTGAGAATTGAGTTTTGTAACATGAATGCAAGTCATTTCAAGAAGTTCACTGGTTAAATCCAGCATGTCCCGGAGTTGCCAGTAGAGGGCAATGTTGAGCTGTGGATATTTTGTAGTGACCATATGAGGCACTCCACAAAGGTCTGTTCTTTGTCCACGTTTTATTGGCCAATAAAATGTTCAGGAGAAAGTGTATTAGGAGGAATTCTGGAGACTTGTTAAACAAAGGAATGTTAGTTCAGCTGTGGTGCTGTGATGAAAGAGCAGTTCTTGACTGGCCTTTTCCTGGGTGAAACAATGTCTTTAAGCTGAAGAATAATTTTTCCGATGAGCCAAAGCAAGATGATGCTACAGTAGTAATGACAAATAAATCTTTGAATCTTGAATGTGAGTATGTTGAGGGATTGTTATCAGTCCACACAGTGAATTGATGGCCTCTCAACCAGTGGCTGAATTTATCACAAACAGCCCATTTGAGTGTCAGAAATTCAAGCCTGTGAGCTTGATAGCGTGACTGGGTATAGTTTAGTGACTTCTTGCAGATACTATTGGTCATGCAAAGTCATTGCCGTCAGCCAGCTGAAACAGCACAGCACCCAAACCATGAGAAGATGTGTCAACTGACAGCAGGAACAGTCTGCTGAAATCTGGGTGAGCGAAGGTGGCATTCTCCAACAATGCCTGCTTCAGCTTCTTGGATGCTTCACTACATTCTGGTGACCAGTCAGCAAACGTTAACGTCCTTGTCATAGATAATTTCTGCTTTCCCTTGGCATGTCTAGGTCTTTTAACACCAGATGTCAAGACGAAGAGTAGCTCGCTAATGCAGGAGTAACCCTCAAAGAACTTCTGATAGAAGCATCCAACCATCCCCAGGAATGACCATATTTTAGGAGAGGGAGCGCCAGTGTCCTCATCCATTAAATCCTTCTCACTCAGATCCACAATGGCTTTGACCTTGTTCAGGTCAGTGGAGATGCCATGTTTGCTCACGGTGTGTCCCAGAAATTTGACAAATGGTCACATGAAGTAGCATTTTCTTGGAGCCAGCTTCAAGTTATGTGCCTCCAACCTCCTAAACACCAACTGAAGCCTCTCCAGTGCCAGTTGTTCAGTGGGGGCAAAAACGAGAATGTCATCAAGGTAACATAGGAGACTCATGAAATTCGGATCCCCAAAGATGGCCATCATCATCCTCATGAAGGTAGCTGGGCTATTACATAGTTCTTGTGGTAGACAATTGTACTCGTATAGGCCAAATGGAGACATGAACGTAGTGAGTTTCTTATCCTCCTGATGCACCTCTACATTGTAGTACCCCGATGTTAGGTCCACTGTTGAAAAGAAGGCACTTCCTCACAGGACAGCCAAGGCATCAGCCTGATGAGGCAAGGGATGTACATCTCTGATGGTGTGTGCGTTTCGCCAACGGAAATCTGTGCAAAGCCAAAGGTCTTCATTTTTCTTCCAAACCAGTATGAGTGGTGATGCATACTCACTCGTGGATTTCCTTATAATTTCACATTCTTCCATCTTGTTCAAAGCAATTCTTAACTTCTCATAGTGTGAGGGAGAAAGGCGGCGATAGGGCAGTCTGAAAGGTCTGCTGTCAGTCAGCCTGATCTGATGAACAAAGCCCTTGGCTTTCCCACAGTCCAAACTGGCGGGAGAAAACTGTCTCATATTTGACCAACAGATCAACCAACTTTCTCTTCCAGAAAGGGGACAGATGATTAAAGTCAATGTCCTGCAGTCCCAAGTGGTGTAGTATTGAACTGGTAGGTCTGTGTGTATAACACCCTGAGTCAACAGTCAAGCTCTTCTCACTGTTGGTATCATTCTTGTGAACAGTCCTCGTCACACAGCATTTCATGTCTTCTGGCAGGTCATTTTCATACAAGTAGTCAGTGTGAAAGCTCTGAAGGGCAGCATAGGGAAACACGTCAGCAATTTTACAGTTGCATTTCAAAATCACTGGCTTGTCAGAGTGGTTAATAACTTTTACTGGAACCCATCTGTCACCCCATAATGGTGTCACAGTTTGCCCCACTAAAACTGTTCTTGGTACTGTGCGTGACCCACTTTGATTGACAATGACTGTGCTACCAGCTGACAAGCATGCACTGCTCGGCATCTGTCCCCATACTAGGTGTTCAAGAGTTGGGCTCAAGAGTTACAGCATGTTTCAGTTTGACAGTACCCATCCTCTGTGGGATTTCATCACCTCTCCCATTTCTCCACAGAAGCCAAAAACTGCACTATATCTTTGCTCCTACCAAATGTGTAGCTCTGCTTGAGGCACTTTTTGAGTTAAACCACGTGAAACCTTCAGCTCAAGGATAAGATGCTTTATTACATTACTGCCCAGAGTCATCATTCTGACCATCCACAATCAGTGTGGGAACCGAAATGTGATGGTTAAACACCTGCATTCGAAGTTCACAGATACCAACAGGCCTTGTTTTCAATCCACCACAACCAACCAAAACAACTGATGTTGGGGAAACGGAATCAGAGTTTATAATCTCAGCCTTCTCAAGTTTAGGAACCACCAAAGAGGTCAGTGAGCAGGCCATTGAACCACTGTCCATCATAGCACGGATCTCTACTACAATTTTTTCAACCAACACATTGGTGTAGAAAAGGCTATCTGTTGCTGTCAATTTCTGTGTGTTTTGAAACACCTCATTGGAACCATCAGTCGCTGAAGCACAGAACTGTGAGTCAACTGACTCAAAATGGACATTATCTTGTGGGGACGTGTCAATTGGCCCATCACTAGTCCCCTTCTCAAGCAGGCCACCTAGTTTCCCTGCTGAGCTGAGATGCCAGACTGTGCAGCAGGTGAATGAGATGCAGGACTAACAAAACAATCAACTACCTGATTCCCAGGACCATGAGACTGGAACCACAGTTTTTTTGTTGCGGCAATGCAACACCGTGTCATGGGTATTACTGTCACAAATGACACACGGGCCCCTGGAGCAGCTGCCATTTCTGTGTTTTTGAGACCAAGAATGCTGACGGGACTCTTGATGCAACAAGTGTTTCGGAAGCATTACAACATGCCCCAGAGACTGGGCTTTGCCTGACAACTGCTTATTGGTGGCTCTTAGTTGCAGGGCTGGAGTAGGAGGATACAATGCAGACTGAGCATGACTGTTAATGATCTTAGCAGCCTGGTTAGGATGGCAAGTATTTGTCAAATGGTTAGACTGGAGCTGCTGTATATGTTTTTTTTGGATGGTATTCATCCAGTCGCACCTGAACATCAGAAGCAGTCACCTCCTCCAGGGACCTACAGCTCAACACCATGGACAGTTCTTGATCGGGGCAATGTGTAATGAACATCATCGTCACTTCTCTCAATGGATTGCCAGGTCTTTTTTCTTCCCTTTTCAGTCTCTCGACAGCAGTGTCAATGACTTTATTCAACCGTATCCAGTAATCAACAACTGTCTCAGTGGGTAAATGCTTTGTGTCATAGAAGTCAGCAAGGGGCATAAAAGAACAGAATCACTAAAATGTTGTTTTAGAATGTCAAAAATGGGCTTTGGTCCAGACTAACGTGTGTTTGCTATGCAGCCTAACCTTAACAACATCCCGTGCTCTCCCCTGTAACTTGTTCGAAACCTCCCATGCTTAGTCACCCAACACAATATCTCTCCTTTCCAAAGAAATTTTGACAGATTCTTTCCATTCTGAAATAGACAGTTAGTCACTGCTGTCACCCCTGAAAGGTGGTGTTTTATAACTGAGTTGAGTGACTGTTAAGTTAACTTTAGAGAGGTCGGCAACAGTAGAATGAGCCTCACTCAAATTACCAGCAGGAATGGATTTCAGACAAGTCGATATTTTCCCCAATACTGATCCCAATTTATTTCACTAAATCACCAATAATGTGCGCTTGTACACTCTGACTCAAAGAACAGGAGGCGGGATCATCAGACTTAACATCTTCAGCACATGTGTATCACCATATTTTATTTGATCCACCAGAATATGATGAGGGGTAGATGTCAAATGTTTGCCATCTCTGAGACCACCAATAGTATGTGATGGGCCAGACCACAACTTCTGACCTTGACCAAAGCCAGACACATTTGATTCATCCATTGTCGATGAAAAGTGTAATAACGTAAATAAATATGTCCAGGGAAAGAAATGAAAACAAATATTTCACCCACAAACTTGAAAAAAATTATCTCTGTAAATGAAAGCCAAATAGGTAAAATAAAAAAACCTCAAGTATCGTCACCATATCGTGGTGGGAGGTTTGTGTGTCAAAGTGATCCCAAGAGCTATGTTGTCTGGGTCAGTTTGCCTCTAGTAGGGTCTCCCAAGACAAACTGGTCCTGGGTGAAGGGCCAGACTAGGAGTGATCCAATAGACTCTGATGATGAATAAAAAATCAAGGATTCAGTGTATTTCGCCCAGTATGGGGCTACTGGGGCCTTGCCCTGGAGCCAGGCCTGGGGAAGGAGCTTAATGGCGAGCGCCTGGTGGCTGGGTTTCAGCCCATGTGACCCGGCCGGGCTCAGCGCAGAGGAGTTGCATGGGTCCGCCCTCCAGTGGGCTCACCACCTACAGGAGTGCTGTACAGGAGTGCTATGCGGATTAGGTGGGAGACAAAGGCAGAGATGTTCGCGGTCTGATCCCTCGCTTTTGAAACTGGCTTTTGGAACGTGGAACGTCATCTCTCTGGTGGAGAAGGAGCCTGGGCTGGTGCACGAGGTTGAGAGATACCGGCTAGCTATAGTTGGGCTCACCTCAGTGCCCAGCTCCGGTTCTGGAACCAGGTTCCTGGAAAGGGGCTGGAGCTTGGCTTACTCTGGAGTTGCCTCAAGTGAGAGGCAATGGGCAGGGGTGGGTATTCTTATATCCCCCTTCCTTGCTGCCTTGAAATTGGAGTTCTCTCCATTGTACAAAAGGGTAGTTTCCCTGCGCCTTCGGGTTGGGAAACAGGTCCTGACCATCATTTGTGCCTGTGCACCAAATGATGGTTCAGAGTCCGCACCCTTTTTGGAGTCTCTGACTTGGTTTCTGGAGAGTGCTTCTCGTGGAGACTCCATTGTCCTACTGGGGGACTTCAGTGCACACATGGGCAATGACAGTGAAACCTGGAGGAGAGTGAGTGGGTGGAACGGCCAGCCTGATCTGAACTCGAGTGGTGTTCAGTTACTGGACTTCTGTGCCAACCACAGTTTGTCCATAACGAACACCATGTTCAAACTATTAAATAACAATTGCCTATTTGTTAAAAGTCGTGAATCATATGCTATACTAGGGGGAACCCATGCTGTGATATTCATCTCAGACTGGAAGGAAGGGAGAGGCAGTAAATTCCTCTGCTGGAAGAGCATGGGGGATTAACCAACTGGGGGACAATAGGAATTGTGATGGGAAAATGTATTGTGATGCAAGACCTCAGGCAGCAGGGGGAGTGAGTGTTGTAATATAAAGGAGAGACCCTGCAGCATGAGGGCAATGCTTTTTCTGATTCTGAGAGATGTGAGAGAGTGAATAAAGTTTGTCTGCTTGGAATGCTTTGCCTGATTATTCCTCTCTCCACACTGGTGACCCTTGACGAATAATGGAACACGAGGCAAACACCCCGGAGATGACTCGGACAGGAAGCCCCAGCAACGCGTGTGCCGTTTCGGTCAAACTGCCAGACTTTTTGCTGCACGACCCAAAGTCTTGGTTCCTCCACACCGAGGCCCCGTTCGTGCTCTGGGGAATAACGGCAGATGACACCAGATATTACTATGTGGTCGCAACGCTGGACGCTTGCATGACTCAGCAAGTAGCGAGCCTGCTCCAACAGCCTCCAGCCTGCGACAAATACGGGGCTCTCAAAGCTGTGCTGACCCGACGCTACATGCTCTCGGACTGCGAGAGAGCAGAGAGGCTCCTGACGCGCTCCGAGTTAGGAAATGGGTTGGCGGTTGAACTGATGGAGAAGATGTTGGCATTGATGGGCACGGACGACGGGCATTTTCTGTTTACCCACCTTTTCCTCTGGAACCTCCCAACGTTGGCCAGAGCAATCCTTGCCAACTCGCCGTTGCTGGCTGCGCGTGACTACCGTACGCTAGCCCAGGAGGCAGATGGGATCATCCTCACCACCAGAGCCCTCACAGTGAATGCAGCGGCGTCGGAACCCAGCAAGACGGCCAGCAGAGGCGAGCAGCTAGCGATGGTAGTGGCAGCGGGGGCCAGGAAGCACCAGAGAGACACGCTCTGCTCCTACCACCACCATTTTGGAGAGGACGCATGCCGATGCGTGCCACCATGCCAATTCAAGCATTTGGGAAACGCCAAGGCCAGCAGTCGGTAGCAGCTGCGACCTCCAGTGAAGAAAGCAAGTTGCTCTACGTGACAGACTCACGCTCGGGGAGACGGTTCCTCGTGTACTCTGGTTCCCCAAAGAGCCTCATCCTGCCGTCCTACGCCAACCGGCTAACGTGTGCTAGCGGCCCCGAGCTGACGGCCGCAAACGGCTCGGACATTAAGACCTTTGGTGAAAAGACACTGACTGTATCCCTACACGGCCATATGTACCAGTGGACATTCGTCATAGCGGCATGCAGTTTCCCAATCTTAGGCACTGATTTTTTGTGTGCACACGGACTACTAGTCGATGTTACCAACAGACGCCTGATTCATGCAGTGTCTTTTGATTCCCTCCCCTGTACAGCTCGAGGAGCCGGGCCAACAACGCTAGCCAGCGTCACAGCTCCAGGTTGTAAGTTCCACACACTGCTCACCCAGTTCCCAGCACTCACGGTCCCGACGTGTTCGGCGGCCATCACTAAACACGGGGTGGAGCACTTTATTACCACCACCAAGCTGCCTGTTTCCGCACGACCTCGGCGCCTGGACACAGCTAAACTGGCCATAGCGCACGAGGAGTTCGCCAACTTGGAAAGGCTGGGCATCACCAGGCGCTCAAATAGCCCATGGGCATCCCCACTACATATGGTCCCTAAGGCCGAGGGATCGTGGCGACCTTGCGGAGATTTCCGCAGATTAAACGACGCCACAGCGCACGACTGCTACCCGATCCCCCATATTCAGGATTTTTCCATTCACCTCGCCGGGGCACGTATTTTTTCTAAGATAGACCTGGTCCGTGGTTACCACCAGGTCCCGTTGCACGCGGAGGACATACCTAAAACAGCAGTAATAACCCTGTTTTGTCCATTTGAGTTTTTACGCATGCCTTACGGATTAAAAGGCGCGGCACAGACATTCCAACGCATGATGGATGCGGTGTGGCACAATCTGCCGTTTGTGTTCGTCTACATGGATGACATCCTGGTGGCCAGCGCGCCGAACACCCATCCGTCCCCGCATTCACGGCATAGCGCAAATGCAGGCACGCTACCCAGCCTGGTCCACCACTGTTTTCCACGCACTTTTGTGCCGAAAACTTTGAAGGACGCTGCGTTCGTGTTTGTCAGACACGATGCCCACCAGCCCCCATTGCGCCCACCCTACGATGGCTCGTTGAGAGTCCTGGAACCAGGTGACAAACATTTTGTGTTAGACTTGGGGGGTCGCCGGGTGCAAATCTTTATAGACAGGCTTAAGCTCGTCTTTGTGGTGGCAGA
This sequence comes from Pholidichthys leucotaenia, assembly GCA_020510985.1. Taxonomy (NCBI): domain Eukaryota; kingdom Metazoa; phylum Chordata; class Actinopteri; order Cichliformes; family Pholidichthyidae; genus Pholidichthys; species Pholidichthys leucotaenia. The sequence continues at coordinate 43,628,159 of CM035849.1, forward strand.
CGAGCAGATGATGTTGGCTCGAGCTCCTCGTCGTGGAAGACCCCCACTGAGAACTCCCCAGGTAAACGATTCATCAGAGCAGTCACATGAGCATGCTGGATGCTCCCCCCCATTGTCCACCCACAGACGGACACACCCCCAGGAACCCCCCACCGGCACAGCAGACCGCGGAGCCAAAGACCCCTCGTTACAGCAGATATGGGAGGAGGCTGAAGCTGAAAGGACGTGAGAGTTAACGCTCAGTCAGAGACTCTGGGGGGGGGGGGCATATGGGGAACCCATGCTGTGATATTCATCTCAGACTGGAAGGAAGGGAGAGGCAGTAAATTCCTCTGCCGGAACAGCATGGGGTATTAAGCAACTGGGGGACAATATGAATTGTGATGGGAGAATGTATTGTGATACAAGACCTCAGGCAGCAGCATTAAGCAACTGGGGGACAATAGGAATTGTGATGGGAGAATGTATTGTGATACAAGACCTCAGGCAGCAGGGGGAGTGAGTGTTGTAATATAAAAGAAGAGACCCTGCAGCATGAGGTCAATGCTTTTTCTCATTCTGAGAGATGTGAGAGAGTGAATAAAGTTTGTCTGCTTGGAATGCTTTGCCTGATTATTCCTCTCACCACAATACAATATTATTTATGGGTCTTTACCTTCATAATGTGCAGATACAGTGGGGCAAAAAAAGTATTTAGTCAGCCACCAATTGTGCAAGTTCTCCCACTTAAAAGATGAGAGAGGTCTCCAATTTTCATCATAGGTATACCTCAACTATGAGAGACAAAATGAGAAAAAAAAATCCAGAAAATCACATTGAAGGATTTTTTTTTTTTTTTATTTAAGTTTTTGTAAAGGGTATACAGGTCGTTACAGCAGTGCATTGTTTACATTTTCATCACATGTTCCCTTATTTTCTGATATCTGACAACATTGGAAGATTAATTCCTACAACACCCCCTTTTTTTTTTTTTAAAGTGAAAGAAAAAGTGAAATTCAAGAGAAAAAAAAAGAAACAAAAAAACAAAAACAAAAACCAAGCAAACCAGCAAAAAACAAACAAAAAGAAAAAGTAAGTAAATAAAGGTAAAAGAGCATCTGAGTAGCGTTGGAACAAAGAGCGGAACCATTATTGAAATGGTATTTGTCAAAGATTAGATCTAATGGAAGACACATATGCGATCCAGGGTTGCCAAAAGTTCATGAACCCATCCTTGTCCTGTCTCAGTGCGAATGTCAACTTTTCCATCGAGTAAATGTCTTGGATCACGTTAATCCAATCTTCAGGTGTAGGACAGTCCTTCAACATCCATTTTTTAGTTAGAGCTTTTTTGCTTGCCAATATTAAAACATTGAATAGGTATTTTTCTCCTCGTCTTTCCAGTGAGTCCGGTAGTAAACCCAAATACAAAGTTACAAAAGAAAAGGGGACTGTTATTTTGAATATTTTCCCCAATATTGTCTGTACATTGGTCCAATATTGGTGGATAACTGGGCATGACCAAAACACATGAAAATGATTTGCAGTCTTTTCACCACACAAGCGCCAACAGTTCAACCCCTTATGGGTAAATTTGTTTTGTGCAGGTGTTCTGAAAAATCTTACCAAGTTTTTCCATCCAAATTCTCTCCACTGCAGGGATGAGGTACTTTTCCATTGCTGTTTATTTAGCTTTTCCCATATTTCCAGTTGTAAAGTGAAATTCCCCTCTTTTTCCCATCTCTCTTTTATATAAGATGTGTTGTCTCCTTTTAAGTCTTGAAGACCTTGGTATATTTTAGAAATGTATCTGATCCCTGGGATCCCTTTATATGCCATTAAGAAGACCTTCAGAACACCTGACTGGGCCCTTTCCAAAGCCTCCTTTTTAAGTATATTGTTGATGTGGTGTCTAAGCTGGAAGAACCTGTAAAGGTCTTGATTTATTAGGCCTTGTTTTTTCAAATCTTCAAAACTTCTTAAGATTTGCCCTTTAAAAAAATCGTAATATTTTATCAGCCCTTTCTCCTTCCACTTTTTAAATCTGGAGTCTGTTTTATTAGGAGTAAAGTCTTGATCATAGGCAATCCATTGCAGAAGTCGATAGGGCTCTTTAGTTTGATTCTCTCTGACTATCTTAAACCAAATTTTTAGCGGGGTCTCTATCCACGGGTTAGTGTTATTCAAAAGCTTAGGTAAGGCATTGTTCCCTATTATCGCCTGTAGGGGGATGTCACTTGTTATTTGGCATTCGATCTCCTTCCATTGTGCAGTGTAGACTGGGTTACATATCTCTACTAAAGTTTTAATTTGTGCGGCTTTAAAGTAGTCCCTGATATTTGGCAGCGCGAGCCCACCTTTGTCTTTGTTTAGCTGTAGGGTTCTATATCTGATTCTAGGTCTCTTGCCCTGCCATATGAATCTAGAGATCCTTCTGTCCAGTTCCTGCCATGTTTTTTTGGGAGGTTCTACCGGTATTGTTTGGAAAAGGTATAGAAGACGTGGAAGTATATTCATTTTGACTGCTTCAATTCTTTGTGCAGTACCCAAGAATGGTATCATATTCCATCTTGTTAGGTCAGATTTTATTTTTGTCACCAGTGGATCATAGTTTAGTGATATAATTTTGTTGAGTTGTTTCGGGATATTGACCCCCAGATATTTCATAGATTCCGACTTCCAGTTAGTTTTGAGTTTGCTTAGTGAATAATGATTTGGGTCATAGTTGAATGTTAAAATTTGGGTTTTATGCATGTTTAATTTGTACCCCGATAAATCTCCATACTTTGAAAAAATTGAGGTTAGTTCTGGTAAAGAAGTGTCCGGCTGCCCTAGGTATATTAAAATGTCATCAGCAAAGAGTGCTATTTTATGTTCCTTCTGACCAAGTGTAATACCTTGAATTTTTTGATTTTGTCTTATCCATTGGCTCAGAGGTTCTATGAAGATTGCAAAGAGCAGTGGAGACAGGGGGCAGCCCTGACGACATCCTCTTTCCAGTTCAAAAGATGATGATAAATTACCGTTAATCCTTATTTTAGCTGTTGGTTTTTTATATAATGCCTGTATAGTTCTAATGAAGTTGTTATGAAAATTGAAACTGGATAAGATTCTATATAGAAAAGACCAGTCAACCGAATCGAATGCTTTTTCAGCATCTTATCCCAATATGACTGCATTTAAGTTATATTTTTTTATATGATGAATTATGTGTAAAGTGTGTCGAATGTTGTCTTGTGTCTGTCTTTGTCTTATAAAACCTGTTTGGTCTAAATGAATTAGGTCTGTCAGTATATTTTCTAACCTTTTGGCAAGGATAATGGTAAAAAGCTTATAGTCCTGATTTAGTACACTGATTGGTCTGTAGTTGGAGCAGTCTAGTTTATCCTTTTCAGGTTTAGGTATAACTGCAATGACCCCTTCTCTCCAGGAGGGGGGGATTTCCCCTGTGTGGAGGACATAATTAAATGTTTTCAGGAGGAGAGGAGATAGTTGCTGTTTAAAGGTTTTGTACCACTCTGCTGTATAGCCATCTGCTCCTGGGGATTTGTTAGCTTTAAGTTTCATAATTGCTTTTTCCAATTCTTTAGGATGTATTTCTGACAGTAGTGTTTTATTTTGTGACTCCGTAAGTTGGGGAAGGTTTAATGTGTTTAGGAATGCCTCGGATGCGTTTTATGTTTTTTGTGGGAGTATAAGTTCTTATAGTAATTCTCGAAGCTTTTAAGAATATCCTGAATTCTGAATTTTATTTCCTTTGATACTGGGTCTCTGATTTTGTAGATTGCTCTTTCTGTTTGATGTTTCCTCAATTTATAGGCTAGCAATTTTGCCGATTTACTGCCTGCTTCATAGTATTTTTGTTTCAAAAATGTAAGTTTCTTCTGGATTTCTATTGTGTAGATCTCATTTATTTGGTTTTTAATTTCCTTAATCTTGAGCGAGTCAGTAGAATGAGTGTTGCCTTTGTGTTCTTTTTCTAGGTTCCTAAGTTCTGACTCTAATGTGGATAGTTTTTCTTGTCTTAGTTTCTTTTGGGTTGCCAGTTTTGCAATAATCTTTCCTCTTATTACAGCTTTGCATGCATCCCACAGTATTAAAGGGGATACTTCTCCATTTTCGTTTTCTTCCAAATATCTGAGAATATCTGATTCCAATTCATCTTTCAATGGTCCTTTCAGGACATTTGAATTTAACCTCCAAGAAAATGTATTATTTGTGTATTTTTGGATATTTAATTCCATGTAGATCGGACTGTGGTCAGAGAGATCCATCAGTCCTATTTTACATGTTTTTACTCTTCCAATGTCTCTATTAAACATAAAAAAATAGTCAGTCCTTGAGTAAGATGAATGTGGAGTTGAGTAAAATGTATAGTCTTTTACACTGGGGTTGAGTTCCCTCCACACGTCACAGATTCCCATTTCTTTTAGTAGCATCCGAGTCTTCCTGTTTTGGGTGTTATTTTGATGTGGAGAATTTCCAGAAGCATCCCAGTATGGATTCAGTCTAAGATTGAAGTCCCCACCACATATCACTAAACCTTGAACTTTAGTTATCATTAGGTCGAATACATTTTTATAAAATTTCCAGTTAGCCCCTGGGGGAGCATACACATTCAGCAGGGTGATATCTTCTCCCTCTAGCCGCCCAGTTACCAAACTGTATCTCCCTTCTTTATCTTTGTGTTCTGATTTTTTTTCAAATGTAATTTTGGTTGATATCAATGTCGCTACTCCCCTCCTCCTCCCTGACTTATATGAAGATGAAGAGATCATTTTAAACCCTTGTCTACTGAGTTTATTGTGTTCCACGTCTGTTAGGTGGGTTTCTTGTAAAAATATTATTCCTGCTTTGTCTTTTTTCATTTTGCCTAGAATCTTGGATCTTTTAACTGGATTCAGGATTCCTTTTACATTATATGAAATTATTTTGGTTACACCCTGTTTCTCCATTGTGTTGTTTTGTTTAGTATAACTGTGTGGTGGCCGTCTTTTGTGCTACTCAGAAACTGAAAGAACATTAAAAACAAGAAAATCATTAAGAACATAGTGTATAAAACTTTAAAAGAAAAAGCTGTCAGAAGAACTTCCTGAGCTGAGGTCTTTTTAAAGACCCTGGAAGAGCCTTGATGGAGTGAAGGCCCTGAGGGAAATTCCTCAAACTCTGTTACGTGTTGAGGGCCCTCTCTTACCCCTGTAAGTTGTCCCATGCTTTTAACGTGAGTTTCAGAACCCAATCCAAACTTGTACTGATTTTTTTTTTCCTTTTATGCCTAAACCCTGTGAAATTGTGTGCACCCTCCCACCCCCATCACATCAAACATTCACGCAAAAACAGTATTTGTTAGTATGAGGAGAACATGTGGATTATTGTCACATTTCTATTTTAACAAGTTTTTTTTTTTTTTTTAATTAAAAAGACTTATTTGTTTCAAATATTATGACTGTTCCATGAAATGTTTTACCACATGCTGAATACGCATCTCCTTTAATGTTTGTTACCTTGTATGAGGGGGGCTGGATGTGCGGATTGATTCAAGAGAAAAAAAAAAAAAAAAGGTCGCTATTCCAACCTGAAAACGGACAGTTTATCCGCGACGCTCTGGCGCTGGGTTTCCCGCTGCTGGTCTGTGGATTTTGAAGGTCTTTGTGTTGTCCATGTTTGCGCTTTGATCTTCTCACTCGGGTCTGCTGCGGGTTTAAATACCGTTACCGGGAGGCCTCTTCTCGCCATGTCAGCTGTTGCTTCTTCCGCCGAATTATAGAGACATGTTTCTTCGCCGTAGAAGACCCTTAACTTTGCAGGAAATGGAGTTTGAAAGCGCAATTTCTTCTCTCTTAACACCTTTTTCGCGTCATTGTATTCCCTGCGCTTTTTAAGGACCTCCGGGGCGTAATCGTGTTCCACGAAGACTTTTCTCTCCTGCTGCATAAATCCTTTTTTCTGCCAGGCCAGTCTTACAACCTCTTGTTTTATTTTGAAATTGGAAAATCTTACCAACACCGAACGTGGGGGCGCTTCCGCCGCCGGCCTAGCGGCTAATGAACGATGTGCCTTTTCTATCTTCAAGTCGGTGGTTTGTGGAATATCCAATTTCTCTCTTAGTAAGGATTCCACGCATTCTGCCATTGAGTTAAAACCGTTTTCGGCTCCTTCTATCAGACCATGAATTCTTATGTTGTCTCTTCTTTGTCTTCCTTCTTGGTTGGCTAGCTTAGCCTCTATAGATGCTTGTCTTTTGCGTAGGTCCAGCACAGAATCTTCGAGCACTTTTATTCGTTCCTCTGTTTCCAAGATTCGGTTCTCGGCCTGGTCCACTCTGCTGTTTGTCCTTTTCAATTCTTCTCTGAATTCCCGAAATTCGGCCGTAACTTCTCGGCGAAATCATCGTAGCTCTTCAAATAGTGATTTCAGGCTAACCTTTTTGTTAGCTATCACCAGTTCCTCGTCTTCTGAACAGAGATCTTCCAGTTCAGATTCTCCGGCCGATACGTGTCCTGGCCTGGAGAATTTCAGTTTCTTCTGTTTTCCTTTAGACATGATGAATTTGTCTTTTGATTTTCACTCCTCCAAAAATCCGTTAAGTTTGATTTTCAAGGTGTTATCTTGGATTGGGTCTGAGAGCTTCAGTGTTAAGCTGCAGTCGCCATGGCGTCCAGACCGGAAGTCCCCACATTGAAGGATTTTTAATGAATTAATTGGTAAATTCCTTGGTAAAATAAGTATTTGGTCGCCTACAAACAAGCAAGATTTCTGGCTCTCACAGACCTGTAACTTCTTCTTTAACAGGCTCCTCTGTCCTCCACTCGTTACCTGTATTAATGGCACCTGTTTGAAATCGTTATCAGTATAAAAGACACCTGTCCACAACCTCAAACAGTCAGAGTCCAAACTCCACTATGGCCAAGACCAAAGAGCTGTCAAAGGACACCAGAAACAAAATTGTAGACCTGCACCAGGCTGGGAAGACTGAATCTGCAATAGGTAAGCAGCTTGGTGTGAAGAAATCAACTGTGGGAGCAATTATTAGAAAATGGAAGACATACAAGACCACTGATAATCTCCCTCGATCTGGGGCTCCACGCAAGATCTCACCCCGTGAAGTCAAAATGATCACGAGAACGGTGAGCAAAAATCCCAGAACCACACAGGGGAACCTAGTGAATGACCTGCAGAGAGCTGGGACCAAAGTAACAAAGGCTACATCAGTAACACACTACGCCGCCAGGGACTCAAATCCTGCAGTGCCAGACGTGTCCCCCTGCTTAAACCAGTACATGTCCAGGCCCATCTGAAGTTTGCTAGAGAGCATATGGATGATCCAGAAGAGGATTGGGAGAATGTCTTATGGTCAGATGAAACCAAAATAGAACTTTTTGGTAAAAACTCAACTTGTTGTGTTTGGAGGAGAAAGAACACCATACCTACTGTGAAGCATCGGGGTGAAAACATTATACTTTGGGGCTGTTTTTCTGCAAAGGGACCAGGACGACTGATCCGTGTAAAGGAAAGAAAGAATGGGGCCATGTATCGTGAGATTTTTTTTTTTTATTTAAGTTTTTGTAAAGGGTATACAGGTCGTTACAGCAATGCATTGTTTACATTTTCATCATATGTTCCCTTATTTTCTTATATCTGACAACATTGGAAGAATAATTCTTACAACACCCCTTTTTTTTAAGGTGAAAGAAAAAGTGAAATTAAAGAGAATAAAATAAAAAAAACCAACCAAACAAACAAACAAACCAGCAAAAAACAAACAAAAAGAAAAAGTAAGTAAATAAAGGTAAAAGAGCATCTGAGTAGCGTTGGAACAAAGAGCGGGACCATTATTGAAATGGTATTTGTCAAAGATTAGATCTAATGGAAGACACATATGCGATCCAGGGTTGCCAAAAGTTCATGAACCCATCCATGTCCTGTCTCAGGGCGAATGTCAACTTTTCCATCGAGTAAATGTCTTGGATCACGTTAATCCAATCTTCAGGTGTAGGACAGTCCTTCAACATCCATTTTTTAGTTAGAGCTTTTTTGCTTGCCAATATTAAAACATTGAATAAGTATTTTTCTCCTCGTCTTTCCAGTGAGTCCGGTAGTAAACCCAAATACAAAGTTACAAAAGAAAAGGGAACTGTTATTTTAAATATTTTCCCCAATATTGTCTGTACATTGGTCCAATATTGGTGGATAACTGGGCATGACCAAAACACATGAAAATGATTTGCAGTCTTTTCACCACACAAGCGCCAACAGTTCAATCCCTTATGGGTAAATTTGTTTTGTGCAGGTGTTCTGAAAAATCTTACCAAGTTTTTCCATCCAAATTCTCTCCACTGCAGGGATAAGGTACTTTTCCATTGCTGTTTATTTAGCTTTTCCCATATTTCCAGTTGTAAAGTGAAATTCCCCTCTTTTTCCCATCTCTCTTTTATATATGATGTGTTGTCTCCTTTTAAGTCTTGAAGACCTTGGTATATTTTAGAAACGTATCTGATCCCTGGGATCCCTTTATATGCCATTAAGAAGACCTTCAGAACACCTGACTGGGCCCTTTCCAAAGCCTCCTTTTTAAGTATATTGTTGATGTGGTGTCTAAGCTGAAAGAACCTGTAAAGGTCTTGATTTATTAGACCTTGTTTTTTCAAATCTTCAAAACTTTTTCAAATCTTCAAAAAAAATTTGCCCTTTAAAAAAATCATAATATTTTATCAGCCCTTTCTCCTTCCACTTTTTAAATCTGGTGTCTGTTTTATTAGGAGTAAAGTCTTGATCATAGGCAATCCATTGCAGAAGTCGATAGGGCTCTTTAGTTTGATTCTCTCTGACTATCTTAAACCAAATTTTTAGCGGGGTCTCTATCCACGGGTTAGTGTTATTCAAAAGCTTAGGTAAGGCATTGTTCCCTATTATCGCCTGTAGGGGGATGTCACTTGTTATTTGGCATTCGATCTCCTTCCATTGTGCAGTGTAGACTGGGTTACATATCTCTACTAAAGTTTTAATTTGTGCGGCTTTAAAGTAGTCCCTGATATTTGGCAGTGCGAGCCCACCTTTGTCTTTGTTTAGCTGTAGGGTTCTATATCTGATTCTAGGTCTCTTGCCCTGCCATATGAATCTAGAGATCCTTCTGTCCAGTTCCTGCCATGTTTTTTTGGGAGGTTCTACCGGTATTGTTTGGAAAAGGTATAGAAGACGTGGAAGTATATTCATTTTGACTGCTTCAATTCTTTGTGCAGTACCCAAGAATGGTATCATATTCCATCTTGTTAGGTCAGATTTTATTTTTGTCACCAGTGGATCATAGTTTAGTGATATAATTTTGTTGAGTTGTTTCAGGATATTGACCCCCAGATATTTCATAGATTCCGACTTCCAGTTAGTTTTGAGTTTGCTTAGTGAATAATGATTTGGGTCATAGTTGAATGTTAAAATTTGGGTTTTATGCATGTTTAATTTGTACCCCGATAAATCTCCATACTTTGAAAAAATTGAGGTTAGTTCTGATAAAGAAGTGTCCGGCTGCCCTAGGTATATTAAAATGTCATCAGCAAAGAGTGCTATTTTATGTTCCTTCTGACCAAGTGTAATACCTTGAATTTTTTGATTTTGTCTTATCCATTGGCTCAGAGGTTCTATGAAGATTGCAAAGAGCAGTGGAGACAGGGGGCAGCCCTGACGACATCCTCTTTCCAGTTCAAAAGATGATGATAAATTACCGTTAATCCTTATTTTAGCTGTTGGTTTTTTATATAATGCCTGTATAGTTCTAATGAAGTTGTTATGAAAATTGAAACTGGATAAGATTCTATATAGAAAAGACCAGTCAACCGAATCGAATGCTTTTTCAGCATCTAATCCCAATATGACTGCATTTAAGTTATATTTTTTTATTTGATGAATTATGTGTAAAGTGCGTCTAATGTTGTCTTGTGTCTGTCTTTGTCTTATAAAACCTGTTTGGTCTAAATGAATTAGGTCTGTCAGTATATTTTCTAACCTTTTGGCAAGGATAGTGGTAAAAAGCTTATAGTCCTGATTTAATACACTGATTGGTCTGTAGTTGGAGCACTCTAGTTTATCCTTTTCAGGTTTAGGTATAACTGCAATGACCCCTTCTCTCCAGGAGGGGGGGATTTCCCCTGTGTGGAGGACATAATTAAATGTTTTCAGGAGGAGAGGAGATAGTTGCTGTTTAAAGGTTTTGTACCACTCTGCTGTATAGCCATCTGCTCCTGGGGATTTGTTAGCTTTAAGTTTCATAATTGCTTTTTCCAATTCTTTCAGAAATTCAGATTAGTTTATTTGACAGGGACAGTGCAATAAACATAGACAATTAATCAAAGACAATCAATCTGATGTGTTGCACATAGAGTGTATAGCTATTAGCTAATTTGCAACTCTTGTCCCTGGATGGGCTTTAGAAAAAAGAATCAAGATGTCGTGCGCTGTGCGGGGCAGTACCATGCCATGTACCCTGGCTCTGTGCAGCGGAAGCCGTCCTTCCTCGCGTCGCCACGGCTGTCTCCTTCGTGCACGCGCTGCTGTGATCTGCCGTAGCTCCTCCTCCACTCGCTCTCAGCACGGTGGTTTCCTCTGATGATCAGCGCGGCAGCCAGCTCAACCTGGGCCAGGTGGTCATCCAACAGGTTCTCGCCGTTGTAGCGGGGAATCTTGGCCCGCTGCTGAATGGATGAGACTGTCATCTCCCGGTCAATTGCCGCTCCTAGTCGCTCTGGAATCGCCAGCCCGTCCTGCCCTGAAAAGGGCGGGAAGCGGGGCTGGTTTGCTCTGCTCTTTAGGTTGTATTTCTGACAGTAGTGTTTTATTTTGTGACTCCGTAAGTTGGGGAGGGTTTAATGTGTTTAGGAATGCCTCGGATGCGTTTTTATGTTTTTTGTGGGAGTATAAGTTCTTATAGTAATTCTCGAAGCTTTTAAGAATATCCTGAATTCTGAATTTTATTTCCTTTGATACTGGGTCTCTGATTTTGTAGATTGCTCTTTCTGTTTATTGTTTCCTCAATTTATAGGCTAGCAATTTTGCCGATTTACTGCCTGCTTCATAGTATTTTTGTTTCAAAAATGTAAGTTTCTTCTGGATTTCTATTGTGTAGATCTCATTTATTTGGTTTTTAATTTCCTTAATCTTGAGCGAGTCAGTAGAATGAGTGTTGCCTTTGTGTTCTTTTTCTAGGTTCTTAAGTTCTGACTCTAATGTGGATAGTTTTTCTTGTCTTAGTTTCTTTTGGGTTGCCAGTTTTGCAATAATCTTCCCTCTTATTACAGCTTTGCATGCATCCCACAGTATTAAAGGGGATACTTCTCCATTATCGTTTTCTTCCAAATATCTGAGAATATCTGATTCCAATTCATCTTTCAATGGTCCTTTCAGGACATTTGAATTTAACCTCCAAGAAAATGTATTATTTGTGTATTTTTGGATATTTAAGTCCATGTAGATCGGACTGTGGTCAGAGAGATCCATCAGTCCTATTTTACATGTTTCTACTCTTCCAATGTCTCTATTAAACATAAAAAAATAGTCAGTCCTTGAGTAAGATGAATGTGGAGTTGAGTAAAATGTATAGTCTTTTACACTGGGGTTGAGTTCCCTCCACACATCACAGATTCCCATTTCTTTTAGTAGCATCCGAGTCTTCCTGCTTTGGGTGTTATTTTGATGTGGAGAATTACCAGAAGCATCCCAGTATGGATTCAGTCTAAGATTGAAGTCCCTACCACATATCACTAAACCTTGAGCTTTAGTTATCATTAGGTCAAATACATTTTTATAAAATTTCCAGTTAGCCCCTGGGGGAGCATACACATTCAGCAGGGTGATATCTTCTCCCTCTAGCCGCCCAGTTACCAAACTGTATCTCCCTTCTTTTTCTTTGTGTTCTGATTTTTTTTCAAATGTAATTTTGGTTGATATCAATGTCGCTACTCCCCTCCTCCTCCCTGACTTATATGAAGATGAAGAGATCATTTTAAACCCTTGTCTACTGAGTTTAGTGTGCTCCACGTCTGTTAGGTGGGTTTCTTGTAAAAATATTATTCCTGCTTTGTCTTTTTTCATTTTGCCTAGAATCTTGGATCTTTTAACTGGATTCAGGATTCCTTTTACATTATATGAAATTATTTTGGTTACACCCTGTTTCTCCATTGTGTTGTTTTGTTTAGTATAACTGTGTGGTGGCCCTCTTTTGTGCTACTCAGAAACTGAAAGAACATTAAGAACAAGAAAAACATTAAGAACATAGTGTATAAAACTTTAAAACAAAAAACTGTCAAAAGAACTTCCTGAGCTGGGGTCTTTATAAAGACCCTGGAAGAGCCTTGATGGAGTGTAGGCTCTGAGGGAAATTCCTCAAACTCTGTTACGTGTTGAGGGCCCTCTCTTACCCCTGTAAGTTGTCCCATGCTTTTAACGTGAGTTTCAGAACCCAATCCGAACTTGTAATGATTTTTTTTTTCCCTTTATGCCTATACCCTGTGAAATTGTGTGCACCCTCCCACCCCCATCACAGCAAACATTCACGCAAAAACAGTATTTGTTAGTGTGAGGAGAACATGTGGATTATTGTCACATTTCTATTTTAACAAGTTTTTTTTTTTTATTAAAAAGACTTATTTGTTACAATATTCCATGAAATGTTTTACCACATGCTGAATACGCATCTCCTTTAATGTTTGTTACCTTGTATGAGGGGGGTTGGATGTGCAGATTGACTCAAAAAAAAAAAAATGGTCGCTATTCCAACCTGAAAACGGACAGTTTATCCGCGACGCTCTGGCGCTGGGTTTCCCGCTGCTGGCCCGTGGATTTTGAAGGTCTCTGTCTTATCCATGTTTGCGTTTTGATCTTCTCACTCGGGTCTGCTGCGGGTTTAAATACCGTTACCGGGAGCCCTCTTCTCGCCATGTCAGCTGTTGCTTCTTCCGCCGAATTATAGAGACATGTTTCTTTGCCGTAGAAGACCCTTAACTTCGCAGGAAATGGTGTCTGAAAGCGCAGTTTCTTCTCACGTAGTCCCTTTTTGGCGTCATTGTATTCCCTGCGCTTTTTAAGGACCTCCAGGGCGCAATCATGTTCCACGAAGACTTTTCTCTCCTGGTACATTAATCCTTTTTTCTGCCAAGCCAGTCTTACAACCTCTTGTTTTATTTTGAAATTGGAAAATCTTACCAACACCGAACGTGGGGGCGCTTCCGCCGCTGGCCTAGCGGCTAATGAACGATGTGCCTTTTCTATCTTCAAGTCGGTGGTTTGTGGAATATCCAATTTCTCTCTTAGTAAAGATTCCACGCATTCTGCCATTGAGTTAAAACCGTTTTCGGCTCCTTCTATCAGACCATGAATTCTTATATTGTCTCTTCTCTGTCTTCCTTCTTGGTCGGTTAGCTTAGCCTCTATAGATGCTTGTCTTTTGCGTAGGTCCAGCACAGAATCTTCGAGCACTTTTATTCGTTCCTCTGCTTCCAAGATTCGGTTCTCGGCCTGGTCCACTCTGCTGTTTGTCCTTTTCAATTCGTCTCTGAATTCCCGAAATTCAGCCGTAACCTCTCGGCGAAATCGTCGTAGCTCTTCAAATAGCGATTTCAAGCTAACCTTTTTGTTAGCTACAACCAGTTCCTCGTCTTCTGAACGGAGATCTTCCAGTTCAGATTCTCCGGCCGATACGTGTCCTGGCCTGGAAAATTTCAGTTTCTTCTGTTTTCCTTTAGACATGATGATTTTGTCTTTTGATTTTCACTCCTCCAAAAATCCGTTAAGTTTGATTTTCAAGGTATTTTCTTGGATTGGGTCTGAGAGTTTCAGCGTTAAGCTGCAGTCGCCATGGCGTCCAGACCGGAAGTCAGAATCGTATCGTGAGATTTTGAGTGAAAACCTCCTTCCATCAGCAAGGGCATTGAAGATGAAACGTGGCTGGGTCTTTCAGCATGACAATGATCCCAAACACACTGCCCGGGCAACGAAGGAGTGGCTTCTTCGTAAGAAGCATTTCAAGGTCCTGGAGTGGCCTAGCTAGTCTCCAGATCTCAAACCCATAGAAAATCTTTGGAGGGAGTTGAAAGTCCGTGTTGCCCAGCGACAGCCCCAAAACATCACTGCTCTAGAGGAGATCTGCATGGAAGAATGGGCCAAAATACCAGCAACAGTGTGTGAAAACCTTGTGAAGACTTACAGAAAACGTTTGACCTCTGTCACTGCCAACAAAGGGTATATAACAAAGTACTGAGATGAACTTTTGTTATTGACCAAATACTTATTTTACCGAGGAATTTACCAATTAATTCATTAAAAATCCTTCAATGTGATTTTCTGGATTTTCTTTTTCTCATTTTGTCTCTCATAGTTGAGGTATACCTATGATGAAAATTGGAGACCTCTCTCATCTTTTAAGTGGGAGAACTTGCACAACTGGTGGCTGACTAAATACTTTTTTTCCCCACTGTATGTACACTACCGTTCAAAAGTTTGGGGTCACCCACACAATTATTTTGTGTTTTCCATGAAAAGTCACACTTATTTACCACCATGAGTTGTAAGATGAATAGAAAATATAGTCAAGACATTGACAAGGTTAGAAATAATGATTTGTATTTGAAATAATATTTTTTTCCTTCAAACTTTGCTTTCGTCAAAGAATCCTCCATTTGCAGCAATTACAGCATTGCAGACCTAACATGATTGCACAAGGGTTTTCTAATCATCCATTAGCCTTCTGACGCAATGAGCAAACACATTGTACCATTAGAACACTGGAGTGATAGTTGCTGGAAATGAGCCTCTATACACCTATGTAGATATTGCACCAAAAACCAGACATTTGCAGCTAGAATAGTCATTTACCACATTAGCAATGTATAGAGTGTATTTCTGATTAGTTTAAAGTTATCTTCATTGAAAAAAGTGCTTTTCTTTCAAAAATAAGGAAATTTGTAAGTGACCCCAAACTTTTGAACGGTAGTGTAGGTTGAAAAATGTTGCTTGAAGATGAGCCTGCTTCTTCATGTTCCTCTTGAAGTTCTTCACTAGTGATTGTTGCTTCTGGCTTTTTTGTCAGCAGTTCTGAGACTTCCTAAATGAAATACTTAATTGCAATATGACACAGTCTTAAGCAGGAACATTGCAATTAAAAAAAAAATTGTGTTTAATGAAATAAATTAACTTGGATGACTAAGGATGCTGTTATTTCGGATATAATATTTCTTTATATTTATAGTTTTTTTTTGTTTTGTTTTGATTTTTTTTTAGAAATTTCCTCACCACCCAGACAGCAGGAAAAACCTCCCTTATTTTGAAACCAAATGTTGATACTTTTAGTTTGTCTGAAGGCTTCTGACGGTTTAAAGTCATTGACTTCATGAATTTCGGTCATCTTAACCTGCCAGGTACATAATAGGGAACTGCAGCGGACTCTGAAGACACAATTCACCACAATGTGTTCATGTACAGAATGATCTGTTTAGGCAGATATTGTTGTGCTTTCATGCTTTCTCATCAGGCACCTCTCTAGGCAGCCGCTGAAGGACCTTAGTTTAGAGTTAGCGTTTTTAGCTGTTGCTTTTAGTCACTGCCACTGGAGAATAAAAACGGCACACCTGCTCGTGCGAGAAAAGAGAGAAATTGCCAGTCTCTTCATTCCTGCAATTCCTACAGAACACAATAATATTGTAGCGGCTGGTGAAATATATCCTCAGCAATTCATCAGTCCCCCTTGCCTTTCCCTTCATATGAAGCTGGCTACATATGAATTCTTACCACATCTCTTCGCTAAACGACTCTTCCATTATTGCTCCTGTTTCCAATGGGTTGAAACCATGATAAATGCCAGTGCTTACATACCTCTTAGGATTTTTTTCTGCATTTAAAGTACTTAAATGTTTTTTGTAAATCTGTCGGACAGTCACGCTTAGCGAGACACTGTTTGCTGACTGACTGGAAAACTCGTGTGAGCGGGGCGCTTCTGAAGTCCACGCGAAAGACGGCCACGCACGTTGTTCTTGTGCTTGCTTGCAGAAAGTCATTGCTTCTTATATTTTTCTTAATAAATTCATATCGCTTCGGTGTTGCGGTAAAATTTCTGGCGAGGCGGGCCACCACCAAGAAATGTTACCAGAGGAAACCCTGGGTTAATAATCAGTTAGCCCTTAGCTTAGTGTTCAGCCTCTTTCTTCTGCTCTTTCCACACCTGCCCTATGTGTCGTTTCAGTGGGAGCTTGGTGAACTCTCTATCTGAAAGAGATTGTTGGCACTGTTATCCAGAGTGCTGTAATTGCTGTCCATAACTGCTAGCAACTCATGCTATACTGCACACACTTTTTTTTTTTTTTTAGCTTTTATCACTGATTATTTAGAACCAGTTTTGGTCGAAAGGTAGAGCATCCATCCCCACGATCCAGGAAGTCTTGGGTTCAAGCCCCAGCCGGGTCATAACAAAGACATATAAAATGGTAATTCCTGACTTGAAGCTTAGTGCCCAGTGTAATACTGTAGAATTCGTGGTGGTGGTGGTGGTGGTGGTGGGAGGGGGTTGATTAACCAGCCACAGGGCGCGCACAAGCCAGTGTACTTCCTATGCCGGTCCCAAGCCCGGATAAATGGGAAGGGTTGCATAAGGAAGGACAATTGGTGTGTTAAAAAAAATAAAAATAAATCCTTGCTTAAACAATATGCTGATCATCACAATATCAGGTGATGGTACACTGTGGCAACCCCAAAAGAGAAGAGTGAGAGAGAGATATCACTAGTTATTTGCATTTATCGTAAATATTGTCATGGATGGCCCTCGCGAGTCATCATGAGACGCCACAAGTCACCGGTGAGTTTGCACAGTTTATTGATGAACAGAAAAGGGACAAAATAACGAGCCACGGGGGCTAAAACACACTACAAAGAACTCAGTCAATAACAAGGGAAAATGGATACATGAGGAGATGCTCTTACGAATAAAGGAGGATGGTCTATGTCTGAACAGCGGGATGCTCAAATAATGTCAGACCATGGAGAGGTTTTTGACGAGACTGCCGCACATTTCGCTCCCAACTGCCCTCTTAAGTAAGGGGCAGCTGATGAGATGAAATGTGGATCAGCTGGCAGCTCTGACAGCCAGGAGCCCCTCCGAGCACTGTCACAATAAAAGCTCGGAGAGCAAAAGGGGCACACAGCCGTTAGATAGGTGAAGATAATGCATGGCTGGAGCGCGGACGGGTTCGGCGCTCAAACCATGACAGTACTTCCCCCCAAGGGCGAGCTACGAGCACCAAATGACACCCAAGCCCCCCCCCCCCCCCCCCCCCCCCCAGGGTGGGCGAATGGAGGGAAAGTCCTGGAGGGAGAGAACCAGAGAAAAAAAAAACATAACGATGGCAGGACACAAGTGAGGTAATACAGGGTAAAAACACAATACTCTTTATCACACAAATGATAATTAGACCAGGGCACAAATGAGGAAAATGCTGAGTATGGTTACAAGAAAAACACAGTACTCAATAGCACACAAATGATGTTTAGATTGAGGCAAGGAAAAAAAAACAAACAACCATGATGGTGACGGGAACAAATGAGGCAATTACAGAGTATGGTAGAAAGGAAAAAAAAACACATGACTCCATAGCGCACAAACGATGCTTGGAACAGGACACAAATGAAGAAAGTGCTGAGTACGGTTAACAGAAAACACAATACACAGCGCTACATACACAGATCCACCTAGAGGACAAAACAATGCACCCAAGTGACCTTAATATTAACTGAAAATAAGCGACACCTGAGGATGATGGCAGGCAGAGTCCAATAAAGCCGGGACTGTTCCGGTGGTCTCCCTGCATCCTCCAGCTGGTGAACTGGGGAAAAAGGGAGCGTTCGGGCGGCCTACCCCAGTGCAGGCCCGGAAAGTCGGAACCTCCGGCGGCCGAACCAGGTGGCCCAGCTGAAAGCACCATACGTCGGGTGGCCGACCCAGGGCGCCGAACCAGCGAAGAAGTTCCTCTGGCGGCCGACCAGCATCCCTCAGCCACCAGAACCGTGGGGAAACAATTGGGGGATGAAGATGACGATGAGCCAGCACAATGTCAGGCGGCAGAGGATCTGCAGCTCCTTCACCAACCTTGAACCATACTGGTGCTGCACCCATGATGGACCTCGATTGGGTCACGGCTGCACCCGCGATGGACCCCGATTGGGTCTTGGCTGCAACCGCGATGGACCCTGACTGGGCCGGCACAGCACCAGTGACGACCTCCAACCCCTAACCCGGAACCTCCAGAACAGCGACCGGGATTGGCTCCGCACCGGTGACCCTGGGAGAAGGCTCAGGAGAAGGGAAAGAACCAGAATCAGGATCACCGGTAGCAACAGAACCCGGGGAGACAGGCTCGGATGCAGCGGACGGCTCCACCCGGCTCGTCTCCCCGAGAGACAGGCAAAAATGCTCCAGAGTGGAAAGAAGGAAGATAAGGTAGAGCACTTGCCTGATCTCGAGTTCTGTCGCTGTCCAGGACATCGGCGATCCGGGCTCAGAACGAAGAAGGACGTCCGCTGGCTCCCGCTCGGCTACGGTGGGCTCCACAGCTGGCATGATGGTCTCCGCAGCCTGAGGTCCCTCCGGCACTGTCGTCCACGCTGACGGCCCACACGGCGTGGTGGCAGGGGACCCTCGACCCGCTGGATCGGACCGCTCATCTGTGGAGACCCGGGGACGCTTCGTCGTCGGCGCAGGCTCCACGCTCCAGTCCGCTCTCCTCCTCTGCCCATGACGTGGCTGCGGGGCTGGAACCAGGCTTTTCAGAGCTGCAGGCCCCCTCCTTGTCCGGCGACGTAGGTCTGGCGTCGTGGACTGCTCAGCGGAGGGAGACACAGAGGCAGCAGGTTTAATAACAGAAGTTACAGCAGGTGGTGGGAGCTCGGGGGACTGCGAACCCCGAACTCCACCCCCAGGAGTCAGACAAGGCAAATCACAACTACGGGGAGATAAATGAGCTTGCACTTGCCTGTTTCCCGGAGGATGGATGGTGCCTGCTGTAGCGGACGTTGTTCCTCCCTTTCCCCGCTGGATGGTGACGGAGGGCCCCCTGGGAGGACAAGAAGGAGCCACTCACAATGGTCCACTAACGGGCTTCGCAGGGGCAGGACTGAAAACTCTCACAGAAGCCAGAGATGACGTCGAGGAGGAGGGGGTGACAGCCGAGACGATCCGGGCACGATGAGCTGACGGGACAGTGGGAACAGGTGACCCGGGAGAAGAGGCTGCGGGAATTCCCTGCTGTCGTGACGCAGAAGGAGCGGCTGGCCGGGAGGCAGAGTTCCTCACGACGACCCGGAAATTGATCCAGACGGGGTTCTTACTGAGGTTTGCTTGGAGTGTGGCGCCAACGTTCACTGGTTGATGTCGAGGCAAAGGTGAGGTCCGGAAAACACTGCTCTTGTGCGGAAACGGAGGTGAGCAAGTCCGCGTATTCTGGGTAGTCACTCAGCTCGGGAATCCTCTCAACCAGCCTGACAGCCGCTGTCGTGTGCTTCATGATTTGTGTGGGGTGGCCGGGGGAGCGAGCTGCAGCCACTCGGTCCCAGATGGAGATTGCTGTCAGCTGCAACCTCTCTGGGGGATTCCCGACTGACCTCATGCTCATTCGGGGAAGACCCCTGGATGGTGCGAACTCCTGGACCGGATCGGGGACAGGAACGGGATCCCGAAACGAGGAGCGAGGATGCCTCCTCTTCGGCTTCCTGCCGGAGTTTCCCTCCAGCCCACGGAGTATCTCGCGTTGTGAAGCGATGCCAACCCTCCTCGCCGTGACTTCTGGGTGGTTGGAGTAGTGAGGAAGGCGATTAAGGATCTCCTCAGCGAGGTCCAGGTGCCAGCGTACAACGCTGGGAGCGTCGTAGAGGGTAGCATTGATGAGCATTCCATCTGCGTAGTCCAGGGCCTCCGCCAGCTCGTAGCCCAGGCTCCGAACGCGACCCCTGAATGACAGCATGACCTCCCAGCGTGCAGGTACCCAGACGGGGAAAACAAACGTCCAATTTAAGCAAAACTCACCGGGACTGGCGTCTCAGTCTGGCGGCAGTCTACTGTCATGGATGGCTCTCGCAAGCCATCGTGAGACGCCACAAGTCACCGGTGAGTTTGCACAGTTTATTGATGAACAGAAAAGGGACAAAATAACGAGCTACGGGAGGCTAAAACACACTACAAAGAACTCAGTCAATAACAAGGGAAAATTGGTACATAAGGAGATGCACTTACGAATAAAGGAGGATGGTCTACGTCTGAACAGCGGGATGCTCAAATAACGTCAGACCATGGAGAGGTTTTTGACGAGACTGCCGCACATTCTGGTCCCAACTGCCCTCTTAAGTAAGGGGCAGCTGATGAGACGAAATGTGGATCAGCTGGCAGCTCTGACAGCTGGGAACCTCTCCGAGCGCTGTCACAATAAAAGCTCGGAGAGCAAAAGGGGCACACAGCCGTCAGATAGGTGAAGATAATGCATGGCTCGATCGTGGACGGGTTCGGCACTCGAACCATGACAGATATGTCTTGAGTTTTATTATGTTAATAAAGATCATTAATGTCTATCTTCTTTTCCACAGAGTTTGAAGCAGTGGTCCTCCACCAGCTCAGGCAGCATGGTGTCACCCAGCAACTGAAAATAAAGTTACCCAGAATCGGTATGGAAAACTATAATGTCTCTATGAGCAAACATATCAGTATGAACTGAGGTGTAGAAATGGATTTTGGAACATGGTACACCACCATATGTCTGTTCTGAAGTATAGTTTTACCCATGGGCTGTCCTTTTTAAAATGTACTTTATCCATTTAAGACATCATTTATTTAGGCTTTCTGAACAACTTTTAGAGAAAAAAGCAAGTATTACATCAGCTTTTGTATTTAAACCAGTGGTGTCAGAGTTGAAGCGTTAATCACCAGTTAACACTTGATTTAACACTGATAATTTTACTGATCACAATTCATTGCGGTTATTTGAAAATACAAACATGGGTTTTTGACCTCATTGATTTTCCGAACTTACGGCCCACGGCCATCACGGTTTGGGATGTCAGGAAGTAGTATAGCATGCAGTAGATTTCAGCCTGGGATGGAGGCCTCAATGAAATGGAAATAAAGAAGGGGGTATTCTGAACAGGGCTGGCGATCTGTCCAGGGTGTACCCTGCCTCTCGCCCAGAGATGCTGGCATAGAGGATGCTCTCCTTTATAGTTTATTTTAATTAAATCACAGTGGTTTTATGTCAGATCGGGCTGCAAATAACGATTATTTTGGTAGTCGACGAACAACTATTTTTTCGATTATTCGACTAATCGCGGTTATTTCTCATGTCCACCATCTCTGCTTCCTGTTGGGGCTGTACTGCATGTTTTACTTCACCTGCTGTTTAAGCCTTCACACCAGTGAAAATCACCTTGTTGTCAGTCCCTGTTTTAATATAACATTTTATAAGCAGTTTCCAGAACTAAATACAAAAAACAAGAAAGCTGTATTAATTATCAAGGGCCCACCCCAAACAATCATGAACAATGACCCATCCATGAAACCACAACTATGTATATTTTCCATAATTCTTGGGCCATTTTACTCAATTGTGTGTTTAATTGTGTGTTCTGCACTGTTATGTACATAGTTCCACCTGCGTAGTCACTACCATATGTGTGTATATTTCCATAATCCTGGGCCCTTTTTTATATTTTTACTTTTATTTCAGTCATGTGTTTAATCGTGTGTTCTGTAACCATGTTTTATCTATTCCTTCTCTCTTACTTTATTGCACAGTAGTCTGGCGGAGTATGCACAGTTTTGTTGTACTGTACAACTGTACAATGACAATAAAGTCATATCAGTTTATCACAGACAGCATAATGCCTAATGCCAATTAAACAATTGATTAAATACAACTGACTTATCTGCTCCAACTCTCAAACTAACATTAGGTGGAAGTTTTCTATAAGTGCATTTTTTAACAATATAATTCAGAACGGTAAACCTCCATATTCAGTATTCACTGGACTTAAGAGTGATATTTCAAGCCATTTGATTTCATTTTGATGATTATGGTTGTAGGTTTTTATTTATTAAATTACAAACTGGGATATTCTAATTAACCCAGATGCACTAATATTTAGAATGAAGGTTAATATTAATGAAGATGAAAAAGAGATGGCGACTCCTGTAATTCAGTCATTTACTGCATTCAACAACACGTTAGCCATGACTTAAACAGCTCAGCCTTCAGCAACCAGAGAGCTAATTGTCAAACAGGTAAGCTAACATAAACAGCACATACTAACAGAATTGTCATTTTTCTAAAGCTTGAAAGAGCTGGCCATTGAAAATAAGCGGCGCTAACTTTGTTTATTCACTAAAACTTATCAAGCAGAAGAAGCCGTTAATGTTGCGACTCCTGGCTTCCGTCATTTCAGATGCTCATGCATCACTGTAGTGCTGCCATGATCCGTGTTTATCCTTCCGCTTTGCCATGCTCAGTGCCGTAGGGCCATGCTGTGCTCCTCTTCTTTTCCGCTAGAAATTGTTCACACGCGCCAGACAACAGAGGCACTACTGCCCACAGCAGTTCCGGTCGTGCATTGCAGTTTCAACTGAACATTTCCGCGGCATGCATATAAACTTTATAATTAAATGATTTGTCGACAATAAAAATCCTTGTCGACAAATTTTTATTGTCGATGTTATCAACAACGTCGACTAATCGTTTCAGCCCTAATGTCAGATGTGCTAAGAACAGAAGACATGTTAAAGAGAGGGGGCCAGTTGTGTCTGCTGTGACACCTGAGGTCCATTGTTTTGATTTCAGCTGCTTAAAAAATGGTGAATATTTACTTAACACTACAAGAGTAAAGTTGGATACTGAAATGTGTAGTAAGTAATGTTGCAGTGAGGTCAGTATGCCCTGGCTATCTGTTACACGCATGCAGTACATCTGAGGTTTTTGTTGAAAATATTTTGGGTAGTATTTATTATAATTTTGACATGTTGAAATAATAATACTAAACCTGCAGTTGCAGAAAGTAAGCATATTTATCCACTCCATGTTAATAAGAGTATGAAAAACTTAAGGTTCAGGTTCAGGTTACTTTATTTGTACCCGTAGGTAGATTTGTTTTGCAGTCTGGTGACATCCATATTTACAAGCCACGAATTACATTCAGCATAGACACAAACACAGGCACATATGAAGCTGACTATAAACATGATAAAAATACTCAAGGCTCCATCAATCAGGGTATAAAAAGACAGAGATGGGAGAAAAACCAGAGGTAAGAGAGAAGGGTCATGAGATAAAAACTAGTCAAAGAGGTTAAAAACTCAAAGGTCTAAAACCCAATAAAATATTTAGAAACTTGACAAAAATGACAAATTTAGTGTACATTTTTATAGCAGAAAATGTGATTAAATGTGGTTAATCATGAGTTAACTGAATTTTGAAAGATCATGATTAAAACTTTATATCCTCTGACACCACTAATTAAAACATAATATGTAATCTTCATAACAGTAAAATGGGCGAAGAAGGGGTTAAGGTCTTCAAGCAAATTTGCTGTTTGATTACAAATTGGATTGACCAATGCTGAGCTAAGGGAGAATGTGGCTAAAATATATTCGGCTGCTTCTCTACAGTCTGATCACCAATCGTCCTGTGCAAATCCATAAAACAGTCGCCAACCAATGACAATACCATAAACAATAATAATATCCAGTAAAATCAATAAAAACATCTAAACACTTGAATAAACGGTAGCATGCATTACCAGGATGAGTTATTTTAGAAAGACTTCTAAAAGAATAGCCTAACCTGCTAAATGTTCTCTTAGCATTTTTCTTGTCTGTTTTCCCTCCAGATGCTCCCCAGCACCATGAATACAAGGAAGAGGTTCTTGTGGAGAACTGCAGTCTGGACCAGGAGGACCAAGATGATGTTCAGATCAGAGAGGAAGAGCAGCTTGTTCTGAAGCATGAGTCTGATTCTGCCACAGTGATTCTTTCTGATGAAAACAATAACTCCAGTGAAAACAAACAAAACTGTGAGAACCAAGATCAGGGAGCAGGTAAAACTTTCGAGAAAGGATCAACTATACATAAAAAATCCAAGACAAAGAGGAAGCGTCACAGTAAAAAAAGTCACAGTAACCACGGAGACAACTCCCCCATGCTAGAGATGCAGTATCTGTGTAAAATATGTGGAAAATGCTTTACTGCGAGTTCTAATTTCAGGTTCCACATGAGAATCCACACTGGTGAGAGGCCATATAAGTGTAAAACGTGTGATAAAATGTTCAGTCGACATGGTAATTTAAAATCACACATGAGAAGCCACACTGGTGAGAAGCCATATGATTGTAAAACATGTGATAAAAGTTTCAGTCATCATGATAGTTTGAAATCACACATGAGAATTCATACTGGTGAGAAGCCAAATAAGTGTAAAACATGTGATAAAAGTTTCAGCCATCGTGGTAGTTTAAAATCACACATGAGAATCCACACTGGTGAGAAGCCATATAAATGTAAAACATGTGATAAAATGTTCAGTCGACATGATAGTTTAAAATTACACATGAAAATCCACACTGGTGAGAAGCCAAATAAGTGTAAAACATGTGATAAAAGTTTCAGCCAACGTGGCGATTTAAAATTACACATGAGAATCCACACTGGTGAGAAGCCATATAAATGTCAAACATGTGGTGTAAGTTTCAGACGTCATGGTGCATTAAAATTACACATGAGAATCCATACTGGTGAGAA
This sequence comes from Pholidichthys leucotaenia, assembly GCA_020510985.1. Taxonomy (NCBI): domain Eukaryota; kingdom Metazoa; phylum Chordata; class Actinopteri; order Cichliformes; family Pholidichthyidae; genus Pholidichthys; species Pholidichthys leucotaenia. The sequence goes on from CM035849.1 coordinate 43,652,934, forward strand.
GCCATATGATTGTAAAACATGTGGTAAAAGTTTCAGTCAACATAATAGTTTGAAATCACACATGAGAATCCATACTGGTGAGAAGCCATATGATTGTAAAACATGTGGTAAAAGTTTGAGTCGACATAATAGTTTAAAATCACACATGAGAATCCATACTGGTGAGAAGCCATATGATTGTAAAACATGTGGTAAAAGTTTCAGTCAACTTGCTAATTTGAAATCACACATGAGAATCCATACTGGTGAGAAGCCATATGATTGTAAGACATGTGATAAAAGTTTCAGTCGACATGCTAATTTGAAATCACACATGAGAATTCATACTGGTGAGAAGCCATATGATTGTAAAAGATGTGGTAAAAGTTTCAGTCAACATGCTAGTTTGAAATCACACATGAGAATTCACATTGGTGAAAGGCCTCGTGGCCTTTTCCCTCAGACTAGCCAACGTGTCCCCTGGGTCACGGATGGGGGCGCCCCCTCACTATGTGTAATCATGGTGATGGCAGCTTTGAATAACCAATAAGAAGCCGTGGACGATGAGGAACCCAATATGAAAAATGAATAAAACAGGAAACAGATGCTGGAAAGTTACTGACCGGGATAAAATGGTCCCCTCAGCTCGTTTTTGCACCAGGCGGGGTGTTGAGAGCGATGCTGCAGCTTCATCTTTGAGTGTCACAAACACTCAGCCCGGATGCCTCTCAGACCAGCACAGATCTGGACCTGGGCCCCAACAAGATCAACAAAGGACTAAAAGGTACACAAGAAAAGAAGAAACTGTAAAATGATCCCTTGAGGAGAAGAAAATTATCCTGTCATGCTTCGCCTATTCAAGGTATGAGAAGTGGGGCAGAAGAAAAAAGCAAATATTTGATGCAGCAATCAGAGGAACAGTCTCCATCTTGAAGAGAGCCCTCAGATACAAAGCTTTTTGATTTAAAATGTAACCATAGAGCCCTGGTTGGGGCCCATTGTATTTGTAATGAAATGAGATGCAAATAAATAAAACAGTGAGAAGCCATAAAAATGTAAAACATCACATGAGAATTCACACTTGTGAGAAGCCATATTATTGTGAAAGGTGTGGTAAATGTTTCACTCGCAGTTCTGGTCTGGTTTAGCACAGTAAAAGGCACACAGATTATCCCCTGTAGCCCTGTAACAGCTGTAGATTGAAAATCAGACTAAATCTATAGATGTATCAAGAAATGTTCTGCTGTAAACTTTTGAAATTGTAATTATAGTAAAGAACTTGTTTTTATTTTTCCAATTAAGTGCATGGATGAACATTTTTCACTGACCGTTGTTTTTGAAAGGTTTCTGTATAACTGCAGTGGTGTTATTTAGTTTTTCCTCTTAGTCTTTAAGTTTTTACCCACAGTGGCTTCACTGAATGAAATTTGTCATTTTTCATGTGTAACTGTGAATGTGTTTTCTTTCATCTAATTTTCCATTTTATAAACAGCATTATAAAGCTATTTATTTGAGAATAAACAGGCTTTAAAATGTTGTCATTGTAGGAATAAGTATGATACAGGAGACATTCCAGCATACACAATAATGAAACTAAAACATTAAAGTGCATCAGTAAAGTTATGTGTTAGAGATGGGCCAATCCATTATTTAGTATCCGTATCAGGCAAAATGACTGGATTATTATTGGGGAGCAATAAGATAAATAAAACAAATGATCCATTAAAATATAAACCGATAAACTGCTTTAAATCTGTGTAACTGGCTCTCCCTCAGCTGCAGCGCTCAGCTCGGCTGTCTACGTGCAGAGATATAATGTTAGATATCAGAGGCAAGATGGTTGTTTCCAGACTTTTTTATGATTATTAAAACAAAGATGAAAGATCAGTAAAATATATCATTGCAAACAAAAACGTCAATGAAATAAATTGACAAATAGGTAACTGATTTGATCTGTTCTGCACATTTTAATTCTTTATAAAGATAATTCTTTAGAAGAAGCAGCAAACTTTATTGTCACTTGTTTACTTTATTGTAACTTTATTGTAAACTTTATTGTAACCCACTTTTGTGAGGATAATAACTTTATTTTGTCAAGTAAGGTGCTGCTGCCCACAGACAGCTTTCCATAAATTAGTGAAGCCTGGCACACGACCTCATGGCTTGACCATTGTACAGTCCCTCCAGGATTTTGCAATGTTGTGATCACGTCTATTCATGCGAAATCAGCCAGTCAGCGTGACTGTTGCGCGACTTTGAAACTTTGTCCAATCACCGCAGCTTACCGCAATTTTGGCCAGTCCTCTTTGACTTCGGCCAATTTCACCAGTGAAATTTATCTCTGAGTGGAGCTCAAACGCTCAGTCTAGCCAATCAAATCCATTGCTGCACCGCGTTCACTTCGTGTTCACAGTGAGTATTAACGGAACACACCAACGACAGCAGAGTGTGTGATTAAAAATAAAATAAAAAAAACTCACCTGTGAGCAGTGTTGGGCAAGTTATTAAAAAATAGTAACTAGTTAGTTACTAGTTACTTTTCAAAAGTACCTGAGTTACTGCATGATTAAAGTAACTAGTTACCTGGAAAAGTAATTTTCACATTTCTTTTAAATGCATACTTAAATCATCTTGCACACACAGCAAGATCAAGGACCCCTTGTTCTCATCAGAAAAAAGAAGAAAAAGAAAACTGATGAGAAAAAAGTCTCATCTTTCAGAGAAAAAATGTCTCAGATTTACGCAAACTATTGAATTCAGTAAAAAGTCAGAAATTTACTAGAAATAAAGCTGTGAATTCACAGAGAAAATTTTGGACCCCCTGATGGGCTGTTAGGGGCTACTTACTGCCCGGACAACAGATGATCAGGGCTCGATATGAGAAGTCGCCACCGTCACGGCATTTCTTCCCTCAGGGCTGTAATGTGAACTGGGAGAGGACAGGAAACGGACCCACGGAGGAGACTGTGATGGCTGCGTCAGTTATGGTAGGGTCAGTTTATACTTATTTGCTCATTAATTTCTTTGCCTTTGCCTTTGCCATGACAACCTGCAGTGGCTTGAGGCCGCTGGGGATGGCAGTTGTTCGCCAGTAGCCACCAAAACTGTATTCATCCCGAGTTGGCAGCTGATGAGGAGGGTGTCTAGCAACTGCAAGTTGTATGATCGTCTGTTTGCGCTAAAATATCTATCCATATTAACAAAAACAAGTAATGCCAGTAACGCATCTGATCAAAATTCAGTTACTAACACATTACTGAATTTTTAAACAGTAGTTTTGTTACACAGCACGTTACTGCAAAAGTAGTGGCGTTACAGTAAAGTAATGTGTTACTCCCAACACTGCCTATGAGGTTTCCAACACTGTCCCTTCCTCCGTCTCCACCAGCCTGCTGGTGAACGTCTGGCTATTTCTCCATCCTGACTGTGTGTACGAAGTGCTGGGTTTGTGTTGAAAAATGTCCACCTTCCCTAAAAGCACCCTGTCGCGGAAGCGCACATGAGGAGAGACACCATAAAACCACAAACAAAGCGAGCAAATCTAAGACTACAATCAGTGTTTGAACATTTTATATATCTTTAGAGGTAAAATTATGATTACATCTTGTCAATGAGCTTTAAAATTGTGAATCTCCGGTCTGGACACGGACACCCCACCCCTTCTCCAAATGAAAGATGAGTGTCTGACGAGACAAGTGTGTGTGTGTCAACACGTGCAGCAGACAGGTAGGAGTTAGGCATGGAAAAAGAGAGAATATTGTCTGTAATTTTTTTTTTTTTTCAGAAAAACACACTCTCAGCCATTACAGAGCAACAGAATAAATTATTTCTTTTTTGCTCTCCGCTCAGTACCGAGTGGCTGAGGGCCATAGGGAGTTTTCAAATGAAGGTGCTTGTTATGTCTGGGTTTTGACGTCACAGAATGGCCACGTCATCATGCTGACACTGACCAATCCTGTGGTTTGAAACGCCACAGTGTTGCCAGTAATTTCCAAATCTGTACTCTTTAACATGCATTCAATGCAATTTAGCTGTTGTAATGGATATTGTGTTAAAAGTGTGTATTTGCTGTTGCACAAGAGTTTTTCTGTACAGCAGAAGTTTCTGCTTAATTTACAAATCACTGTTTAATAGGAAATTTGTGACACTCCTGTGCTTTTCTTATATTGTTATATGGAATATCACTGCAGTAAACTGGAAAAAGATAAGATAAGATAAGCCTTTATTAGTCCCACAACGGGGAAATTCCAGGATTGCAACAGCACAGGGATAGCAACACTCAGAGCAACAATCAGAAGGCAAGAAAAAAAAACAAGCAAGCAAGAGCAGCTAATATACATATGTACATATTACTATAAAATATATATATACACACACACAGACACACAGTGCAGAGCATTGTAGCTGGATGGAATAAATATATGAATATATGAACACACAGTGCAGAGCATTGTAGCTAGATGGAATAAATATGTAAATATATAAACACCCACAGTACGGAGCATTGCAGCTAGGTGGAATAAATATGCAAGTATATAAACACACACAGTGCGGAGCAATGTAGCTAGATGGAATAATATGTAGATATATAAAAACACAGTGCGGAGCATTGTAGCTAGATGGAATAAATATATAGATATATAAATATAAACACACCCAGTGCTGAGCATTGTAGCTAGATGGAATAAATATATAGATATATAAATATAAAAAATATAAATACAAATACATAAATATAAAAAAAAGGCATGTGCTTTAAAATTTATTCTTTCCACAACATTAAGTGCAAAAAAATCTCTCAAAACATGGCAACTTTTATCACAATTTTTAATAAAGCTCCCGCAAATTCAGGCTTTTTGGGCCCCAACAATCATAAAAACATCCCTCGAAATCCTGGAGGGACTGATTGTATCAGTACAGCTGATGGCCATGCAGCCTGAGTGAATATGAGCGTTAAGTATGGGGCAACAGTGACAGACCATAAACCCTTTACTTTTTTGTGAATGTTACAGAGCTCCCATCAGCAGTGACGAATAATGGTGCTCGTAGTGATACCACTGTTAAAATAGATTGGTCACCTCTAACCAAAGAGGATTTCGTCATCTATCATAACAACACAGACAAATACCTAAGGAATATACATTTACCTAAACATGCTATTCTGTGTTGCCAACTTTAAGATTATTGAGCATAATGTTACAACTCACTCTGGGCCGTCATCTGCCTCAGCTGTGCACACACCTGGGAGTAATCAGCCCCGGGCTGTATAACCCGTGCTGTCTGGAGCTTCGGCACGGAGCCGTCTGCAATGCTACGCTCTTCGTCCTGCGCATGCCCTGATTCCTTTCAGCCCTACGCTTTATTGATGGACTCTCCGTTGGCACGTAAGCTCAACATTTCCAACCTTACCTCTTCTCCCAGGCTCTCCCCTGTGCACAGGTGGATCCCTCAGGTTCTCCTCCTCGCGGAGGCGGAATCATCCTTCTCACCACGCCGCGCATCACAACACTTCACCGGGTGTGCGCAGCAGACGCTGTCTCCCTGGCAGGAGGCCCAAAGCCCAAGCCGACGCCAACTCCAGGACATCTGCAAGGTTGCCAGGCTGTACGGCACTCTGTTTCACCCCCGGCTGCAGCTCGTTCACCCACACAACAATCACATACCGCATACACGCACCCACACACCTGCTGGTTATTCAATAAAGATCATTGTATTGAACTTGAGCCTGTATGTATGTTCCCTGGGTCCGACATTATGTCAGTACGGCTTCGTCAGAGTGACCCAGCGAACAGCGGGCTCACACACCGCTTTAACAACTTGGAGGCTAGAGTCGACCAAATTACTTACCAGCAGCAAATTATTCTGAACCAGCTAGGTCAGATTAACAGCTGGTTGGATCGCCTGGAAGGACAGCGGGCGTTCCCTCCGGCTCAGAGCAGCAGGCCAGCTCCCATTAGCTCTCCATCATGCCAGGCTAGCCTGGGTGCGCTCATGCGTCTCACGCCGATCCCCACGCGCTTCAGTGGGAAGCTCAGGGAGGCGCGGGGTTTCATCCTCCAGTGTGAGACGGTGTTTCAGCACGTTCCCAGGGACTTCCCCTCCGATCACAGCTGTATCGGTTACGTGGCTAATCTCTTGGAAGGGCGAGCGTTAGCATGGGCTTACGCCATAATTGCGAAAACCAGCTACACTGATCTCTCCTACGCCCAATTCGTCCAAGATTTCCATGAAGTATTTGACCACTCGGATCGTGATGGTGTGCTAACCACCAGGGTAGTTGGTCGGTGGCTGATTACGCTGTCGACTTGCGGGTGGTAGCGGCGGAAGTTGGGTGGGAGGATGATGCGCTTTGCAGCATCTTCACCTGTAGTCTGAGCCCTAGCCTATGGGATGAGCTGGCCTGCCTAGATAAGCCGGAGCGGCTCACTGAGCTCATTTCTCTGGCCATTAGCTTAGATAATAGGATGAGGGAGTGAGCGGCCGAACGGAGGTCCTCCGGCCGTTCGGGTAAACCATTTCACTGCTCCTCCCAGTCTCCCACCTTGGCTCTGCCCGCGTTAGAGGGCCCGGATGACTCTGAGGCCATGGTGATGGGATGAACTAAAATCTCACAGGCAGAGAGACAGCGCCATCGGGACCTGGGTCTCTGCATGTATTGCAGGGATGACCAGCATGACATCGAGTCCTGCCCAGTTCCGCCAAAAGGGGGGATCCGCGAGTCGCTATAGGGGGCCTCGCGGACTCATCCCGATCTAATCCCCTATCCAAGTGCCTCCTGCCTATTAGGTTTTGTCACAACCGCACTGAGTTCCTCACACATGCACTGGTGGACTCGGGGGCTGAACAGAGCTTTATTTCTAAAGAACTGGCAACCCGATTGGGGCTTGCCTGCCAAGCTCTGCCAACCCCCCTTAACCTCATCACCCTGTCAAAGGCTCCCTTAGAAAGGGTAACGCACCGGACTGCCCTGGTCTCTGCCATCATTTCTGGGAACCATCGTGAGGATCTCCTGTTGTTCATCCTCTCCACCTTTGCTGCTCCTGTCATCCTGGGTTACCCATGGTTGCGCTTTCACAACCCCACTTTTGACTGGCGGACTGGCAGTGTTCTTGCCTGGAGCTCGTTCTGTTTGAGTGCGTGTCTCCAATCGGCAGCTTGTTCTCTTGCGGTTCCCCTCTCTCCCCCCCGCCCTTCCTCCCCCCGACTTGTCCAGGGTGCCTTCTGAATTCCACAACCTCAGAGCGGTGTTCAGCAAGGCCCAGGCACTGTTCCCCATCGGCTCCGGAGCGCGAGGCTATGGAGGCGTACATCAAGGAGTCACTCAGCTCGGACATCATCCGGCCATCGTCATCACCGGTGGGGGCAGGCTTCTTCTTCGTGGGTAAGAAAGACGGTTCTCTTCGCCCTTGCATTGACTTCCGGGCTCTGAATGATATTACCATCAAGGACAAGTACACCTTACCTCTGATGGACTCTGCCTTTGACTCCCTCCAGGGGGCCTCCTGGTTCACGAAATTGGACCTCTTCAGCGTTTACCATCTCGTTCGGATCCAGGAGTGGGATGAGTGGAAGACGGGATTCTGGACCCCCAGTGGCCATTTTGAGTACCTCGTCATGCCGTTTGGGCTCACCAACGCTCCGGCCGTCTTCCAGCGGCTCATCAATGACGTCCTCCGGGACTTCCTGGGGTCCTTCGTTTTCGTCTACCTGGACAACATCCTGATCTTCTCCAAATCTCGGGAGGAGCATCAGGTTCACGTGAGGTGGGTCTTTCAACGTCTGCTCGAGAACAAGCTCTTCGTGAAGGCCGAAAAGTGTGACTTCTATACCGAGAAGACCTCTTTTCTGGGTTTTATCATCTCACACAACCAGGTCATCCCAGATCTAGAAAAGGTGAGAGCGGTGATGGATTGCCCCTCCCACCCCCATCGTCAAGGAAACAGCTGCAACAATTTCTGGGGTTTGCCAACTTCTACCGGCGGTTTGTGCCCAAGTACAGCTCGATCGCCGCCCCCCTGACCCACCTCACCTCCCCTAAGGTGCCGTTCGGGTGGACGGAGGAGGCTGCGTCGGCCTTTGCGGTCCTGAAGGCGAAATTCTCCTCTTCCCGGGTCTTTACGCAGGTGGACCCCGCTCTGCAGTGTTTGGTCGAGGTGGATGCCTCTGATTCGGGGGTGGGGGCAGTACTTGCACAGCGCTCCCTGGTGGACGGGGTGATCTGCCCCTGTGCCTTCTTCTCTCGATGACTGTCACCCGCTGAGAGGAACTATAACGTCGGTGACAGAGAACTCCTGGCGGTCAAGCTCGCGCTGGAGGAGTGGCGGCACTGGCTTTAGGGGGCCTCGCTACCCTTTGTGGTTTGGACGGACCATAAGAACCTGGAGTGCCTGAGGATGGCTAAGCGCCTGAATGCTTGCCAGGTGCGCTGGTCCCTGTTCTTCGGGCGCTTCCAGTTCACCATCACCTACCGCCTGAGGTCAAAGAATGCGAAGCCAGATGCCCTGTCCAGGCAGTTTACCTCGGAGGCTGCTGAGAGACAGGAGCACACCATCCTCCCGGCCTCGAGTGTTGTGGGCGCCCTCTCCTGGTCCATCAGGGGTAAGGTCCTGAAGGCTCAAGAAACTGAACCAGATCCGGGCGGGGGTCCCACTGGGAGACTGTTTGTACCATCAGCTGTGTGGGGTGATGTGATCCACTGGGCCCATTCATCCAAACTTGCCTGCCACCCTGGGATCTCCTGATTGGTGGAGTTGCTCCAGAGATCGTTCTGGTGGCCAGGGCTTCGGAGGGACGTCATCGCCTACGTTCGCGCCTGCCCCCAGTGCGCCACCGGGAAGATGTTTTCTTCTCCATCGGCGGGCCTTCTTCACCCCTTGCCGGTCCCTGGGAGGCTGTGGTCTTATGTGGCTCTGGACTTCGTTACCGGTCTTTCGGTATCCAACACCTTCGACACCGTGCTGACCGTCGTGGACCGCTTCTCTAAGGCCGCCCACTTTATTCCCCTTCATGGGCTTCCAACGGCACGAGAGACGGCGGACCTTCTGGTACAGCACGTCGTGCGTCTGCATGGGATCCCCGTGGACATTGTCTCCGACCGAGGCCCGCAATTCGTATCCAGTGTGTGGAAGAGCTTCTGCAATGCTTTGGGGGCTAAGGTGAGCCTGTCCTCTGGTCATCACCCCCAGAGCTACGAGCAGTGCGAGCGAGCAAATCAGGAGCTGGAGGCCGCTCTGCGCTGCATCATTGCCTCCAGCCCATCATCGTGGAGCAGTTATCTGCCTTGGATAGAGTATGCTCATAACCTAACTGTCTCTTCTGCAACCGGTATGTCACCTTTCAGGGCGTCGCTGGGCTACGATCCTCCGCTATTCCCCGAAGAAGAGGGGGAGGTGGCCGTACCATCAGTTCACGCACACCTGAGGTGCTGCCGTCGGCTATGGGCTACTACTCGCCAGGCCCTTTTACGCACAGCAGAGCGCAACACCAGGGCGGCGAACCGGCGCACAAGACCTGCTCCGCAGTATCAGGTGGGTCAGCAGGTATGGTTATCGACGCAGCATATTAACCTGAAGGCTGAAAAAGGAAGCTGGCCAAGCGTTTTATTGGGCCCTTCCCTATTGTTAAGGTGGTGAATCCTGCAGCTGTGCGTCTAGCTCTCCCTCCTTCTCTGCGTGTTTGTCCCACGTTCCACGTCTCGCTGGTCAAACTCCTGATCTCCACCCCGCTCTGCCCCCCTCCTCGAGCCCCACCTCCCCGCGTGTTGATCGATGGTGATCCGGCTTGGACGGTCAACTCCATCCTGGACGTCCGCCGCCGGGGTCGCGGCTTACAGTACTTGGTGGACTGGGAGGGGTATGGCCCCGAGTGGAGGTCCTGGGTGCGGCAGTCGTTTGTGCTGGACAAACGCCTTATTAGGGACTTCCACCAGGCGCACCCAGGTAAGCCAGCGCCAGGAGGCGCTTCTCGGGGGGGGGGGGTTACTGTTACAACTCACTCTGGGCCGTCATCTGCCTCAGCTGTGTGCACACCTGGGAGTAATCAGCCCCGGGCTATATAGCCCGTGCTGCCTAGAGCTTCGGCACGGAGCCGTCTGCAATGCTACGCTCTTCGTCCTGCGCACGCCCTGATTCCTTTCAGCCCTGTGCTTCATTGTTGGACTCTCTGTTGACACGTAAGCTCAACATTTCCAACCTTACCTCTTCTCCCAGGCTATCCCCTGTGCACAGGTGGATCCCTCAGTCGGCGGTTCTCTTCCTCGTGATGGCGGAATCATCCCTCTCACCACGCCACGCATCACAACATCAAGATCATTGTATTGAACTTGAGCCTGTTTGTGCGTGTTCCCTGGGTCCGACATTATGTCACATAAGAAAGACCAATGTTCCATGTATGATGATACAGTTGCTGCAGTCTATAATGGAGGTAGACCTTTCTATAAAAATAACAAACATAACATAAAGTTTAACATCAGGCCTGGCTGGAATGAGCATGTACAGTATCTCATAAAAGTGAGTGCACCCCTCACATTTTTGTAAATATTTTCTTATATCTTTTCATGGGACAACACTGAAGATATGACACTTTGATACAAGGTAGTCAGTGTACAGCTTGTATAACAATGTAAATTTGCTGCCCCCTCAAAATAACACAGCCATTAATGTCTAAACCACTGGCAACGAAAGTGAGTGCACCCCTAAATGAAAATGTCCAAATTGTGCCCAATTAGCCATTTTCCCTCCTCGATGTGTTACAAGGTCTCAGGTGTGAATGGGGAGCAGGTGTGTTAAATTTGGTGTTTTCGCTCTCACACTCCCATACTGGTCACTGGAAGTTCAACATGGCACCTCGTGGAGGATCTGAAAAAAAGAATTGCTCTACATAAAGATGGCCTAGGCCAGGGGTCACCAACGCGGTGCCCCCGGGCACCATGTCGCCCGCAAGGACCACATGAGTCGCCCGCAGCCCTGTTCTAAAAATAGCACAACTCGCAAGTGAGCTGCGTCTAAGATGTAATTTTTTCTGCCGCTATTTTTTAAAATCACTTGCATTGATATAGATTTTAAAATGACAATGTCTTAAAAATAAAATTAAAAAAAATGAAAATATGTTTATTATACGTAAAGTTAAGGTGAACTCTGACCTCGTTCAAAAGTCAGTACTGTGCGCATGACAAAACCTTCGCGCTTGTGGAGAGTAAGCTAGCGGGCAGTGAAGATGGTGAGCGGAGTGCAGTTTCCTAGCCCAAAAACATGGCAAAAAAAAAAAGACAGAAAATTTATCATTTTCAAAGTGAGCGGGAGGAAGAGTTCTTTTTTCCTACTGTGAAAGGAAGCTGCGTGTGTTTCATTTGCGGGGCGACAGCGAAGCGGCACAATGTGGAGCGACGCTTCAATACGCGTCATGAAACTGCTGCCCACTCTTTTTTTTTTTTTTGTACCCGTAGGTAGATTTGTTCTGCAGTCCGGTGACAAGCCACCAGCTGCCGGTTGTTGCGTGCGCAAGCGCCCCTTAACTCCCTAACCTGCATGTTTTTGGCATGTGGGAGGAGGAAACCCACGCAAACACGGGGAGAACATGCAAACTCCACACAGATCACTGTTGGCCGGGGGCAGGGATTGAACCCACGATCCCCACGATCCCCGCGATCCCGCGGCCGAGGGTAAACTGCTGCCGCGGTGCTGGTTATTACTCAAGCATGATTCTTGGCAAGAACTGGATGGATATAATTCCAGTGAAGAAGAACACACAAAAGACCCCAGGCCTAGGCCAGGGGTCACCAACGCGGTGCCCCCGGGCACCATGTCGCCCGCAAGGACCACATGAGTCGCCCGCAGCCCTGTTCTAAAAATAGCACAACTCGCAAGTGAGCTGCGTCTAAGATGTAATTTTTTCTGCCGCTATTTTTTAAAATCACTTGCATTGATATAGATTTTAAAATGACAATGTCTTAAAAATAAAATTAAAAAAAATGAAAATATGTTTATTATACGTAAAGTTAAGGTGAACTCTGACCTCGTTCAAAAGTCAGTACTGTGCGCATGACAAAACCTTCGCGCTTGTGGAGAGTAAGCTAGCGGGCAGTGAAGATGGTGAGCGGAGTGCAGTTTCCTAGCCCAAAAACATGGCAAAAAAAAAAAGACAGAAAATTTATCATTTTCAAAGTGAGCGGGAGGAAGAGTTCTTTTTTCCTACTGTGAAAGGAAGCTGCGTGTGTTTCATTTGCGGGGCGACAGCGAAGCGGCACAATGTGGAGCGACGCTTCAATACGCGTCATGAAACTGCTGCCCACTCTTTTTTTTTTTTTTGTACCCGTAGGTAGATTTGTTCTGCAGTCCGGTGACAAGCCACCAGCTGCCGGTTGTTGCGTGCGCAAGCGCCCCTTAACTCCCTAACCTGCATGTTTTTGGCATGTGGGAGGAGGAAACCCACGCAAACACGGGGAGAACATGCAAACTCCACACAGATCACTGTTGGCCGGGGGCAGGGATTGAACCCACGATCCCCACGATCCCCGCGATCCCGCGGCCGAGGGTAAACTGCTGCCGCGGTGCTGGTTATTACTCAAGCATGATTCTTGGCAAGAACTGGATGGATATAATTCCAGTGAAGAAGAACACACAAAAGTGTGTTTATTAAATGTAACAGATTCTGAGCAGAATTGCAACAGATTTGTTCAGTTAAAAATGTGATAAGATTTATTTAATATGAAAGTTGATTTTTCTTAAATGTTGCATAACTTTTTCAAACATGGTTCAACATAGTTCATGAATTAAAAGGGTTTAGTTTTTTATGGTTAAAAGGGACTGTTGAAAACTGGACATTTTTTTAATGAAATGTAGAAGTGATCATCTGAACAGTTGCTGAGATTAATAAAAATAAAGTGTTGAATATTGATCTTGTCTGTTACCCACTCTAAGTTATTGATAATTATATATATATATATATATATATATATATATATATATATATATATATATATATATATATATACAATTTGTTATTTTAGAGGAGTGTGTCAAGTTGGTGCCCTTCACATGACTCGATACCCATGGAGTAGCTCTTGGTTTCAAAAAGGTTGGTGACCCCTGGCCTAGGCTATAAGAAGATTGCTAACACCCTGAAACTGAGCTGCAGCACGGTGGCCAAGACCATACAGCGGTTTAACAGGACAGGTTCAGAATTCAGAACACACCTCACTATGGTCGACCAAAGAAGCTGAGTGCACATGCTCAGCGTCATATCCAGAGGTTGTCTTTTGAAACTAGACGTATGAGCGCTGCCAGCATTACTGCAGAGGTTGAAAGGGTGGGGATCACCCTCTCGGTGCTCAGACCATACATCGCACACTGCATCAAATTGGTCTGCATGGCTGTCATCCCAGAAAGAAGCCCCATTTATAGATGATGCAGAAGGAAGTGTTATGAACGAGGCTGTCTTTTCCTGTCCCGTTTCATGATCTGTGGCCTTAGGCTCAGATTTTTAAACAGTTCCTGCTGGCAGAGTATTAGAGCCTCTGCTAGTGTACAGCCACGGTCCCTCCTCTCACCTCTCTCTGCCAGGAACCTATCAGCTTATTGCCATCACCTGGGTTTCCACACACACATACAGTACATGCACTCACAGGCACACACACACATTCTCACTCATACCGGCCATTTCCCATCATTTCTTGTTTCCTCACATACACATGCATGTACTTAAACTTATATTCATTCTCTCTTACTCACACACATACATACACACACATTCTCACTCATTGACTCACTCTGTCGCTGCGCACCTGTTTCCATTTGCCGCTCGTTAGTCTCCGGAGGTATTTCTGGGTGGCAGTGGACAGTGCGTCAGCGTCGGTCTTCTTTGGATGATCAGGCTCACAACTGTATGGTTCCTCCTCTGTTTGGACTGAGAAGTCTTGTTGTTTCCAGAGCCGTTCCGTTCAGTTATTTATGTAAGTCTCCCTTCTTATTATTTTCAGCCCTTTTCTCTCTACTACCCAGTTCCACCCTGGGAGCACGTGGCGCTTGCCATCAGAGCTTGTAGCCGGTCATCTCCCCATTATAGCTCATGTTGGACAGTTTCATGGACACTTTGTCTGTTTCTCCATTTGCTAATAAACATGTTTTACTTCACTGCACTTTGGGTTTGGATCAGCTCATTTGTGTGTGTGCGCAAATACACAAACACATTGACAGAAGAAGAGAACTGTTTGAGCACGTCCTGCCCCCCTGCCCTTATCATCAGTGAGCAGGACGTGCTCAAACAGTTCTCCAGACTGAACCCGCGCAAGGCCCCCGGCCCGGACGGCGTGTCTCCCTCCACCCTGAGACACTGTGCGAAACAGCTGGCTCCTGTCTTCACAGACATTTTTAACACCTCCCTTAAGTTATGCCACGTGCCGTCCTGCCTCAAATCCTCCACCATCATCCCTGTCCCCAAGAAGCCACGGATCACTGGACTTAATGACTACAGACCTGTAGCGCTCACCTCTGTAGTCATGAAGTCCTTTGAGCGCCTGGTCCTGCCCCACCTCAAGTCCATCACCACCCCTCTCCTGGACCCGCTGCAGTTTGCCTACCGAGCCAACAGGTCTGTAGACGACGCAGTCAACCTGGCCCTCCACTCCATCCTGCAGCACCTGGACTCCCCGGGAACCTACGCCAGGATCCTGTTTGTGGACTTCAGCTCCGCATTCAACACCATCCGCCCCGCTCTGCTCCGGGACAAGCTGTCCCTGCTCAACGTGCCTGACTCCCTCTGCAGGTGGATCACCGACTTCCTGACGGACCGGAGGCAGCATGTGCGGCTGGGAAAGACTGTCTCAGACTCTACTAGCATCAGCACCGGATCACCCCAGGGCTGTGTACTTTCCCCCCTACTCTTCTCCCTTTACACCAACTCCTGCACCTCCAGCCACCAGTCTGTCAAGTTGATCAAGTTTGCGGACGACACCACCCTCATCGGGCTCATCTCCAACGGCGACGAGTCCGCCTACAGGAGAGAGGTGGCCCAGCTGGCGTCCTGGTGCAACAATAACAACCTGCAGCTGAACGCTCTGAAGACAGTGGAGATGATTGTAGACTTCAGGAAAGTCACTACCCCTCTGCCCCCCCTCACCCTCTCAGGCTCTCCCATCACCACTGCTGATTCCTTCCGCTTCCTAGGCACAACCATCACCAGGGACCTCAAATGGGAGCCGACCATCAGCTCACTCATCAAAAAAGCCCAGCAGAGGATGTTCTTCCTGCGGCAGCTGAGGAAGCTCAAGCTACCCACCAAGATGTTAGTGCAGTTCTACACAGCCATCATCGAGTCCATCCTCACCACCTCCATAACCGTGTGGTACGCAGGAGCCACTGCCAGGGACAGACTAAGGCTGCAGCGCGTCGTGCGCACTGCTGAGAAGGTGATCGGCTGCAAGCTCCCATCTCTCCTGGATCTGTACATCTCCAGGACCCGGAGGCGTGCTGGCCGGATCATAGCCGATCCCTCACACCCTGGTCACGTACTGTTTGCCCCCCTCCCCTCTGGTAGAAGACTTCGGTCCATCCAGACTAAAACCTCCCGTCACATGA
Source organism: Pholidichthys leucotaenia (assembly GCA_020510985.1). Lineage (NCBI taxonomy): Eukaryota > Metazoa > Chordata > Actinopteri > Cichliformes > Pholidichthyidae > Pholidichthys > Pholidichthys leucotaenia. The sequence goes on from CM035849.1 coordinate 43,668,485, forward strand.
ACAGCTTCTTCCCCTCTGCCATCAGACTGCTGAACACTAAGTGACTTATTGACTCTCGTGCACTATGTACAGCAGCTCAACCAGACTCATGTCAATCATCACTGTTTTCTTCCTGCATTACTGACTGCACTATATAGTTCTCCACAGTATCTGCTGCTCGCTAATATATTTTAACTGCTGACCAGTATCACTTACTCTTATTCTACACTTTATTGCATGTATAGTTTATTTCTTTTATCTTAACATGTTTAATGTTGCAGCATTGCACCGAGACAAATTCCTAGTTTGTGTACTACATGAACAATGGCAATAAACCTGATTCTGATTCTGACAGAAAGCCGACAAACAGTATGCTGAAGAGAAGTAGACAAAGGACATGGATTACTGGAACCATGTCCTGTGGTCTGATGAGACCTATATAAACTTATTTGGTTCAGATTGTGTCAAGTGTGTGTGGTGGTAGCAAGGTGAGGAGTACAAGGACAACTGTGTCTTGCCTACAGTCAAGCATAGTGGTGGGAGTTTCATAGTTTTGGGCTGCATGAGTTCTGCCGGCACTGGGGAGCTACAGTTCATTGAGGGAACCATGAATGCCAACATGTACTGTGACATACTGAAGCAAAGCATGATCCCCTCCCTTTGGAAACTGGGTCGCAGGGCAGTATTCTAATATGATAACGACCCCAAACACGCCTCCAAGACGACCACTGCCTTGCTAAAGAAACTGAGGGTAAAGGTGATGGACTGGCCAAGCACGTCTCCAGACCTAAACCCTATTGAGCATCTGTGGGACATCCTCAAAGGAAAGGTGGAGGAGCACAAGGTCTCTAACATCCACCAGCTCTGTGATGTCATCATGGAGAAGTGGAAGAGGATTCCAGTGACAACCTTTGAAGCTCTAGTGAACTCCATGCCCAAGAGAATTAAGGCCGTGCTGGAAAATAATGGTGGCCACACAGAATATTAACACTTTGGACACAACTTGGACATCTCCACGTAGGGGTGTACTCACTTTTGTTGCCAGCGGTTTAGACATTAATGGCTGTGTGTTGCGTTATTTTGAGGAGACAGCAAATTTACACTTTCACAAGCTGTACACTGACTACATTATATCAAGGTGTCATACCTTCAGTGTTGTCCCATGAAAAGATATAAAATATTTACAAAAATATGAGGGGCATACTCACTTTTTGGAGCTACTGTAGCTTCTTATCATGCTGAAGCCCGTCAAGCCTACAAACATCGGGCCATGGCTGGAAGACCTAGGCAAGACCCTGAACTTGGAAAATAAAAAACTTGCTGGTGCAAAATTTAAGTATGCTGTTCGCTTCATATCTAAAAATGAGCAAGCTATGAGAGCTGATGCCATGGTTAACAAAATGTTGTGTAATAATGTTATTGACTTTTAGAAAGAGAGGAAGTCGCTGGCCCTGGAGTTCATTCAGTCTGCCTACCCTAAAGAGCAGTGGACTCACGTCTACACAGACGGCTCTGCCATGGAAGCAACCAGGAATGGCGGAGGCGGCGTGTACATCAGGTATGCTGACGAGGAGACCCACATTCCCATTGCGACTGGAAAGTATGCCACCAATTTCAGGGCTGAGGCAGAGGCCCTGAGAACAGCAGCGACCCACGTCAGGGAACATCAAGACAAGGCACACAAGCGGGTCGTCATCTTCACTGATGCCCTCTCTGTCTTGGATGCACTTCAGGACCCCCGATGCAAAGAACTGAATGAACTCACCCTCACTCTGTCTCAACTAGCAACACAGGTGAACGTATCACTCCAATGGATTCCTGCCCACTGTGGAATCTATGGAAATGAGACAGCTGACAGACTTGCTAAGGAGGGTGGGCAGCAAGACCAGGAAGACAGGCAGGTCTCTTACAGTGAGGAGAAAACCATTATTAAGGCCCTGTCTCACAAGAAGTGGCAGCAGCAACACCCAAACTTCTGCAAGGATGACAACTACTATAGTCTGAGCAGGGCTGACCAAGTCGTTCTGTTCAGACTCCGAACTGGACATAACAGAATGCATGCTCACATGCACCAGAAACTTAAAGTTGGACAATCGGACAGATGCCCATGTGGTACTGCCTAAATGACCAGCGAACACCTCCTCCAAGACTGCCCAGACCATGCTGCACTTAGACGAGCTACGTGGCCTGACCCCACATCGCTGAACCAAAAGCTGCACGGGGACCTCGGGGACCTCCGCAGAATGGCAGCATTCGTCAGGGCAGCTGGTGTGACCATCTAGCGATCGACGAAGAAGAAGAAGAAGAAAGAGGTGAGATCTCTTCGTAATTGTAAACCATCTCTTCCATGTACGGTTGAAGGTGTTTCTGGAGCAGATGATATTGCAGCATTATGGAGACAGCACTATAGTTCCCTGTTCAACTGTATAAATGGTGATCTGTATATGGATGACTGTGATATGAGTGACGACACCATGAGTATATTGTTGGCTCTTATTCATCTGACTCTTCTCCTTTAACCTGTGGGGTGCCTCAGGGTTCTATTCTGGGTCCACTTTTATTTGCCCCGTATATGCTGCCACTTGGTTCTATCATCAGCAGATTTAAAGGTGTGTCTTATCACTGCTGTGCTGATGATTTACAATTTTTTTTTCTTTTAAACCTGACCATGTTGACAATTTAAAAATTACTCATGATTGTCTGCAATTAAGGACTGGATGTCTAGTAACTTTTTGCAACTTAATGCTGACAAAACTGAAGTCCTTATTGTAGCACCTGATAATCTAATTTCTAAGATGGTTAATAGTATTGGTTCATTAAGCTCTAATGTACGGTCTAGTCTAAAAAAAAATCTTGGTGTCATTTTTGACCAATCGATGAGTTTTGATCAGCATGTCACATCTCTGACCTGGAATTGTTTTTTCCACCTTAGGAATGTATCCAAAATTAGGTCATTGGTTTCCTACAGTCAGTTAGAAATTATTATTCATGCCTTTGTTTCTTCACGTTTGGACTACTGTAATGCTCTTTTCACATGTCTTATAAAATCCTCTTTACACCGCCTACACTGCTGCTAGATTACTAACTAGGTCCAGTAGATTCTATCATATCACACCCGTTTTGGCCTCCTGGCACTGGCTTCCTATAAATTATAGAGTTGATTTTAAAGTTCTTGTTCTTACTTCCAAAGCGATTCATGATGAGGCACCTTTTTATTATCAGTGACCTGCTCCATCTACACCATCCCAGCAGGTCTCTCAGGTCTTCTAATCAGAATCTACTGGTAGTCCCTAGCACTAGGCTCAGAACCAAAGGTGATGGAGCTTTTGCTTCGGTTGCTCCCAGACTTTGGAACTCCTTACCTTTTGAACTTAGATCTGCACCTTCCATTGATATTTTCAAGAAGCAACTAAATGCCCACCTTTTTTGCCTGGCTTTTTAATTAACTATGTGTTGATTGTATTTTTATGTGCTTTTACTGTCTACTTTGGTTCCAAGGTTGTCATAGCCAGGAGCGGCACTGGGGTTAAGCTCCCAGTGCTCATAAAATGCTCCTTATGGCGTGTGTCTCGAAAAGCCTCTGACAACTAAGTCCAACTCCTAGCCTGCCCGTGTGGTTTAGTCTCTAAGCCCTGCGGAACTGCTTTTACTAATAGGAGAAGGGGCGAGGGCGGATCTCTGTCGCCTTAAAACCAGATGCTTCGGGTAGATGGTGGCTCGTCAACCTGGGAAGGTAGCCCATCTAGGGGAAGGTAAACCCTGATTTCAAACCTCCGCTGCCTTGCGGCATACCCGGTCACGGGAAAGGCTTCGGGAGTCAACCCTGAGGAAAAATCCGGAGTCGGAGCCCCTAAGGCAGTTCTATGTTGTGCTCAACATCGTTCTGGCAGCTCCTGCAACGGCGCTGGTGCCAAACTGTAGCAGCCCTGCTGTTCCTTTGGATTCACTAACCACTGCACGGTGGCGCAGTGGTTAGCACTGCGGCAGCACAGTTTACCCTTGGCCGGGGGATTGTGGGGATCGTGGGATCGTGGGTTCGATCCCAGCCTCCGACCAACAGTGATCTGTGTGGAGTTTGCATGTTCTCCCCGTGTTGCGTGGGTTTACTCCGGGATTTCTCCGGTTTCCTCCCACATGCCAAAAACATGCATGTTAGGTTAATTGGCTGTTCTAAATTGTCCCTAGATATCTGTTTCCTATAGGCCCTTAGAATAGAGGGTTAGTATTAATGAAAGCGCTTTGAGTGGTCTTTGTGACTAGAAAAGCGCTATATAAGTGCAGGTTAGTTAGTTAGTTAGTAGTTAGTCATCAGTGACGTGGAGAGGGGGGACATGCTGCATGGGCAACATCTTGTCCTCCATATCTTCCTGCCCAGGCTTGAATCCTACCAACGCCAACGCTGGAAGGTAGAACACCGGATCACTGGAGAGGACACTCCAGCTTCGCCTTTGGCGTAGAAAAAACACGGGGAATGACAGTTACCGGTTATAAGCCACTGCTCAATTGGCGTAGAGCGCGGCGCCAGGGGTTGTTCCCGACGGTGGGAGGGATCATCAGATCTCACTGGACAGCTACCACCCGCCTCAAGCTGGGCAGCCCCCAGCCAATAAGGTGTTGTCCCGCCACAGCTTGCTTTCCTCATTGGGTGCATGGGGATGAGGAGAAGTCCGAACAGCAGGCTGAGAACCTTTGCACCAGGCAAGACAATAAAACAAAAGAGACCAACTCTAAAACTGGGAACTTGGAACGTACGCACCTTGATGACAGGACTCGCTGCTAACCTCAAGGACATCAACGACACCAGGAAGACTGCCATCATCAATAATGAGCTGAAGAGACTGGGAGTGGATATTGCCACTCTCCAGGAAACACGGTTGGCTGACGCAGGCACACTAAGAGAGAAGGACTACACGTTCTACTGGCAGGGAAAGGGCAGTGACGAACACAGGGAACACGGAGTGGGCTTCGCAGTGAAGAACACCTTGCTGAAGATGGTGGAACCGGGCAGCACTGGCTCTGCACGACTCCTTACCCTCCGCCTGAACACCACTCAAGGCCCAGTCACCCTCGTCAGTGTGTATGCCCCAACACTGACAGCCACACCAGAGGCAAAAGACGAGTTCTACGAGAATCTCGCAACAACTGTCAGGACCATCCCCAACTCTGAACAACTCATTCTCCTTGGAGACTTCAATGCCAGAGTGGGTGCTGATCACGACTCCTGGCCCTCCTGTCTTGGACCTTTTGGCGTGGGAAGAATGAATGACAAAGGACAGCGGCTGCTCGAGTTCTGCACATATCACGATCTGTGCATCACAAACTCGTTCTTCAAGACCAAGCCCCAACACAAGGTTTCCTGGCAACATCCGCGCTCAAAGCACTGGCACCAGCTGGACTTGATCCTGACCAGGCGCACCTCACTGAAGAACGTGCTAATCACCCATTCGTTCCAGAGTGCAGATTGTGACACAGACCATTCATTGGTGTGTTGCAAGGTCAAGCTGCAGCTGAAGAAATTCCATCATGCTAGACAACCTGGAAAGGCACGGATTGACACCAGCAAGATGGCTCAACCAGAACTTGTTGAGCAGTTTGCCTCCACCTTTGAGAAGGAACTTGGTGTACCACAAGAAGGAGAATCTGCAAAGCAGAAGTGGGAAGAGCTGCGAAACACCATCCACCGCACAGCCTTGGCTACCTTTGGGAGGAAGACCTCGAAGTCACAGGACTGGTTTGATGCCAAGTTGACCGAGATGACCCCCGTCATTGAAGCCAAGCGCTCAGCACTTGCTGAGTACAAGAAGTACCCAAACGAGAAGAATCTCCAGATTCTCAGGGCTGTGAGAAGCAAAGTTTAGCAGACTGCTCGGCGCTGTGCCAACGAGTACTGGACACAGCTCAGCCAAGACATTCAAACCGCTGCCATAACAGGGAACATTCGTGCCATGTATGATGGCATCAAGAAAGCACTTGGTCCGGCTCAGAGCAAGACGGCCCCCCTCAAATCCTCCAGTGGGGTGATGATCACAGAAAAGAACAAGCAGATGGAGAGATGGGTGGAACACTACTCCGACCTCTACTCCAGAGAGAACACCATGACACCGTCAGCCCTTGATGCCATCGACTGCCTGCCATCCATGGACGAACTTGACGCCGAGCCAACCATCGACGAACTCAGCAAGGCCATTGATAGCTTGGCCACTGGCAAGGCACCCGGCAACGACGGCATAGCCCCTGACCTGATCAAGCACAGCAAGACCACCCTACTGCTGCCATTGCATGACGTCCTCTGCCAGTGTTGGAATGAAGGTGCCGTACCACAGGACATGAGGGACGCCAAGATCATCACCCTCTACAAAAACAAAGGGGAGAGAAGCGACTGCAACAACTACAGGGGCATCTCCCTCCTCAGCGTTGTTGGTAAAGTCTACGCACGAGTTGTTCTCGTTCGTCTACAGAAGCTTGCCGAACGTGTCTACCCCGAGTCTCAGTGTGGCTTCCGCGCTGCGCGATCGACGGTAGACATGATATTCTCCATCCGCCAACTCCAGGAGAAATGCAGAGAACAGAACATGCCCCTGTACGTCGCCTTCATCGACCTCACCAAAGCGTTCGATTTGGTCAGCAGAGAGGGCCTTTTCAAGATCCTGCCAAAGATAGGATGCCCACCAAAGTTGCAAAGCCTCATCGAATCGTTTCACACCAACATGCAGGGGATAGTGCAGCACGATTGCAATGTCTCAGAGCCATTCAACTTATGCAACGGAGTGAAACAGGGCTGTGTACTTGCGCCAACCCTCTTTGGGATTTTCTTTGCTATGCTCCTGAGGCATGCCTTCAGCACAGCAACAGAGGGAATCTACCTGCACACAAGATCTGACGGCAGGCTTTTCAACCTCGCCCGCCTGAAAGCCAGAACCAAAGTACGCGAGGCTCTAATCAGAGACATGCTTTTCGCAGACGACACTGCAGTCGCAACCCACACACAGCAGGAGCTTCAGACCCTGATGGACCACTTCTCCCAGGCATGCAAGGACTTCGGGCTTACCATCAGCCTGAAGAAGACTAACGTCTTGGCGCAAGGCACGGAAGCACCACCAACCATCACCATCGACGACTACAAGCTGGAGGTCGTGAATCAGTTCACGTACCTGGGGTCCACGATCAGCAACAACCTCTCCCTTGATACAGAGATCAACAAGAGGATTGGAAAATCAGCCTTCACACTCGCTCACCTCACCACACGAGTGTGGGAGAATCTCAAACTCTCTGTCAAGACGAAGATGGCAGTGTACAATGCCCGCGTCATCAGCACACTGCTCTATGGGAGTGAGACGTGGACAACATACGCCCAGCAGGAAAAGAGACTGAACTCCTTCCACTTGCGCTGCATTCGCCACATCCTGGACATATCCTGGCAGGACAAAGTGCCCATCACAGAAGTTCTGTCCCGCGCCGGCCTTCCCTCCATGTTTACTCTACTCAGGCAGCGCAGGCTCCGCTGGCTAGGCCACATTCACCGTATGGAGGATGGCAGAATCCCCAAAGACGTCCTCTACGGAGAACTGGCAACTGGCAGGAGAGACGTTGGCCGCCCACAGCTGCGCTTTAGAGATGTCTGCAAGAGAGACATGAAGGAACTGGAGATCAACACAGAGCGCTGGGAGGACCTTGCAACGGACCGCTCCAAATGGAGAGGCACCCTGACCAGACAGCTCAAGGCGGGTGAAGAGAGACTGACTGCTGCAGCAGATGAAAAAAGGACCCGCAGGAAGAACCGCCACAGACCCAGCAGCACGGAGACCACCCACAAGTGCGACCTGTGTGACAGGGACTGCCATTCGTGCATCGGCCTGTTCAGCCACAGGCGGTGCTGTTCCAGCAGAGTAGATGTTTAGGATTCTCTTCCATGGTCATCATAGACCGACGGAGGCCGACTGTCTACTTTGTTGTTTTACTGCTTTATGTGCCTGTATTTTTATTTGCTTTGTTTTTTACCATGTTAAGCATTTTGTGACTCTTGTCTGTGAAAAGTGCTATCTAAATAAACTTATTATTATTATGATTATTATTGACACGAGGTGAATGAAGCCATTCATCACCTGGCAAATAATGAAGCATGTGGCACGGACTGAATCACTGCTGAACAATTGAAAAATGCTAGTCTGATTCCACTTCTCTCCCAGCTCTTACTTTGGCAGGTTTTATGATCCATGGTATATTACCAGATTCAATGCTGTCCGTCCTGCTTGTCCCAGTTATTAAGGACAAAGGAGGAAAAGTTGGTTGCCTGGATAATTATAGGCCTATAGCACTAGCCAGCATCCTATCAAAAGTCCTGGAAAGAATCTTATTTGACAGAGTAAATAGATATATTATTTAATGTGATAATTGTGGCTCACATATTTTTGACTACATATCTATAAGCACAAGGAAGATGTTTAGTACTGCATGTGTTGATTGACCTCACGTCTGAGATGGAACAATACGTCTGGACCGCCTGAGGATTATGGCAGGAGGACGGAGGTGCCATGATAAGACTCTGAAAGGACTTCCTGACCTCCTGGAGTCAGACGGACGATGAAAGGACTCGGGGGGAGAATTATTTTCAATGGGGGGTTTGACGACATTGTGTGATTCTGCCTCTGATGTGTCATGTATAAATGTGGGGGGTTTTATGCAGCTCATTCTCTTCTTGTCTTGAGAGAAAGCTGGGGATGTGAAATCTGCAATAAACCTGAATTGAGAAATAATTCAGCCTCTTTATTTCACACTCCCCACACTGGTGACCAGAAACGTGAGATGCCTAGAAGCGATTCCCCCGGACCAGACTCGTCGGAGACCGCCCGAGCGAGCGCAGTCTCGATCAAGCTACCAGAGTTCTGGCAGGATAACCCAGACTCGTGGTTCCTTCAAGCCGAAGCACAGTTCGCACTGGGGGAATAACGGCAGATGACACAAAGTTTTACCACGTCAACGCCAAGCTCGACAACCGCACAGCTCGATGCACGCGGAGCCTGGTACAGCAGCCGCCTGCCGACGACAAATACGGCGAGCTGAAGGCTGCCCTCATCCAGTGTTTCACGCCCTCAGCCGAGGAGAGGGCTAGGAGACTCCTGGCTCTGCACGAACGGGGAGGACGCAGGCCAGTCGACCTGATGGAAGACATGCTACAGCTGAGGGACACAGACAACGACGATTTCCTATTCAAGCATATCTTCCTGAGAATCCTCCCGATGCAGCTGAGGGGGACCCTGTCCAGCATGCGTTGTGTGACCCAGCGGGACTTCCGTGCGCTGGCCCGAGAGGCGCAGCGGCTCCTCGACTCCTGCGGTGAGCAGACGGCCACCGCAGCAGCGGCAGACCTTGGTGCGGCGTCCGGGAGCAGCGAGGGGCCGGAGACAGCGGAATCAATCCCACCGACGATGGCAGCGGCGCGGTCCCGACACAGCGGAGGAGATGGCCTCTGTTTTTACCATCGGCGTTTCGCAGAGAAGGCGCGCAGATGTGTGCCGCCATGCCACTTCAAGAGCTCGGGAAACGCCAGAACCGGGAGTCGTTAGCAGCTTCGGCTCTCGGCGAACGAAATAAGTTGCTCTACATCACGGATACGAGCTCCGGGCGCGATTTCCTTGTGGACACCGGAGCCCAAGTGAGTTTCATCACCCCAACCTATGCTGACCGGCTGGCAGGCCCCCGTGGTGACGGGGCAACAGCGGTGAACGGCTCGAGCATCAACACCTTCGGTGAAAGGACTCTGCTTCTGTCCTTGCACGGCCGCACTTATGAGTGGACTTTTATTATAGCGGCGGTGAGTTTCAACATGTTAGGTGCTGATTTTCTGTGCTCACATGGCTTGTTAGTTGATCTTGCCAATAGGCGGCTGGTAAATGTGCTCTCTTTTTATTCCATCCCTTGTGCAGCTCGAGTGTCCCCGCCACCAGTTCAGACCAACGTCGCCACAGCAGGCGGTAAGTTTCAAACACTCCTCACCCAGTTTCCAGCTCTCACAGTTCCCACATTCTCGGCAATAGTTGCGAAACACGGGGTGGAGCACTTTATCACCACAGCTGGCCCACCCGTCTTAGCGAAAGCTTGGCGCTTGGATGCAGCTAAACTCTCCATAGCGCGCGAGGAGTTCGCCAACCTGGAAAGGCTGGGCATCGTTCGCCGTTCGAAGAGCCCATGGGCCTCTCCACTGCATATGGTCCCTAAAGCTGACGGCTCGTGGAGACCTTGTGGTGATTACCGCAGGTTAAACAGTGCCACAGCGCATGACCGCTACCCAATCCCACACATCCAGGATTTTTCGGTGCATCTGGCGAGAGCGCGCATTTTTTCTAAAATAGACCTGGTCCGCGACTATCATCAGGTCCCGGTCCGAGCCAAGGACATTCCCAAAACAGCGGTAATAACCCCGTTCGGACTTTTTGAGTTTTTACGCATGCCGTTCGGCCTCAAAGGCGCTGCGCAAACCTTCCAACGCATGATGGATGCTGTGTTATGCGATCTCCCTTTTGTGTTCGTCTACCTCAACGACATTTTAGTCGCCAGCACTTCCAAGGAGGAACATGAAAAACACCTCACGGCAGTTTTTCGGAGGTTGGGAGAGCATGGGTTAATAATTAATCCAGCCAAATGCCAGTTCGGCGTGGCGCAGATCGATTTTTTTGGGGCACTGCGTTTCCCCAGAAGGGGCAGTTCCGCTACTGGACAAAGTGCGCGCAGTGGCAGAGTTTCCCCGGCCACAAACGCTCAAAGCATTACAGGAGTTTTTAGGAATGGTAAATTTTTATAACCGTTTCCTACCCCACGCAGCACACCTCATGCAACCATTATATGCCGCGCTTAAAAAGCAAAAACCCTCCAATACGATCGATTGGCCCCCGGAATGGGAGCGCGCATTCGTGGAGGTGAAAAAAAGCCCTTGCAGACGCCGCACTGCTAGCTCACCCAGACCCAACGGCCCGCATAGCGCTCACCACTGACGTGTCAGATTTGGCCATAGGGGCGGTTGTGGAACAGCATGTTGCCGGGGCTTGGCAGCCGCTGGCCTTTTTCAGCAGATCCCTGTACGAAGCCGAGCGGAAATACAGCGCGTTTGACAGGGAGCTGTTAGCGCTTCACTTAGCCATTCGCCATTTCTAGTTCTGGCTGGAAGGTCGGCATTTCACCGCGTTTGTCGACCACAAGCCGCTCACTTTTGCGATGGCCAAAATTTCGGAACCTTGGTCGGGCCGGCAACAGAGGCAGCTAGCCGCAATTTCGGAATTTATTACTGATATTCAGCACGTAGCGGGTAAACTCAATGTAGTGGCAGACTGCCTCTCCCGCGCGGTAACAGCACCAGTCCGCGCGGGGGTAGGTTATACTATCGCAGCCGCAGGGCAAAATAGCAGCGCGGAAGCGCACGCGGCCCCAGTTCACGTGGGGATAGATTACGCAGCCATGGCAGCGGAGCAGAGTAGAGATGTGGACGTGTGCGCACTCCAGTCTGGACCAACAGGGTTAAGGCTGGAGAGCAGGAGTTTGCAAACCGGCATGCCCCCCTTAATCTGCGATGTATCTACCGGGCGGCCGTGCCCGGTAGTACCGGCCACGTGGCGCCGCCGCGTTTTTGACTCTGTTCACTCCCTGGCACACCCGGGGGTGCGCACTTCTGTGAAAATGGTAGCAGAGAAGTTTGTTTGGCCGAGCCTGCGCAAGCACGTGAAAGAGTGGGCAAGAGCCTGCATGGCTTGCCAGCGGGCCAAAATTCACAAGCACACAAAAGCCCCCTTAGAACCTTTCCACATCCCGGCCAAGAGATTTGACCATGTGCATGTCGACCTCGTGGGCCCCCTACCGTCGTCGCAGGGGTTCACACATCTTTTGACAATGGTGGACTGAACCACACGCTGGCCGGAAGTGGTCCCACTGGCATCGACCACGGCTGCAGAGGTGGCTCGCGCCTGGGTAGCGCGTTTCGGGGTCCCGTCGGATATTACGTCCGACAGAGGACCTCAATTTGTGTCTGAGCTTTGGTCAGCGATGGCCAGCAGCTTAGGGGCAACAATTCATCGCACTACCGCTTACCACCCCCAGGCTAATGGTTTATGCGAGCGTTTTCATAGGTCTTTGAAAGCAGCCCTCAGAGCGTCGCTTACGGATGCAGATTGGGTAAACAAACTTCCATGGGTTTTATTGGGGTTGTGTTCTGCGCCCAAGGAGGACTTGAATGCCTCCCCAGCTGAGTTGGTTTTCACGCAGCCTCTCAGGCTGCCCGGTGAGTTCCTACCGTAGCATCCGGCGCCCGGGCGCCCCCTGCCTCTGGGGCCACTGATCGGCACCCCGGGCCCCGTTCATCACACTTTTCCGCGTGTTTTTATTCCCAAAGATTTGCAAAATGCCGAGTTTGTTTTTGTCAGGCACGAGGCGCTGCGGTCAAGCCTGCGCCCGCCATATGATGGTCCATTTAGGGTGCTGGAAACTGGTGATAAACATTTTGTGCTAGATTTTGGGGACAGAAAGGAAACAGTTAGTATTGACAGACTAAAGCCTGCTTTTGTGATGAACGGCGAGTCTGTACAGGTGGTGAGGGCCCCTCGACGTGGCAGACCCCCCAGGGAGTATGTCCTGGAGCCCCCACAGGGATCAAATAACCATTCTCTTCCTCAGTTAGCAGATTCGCCGCAGGACGGCGCCACGAGGGCTGCGAAGCCTGCTTACAGCAAGTTTGGAAGATGCTTGAAGCCCAGACGGCGTATGGACTGATGTGTGATTTTGACATGTTGTGTTGATTATGCTGTTGATTTTATCACTTTGTGTGAACTATGCTGTATTGTCCATTTTTTGACGTTTGGGGGGTGGTTATGTGGCTCACATATTTTTGACTACATATGTATAAGCACAAGGAAGACGCTTAGTACTGCATGTGTTGATTGACCTCACGTCTGAGATGGAACAATACGTCTGGACCGCTTGAGGATTATGGCAGGAGGACGGAGGTGCCGTGATAAGACTCTGAAAGGACTTCCTGACCTCCTGGAGTCAGACGGACGATGAAAGGACTCGGGGGGAGAATTATTTTCAATTGGGGGTTTGACGACATTGTGTGATTCTGCCTCTGATGTGTCATGTATAAATGTGGGGGTTTTTATGCAGCTCATTCTCTTCTTGTCTTGAGAGAAAGCTGGGGATGTGAAATCTGCAATAAACCTGAATTGAGAAATAATTCAGCCTCTTTATTTCACGCTCCCCACAATAATCACTTTTGTTTTTAACCAAAGCATGGGACTAACATGTATATATGCAGTTTAGGAAGTAGTTAACCTGTATAGGAGCAGCAACTCATCTGTTCTCATGTGTTTAATTGATGCTTCCAAAGCAGAAAACTTTTTTAATAAATTAAAGCAAATGTGGCGGTTCGGTTAACCCCCACGACAGATTAAGGACACTCAGCTCTCTTTTCTTGGTTTTTTTCTGCTGCACTGCTGATATGTAGATGTGCTTTGTTGTAACCTCTGCTGCAGACACGCGCTCTGTGTCTTCTTCTCTGAGAGCCAGAGGATCCCCAGATCAGAAGAATCAGAATCAGAATCAGGTTTATTGCCATTGTTCATGTAGTACACAAACTAGGCATTTGTCTCGGTACAATGCTGCAACATTAAACATGATAAGATAAGAGAAATAAACTATACATGTAATAAAGTGTAGGATAAGATTAAGTGATACTGGTCAACAGTTAAAATATATATTAGCCAGCAGCAGATACTGTGGAGAACTATATAGTGCAGTCGGTAATGCAGGAAGAAAACAGTGATGATTGACATGAGTCTGGTTGAGCTGCAGTTTGCCTACCGAGCCAACAGGTCTGTAGACAATGCAGTCAACCTGGCCCTCCACTCCATCCTGCAGCACCTGGACTCCCCGGGAACCTACGCCAGGATCCTGTTTGTGGACTTCAGCTCCGCATTCAACACCATCTGCCCCGCTCTGCTCCGGGACAAGCTGTCCCTGCTCAACGTGCCTGACTCCCTCTGCAGGTGGATCATCGACTTCCTGACGGACCGGAGGCAGCATGTGCGGCTGGGAAAGACTGTCTCAGACTATACTAGCATCAGCACCGGATCACCCCAGGGCTGTGTACTTTCCCCCCTACTCTTCTCCCTTTACACCAACTCCTGCACCTCCAGCCACCAGTCTGTCAAGTTGATCAAGTTTGCGGACGACACCACCCTCATCGGGCTCATCTCCAACGGCGACGAGTCCGCCTACAGGAGAGAGGTGGCCCAGCTGGCGTCCTGGTGCAGCAATAACAACCTGCAGCTGAACGCTCTGAAGACAGTGGAGATGATTGTAGACTTCAGGAAAGTCACTACTCCTCTGCCCCCCCTCACCCTCTCAGGCTCTCCCATCACCACTGCTGATTCCTTCCGCTTCCTAGGCACTACCATCACCAGGGACCTCAAATGGGAGCTGACCATCAGCTCACTCATCAAAAAAGCCCAGCAGAGGATGTTCTTCCTGCGGCAGCTGAGGAAGCTCAAGCTACCCACCAAGATGTTAGTGCAGTTCTACACAGCCATCATCGAGTCCATCCTCACCACCTCCATAACCGTGTGGTACGCAGGAGCCACTGCCAGGGACAGACTAAGGCTGCAGCGCGTCGTGCGCACTGCTGAGAAGGTGATCGGCTGCAAGCTCCCATCTCTCCAGGATCTGTACATCTCCAGGACCCGGAGGCGTGCTGGCCGGATCATAGCCGATCCCTCACACCCTGGTCACGTACTGTTTGCCCCCCTCCCCTCTGGTAGAAGACTTCGGTCCATCCAGACTAAAACCTCCCGTCACATGAACAGCTTCTTCCCCTCTGCCATTAGACTGCTGAACACTAAGTGACTCTCGTGCACCATGTACAGCAGCTCAACCAGACTCATGTCAATCATCACTGTTTTCTTCCTGCATTACCGACTGCACTATATAGTTCTCCACAGTATCTGCTGCTGGCTAATATATATTTTAACTGTTGACCAGTATCACTTAATCTTATCCTACACTTTATTACATGTATAGTTTATTTCTCTTATCTTATCATGTTTAATGTTGCAGCATTGTACCGAGACAAATTCCTAGTTTGTGTACTACATGAACAATGGCAATAAACCTGATTGTGATTCTGATTCTGATTCTGAACCCCCACAAACAGACTGGTCAAACACAGCGCTCGGCTAGAGCAAATAACCGAACAGTGAAATGTGTATTAATGTCTACAGGCAGACTCGTTTCGTCTGGCTCACTTCTGTGATGTTAATGTTGCCTTTCATGCATTGTGCTCATTGTGCTCATTGTGATCATACCAACTGCTGGGGTATGCCCTTGATGTATTGTTGTAGTTGAGTATATATGCTGCAACTCTGTAACGCAAACCCACTCATTCTCTTTCTGACTCTGCAACTGCGAGACACACACACTGTCTCCTCTTTGAGAGCCTGAGGAATTCGGCTCCAGCCTGCTCACACTATGGGCTGGAGCCGAGTTCTGATGAAGGCGGGTGATAATAAAGCTACTTAAAAATCCAACGCTGCCTTTATTTTATCATCCTCTTCACTGGTGACCCCGGAATACACACGTTTTGTGCAAACGCAGCCTTCTGATCTGGACAGCTGCACTGGTGACCCGTTCTTCAGGATGAGATCTGCACGTCTGAGATCTGCTCATCCACGCTGGACCGGCCGTGCTCGCAGCTCCTCCACACGTGAGCGCAGGCGTCCTCCATGGCCGGCGGAGAACGCAACACGTGGACCTGAACGCACCACAGCCGAGCGGTGGCAGAGATCGTCTATTTCCTCTCACCGCTCCAACGCACCATGGCCAATCTGCAGCCACAGCTCAATCCGGATTTTATCGGCGCCGTCTGCGCCGATCCCCACCAAGATCCTGCACCCTGGTTCTCCTCTCCAGCTGGCCCACCCACGCATGAGCCCCGGCGCAAGCACCGGGGAGTTACGAGGACGGCGCATCACGCACGGGACAAATAACGGCTCCAGAGACCGCCATTGTCCTCCGCTGCTGCTCACAGAACCCTCAGGGCTGCTCGTTCACCTGAAGCAGGCACGCAGCTCACCACTGGATTTTTTTTAATGGTCTCAGCCACGGCACATAAGGGATTTCAGCCGTCAGCTGTTCCCGGGGGGTTTTAGGGTTGCTCCTGCACCTAACGCCAACAAGCCGAGTCCCTCTGCTTCTTTTTTTCTTACAGCCTCGCCGCTCCTGTTTTCTTCATGGCCACGAGAGGAGCCAGAGACTAATTTTTCTTCTGGTGGACCTCTGCACGTTCAACGGGACAGCCCTTCGACATCGTGGACCCACAAGCAATTTTTGCGCGGCTCGGACGAGTTCACCGTCCCCCTGCCGGCACTTACCCCCCTCCTCCCTCCCCCTCTGCCTGCAGTGAGCTTCTCCCACAGCTCGCTCCCATAGAGGGATTATCGAGGTCTCGGCCCCCTGCCGTGCCCTCTGGGGGGGAGCGTGTGTGGCGGTTCGGTTAACCCCCACAACAGATTAAGGACACTCAGCTCTCTTTTCTTGGTTTTTTTCTGCTGCACTGCTGATATGTAGATGTGCTTTGTTGTAACCCCCACAAACAGGCTGGTCAAACACAGCGCTCGGCTAGAGCAAATAACACAACAGTGAAATGTGTATTAATGTCTACAGGCAGACTCGTTTCGTCTGGCTCACTTCTGTGATGTTAATGTTGCCTTTCATGCATTGTGCTCATGCGTCCTGTCCTCACTGTGACCTAGGGACTGAGATCAATATGTCTCTCAAATGCAAATGTCTTATGCCTGTTCTGTTATCTCTTTGATCATACCAACTGCTGGGGTATGCCCTTGATGTATTGTTGTAGTCGAGTATATATGCTGCAACTCTGTAACGCAAACCCTCTCATTCACTCATTCTGGTTCTGCATCTGCTGCGAGACACGCACACTGTCTCCTCTTTGAGAGCCTGAGGAATTCGGCTCCAGCCTGCTCACACTATGGGCTGGAGCCGAGTTCTGATGAAGGCGGGTGATAATAAAGCTACTTAAAAATCCAACGCTGCCTTTATTTTATCATCCTCTTCACAAACAGGATTACCTGGGTACATGGTGAGGGTTTGGGCATACCGGTATTCTGACCAGAAGATGCAGGTTCAATGTGGAGGCAGTATATTCAAGATTTTTATTTGTCAGTACTACTATACGCACAGTACATGCAGAACTGAAAAGGCGTTTCTCTCTTTAGTGGCATTCGCAATATAAAATACCCAAAAGGGATAAGGTTTTAAAAACAACAGCAGTTTATGTACAGTAATGCTACCCGTAGTGCAAATAGTGACAAAAGATAGACCCAGAAATCCCATAGTGCAAATACAGATAAACGATAAAACCTGTGGGACACATATGTGAGTTGCATAGGCTGCATATGTATATATTACTGTTGCTTCACGTCTCAGAATGAACAATAGGTCTGGGTCTCCTGGGGATAACAGGAGGGTGCGAAATGTGATCTTTGTTATGCAAGAGATGGCCTTGAGGGATTTCCTGACCACCAGTGGTTTTAGGTGGAGGGGAGAAGACCTGGAGGAGAATGTATTGTGTCTTGGGATTAAAAGACAATGTGACTCTGTACTTTGATGTCCTGGGTATAAAAAGGACAGATGTGGGGGAATGTGTGTCTTTTTCTGTTTGGAGGATGTTGGAGACAAGTGAATAAAATCTGATTTGAGAAATAAACTCAGCCTCATCTTTTCACACTCTCCACACTAACCCATCAATCCTATATACAGAAAAGGTAGAGCTGTAATACTGATAGTTGCAAGTTCAGTGCCATAGTGTAGCTGCAGACAGTGACAGACAGGACTGCACATGAACAGCAATGCAAAACAGACACTAGCAGATATGGCATATGTGCAAATGGTTGTAGGAAAGTGCAGAAACGTACAGCTGCAGATGTATTACTGTTGGTGTGCCAGTCTTTCTGTGCCAAAAGCTGAGGTAGTTATTGTGCGGATGAAAGCGTTATGGTCTGGGGGGCAAGGGTTGGAGTGGACAGAGTTCAGGGTCCTGATGGCCTGATGAACAAGGCTGTTTAGCAGTCTTGTGGGACGGGCCCGGAAGCTCCGGTACCTTTTCCCAAAGGGCAGGGGGCTGAAGAGGGAGTGTGAGGGGTGGGAGCTGTCACCTGCAATGTTGATGGCGCTGCAGGTGAGGTAGATGTCCGAGAGGGCGGCAGAGGGGCACTGATTATCTTGCTGGCAGCTTTCATTATACATTGTAGTGTCTTCCGGCAGGAGTTGGTGCTGCCTCAAGAGGTGGCAAGGAGTTTTTCCTCTCCACCGTTGCCAAGCACTTGCTCACAGAGGATCGCCTAATTGCTGGGGTCTTTCTGCAATTGTGGGGGGTTTCCCCTACAGTTGAAAGTGCTATGAGATGACTGTTGTTGTGAAATGGCACTATATAAATAAAGTTCAATTGAATTGCTTCCATCCCACATGGTGATGCAGCTGGTGAGGATGCTCACAATTGTGCCCCAGTAGAATGAGCACATGATGAGGGGTGGGACTTGTACTCTCCCCAGTTTGCGGAGGAAGTTGAAGTGAGTTTTAACCTTCTTGGCCAGTGATGTGGTTTTGTTGGACCAGGAGAGGTCCTCAGAGATGTGCACCCCCAGGAACTTGATGCTGCTTACCCCCTCCATAGCTGCTCCATCAATGAACAGAGGGGGTTCTTGTGTGTGTTCCATCCTGAAGTCAACCACAATCTCCTTGGTTTTCCCCACATTCAGGAAGAGGTCATTGTCTTTAATTCCCTTATTCCTATAATTGTCCTCCTTATTGTTGATGAGGCCCACCACCATCATGTCGTCTGCAAACTTGATGATGTGGTTGGTGCTGTCGGCTGGTAGAAAGTCATGGGTCAGCAGGGTGAAGAGCAGCGGGCTTAGCACGCATCCTTGTGGGGCCTCTGTGCACAGTGTGATGTCTCGGATGTGTTGCTGCCAACCCGCACATTCTGTGGCCTCCCTGTGAGAAAGTCCAGCACCCAGTTACAGAGAGAGGTTTTGAGACCCAAGTGTCTGAGTTTTTGTATTATGTGCTGGGTATGATTGTGTTGAATGCTGAAGTGAAGTCCAAGAATAGCATTTGCCTGTAGGAGTTCTTTCAGTCCAGGTGGGTGAGGGCTGGATGGAGAGCAGCAGCGATGCATCTTCTGTGGATCTGTTTGACCTGTATGCAAACTGAGATGGGTCATGGGAGGGAGGGAGGATGGACTTGATGTTCTGCGTGACCAGCTGCTCGATGCACTTCATTATGATGGGGGTCAGTTCTACGGGCAGGTAGTTGTTTTAGCTGGATGAGACGGGCTTCTTTGGTACTAGTTTTATGGTAGGAGTTTTGAAACACGTGGGGACAACAGCTTTACTTAGGGAGATGTTGAAGATATCGGCCAGGACATTCTTGAGGTCCTCCGCACAGTCCTTCAGAACGTGACCTGGTATGTTGTCTGGTACTGCTGCCTTGTGTGGGTTGATCCTGGAGAGGGTCCTCTTCATGCTAGCTGGATCCAGACTTATGGCCTGCTCATCTGGGGAGGAGTGTTCTTCTGTGCTAATGTGCTGTTTTGTGCTTCAGAGTAGCCAAAGAAGTCATTTAGAATCAGAATCAGAATCAACTTTATTGCCAAGCATGTTTTTACACATACGAGGAATTTTACTTGACATAAGGTGCGCTCATGTTAAGCGCTCCCTAATGACGCGGCAGCCGACAGGCGCCTGTACAGTGGGGGTAAAGAGGAGGAGGGAGAGGGGTAACACATTGGGCAGAGAGAAAAAAAGCATAGTTATCAAAATATAGCTCAAGTGAGCGAGATTATGATCACATAGAAAAAAAACCTCTAATTGCACACTTAGCAGACAAGTTACAGTTACACACATTAACAGAGCAAGAGAGAGACCAGTGTGTGAGTATCAGTCATGTGATGTTCGTGGATGCAGTGTGAAGTGTCAGTAACTGATGAACAACAAAATTCCTCTCCTAAGCAACGACTAGATGTTATGACCTTGGTATTCTAAACATAGATAACATGTCCACAAGAGTTCATCTCTCTTCAGTGCATGTCAGATAGTAAATTCCATGTTAGTCACATGATGACGCTGTCTATAGAGAGTTCAGATTGCTGCACATCAGAGTGTTTGGGTTAGAGAGAAGCCAAAACTCCCTTCTGCCTTATCTTTTCTCCTGGAGGAATGAATTCTCCCAAGGACGCCGAATCAAGGCCTGATAGGCACAGTTCACTTAGAGCATAGAATTTTCACCTCTCATGCGAATCTGTGCATCACAATTTGCATATGCATTTTCATGCTTTCAAATCAATTCCTGGAGAGCACCCAGCGACTCCGAGATGTTTCCCATCTTCCGATTCAGTTCGCCATTAGCCGCTATAAGTGCCCTCCCCAACTGGTCGAATTGTTGAAGGAGCTTCGCCGGGTCCGCATTTTGATTAGCTCTTTCCAACTTCCTTAGTTTTCGATACACCAGGAAAACTCCAAAGCCAAACAGCAGAAATCCTGTGATCATGAAGCCAAACAGGTAGATGTCTTCCACATCTTCAATCAAAAGATCACACAGACACATGAGTTTCCAATTGTCCCATGAGTCTCTCACATAACCCGCAGCCGTAGTACCTGCAGGACAGTTGGGCTACCCCGGGCCTGATTTTCTGTTTGAGAAAATAGTGTCAATTGCATTTAAAGCCCAGCTCACCAATTCCATTTTTTTCCGTTTGGATCGAGATTCAGCAAGAAGAAGAGCGAGACACAGACAGGACACAGCAAGCTGGGATCAGTGAAGGGACGAGAGGAGGGAGGAGAAGAGAAGAAATGCGTCTGCTCTCTCTGATAGCCGGAAGAAGCACCGGTTGTTAAGGTTGTTAAGCAGTGTGATGTCACTTGCACAGGTCTGAGGAGGTTTGTAGTTGGTGAGGGTCTATATGCCTTGCCAGAGGGAACGTGCATGTCTTGTGTTGCTGAAGTGGCTGGATATTTTCAGTGTCGCCGGCCCTGAAGGCTTTGTCCCGAGCCCTCAGGAGCCTATGGACCTCTGCTGTCGTCCATGGCTTTTGGTTAGCAACAGCAGTGATGGTTTTACATTGAGTGACATCATCAATGCATTTAGCTATGTATTGTACAACAACCACAGTGTACTGCTGTATGTCGTTGTGTTCATTGTGAGTGGCTGCATGTTTGAAAGTTTCCCAGTCTGTCGTGCTGAAGCAGTCTTTCAGAGCATGAGAGGCCCCCTCTGGACACACATGTACCTGCTTTTTTGTTGGTCTGATTGTTTTCACTCTTGGTCCAGCCTTAGCAATATAGTGATGTGATCAGGAGGGGGGAGAATAGAGCCTATTCAAGAAAGAATAGGCTCCCTATTCTTTCTTGTGGGTTGTGTACACCAGGTACCCGCCGATGCCAATGGGCGGGTCGTACACGGCGACTAGTATGACAGATGAAAATTCTCTCAGAATGTAAAGGGGTCGTCACTTGATGATCATGAACTCCACCATTGAAGAACAGTATTTATACACAACAGTTGCAACTTGCCACCAAACGTCACTGATGTAAACATAGACGCCTCCACCTCGGGTTTTCCCTCCTTCCATGAGCAGCCTATCAGCCCAGTAGCATGTTAGCCCCGCTAACTGAGTGGCAGAGTCTGGTATATTGTCATTTAACCACATTTCCATAAAGACAAAAACACAGTAGTTCCACACATCACGTTGCATAGTTCTCAGGAGGTATATGTGGTCTATTTTGTTGTTTAGTGAGCGTACGTTGGCCAGAATGAAGGACGGAATTGGGGGTCTATGTGGTCTAGCAGTTAGCTTTGTTCGGATACCTCCGCATTTACCTGTCTTTTGTCACCGCTCATACCATCTACAACGTCTACATTTGGGATGAGACACAGCAGTCAAGTCTGACGGTGTGGAGGTCTGGTGGAGAAGACCTATGCCACGGAGTTCCTCTGTAATTCTCTGATCCAGGACATGTTTGATCATATTCCTTATCTCCAGAAAGCTGTGGTGACTGTAGCTTGTGCGCAGCACCATATACAGACATTCTACATATGAAATTAGGCGTAATTTCAGAAATACTAAATGGCACAAAGACAGAAGGGAAGCTGCTTCATGTTTATGTGCCACCTATCATTTTCAGCCCCCTTTGGAGTTAGTAACGGTGTGAGACGGGGGAATTTTGTCCCCGGTTTTATTTAATTTATATGTTGATGAACTGTCTGTGCGGCATAGAGCCTGTAACACTGGGTGTATGATTGGTGAAGTGCATATTGTACACCTCTAGACACTGCACACCTGTGGCTAACTTATAAAAAATCTAATATGCCTTGGTTGCAAGTTGTGTACAATGATGCAATTATGGAGGAACAAAATAAGTTCAGGCGAGGGATGCACCGTGACACGTTCTGAGGCTTCCTGTCCGGGCCATCTCCGAGGTGTTTGCCTCGTGTTCCATTCTTCGTCAAGGGTCGCCAGTGTTGCGCTCTCCGTCGGGCCGTGGAGGTCGCCATCGTGGAGAGAGGACAAGGCGCGCGCTCTCCCGTGTGGGTGCGAAGGATGTAGGCGATCTCTGGTCCTCTGGGATCCACAGCGCAATGAGAGGGAGCAGACGGTCATTCTCCCTCGTCAGGTCACCAGTGTTGAGGTAAAAGATCGCCTACATCCTTCGCACACACACGGGAGCGCGCGCGCCTTGTCCTCTCTCCACGATGGCGACCTCCAGGGCCCGACGGAGAGCGCAACACTGGTGACGCTTGGCAAAGAATGGAACACGAGGCGAACACCCCGGAGGTGACCCGGACGGGAAGCCTCATAGCGCGTCACGGTGCGTCCCTCACCTGAACTTATTTTGTTCCTCCACACTGGTGACCCTGGACGAAGAATGGAACACCAGACGAACACCCTGGAGATGACCCGGACGGGAAGCCTCAGCACACATCATGGTGTGACTCTCGCCTGATCTTTTTCCAGCACCATGATCAACACGAGCGAACGAAGGAAGCAGCCTGAATGGGGACAGTCATCGATGCCAACTGCGCTGATTTCCATCAAGCTCCCTGACCCTGACTCACCTCTCGACAACGGACCCTCCGCGCACAGAAGCCACGCGCACACATCGCGGGGGTACATGGACAGCGCACTCACAGAGCTGACACACACACAGCACAGCGCGCAGCGCTACAGTGTGTCTCATGATGATGGAGGAATAAAACTCTTCAACCTTCAGCTCGCCATGTCACGCCTGACTTCTATTTTGTTCCTCCACACAATGAGAATTATTCTAAACCTTCCCAGAGGGGTAGTTCCTGTCAGATGTCTGTCACTGCAGGAGTGAGCACTTTTAAGAAATTTAATGTTTAAATTTATGCAATGTTTGGATGAATCTGGCAACAGAATTATTGTGGCACTCTCAAATGCCATCAAAAGCTGTTCCCGCTACAACTCCAGGCTGAGATTGTACTGGCTCCAGTGTATTTATGAGTTAATTTTTTTTTAGTTTTTATATTCTGTTTTATGCTCTTTTTTTATACTCACTTTTTTATTTTCTCTTGTTATATCTATTCTACATCAAGGATTCAGTGTACCCCGCCCGGTATGGGGTTACCGGGGCCCCACCTTGGAGCCAGGCCTGGGGGAGGGGCTTGAAGG
Organism: Pholidichthys leucotaenia; assembly: GCA_020510985.1. NCBI lineage: Eukaryota > Metazoa > Chordata > Actinopteri > Cichliformes > Pholidichthyidae > Pholidichthys > Pholidichthys leucotaenia. Next base: position 43,692,207 of record CM035849.1, read on the forward strand.
CTAGCGTCTGGTGTCCGGGTTTCCACCCATGGGAGCCAAGGGCTCAGCCCGAAGGAGTAACATGGGTCCACCCTCCAGTGGGCTCACCACCTGCAGGAGGGATCATGGGGGTCCGGTGCTATGTGGATTAGGTGGCGGTCAAAGGCGGAGACCTTGGCAGACTGATCCCAAGCTTTCTAAGCTGGCTTTTGGTACATGGAATGTCACCTCTCTGGTGGGGAAGGAGCCTGAGCTGGTGTACGAGGTTGAGGGATACAGGCTAGATATAGTCGGCCTCACCTCAACACACAGCTCCGGTTCTGGAACCAGTCTCCTGGAGAGGGGCTGGAGCTTGGCCTTTTCTGGAGTTGCCCCGGGCGAGAAGCGACGAGCAGGGGTGGGTATTCTTGTATTCCCCCACCTTGCTGCCTCTATATTGGAGTTTTCCCCGGTGGATGAAAGGTTTGCTTCCCTGCGCCTTCAGGTTGGGAAACGGGTCCTGACCATCATTTGTGCCTATGCACCAAATGATGTTTCAGAGTACCCACCCTTTTTGGAGTCTGTGACTGGGGTGCTGGAGGGTGCTTCTCTTGGAGACTCCATTGTCCTACTGGGAGACTTCAATGCGCACATGGACAACGACAGTGAAACCTGGAGGGGGGTGATTGGGAGGAACGGCCTGCCCGATCTGAACCCGAGTGGTGTTAAGTTATTGGACTTCTGTGTTGGCGACTCTGTAGTCAGAAACGTGAACCTAGAGACTCCAGCAGCCATGAGACATGTCTGTGATCACGCGCTATAGCGCATGCCTGATAAAGCTGACATATGTATTAATCACAATGTATTAATGCCTGATAAAGCTGACATATGTATTAATCACACTATGATATAGTGCAACATGAGCGCACGCATGATAAAGCACGATATCGCTCAAAGCGCACGAGTTTGCACACGCTCAAGCGAATCACGGTTCGAATTTTGTCACAGTTCAAATTTTTATCAAGCGCACGCCTGATAAAGCTGACATATGTATTAATCTCACGCTATGATAAAGCACGATATCACTCAAAGCGTGCACATGAGACATGTCTGTGATCACGCGCTATAGCGCACGCCTGATAAAGCTGACATATGTATTAATCACGCTATGATAAAGCACGATATCGCTCAAAGCGCACGAGTTTGCACACGCTCAAGCGAATCACGGTTCGAATTTTGTCAGTTTAAATTTTTATCAAGCGCACGCTTGATAAAGCTTATATATATTTATCACACTATGATAAAGCTCTATATCGCTCAAATGAGCGATATAGCGTGCACTCAAGTGTCTCTCCGCTCCGTGAGTGTCTCTCCGCTTTGAGTGTCTCAAGCGTGTGCTTGAGGAAGCATTATTTTAAGGTGAAACTTATATATTGTTGATTTACTTACAATAGAATGCTCAAACACAAAAAATTGTCTACAAGCATGATGGGCACTGAACTGATAAACAGTTGTTACCAAATTTATGCAGATTATTTCCTCGATGCCATGTGTCAACACAATGGAAATAAGCCATAGACAGCTTGCTCCTTCTGTAATTGATAACATGGTGGATAGTGTTACAGCTTCTCTGCATCAGACTCTAGACTTGGTGGCCCCCTTAAAAAAGAAAAAGTTTAATCAGAGATTTCTAACTCCTTGGTTCAACACAGAAACTCGTAGCTTAAAACAGAAGACTCGTCAATTAGAAAGAAAATGGCGCTCCACTAATTTAGATGAAATCTATTTAGCTTGGAGAAATCATCTTTTAATTTTTAAAAAAATCTCTTAGAAAAGCTAGAACGAGTTATTATTTTGCATTAATAGAAGAGAACAAGAATAATCCCAGGTTTCTTTTCAGCACTGCAGCCAGGTTGACAAAGAGTGAGGACTCTGTCTATCCTAGCATTCCCTTAGAGCTTACTAGTTGGGACTTTATGAACTTTTTACCTCCGCTAAAGGGGGAGGTTATGTGATCATCGGCGTTGGTTTGTCTGTCTGTCTGTTTGTTTGTTTGTTAGCAAGATAACTCAAAAAGTTATGGACGGATTTTCATGAAATTTTCACAGATTGTCAGAAATGGGGTATCCTACAGATGATTAGATTTTGGTGGTGATCCAGATCACCGTCCACAAGAAAACCGCCATTACGCAAAATGCCGTTTTCGTGAATAACTACTAAACCACTAATCCTATCATTGTCAATCCAATTGCTTGTCATATGTTTCCATGGTCAAGGAATCTGAAAACGTACACACAAACATCCGCTAAAGGGGGAGGTTATGCGATCATCGGCGTTGGTTTGTCTGTCTTGTCTGTTTGTTTGTTTGTTTGTCTGTTTGTTTGTTTGTTAGCAAGATAACTCAAAAAGTTATGGACGGATTTTCATGAAATTTTCACAGATTGTCAGAAATGGGGTATCCTACAGATGATTAGATCTGTAGGATCAGATGGGCTGCACGGTGGCGCAGTGGTTAGCACTGCGGCAGCACAGTTTACCCTTGGCCGGGGGATTGTGGGGATCGTGGGATCGTGGGTTCGATCCCAGCCCCCGACCAACAGTGATCTGTGTGGAGTTTGCATGTTCTCCCCGTGTCGCGTGGGTTTACTCCGGGATTTCTCTGGTTTCTTCCCACATGCCAAAAACATACATGTTAGGTTAATTGGCTGTTCTAAATTGTCCCTAGATATCTGTTTCCTATAGGCCCTTAGAATAGAGGGTTAGTATTAATGAAAGCGCTTTGAGTGGTCTTTGTGACTAGAAAAGCGCTATATAAGTGCAGGTTAGTTAGTTAGTTAGTTAGATTTTGGTGGTGATCCGGATCACCGTCCACAAGAAAACCGCCATTACGGAAAATGCCATTTTCGTCAATAACTACTGAACCACTAATCCTATCATTGTGAATCCAATTGCTAGTCATATGTTTTCATGGTCAAGGAATCTGAAAATGTACACACAAACACTGTATGGGGGGAACTGTGGTGCTAAACCGCCATTACGGAAAATGCCATTTTCGTCAATAACTACTGAACCACTAATCCTGTCATTGTGAATCCAATTGCTAGTCATATGTTTTCATGCTCAAGGAATCTGAAAATGTACACACAAACACTGTATGGGGGGAACTGTGGCGCTTGGCGGAGGTCTGCGCTCTCCGAGTGCTTTTCTAGTTCAATAATAAAATTTCATCCATCAGAGATAAAATCAGATTCTTCCCACAGTTAACTTAAATACTGTAACTACTACAACTCCTTCAATTGATGTCTCTCTTGATGAGTTTACTCCAATCGACCTTTGTGAGTTAGACAAAATAGTTTCCTCATCCAAACCTTCAACTTGTCTTTTAGACCCTATTCCTACCAGGTTATTTAAAGAAGTCTTCCCACTTCTTGGTAGCTTTATTCTTCATATAATCAATTCTTCATTAACTTTAGGCCATGTACCACAGGCTTTTAAAACGGCTGTAACTAGAAAAGCACTCGGAGAGCGCAGACCTCCACCAAGCGCCACAGTTCCCCCCCATAAAGTGTTTGTGTGTACGTTTTCAGATTCCTTGACCATGAAAACATATGACTAGCATTTGGATTCACAATGATAGGATTAGTGGTTCAGTAGTTATTGACAAAAATGGCATTTTCCGTAATGGCGGTTTAGCACCTCAGTTCCCCCCATACAGTGTTTTTGTGTACGTTTTCCGATTCCTTGACCATGAAAGCATATGACTAGCAATTGGATTCAGAATGATAGGATTAGTGGTTCAGTAGTTATTTACGAAAATGGCATTTTCCGTAATGGCGGTTTAGCGCCACAGTTCCTCCCATACAGTGTTTGTGTGTACGTTTTCAGATTCCTTGGCCATGAAAACATATGACTAGCAATTGGATTCACAATGATAGGATTAGTGGTTCAGTAGTTATTCACAAAAATGGCATTTTGCATAATGGCGGTTTTCTTGTGGACGGTGATCCGGATCACCACCAAAATCTAATCATCTGTAGGATACCCCATTTCAGACAATCTGTGAAAATTTCATGAAAATCCGTCCATAACTTTTTGAGTTATCTTGCTAACAAACAAACAAACAGACAAACAAACAGACAGACAAACCAACGCCGATGATCACATAACCTCCCCCTTTGGCGGAGGTAATTAAACCCTTACTCAAAAAGCCAACGCTAGATCCAGGAGCTTTAGCTAACTATAGACCAATCTCTAATCTCCCTTTCATTTCAAAAATCTTAGAAAGAGTTGTTGCTACGCAATATTATTTGACCACCTGCAGGGAAGTGGTTTAGTTGAAGAGTTTCAATCTGGGTTTAGAATCCATCATAGTACTGAAACAGCCTTAGCAAAGGTCACTAATGACCTCCTCATTGCATCTGATAATGGACTGGTTTCTGTACTTGTCCTTTTAGACCTTAGAGCAGCTTTTGATACTATCGATCATAATATTCTACTTGATAGATTAGAACAGGGGTGTCAAACTCAAATTCACAGTGGGCCAAAATTAAGCAGTGAAGTAAAGTCACGGGCCAAACTCAATATTTATTGAAAAATTAACTGCAACTGATATGTAATGTTTAACCTTTTCATATGGAAACAAACTTTAGTTTTGCTTAAACACAGAATCTGGAACAACGAAAGCTTGATATTACAAACACATGAGAAATTAAATTTGAAATAAAAGACACATCAGTGGTATTCATTTCTTATTTAAATAAATAAATAAAGTATGTCTCTAACCATATCCTTTCAAGTTCCTTTTTAAAGTAAATCTTTTTCAAAGCCAACAACAAAGGAACCAAAAATAATAATGTCATTCAATAAAAATCCAACATTTCAACTATTAATAGACCATGCCTTGCAGTAGAAAAAGTGCATAAATAACAGATATATTCAAGCTCAGTTTGCTACACTCTGATTTACTCTGCACATTGGTCTAAGCCAGATACCTGGCATCTTTTCTTAGATGCAAGTTCATCAATGTCTGGGGTCAGGCTCTGAGCTGAGGAAAACCTCAGGACGGAGTGAAGGTGTTCATCAGTGAGTCGACTTCTGTGAGGTGTTTTGTTCACCTTCATCATAGAGAACAGTTGTTCACATAGATATGTGCTGCCGAACATTGAGAGCATCTGAGCAGCTTGGGTGCGTAATTGAGGCATTGTGTCGGGGAGGAAACATGGAAACCGCGCAGCACCAACAGAGTCATATTTTGATTTGAGCATGTCATTACATTGGAGTTCAATTAGCTCCATTTGGAGGCTGGTTGGTGCGCTTTCCACGTCAATCGCAAACGGGTTACTGAGCAGTTCAAATCTCCCTTTCTGAGCCTCAAAGTCGGCAAATCGCCGGGAAAACTCGGCGCTGAGCGCGTTGATTTTTTCAGCAAACTGTGCGCTAGGCAGCACGGCAGGAGAAATTTGCTCTGCCATGTTTTGGCAGCACGGAAAATGACCCAAGTTTCCTTGCAGCATCTGAGTCTTCCACAGACACAACTTAGTTTTAAAGGCCCTCACTGCTGCATACATGTCTGTGATGATGTGGCCCTGTCCCTGAAGCTGCAGGTTAAGCACATCGAGATGGCTCACAATGTCAGACAGAAATGGAAGCTCACACAGAAACTTTTTATCTCTCAGCTCTGTTGTGTCCTTCCCTTTGTTTTCCATAAACTGACAGATTTCCTCACGTAGCTCAAAACATCTGTTCAGTACTTTTCCTCTGCTTAGCCATCTCACCTCTGTGTGATAGGGCACATCTCTGTATTCCGAATCCAACTCCTCCAGAAAAGACTTGAACTGCCAGTGATTCAAACCTTTGGCTCTTGTGAAGTTGACTACTCGTTTTATAGAGCTCATAACATGTTCCATTTGCAGAGCTTTGCCACAGAGCGCTTCCTGATGTATGATACAGTGATAAACTGTAAGTTCACCTGCATCTTCCTCCCGCATCTTTTCCTGAATCCTGCCGACCAATCCATTCTTTTGACCGCACATCGCGGGCGCACCATCTGTCGTCAGTCCCACAAGTTTATCCCAAGGCAGGCTCATTTCAGTTATACATTTGGATACCTCTTCAAAGATATCTTTTCCTGTGGTGGTGCCATGTATTGATTTTAATCCTAAAAGTTCCTCTGTGACGCACAGGCTCGAGTCTACTCCACGGATGAAGATTGACAGCTGGGCAGCATCAGATGTGTCGCTGCTCTCATCCACAGCAAGGGAGTATGCAATAAAATCTTTTCCCTTTTTTATTAGTTGTTCATGTAGATTAGTGGAAAGCTCACACACGCGCTCAGCCACGGTGTTTCTGCTCAGGCTCACGTTTAAAAATTCTTGCTTTTTATCTGGGCACACGATGTCGCAAACTTTGACCATGCACTTTTTGACAAACTCTCCCTCATTAAAGGGCCGGGCTGATTTTGCTATCTCTGCTGCCACAATAAAGCTGGCCTTTACAGCAGCTTCACTTTTTGATTTTGCTTTCATGAACATAGTCTGCCGGCAAACCAGACTTCTTTTCATCTCCTCCACCTTGTGCAGCTTCTGCTTTACGTCCAGGTCCTTGTACTTTTCATAATGTTTTGTTTCATAGTGTCTTCTTATGTTATATTCTTTCGTTACAGCCATGTTAGCTCCGCACACAAGACAAACAGGTCTGTCCTTTATATTCGTGAACAGATAATCTGCCTTCCACCTGTCTTGAAAGCTCCTGTTGTCCATCTTTCGTTTGGCCATTTTTGTGGAGGGTAAAATTAATTTGTCCGATGTGACTGGAGCATGGTTGTCAATGACTGTCAACAGAAAAAAGGAGCGCTTGCCGGTTTCGACTGCGCGCCAACATACTAGCAAAGCATTGTGGGATTTGTAGTATTAGCGGTACAGTATATACCGCGGGCCAGCTCTAATGCACATTTGATATGATGTTGCGGGCCAATTATAATTACACTGTGGGCCAAATTTGACACATGTGGAACACTATGTTGGACTTAATGGAACTTCGTTGCAGTGGTTTAGATCTTATTTATCTGATAGGTTCCAGTTTGTTCATGTAAATAATGAGTTTTCTTTCAACTCAAAGCTTAGTCATGGAGTTCCACAGGGATCTGTGCTAGGCCCTACTCTTTTTAGTTTATATATGCTTCCGTTAGGCAACATTATTGGAAAGCACTGTATACATTTTCATTGTTATGCAGATGACACACAATTATACCTGTCAATGAAGCCAGATGATAGTAATCAATTAGCCAAGTTAGAAGCCTGTCTTAAGGAAATCAAAGCTTGGATGACTTGTAATTTCCTGCTATTAAATTCAGATAAGACTGAAGTCATTCTTGTTGATCCAAAAAACCTTAGAAATTCCTTTCCAAATCAAACTTTCAGTTTGGATGCGGTTACTCTTTCTCTTAATAGCTCTGTGAGGACCCTTGGAATTATTTTTGATCAAGATCTGTCCTTCAATTCACATATTAAATTTGTTTCTAAGACTGCCTTCTATCATTTGCGTAATATTGCCAAGATTAGGAGCATCTTGTCTCAGAGTGATGCTGAGAAACTGATCCACGCTTTTGTTAGCTCGAGATTAGATTATTGTAATTCTTTATTATCAGGATGTCTTAAAGCATCTCTAAAAAGTCTTCAGCTGATCCAAAATGCTGCAGCAAGAGTTTTAACAGGTACTATAAAGAGAAATCATATCTCTCCGGTTCTGGCCTCCCTTCATTGGCTTCCCATAGAGTTTAGAATTAAGTTTAAAATCCTTCTTCTTACTTACAAAGCTCTAAACAATCAGGCTCCTTTTTATTTAAAAGATCTGATACTACCGTATTATCCTAACAGAGCACTACACTCCCAAAATGCAGGATTACTTGTAATACCTAGAATCTCCAAAAGTACAATGGGAGGCAGAGCCTTCAGTTATCAAGCTCCTCTCCTGTGGAACTAGCTGCCAATCTGGATTCGGGAGTCAGACTCGATCTCTGTTTTTAAGAATAGGGCTAAAACCTACCTTTTTGATATAGCCTACAATTAGGGAGGGATCATGTGTTTCTGAACCCTCCCTTAGTTATGCTGCTAATAGGTTTAGTCAGCCGGGGGACCTCCAATAATGCACTGGGCCTCACTCCTTTCTTCACTCTCAATGAAATATTTTTTTTTGCTGGTCATTAACATCTGTTTGTTCTGTCCCATAGATTGAGTCCCCATCGTGCTGTTTGCTCTCTACATGTCTGTTGTTTTCATCTTCTCTGTCCCCTCACCCCCCAGCCAGTCGCAGCAGATGACTGCCCCTCCCTGAGCCTGGTTCTGCTGGAGGTTTCTTCCTGTTAAAAGGGAGTTTTTCCTCTCCACCATCGCCAAGTGCTTGCTCACAGGGGATCGCCTGATTGCTGGGGTCTTTCTGCAACTGTGGGGGTTCCCCCTACAGTTGATAGTGCTATGAGATGACTGTTGTTGTGAAATGGCGCTATATAAATAAAGTTGAATTGAATTGAATTAACCACAGTTTGTCCATAACGAACACCATGTTCAAGCATAAGGGTGTCCGTATGTGCACCTGGCACCAGGACACCCTAGGTCGCAGGTCGATGATCGATTTTGTTATCGTGTCATCAGACCTGTGACCGTATGTCTTGGACACCCAGGTAAAGAGGGGTGCAGAGCTGTCAACTGATCACCACCTGGTGGTGAGTTGGATCCGATGGCAGGGGAGGAAGCCATTCAGACCTGGTAGACCCAAACGTACAGTGAGGGTGTGCTGGGAATGTCTGGCTGAGGCCTCTGTCCAGGAGATCTTCAACTCCCACCTCCGGAAGAACTTCAACCACATTCTGAGGGAGTCTGGAGACATGGAGTCTGAATGGGCCATGTTCTCCACCTCTATTGTTGAAGCAGCGGCCCAGAGCTGCGGCCGCAAGGTGGTCGGTGCATCTCGTGGTGGCAACCCCCGAACCAAGTGGTGGACACAAGTGGTGAGGGGGGCCATTAAGCTGAAGAAGGAGTCCGATCAAGCTTGGTTGGCTTGTGGGACTCCCGACGCAGCTGAGGTGTACTGGCAGGCCAAGCGGAGTGCAGCTCGGGTGGTTGCTGAAGCAAAAACCCGGGTATGGGAGGAGTTCGGTGAGGCCATGGAACAAGACTTTCGGTCGGCCTCGAAGAGATTCTGGCAAACTGTCCGGCGGCTCAGGAGGGGAAAGCAGCTCCCTGTCCACACTGTGTATGGTGCGGATGGGGCACTGTTGACTTCGACTGGGGATATTGTCGGGCGGTGGAAGGAATACTTCGAGGATCTCCTCAATCTCACTGATACGCCTTCCACAGAGGAAGCAGGGTTTGGGGATGAGGGGGATGACTCGCCTATCACAGGGGCAGAGGTCGCCAAGGTGGTTAAAAATCTCCTTGGTGGCCGGGCCCTGGGGGTGAATGAGATTCGCCCTGGGTACCTCAAGGCCCTGGATGTTGTAGGGCTGTCATGGTTGACACGCCTCTGCAACATTGCGTGGAGGTCAGGGGCAGTGCCTTTGGCATGGCAAACCGGGGTGGTGGTTCCTCTCTTCAAAAAAGGGGACTGGAGGGTGTGCTCCAACTTTAGAGGGATCACACTCCTCAGCCTCCCTGGGAAGGTCTATGCCAAGGTACTGGAGAGGAGAGTCCGGCTGTTGGTCGAACCTCGGATTCAGGAAGAGCAATGTGGTATTTGACCGCGTCCCTCGTGGTTTTTTGTGGGGGGTGCGTCGGGAGTATGGAGTATCGGGCTTGTTGTTACGAGCTATTCGGTCTCTGTACGACCGTTGTGAGAGTTTGGTTCGTATTGCCAACACTCGGTCGGAGTCATTCCCAGTGAGAGTTGGACTCCGCCAGGGCTGCCCTTTGTCACCGATCCTGTTCATAATTTTTATGGACAGGATTTGTAGGTGCAGCCAGGGAATGGAGGGTGTCATGCTTGGTGACCACAGGATCTCATCTCTGTTGTTTGCAGATGATGTTGTCCTATTGGCTTCATCCAGCAATGACCTCCAGCTCTTGCTTTGGGGACAGGCTCCTGCCCCAAGTGGAGGAGTTTAAGTATCTTGGGGTCTTGTTCACGAGTGAGGGGAAAATGGAGAGAGAAATTGACAGACGGATTGGAGCAGCATCTGCAGTGATGCGGACGTTGTACCGGTCTGTTGTGGTTAAGAGGGAGCTTAGTTCTAAGGTAAAACTGTCGATTTTCGATGTCGATGCTTGGCCCTACTCTTTTTAGTTTATATATGCTTCCGTTAGGCAACATTATTAGAAAGCACTGTATACATTTTCACTGTTATGCAGATGACACACAATTATACCTGTCAATGAAGCCAGATGATACTAATCAATTAGCCAAGTTAGAAGCCTGTCTTAAGGAAATCAAAGTTTGGATGACTTGTAATTTCCTGCTATTAAATTCAGATAAGACTGAAGTCATTCTTGTTGGTCCAAAAAACCTTAGAAATTCCTTTCCAAATCAAACTTTCAGTTTGGATGCAGTTACTCTTTCTCTTAATAGCTCTGTGAGGAACCTTGGAGTTATTTTTGATCAGGATTTGTCCTTCAATTCACATATTAAATTGGTTTCTAAGACTGCCTTCTATCATTTGCGTAATATTGCCAAGATTAGGAGCATCTTGTCTCAGAGTGATGCTGAGAAGCTGATCCACGCTTTTGTTAGCTCGAGATTAGATTATTGTAATTCTTTATTATCAGGCTGTCCTAAAACATCTTTAAAAAGTCTTCAGCTGATCCAAAATGCTGCAGCAAGAGTTTTAACAGGTACTAGAAAGAGAGATCATATCTCTCCGGTTCTGGCCTCCCTTCATTGGCTTCCCATAGAGTTTAGAATTAAGTTTAAAATCCTTCTTCTTACTTACAAAGCTCTAAACAATCAGGCTCCTTTTTATTTAAAAGATCTGATACTACCGTATCATCCTAACAGAGCACTACGCTCCCAAAATGCAGGTTTACTTGTAATACCTAGAATCTCCAAAAGTACAATGGGAGGCAGAGCCTTCAGTTATCAAGCTCCTCTCCTGTGGAATCAGCTGCCAATCTGGATTCGGGAGTCAGACTCGATCTCTGTTTTTAAGAATAGGGCTAAAACCTACCTTTTTGATATAGCCTACAATTAGGGAGGGATCATGTGTTTCTGAACCCTCCCTTAGTTATGCTGCTAATAGGTTTAGTCAGCCGGGGGACCTCCAGTAATGCACTGGGCCTCACTCCTTTCCTCACTCTCTATGAAATATTTTTTTTTTTGCTGGTCATTAACATTTGTTTGTTCTCTCCCATAGATTGAGTCCCCATTGTGCTGTTTGCTCTCTACATGTCTGTTCTTTTCTTCTTCTCTGTCCCCTCACCCCCCAGCCAGTCGCAGCAGATGACTGCCCCTCCCTGAGCCTGGTTCTGCTGGAGGTTTCTTCCTGTTAAAAGGGAGTTTTTCCTCTCCACCGTCGCCAAGTGCTTGCTCACAGGGGATCGCCTGATTGCTGGGGTCTTTCTGCAACTGTGGGGGTCCTCCCTACAGTTGATAGTGCTATGAGATGACTGTTGTTGTGAAATGGCGCTATATAAATAAAGCTGAATTGAATTGAATTGAATTGATTTACCAGTCAATCTACGTTCCTATTCTCACCTATGGTCACGTGCTTTGGGTAATTACCGAAAGAACCAGATCGCAGATACAAGTGGCTGAAATGAGCTTTCTCCGTAGGATTGCTGGACTCACCCTCAGAGATAGGGTGAGGAGCTCAGTCATCCGGGAGAGGCTCAGAGTAGAACCGCTACTCCTCCACATTGAAAGGAGTCAGTTGAGGTGGTATGGGCATCTGATTAGGATTCCTCCTGGACGCCTCCCACTTGAGGTGTTTCAGGCACGTCCCACTGGGAGGAGACTCTGGGGCAGACCCAGGACTCGGTGGAGAGACTATGTCTCCCAGCTGGTCTGGGAACGCCTTGGTATCCACTGTGAAGAGCTGGAGCAGGTGGCTGGGGAGAGGGAAGTCAGGGCTTCTCTGCTTGAACTGCTGCCTCCGCGACCCGGACCTGTGGAAAAGCAGTAGAAGATGAATGGATGGATGGATGGATATCTGTTTCTATATACTGTATGTGTGTACACACATATATATGTGAGTATACTACAGATATATGTGAGTATACTACATATATATATGTATGTATGTGTGTCTTTATTATCAGGCTGTCCTAAAACATCTTTAAAAAGTCTTCAGCTGATCCAAAATGCTGCAGCAAGAGTTTTAACAGGTACTAGAAAGAGAGATCATATCTCTCCGGTTCTGGCCTCCCTTCATTGGCTTCCCATAGAGTTTAGAATTAAGTTTAAAATCCTTCTTCTTACTTACAAAGCTCTAAACAATCAGGCTCCTTTTTATTTAAAAGATCTGATACTACCGTATCATCCTAACAGAGCACTACGCTCCCAAAATGCAGGTTTACTTGTAATACCTAGAATCTCCAAAAGTACAATGGGAGGCAGAGCCTTCAGTTATCAAGCTCCTCTCCTGTGGAATCAGCTGCCAATCTGGATTCGGGAGTCAGACTCGATCTCTGTTTTTAAGAATAGGGCTAAAACCTACCTTTTTGATATAGCCTACAATTAGGGAGGGATCATGTGTTTCTGAACCCTCCCTTAGTTATGCTGCTAATAGGTTTAGTCAGCCGGGGGACCTCCAGTAATGCACTGGGCCTCACTCCTTTCCTCACTCTCTATGAAATATTTTTTTTTTGCCGGTCATTAACATTTGTTTGTTCTCTCCCATAGATTGAGTCCCCATCGTGCTGTTTGCTCTCTACATGTCTGTTCTTTTCTTCTTCTCTGTCCCCTCACCCCCCAGCCAGTCGAAGCAGATGACTGCCCCTCCCTGAGCCTGGTTCTGCTGGAGGTTTCTTCCTGTTAAAAGGGAGTTTTTCCTCTCCACCGTCGCCAAGTGCTTGCTCACAGGGGATCGCCTGATTGCTGGGGTCTTTCTGCAACTGTGGGGGTCCTCCCTACAGTTGATAGTGCTATGAGATGACTGTTGTTGTGAAATGGCGCTATATAAATAAAGTTGAATTGAATTGAATTGAATTGAATTGAATGTATGTACAGACGTGGACAAAATTGTTGGTACCCCTCTGTTAATGAAAGAAAAACCCACAATGGTCACAGAAATAACTTGAATCTGACAAAAGTGGTAATAAACAAAAATTCTATGAAAATTAACCAATGAAAATCAGACAATGCTTTTGAACTGTGTTTCAACAGAATTATTTTAAAAAATAAACTCATGAAACAGGGGCCTGGACAAAAATGATGGTACCCCTAGAAAAGATTGAAAATAATGTGACCATAGGGACATGTTCAACCAAGATGTGTCCTCTGATTAACATCACAGGTGTCTACAAACTTGTAATCAGTCAGTTGGCCTATTTTTTTTTTTTTTTGTAACTTTGATTTTTATTCACTTTTCATCATACATATTACATTCAGATCACAGTCTCTATATTTAAAAAAAGGAGCTAGAAGAAGAAAAGAAAAAAAAGTGGGGGGCAAATGTTGGAGCATCAAGTTTTTAGTTTCCATCTCTTAATTCTTCTGGTTTTTCAGTGTCTTTGGTTATTCTTTCTATTTCTGTCCCGTTGTTGCACTTTGTAGTGTGTCCATTTCCACCATTTTTTTTCATATTGTCCTCCTTGCATTCTTTGTTGATATGTTAGTTTTTCCATTAAGCGTATATCTTCAACAATGTCTGTCCATTGCTCTTGGTCAGGAAGAACTTCTGATTGCCATTTTCTTGTGATTGTTTTTTTACATGCAATCAGCATGATTTTAACTAAATATCTGTCCTCAGCCTGTATTACATTGTCTCTTTTAAGATCACATAAATACATCAAGTTACAGTTCATTGGTACATTATATCCTAATATCCTCTGTATTGTCACATGTATAGATTTCCAGAATGATGAGATTTTGCAGCATTTCCAAAACATATGCGAGTGGTCTTCATTTTGAGCCCCACAGCCCCTCCAGCATATAGATTTGGTATTTGTATATTTTCTTTGGATCTGTGGTGTAATGAAATAGCGAATCAGATTTTTCCATCCAGATTCCCTCCATGTCCTTGAACTTGTTGATGTGTGTTGTGTTTTCCACATTTCTTGCCAGTTTTGTTCTGTTATGTTTAAATTTAGTTCTTTCTCCCATTTCTCCTTTATATAGTTACTTGAATGTTTGTTTGCCGTAAGTTTCTGATATAGCTTTGAAATAATTCTTATTTATTTCCTGCATACGAGCTTAAAATGAATTGTATAATCTCGCTCACATCTGTGTGGCGGTTATGTCTAATCTTCCTCATATAATAATCTCTCATCTGCAGATATCTGAAGAATTCATATTTTTCTAGTTTAAATTTTCTTCTCATGTTTACAAAACTCCCGAGATCTTTTTTTCCCATATTGCCCCATGCTGTGATTCCCTTGTTCACCAGATTTTTGTATCCCCTATCTTGCTTTGCCGGTTCAAACTGACTGTCAAAAAAAAAATAAATAAATAAATAAATAAATAAATAAAAAAAGGTAAATTTAGTGATTGGGTCTATTTGTTTGATTTGCTTATATGCATCCTTATCTCCTATTATGCTTTGTACTGGGAGTCCCTCAATTTCCTTTTCCATTTCTTTCCATTTTGCCTCGTATCCTCCGTCACACCAACATATGATATATCTTATTTGTGCTGAGTAGTAATATTCCTTTAGACCCAGTAGGCCCATGCCTCCTTTCTCTTTTGGCAATTGGAGAGTTTTATATTTCACTCTTGGCTTTTTACCTCCCCAAACAAATCTCGATATCATCCTGTCCCACTTTAGGCCCTTTTCGACTAGCCCAGCACACCTTGCCATGTCTCAATTCACTTCGACACGGTTCGGCTCGGTTGTGTCTCCATTACACCCGTGTTAAGTTGGGGTGGGTGGGATTTCTATAACAGCGAGGCGGTGCCACACTCCCGTGACGTAAAACACGCGACCCAAGCAAAACATCACACATGCATCATGGCGGCTGTACAAGGTGACTCCTCGGTCTGTGGCTTTTTTCACCATAAATGCCAAAAAGGACCGCCAGACACGGGTACAGGCAGCGAGATGAAACACTCTGGAATAGTTCTGCAGCTTCTGGGAGAGCCAAAGACGTGAGGATACAAACTAGGTCATATATGACGGTAAGCTAATGTTGCTAATGCTAGTTTGCTGTAAGTACGTCGTACTACACTGTAATGTCTGCAAGTTATCACTGTTAGGTACTAAAATATGTACGCTGTGTGTGTTTCAGATGGCTCTGTTGTGGGGAAATTACCGCTTCAAACAGTCGGTCTGGGCGTTCAGCACAGCCTGTCACTGATGTCAACAGCCTGTCACTGATGTCAACACAGCTTCACAAACGATCAGTGGTTATAGAGCTTAAGAATGTCTGTAGAAACGTTTATTTCCTGTGCAACAAATTGCTCTGATCTGCGTGAAAATCATGGAGAGACTGTTGAGACATCATGGACGTACCTGCTTCTGCAGCACTGAGTCTGAGGTGGTGTCATAGAAAAAAATGATCAGCTGACACAACTTGATCGCCATGTTAATAACTATATTAACATTATATTATATTAGGCCATGTACCGCAGGCTTTTAAAACAGCTGTAATTAAACCCTTACTCAAAAAGCCAACGCTAGATCCAGGAGCTTTAGCTAACTATAGACCAATCTCTAATCTCCCTTTCATTTCAAAAATCTTAGAAAGAGTTGTTGCTATGCAATTATTCGACCACCTGCAGGGAAATGGTTTACTTGAAGAGTTTCAATCTG
This sequence comes from Pholidichthys leucotaenia, assembly GCA_020510985.1. Lineage (NCBI taxonomy): Eukaryota > Metazoa > Chordata > Actinopteri > Cichliformes > Pholidichthyidae > Pholidichthys > Pholidichthys leucotaenia. Next base: position 43,708,057 of record CM035849.1, read on the forward strand.
GGTTTAGAATCCATCATAGTACTGAAACAGCCTTAGCGAAGGTCACTAACGACCTCCTCATTGCATCTGATAATGGACTAGTTTCTGTACTTGTCCTTTTAGACCTTAGTGCAGCTTTTGATACTATCGATCATAATATTCTACTTGATAGATTAGAACACTATGTTGGACTTAATGGAACTTCGTTGCAGTGGTTTAGATCTTATTTATCTGATAGGTTCCAGTTTGTTCATGTAAATGATGAGTTTTCTTTCAGCTCAAAGCTTAGTCATGGAGTTCCACAGGGATCTGTGCTAGGCCCTACTCTTTTTAGTTTATATATGCTTCCGTTAGGCAACATTATTAGAAAGCACTGTATACATTTTCATTGTTATGCAGATGACACACAATTATACCTGTCAATGAAGCCAGATGATAGTAATCAATTAGCTAAGTTAGAAGCCTGTCTTAAGGAAATCAAAGCTTGGATGACTTGTAATTTCCTGCTATTAAATTCAGATAAGACTGAAGTCATTCTTGTTGGTCCAAAAAACCTTAGAAATTCCTTTCCAAATCAAACTTTCAGTTTGGATGCAGTTACTCTTTCTCTTAATAGCTCTGTGAGGAACCTTGGAGTTATTTTTGATCAGGATTTGTCCTTCAATTCACATATTAAATTGGTTTCTAAGACTGCCTTCTATCATTTGCGTAATATTGCCAAGATTAGGAGCATCTTGTCTCAGAGTGATGCTGAGAAACTGATCCACGCTTTTGTTAGCTCGAGATTAGATTATTGTAATTCTTTATTATCAGGCTGTCCTAAAACATCTTTAAAAAGTCTTCAGCTGATCCAAAATGCTGCAGCAAGAGTTTTAACAGGTACTAGAAAGAGAGATCATATCTCTCCGGTTCTGGCCTCCCTTCATTGGCTTCCCATAGAGTTTAGAATTAAGTTTAAAATCCTTCTTCTTACTTACAAAGCTCTAAACAATCAGGCTCCTTTTTATTTAAAAGATCTGATACTACCGTATTATCCTAACAGAGCACTACGCTCCCAAAATGCAGGACTACTTGTAATACCTAGAATCTCCAAAAGTACAATGGGAGGCAGAGCCTTCAGTTATCAAGCTCCTCTCCTGTGGAATCAGCTGCCAATCTGGATTCGGGAGTCAGACTCGATCTCTGTTTTTAAGATTAGGGTTAAAACCTACCTTTTTGATATAGCCTACAATTAGGGAGGGATCATGTGTTTCTGAACCCTCCCTTAGTTATGCTGCTAATAGGTTTAGTCAGCCGGGGGACCTCCAGTAATGCACTGGGCCTCACTCCTTTCCTCACTCTCTATGAAATATTTTTTTTTGCTGGTCATTAACATTTGTTTGTTCTCTCCCATAGATTGAGTCCCCATCGTGCTGTTTGCTCTCTACATGTCTGTTCTTTTCATCTTCTCTGTCCCCTCACCCCCCAGCCAGTCGCAGCAGATGACTGCCCCTCCCTGAGCCTGGTTCTGCTGGAGGTTTCTTCCTGTTAAAAGGGAGTTTTTCCTCTCCACCGTCGCCAAGTGCTTGCTCACAGGGGATCACCTGATTGCTGGGGTCTTTCTGCAACTGTGGGGGTTCCCCCCTACAGTTGATAGTGCTATGAGATGACTGTTGTTGTGAAATGGCGCTATATAAATAAAGTTGAATTGAATTGAATATATTAGCCACAAAATATATATTCAAAAAGTAAACAGTACTGAGTTAGGTATAATAAGATATATTTGACAGTTATGATGCATTTTAGGCCAAAACAAACTTGATCTAGGATTAAAAGCAATTAAAATAATGCAGTCACAAGGTTACATGGAAAATACTTGATTTACTAGATACATGTACTGTAGAAATATATATTCTCTGCATCAACAATGTACTAGACATACATTCATGTAGTATTGCACTGGGAATTGCACTGACAATAAACCTCTGAAGTTTTTGCAGATGTCTCTTTTTTTATATGTGAAGGTTACCACCATGTGGCATAAATTAAATACTGAAAGATTGGAAAAGCTGTCTAAGAATAATCCAGCAGTTTGAGAAATCACTTTTGGTTTGGTGTTAGCCTGTCAACAGAATTATGAACCATAAAGCAGTTTGTGTTAAAATGTTAAATCCCATTAAACCTAATCCGGGGGCTTCCAATCATGTGTCATGGGGGGCCAAGACCCTGCAGGTTCTCTCTTCTACCCAGTCTCTTCAGCATGTGTTCTCACTGATCAGTCAGTGGAAGAAGTTCAGTGGAATCTGCTGTTGAAGACACTGGTTGGAGGTAAAGCCTGCAGGGTCTTGGCCCTCCATGGCACATGATTAGACACCCCCGCCCAAACCCATTATGATGAAGAGCAGATGCTAATATGACCCAGAATTCCTCCATATACTGGTACTGTCACTAACGTATGCAGGGTCTTCTGCGGTGGCACATCCAACAATACAGTCTTCAGTTAATAAAATAATTGTTTTGGTTACTTTTTTCTTAAAAATGAGCCATTATTTTCAAGGTCACCGATAAATCCTTTGTACAGTTGACGCTTTTCCCACCGGTGTCTTAACAGACAAAATAGAAAATCATAATGCAAACACATAAGTCACTAAATTGTTTATTACAATCAGCAGCAAATTCCAGATTATTCAGAATGTGCAAAATTCAAACTGTAAAAAAAACAAAAACCTGGAATGGGTCACACACGCCAGACACGCTGCCTCACTGAGAAGCAACTGGATCGGCTCCTCGTTCAGCAGATCTTCAGCCTGCATCTCTGTAAATAGTGAGGCAAGGTCCAGTTGGGGTGGACAGTTTCCCTCTTGCCTAGACAAAAGACAAATGGGTGGTGGTTAATTAAAGCAAGTTTAAAACATATTTGGGAAATACACTTGTTGCTAAAAGCCAGTGGTGGAATGTGAATTAATGAATGAATCTTTATTTCGGATTGATTAAAAGTAAATATTCAAAGAAAATAGAATAATATAACAAAGGGGAAAAAATCTAACAAGGTCAAATTAAACAATAACTCATCTGATTATACAGTTCAACATAGGTTATCTGAAATGGGTGATGGCTGAAGCTGCAGCTTATATTGCCCACCCATATTCCATCCAAGAATTCAAAAGAAAAACAAAACAGGAGGGATTACAATTTGAATGTGACAATAAAGTACTTCGTTGTTGTATTTAACTACAATTTTCATGTAGCTGCGCTTCAGTAGATTTTACAAGGGCTGGGTTACATTTAAAATCATCTGTTTTTACTGTGGCCTCAGCAATCAGAATGAATTAATACATTCACTTGAATGGAATATAGTACTTTAACTGAAGGTGTGCATCACCGAGTATGGAGTTTTTATCAATAAAAGTTTGTCTTGTCTGTAAAAAGTGTCTCTTCTTGCCCTGGCTTCATGTGTGGGCGGTGTTTTGTACTAGCATTGCTAAAATATAAAAGGAAGCACTACAATGGGTCTCAAATATTTGTAATGTGTCCTGTTACTGCATGAGTTTATTAATGATAGACTATAAACTACACATATAAAGTAAATTATATTGACGACTGAACATCTCACATTCGCCAAAACATACAGTTATGAACATAACTCACAAAGGATCACACAAGTGATCTGACAAAAAAATAAATACATTAACAAGCGGTTTATTTTACAGTTGATGTGCCATATTCACACAATCAAATAAATCTCAGTTCAGTCCCTTTTATATTAAGTGGAAATTGTGCTAATTTGGTGTTGACACTTTACCTATAAAAGCAAAGGATTTCAGTACGTTCCACAGTGGCGAGGTCCGTTGTGGGCTGGCTGCTTTCCTCTTGCCTAGATGAACGACAGAAATGGATGGTGGTTAGGTTCAAGCAAGTTCAACACTTAATACAGGCACATCACAAAAATTAGAATACCATGAAAAAATTCAATATTTTTGTCACTCATTTCAGAAAGTGAAACCCATACAAGTGAAACCCACCCACGGTGGCGCAGTGGTTTAGCACTGTGGCAGCACAGTTTTACCCTCGGCCGGGGGACCGCGGGGATCATGAGATCGTGGGTTCGTTCCCAGCCCCCGACCAACAGTGAGCTGTGTGGAGTTTGCATGTTCTCCCCGTGTTGTGCGGGTTTACTCCGGGATTTCTCCGGTTTCCTCCCGCACACCAAAAACATGTAGGTTTAGGGCGCTCGCGCACGCAGCGACCAGCAGCCGGTGGCTTGTCACCAGACTGCAAACCAAGTCTACCTACGGGTACAAATAAGTAACAAAAAAAATATATATATATATATATATAGATTCATTACAGGGACAGTGATATATTGAAAGTGTTTATTTTAATGTTGATGATTACGGCTACAGCCTATATTAACCAACACCTCAGTGGCCAACATTTATATTTAAAAACTATTTTTTAAAGTTAATTTTATGTAATATTCTAATTTTTTGCCAAATTGAATTTGGGGTTTTCAGGGGCTGTAAGCCGTAATCATCAAAATTAAAATAAATAAACGCTTGAAATATATCACTGTCTGTGTAATGAATCTATATAATATATGGATTTCTCTTTCTGAAATGAGTGACAAAACATATTGAAGTTTTTCATGACATTCTAATTTTTGGAGATGTACCTGTGTTAGGGAAATACACCTGTGAAAGTCAGTGGTGGGATGTGACAAAAATGCTTCGTTTCCCTGACAAGCACTGCAGGATCCACAGAATAGGTGTGTGGGTCTATTCTGACGCTTTAGAAAATTATATGAATGACTTCATAAATCACTGGTTTGAAAAAGCAATTTTAATATGATGAAATTTCGGCTCCTGTGGTCCATTTCACCTGTATCCACAATATAAACACTGAGGGAGGCTAACCCCTGGCATGTGGAAACACATTCTAGCATTAAATTGCACACAATTTAATGCACAGCACCAAAGTGCAATACGTACACAAACCAGGACTTTAACCAGGATTAACATATTTCATTATTTTGCTCTCACAAGCGAATACTTAGGAGAAAACAAGCGCGAATCAGCAGTTGGTACTAGCTAGCTACTAGCTAAAACTCGTTAGCCAGCACAAAACGGCGCTGTATGGCTCAAAAAAGTGAGCTTACCACCAACAGGATAAATAATGAATGAATGAATGAATGAAAAAAAGGTTTATTGTCAATACTACCATTCGTGCAATACATACAGGAGAATTGAAATTTGACTTGACATTGGGCGCACTCTATAAGCGCATCCCAGAGTCGCGGCAGCCCGAAGGCGCCAGTCGAACAGGAGGGTAAAGAGGGCAAGGGTCAGGGAAAACACAATAGGCAGAGAGAAAAAACATAGTTATCAAAATAACACTCGTATAAGCTCAAATGAGCCAAATTATGATTACACAGAAAAAAACCCTCTATGCACAATTAGCAGACAATAGATCACACATTAACAAACAGCAAGTTGAGAGAGGCAGTGTGTGTGTATATACGTCAGTGTAAGTGAATCAGTCATGTAATGTTGAATGCAGTGTGTGTGTCAGTTATCAGTTACAGGAGAACAGCAAAAATCCTCTCTCAGCAGATGTTATGTCTTTAGTGTCTGAAACTTAAAAAGCATGTCCTCGTGAGATCAACTCTCAGTGCATGTCCGATGGTAATTTCTAAGCCAGTCACATGGCGCTGTCCTTGAGAGTTCAGATTACTGTACGCCAGGTTGTTTGTGTAAGAAAGAAGTCAGCCAAAACATTCTACTGCCTTATCTTTCATCCAGGAGGAGTGAGAGCTGCAGGGCGCCAAACAAGGTCAAATAAGCACAGTCACTCAGAGGAGGAATTTTCATCTCTTATGCGATTCAGTGCTTCATAATTTCCAAATACATTTCCAGGCTTTAAAATCATTTCCTGGAGAGCTCCTAGCGACATCGAGCTGTTACCAATCTTCCTGTTCAGTTTGCCATTAGCCGCCATTAGAGCCCTCCCCAACTGATCAAATTGATGAAAGAGCTTCGCTGGGTCAGCATTTTGAGTAGCTCTGTCCATCTTCTTTAGTTTTCGATACACCAGGACCACACCAAGGCCGATCAATAGTAGTCCTGAGATCGTGATGCCAAACAGGTAGATGTCTTCCACATCTTCGATCGAAAGGTCGCACAGACACATAAGTTTCCAATTGTATGTGTCCCTCACATAACCCGCAGCAGCAGTACCTGCAGGACAGATGGGCTCCCCCGGGCCCGATTTCCTAGTTGAAAAAACAGTGTCAATTGTATTCAAAGCCCAGCTTAGTAAATCCATAATTTTCATTTGGATCAAGAATCAGCCAAAAGAAGAGCGACGCAGACGCAGACACAGACAGTACAGCAAGCTGGGATCAGTCGGGTGGGAGAGGAGGAGAGGAGAGAAAAAAGCATCTGCTCTCTCTGAAAGCCGGAAGAGAAGGGAAGCAAACAGATGCACATTATTACAAATCACTCACCATTGATGGTTCTCTCACGTTCGTCTTCAGCTTGTCCGTAGTATGGTTCTATGCTGGGCTGCATCTGTAACGGGGTGGATCGCTCCTCTCACTGTGGATCTGCCACCAAGCAGACAAAACTCCGCACCTCTTCGTTGGACCATGGTGTAGAGTTCCGCAAAACCTACAACGCTGTCTGTATTAATATCGTATTTACTCCGTGACCGAGTTAGTCCGTGAAATATTGCAAATGGCGGTCGTGTAGATTCATCAGAAGACGGTCGCTTTCGTGACGTTACAACCTGACCAATCAGCGGCAACCAGGCTGTTGACGTCACATCACGGCACGACTCAGCACGGTTGTACCCTGCCCTCGAGCAGGCACGAAAATAGCGCCTGTTAAACCGTGTTGGGGCTAGTGGAAAGAGTTACAAAGCGTGCTGAGCTGTGCCGTGTTGGGCTAAGTGGGGCTAGTGGAAAAGGCCCTTTTGTTTGCATAGCGGAAAGCTCTGCTGGGCCAGTGTGGTGTGTGAATGTGTAGGCCAATATCCCTTTGTATTAGTGTGTGAATCGGGTGTAAATTATAAGGTTGGGCTAATTGTGTGTTTGTGATTTTTCAAAGGGGGGTCTGATGTAAGATCATAATATATATACTGTATAATATTAGCATGGCGGTGCCCTAGGCTGGGGAGGGGTGATGCCCCGCCTTTGGGGGGTGGCATCACCTGGAGTATACAAGCCAGTAGCGGGAGGCATACTGCCTCTTTGCTGTGGCTCCCGTACTCGCGGTAGGGACTCCTGAGTGTACATAGTTCTTGTTATAATAAACTTGTAAAACCTCACCTCTCCTCCTCATTATTCGGACACAACAGTCGCCAAACTGCAACATAACCCCTAATGGTCAACAGTGGGAAAGATTTTTTTCAAGAAAATATTCACACCACGTCATAACTTTCCAAGGCTATACAGATGTGGACAAAATTGTTGGTACCCCTCTTTTAATGAAAGAAAAAACCCCAATGGTCACAGAAATAACTTGAATCTGACAAAAGTGGTAATAAACAAAAATTCTATGAAAATTAACCAATGAATATCAGACAATGCTTTTGAATTGTGGTTCAACAGAATTATTTTAAAAAAGAAACTCATGAAACAGGCCTGGACAAAAATGATGGTACCCCTAGAAAAGATTGAAAATAATGTGACCATAGGGACATGTTCAATCAAGATGTGTCCTCTAATTAACATTACAGGTGTCTACAAACTTGTAATCAGTCAGTTGGCCTATTTAAAGGGTGACAAGTAGTCACTGTGCTGTTTGGTGACATGGTGTGTACCACACTAAATATGGACCGGAGGAAGCAAAGGAGAGAGTTGTCTCAGGAGATTAGAAAGAAAATTGTAGACAAGCATGTTAAAGGTAAAGGCTATAAGACCATCTCCAAGCAGCTTGATATTCCTGTGACTACAGTTGCACATATTATTCAGAAATTTAAAATCCACGGGACTGTAGCCAACCTCCCTAGACGTGGCCGTAGGAGGAAACTTGATGAAAAATGGAAGAGACGGATAATACGAATGGTAACAAAAGAGCCCAGAACAACCTCTAAACACATTCATGGTGAACTCCAAGGTCAAGGTACATCAGTGTCAGATCGCACCATCCGTTGTTGTTTGATCCAAAGTGGACTTCATGAGAGACGACCAAGGAGGACACCACTGTTGAAAACAAATGATAAAAAAAAGCCAGACTGGAATTTGCCAAACTGCATGTTGACAAGCCACAAAGCTTCTGGGAGAATGTCCTATCGACAGATGAGATAAAACTGGAACTTTTTGGCAAGGCATATCAGCTCTATGTTCACAGACGCAAAAATGAAGCATACCAAGAAAAGAACACTGTCCCCACTGTGAAACATGGAGGAGGTTCTGTTATGTTGTGGGCTGCTTTGCTGCATCTGGCACAGGGTGTCTTGAATCTGTGCAGGGTACAATGAAATCTCAAGACTATCAAGGTATTCTAGAGAGAAATGTGCTGCCCAGTGTCTGACAGATTGGTCTCAGTCGCAGGTCATGGGTCTTGCAACAGGATCATGACCCAAAACACACAGCTAAAAACACCCAGGAGTGGCTGAGAGCGAAATATTGGACTATTCTAAAGTGGCCTTCTATGAGCCCTGATCTAAATCCTATTGAACATCTGTGGAAGGAGCTGAAACATGCCGTGTGGAGAAGGCACCCTTCAAAACTGAGACAACTGGAGCAGTTTGAGACCTCATGAGACCACTCATGAGGAGTGGTCCAAAATACCTGCTGAGAGGTGCAGAAGTCTTATTGACAGTTACAGAAACCGTTTGATTGCAGTGATTGCCTCAAAAGGTTGTGCAACAAAATATTAAGGGTACCATCATTTTTGTCCAGGCCTGTTTTATGAGTTTGTTTTTTAAAATAATTCTGTTGAACCACAATTCAAAAGCATTGTCTGATTTTCAATGGTTAATTTTCATAGAATTTTTATTTATTGCCACTTTCGTCAGATTCAAGTTATTTCTGTAACTATTGTGGGTTTTTCTTTAACAGAGGGGTACCAACAATTTTGTCCACGTCTGTAACTTGAAAGTGGTAAGAGATAATGGCTTACTGTCAATTAGAAAGATGTAGAATATGATCCAAAGTTTCAGATAGCAGTAAATTTACACATCTAATTTGCGTACAAACAAAAACATTCATCACTTACTGGCAGCCTTTTGCCGCATTCTGGTCACTATTTTGTCCTCTCCCGGTCATTTTGGCTTTCTCTCCTACACCCACAAACTGTTATTGATTATTCCACCTTAATTTCGCTTTGATTCTGGTGCGATTTATCTTAAAAAACTGCACAGAAGTGGAGCAATTTTCTTCTCTACAACGATTGGTAGCAGCCATATTTGTTTTGCTCTAATCCCACAGTCCAAGAAGAAGGAAGTATTTCTTCCTTTTTGGCGTATTATGTGTCATCCATGACAACGTGTGCCTGCCACCTTGTGAACTGGCATGATCAATACAAATCCTCAGTCCAGCTGGGGAGTGTTTGGCACGTGATTATGAGTTGACAGGCGTAGCGCGGCGCTCTGCCTCTAGGGGCACACGAAATATCAGCTTTAGGGTTAAGAACAGAGTCAGTCAATCATGTTAAATAAAACAAGTTAATTATGACAATGAGATGAAACAATATTAGCAAAATATTGACTTTCTGCCTGCTTGACAGTATTTTGATACTGACGCCAGCAGTCTTTTGCAATCTGCAATGACACCTGCAGTTTGTCCTTTTCCCACCTGCATTCAGCTCTGCGGCACTCCTGTCTGACTGCACCAGTTCTGTCATTGAACCACGGCTCAGGTTTGGATCGAGGCTGCTTGATTTTCAGTGGAGCCCCAGAGTCCAAGATGGTTTGGCAGGAGGAGTGAAACCAGGAGCAGAGTTCCTCCACAGATGAGATGGAGCCAGGAGGGACACAGAGCTGGTCAAAGGCAGCGGAGAACCGACCGGCAGTGGAAGGGTCAAAAACCTGGCAGCACTGAGCAGGAGCGCGTTTTAGCTGCAGTGCACAACAGATCAGCCTCAAATAATACAGGCTGATGGTTGAACAATACAGTGTGACAGATTTCTAAATTAACAACAGACAGGCCATAGGTGATGACAAGATCTAACGTGTGTCCGTGCTCGTGTGTAGCACCACCAGTCATGGACTGCACCAGATTAAGAGAATCAATGAGATTTAAAAAGTCTTTCAGCAGTGATTTATCATGACAACATGCATGTTAAAATCTCCAACGAAAATAACACGATCATAATTTGTAACAATACCAGCCAAGAAATTGGCAAAGTCATTTCAAAAGTCCTTCTTATATTTGGGTGGTCTGTATATGACAGCACACAGTAGCGGGTTAGAGCGACCCACGTCAAAGGAAGTCAGTTCAAAGCTTCCAGGTCTCCATCACAAAAAAGAAATCCAGGCTGGAGCTGGAGCCTGGGCCTCAGCAGAACAGGAAACGTGGCACAGTGGTCTCAGGTGCAAGGGATGAACCCCACACTGGCAAGGCCAGGGAGAGCAGCGGCGCCGGGGTTGGATCACCTCACCAAGGCCAGTCACAGGGACCAGGCAGGCATCAACAGGATCCAGGAAACGCCAGGTCACAGAAACCCGAGGACAGAATCCTCCCGGAGTCCGGGGAACAGGGAAGGAATGTGCCAGCTGGGCCTTCAGTTTCACCAGCAGACCACTGCGTTTCCCACGGCGATGGTGTGGCCTCCACCTTTACTTGGAGAGGGGGGCCGAGGCCCGATACAGGGAAGGAGGGATATCTGACAGGAGCGGAGGCTTCTGACCACCATAATCAAACGAAAGAAGATCCTCGGCAGAAAGTCTAAGATCCAACAATGCTTGGTGGTCATACACCAGTAAGGACTTGATTTCTTGAATGCCAATGATGAAAAACAGAAAAAAAACAAGCAAAGCTGTCAGAGACAGATGGTCAGCCCCATACACTGGTGCCATCTTGACCTTTATGAGAAAAAGGTCAGATTTTTTGAGAAAAAAGCTGCAATTTTTTGAGAAAAAAAGTTGAAAATTTACAGGAATAAAGGCAGACATTTCTGATTATAAAAAGGCAGAAAGTTTACCGGGAAAAAAAGCTGCAAATTTACAACAATTTTTTTTTAGAAAATTTATGAGAAAAAAAAAAAATCACTGATTTTTAAGGAAAAAAACGTTGCAAAACTTTAAGAAAAAAGTTGCAGATTTATGAGGAAAAAATTACAAATCTACAAGAAAAAAGTTGCTTTTTGTTTCTGCCTAGAATTAGTGGTTCAGTCATTTTATTCAGTAATGTGAAATAATGTACAAAGGTTTATGATATTGGGGGGACAATACTCTCTCGATAAGGGAGGGCAGGTTAAAAAAAATCACGTCCTGCCTGTCCTGTAATTATTTCCTAAAGTTGTAAAGATGGGACTGCTGTGGCAGAAACTCCCATTGTAGTTACAAATGTTGTACTGTGGGGGCGCTGCAATCATTCATTCATTCATTCATCTTCTTCCGCTTAATCCTTTTCGGGTCGCGGGGGTGGGTGGGGGGGTGGAGCCTATCCCAGCATCTTTGGGCAAGAGGCATGGTACACCCTGGACAGATCGCCAGTCCATCGCAGGGCCAACACAGAAAGACTAAGGACAATTTAGAATCCCCAGTTTGATGGACTGGCGATCTGTCCAAGGTGTACCCTGCCTCTTGCCCAAAGATGCTGGGATAGGCTCCAGCCCCCCTGCTACCCGAAAAGGATTATGCGGAAGAAAATGGATGGATGAAATTAGCTGCAGGTCACCTAGAGGGCGCTGGTGAGCAGATGCAAACAATCTACTAACTATAGTGTGAATGCTGATTTAGGATTCACACTATTGTGTAGATTAAGTTATTCTGTGCTTTTTTGGAACTCTAACTACTTCAGCATACTTTCAGCTAGAAACTATGCTCAAACTTTAAAATGTTCAGCTTATTTAGGACTATTATGCTAATACTTTTGGTGTTTTAATGTTTTATTAAATTATTAACATTTTTTGCGTAATTTTTGCATTACTTTCCATGAAGAAATTTTTTCAAATTCTCTTTTAGCTGCTTCAGTTGTTCAGTATTATAAGTTCAGCAAATGTTCAGCTTGAAAAAACAATTCAAATTTTAAAATACTTCTACAAGACTCGACTGTTCATGCTTTTCTTTTTGATATCTCAAATAGTTTTCGAATGGTTCAGCTTTAAAGTCGTGTAGGGATTTCAGCAAATTTCAGCATTTAACGTTGAAGCCAATGGGGAGAGCAACACACAGTGGACCAACACCAACAGATGACCTCTTTTCAGATGAAAGTAAATTTTATATTTCATTTGGAAATCAAGGTCACAGTCTGGAAGAAGAGTGAAGAGGCACAGAATCCAAGTTGCTTAAGGTCCAGTGTGAAGTTTCCACAGTCAGTGACGGTTTGGGGAACCATGTCATCTGCTGGTGTTGGTCCACTGGGTTTTATCAAGTTCAAAGTCAGTACAGCCATCTACCAGGAAATTTTAGAGCACTTCATGCTTCCCTCTCTGACTAGCTTTATGGAGATGCTGATTTGATTTTTCAGCAGGACTTGGCAACCCCCCCCCCCCACACACACACACACACACACTGCCAAAAGTACCAAAATCTGGTTTATTGGCCATGGTATCACTGTGCTTGATTGGCCAGCAAATCCTGATCTAAACCCTATAGAGAATCTATGAAGTATTGTCAAGATGAAGATGAGAGACACCAGACCCAACAATGCAGAAGAGCTGAATGTTACATATGAGTTTTAAGTAGCAGTTAAATGGCAGCCGGGTTGGCCAGAGAATGGATAGAGGTTGCGGACTGCCGTTTCTGGTAGTGACGCCACCCGAGGTATAAAGGGCAAGGGTGGAAGGGGCTAGTCCTCTTTCGTCGTAGACAACATCACTGGCAGGAGAGCACTGAAAGTCCGAGGGTATTGTAAATAGTTGTTATTAATAAAGCTCCGTTAATAGCAACGTTGCGCTGGTCATTATTGCCTAATTATGGACACAACATTTGGCGACGAGGTAAAAGCAGTTATGAAGAGGTCAGTTGCTGATTTTTGGCTGTTTCTGGAAGCACCAGGCGAGCCCCCCGTGCCCTGGCCTAGGTGGTTCGCCGCATTTACCAACTATCACTGTATTGATATGTGAAGTTCATATAGAGTCACCACAAGAGGGCAGTATGACCCTGGCCATGACCTAAGTATATAAGGAGTTGTACATGAGCCACTGAGTTGTTGGTTGCAGTGGCAGTGACAAGTAAACGTTCTGACTGATACTCGGTGTGTGTGTGCCTCGTCATTACATGGTACCAGGATAAAAGATACGAACCGACGGCGAAGATGAACGCTCTTCGACAGCCGGACGAGTTAAAGTTGACCGGTAACGTCAATGAGAACTGGAAAGCATTCAAGCAAAGTTTTGAACTTTATTCGCTAGCTATCGGTCTTCGTGACGAGGAAAGGAAGATAGCATTACTGCTAACAGTAGCAGGGCGAGCTGCGTTAGATGTGTTCAACACATTCGTCTTCACGGAAGAAGAAAGAGGCAAATTCGACGTCGTGATGAAGAAATTTGACGATTATTGCACACCGAGAAAGAATGAAACGTACGAGAGGTATGTGTTCAGAAACAGACTTCAGAAAGAGTCAGAATCGATCGAACTGTATGTCACAGACCTACGGTTGAAAAGTCAGACATGCAACTTTGGAACATTGAGTGAGTCAATGATACGGGACCAAATTGTAATTGGGGTCCAAGACAACAAATTGCGGATGCAATTACTGAAAGAGACTAACTTAACGCTGGAGAAAGCGATACAGATTTGCCAAGCGTCTGAGAGTACAAAGGCACAATTAAAGACTTTTAGCAGCAAGGAAAGAGAGACTGCTGAGGTCGATGCAGTGCAGCGTGCGAAGCCGAAAGGAACGTTGTATGCAAGGAAAAGGGATGCAAACCCAGGGCAAGCGCGCGGGAACTGTGAGCGGTGTGGAATGCAACATGCGCCGAAGCAGTGTCCAGCATTCGGGAAGGAATGTCGCAAGTGTGGCAGAAAGAATCACTTCGCAAAGACCTGCTTCTCGAAGAAGAGGGTGCAACTCGTGGAGAAAAAGAGCGACAGCGAAGAGGATCAGTTCTTCGTGGACGCCATCGAGGGTGAGACGAGCGCTGATGAATGGATTGTGTGCTTGGATGTGAATGGCACGGACATGTCACTGAAGCTCGACACAGGTGCGCAGGTAAACATCCTGCCAATGAAAGACTTTAAAAGACTGAAAAACAAACCGAAAATAAGAGACAAAAAGATTAATCTGAGAACATATGACGATAAGCCAATACCCACTAAGGGAATGTGCAGGGTTACACTGTCAAGCAAAGATAAGACAGTGAATGCATTGTTTGTACTTGTTGATGGAAATAGACAAGCAATTTTGGGTTTGAAAACATGCGATCAGCTAGGTCTGATCAAGAGGGTGAATGTCATTGACACAGACAAGGTGACAGCACGAAAAAACACAGAGGCTACTACAAGTAGGCCCAAACACACTGACTGGGTGAAGGAATACAAAGAGGTGTTCAAAGGAATAGGCCGCCTACCAGGCAAACAAAAAATTAGGCTGAAAGAGAATGCAGAGCCAGTCATACATCCAGCAAGAACAGTGCCAATAGCTCTTAAAAAGAGGCTGAGGGAAACACTAGACTCACTGATAGCAGACGGAGTGGTCAGAAAAATAGAAGAACCAACTGAATGGGTTAACTCCTTAGTTATAGTGGAGAAGCCAAATGGAGAATTGAGATTGTGCATAGATCCGAAAGATCTAAATAAAGTGATACAGCGTGAGCATTACAGGCTACCAACAAAATCTGACATAACCAGCACAATGAGTGGAGCAAGCTACTTCACAAAATTAGATGCCAAATCTGGGTTTTACCAAATAGTGCTCGATGAGGAAAGCGCTAAATTGTGCACATTTAACACGCCATTTGGAAGGCATTGCTTTCTACGAATGCCGTTCGGGATTAGCTCAGCCCCTGAGATTTTCCATAGAACTGTGCAGCAATTGTTCGACGGAATAGAAGGGGTGGGAGTTTTTCTTGATGATGTGGTAGTCTGGGGAAAAACAAAAGAGGAGCACGACGAAAGGTTGGCTAGAGTTCTCACACAGGCGCAAAAGTCAGGTATGAAACTGAATAAGAGTAAGTGCCAATTTGGGGTACAGGAGATTACATACCTGGGAGAGAAGTTATCTGGGGCAGGCGTGCAACCAGATCCGGAAAAAGTGCGGGCCATAGCAGAGCTGCCAGTACCGCAGGATAAAATTGACTTGCAAAGAGCCTTAGGACTAGTCAATTACATGGGGAAATTTATCGCAAATCTATCAGCTAACACAATAGCTCTTAGAAGCTTGTTAGAGACCAATACAATGTGGCAGTGGATGGCAGAGCATGCCAGAGAATGGGAGTGGCTCAAAAGCAGTCTAATACAGGAGCCAGTGTTAAAATTCTATGATCAGGACAAACTGCTAAAAGTGTCCACAGATGCATCCAAAGCCGGCCTAGGAGCTGTGCTATTACAAAAACATGACACAGAGTGGTATCCAGTCGCATACGCGTCGCGCACCATGACAAGCGCAGAAAGAAATTACGCGCAAATAGAGAAGGAGACTCTAGGCGCAGTGTTTGGATGTGAGAAGTTTCACGAATATGTGTATGGACGGTCAGTAATACTAGAAACAGACCACAAACCACTGATCGCTATCTCACAGAAGCCACTGGGTGACGCACCGCCGCGCATCCAGCGTCTAATGTTAAGATTACAGAAATATGACTTGAAATTTGAGTTTACACCAGGCAAGCAACTAGTTGTAGCCGATGCGCTGAGTAGGGCTAGCTTGTGCAACACCAGCAGCACAACAGAGGAAGCTGTGCAAATACATGTAGACTCCATTAGGGCACACATGCCAGTGTCAGATGTAAAATGGACGAAGATAGTGAAAGAAACACAAAAGGATGAGAAACTAAAAAGAGTAATGGAACAGATACATCAACCAGGACAGGTTATGCTTGACAAGCCTTACCAACACTTTAAAGGTGAACTGTCTGTGTTAGATGGGGTTCTGTTAAAGGGTACAAGGATAGTCATACCCACCTCCATGAGATCAGAAATGGTTAAATTAGTGCATGAGGGGCATTTGGGTATTGAAAAGTGCAAAAGACGTGCACGTGATGTTTTGTATTGGCCCAGCATGCACAAGGACATTGAGGCATATGTGCAGCACTGTGAGACTTGCCAGCGCCACAGGTATCAACAGCCAAAGGAGCCTATGAGGCCCCATGAGAAGCCTCAAGGGCCATGGAGAAAGGTGGGCATGGATCTATTTCAGCTTAAGGGCAAGGACTATCTGTTAGTCATGGACTATCATTCCACCTACCCTGAGTTTGCAGGGTTGAGTGACACAACAGCAGAAAAGGTGATCGCACATACAAAGACAATGTTCGCACGCCATGGAATTCCAATGACTGTTGTAAGCGATAACGGACCACAATTCACAAGTCAGTGCTTCAAAGACTTTGCAGACACATATGGGTTCAAGCACGTGACCTCAAGCCCTCTGTACCCACAGTCGAATGGGTTAGCAGAGAAAGGGGTGCAAATTGTGAAGCGCATACTGAAAAAGGCTGCAGACAATGCAGAAGACCCACATCTGGCGATCCTGAATTACCGAGCATCACCACTGGAGAATGGACTTTCCCCAGCAGAAATGCTCATGAACCGGAAACTCAGAACGCGACTTCCATCAGCATCTCAGGTGATGGAAAAGAGAGATGTGAGGCGCGATGAGAAGCAAACTGAACTGTACAACAGAACAGCACGACCTCTGAGACCACTTGCACATGAGGACATTGTGCGAGTGAGATGTGATGGAGAATGGGGACCGCTGGCAAAAGTGGTCAAAGAAACAACTCCCAGATCATATGAAGTCATCACAGAGCATGGGAAAACAATGAGGCGAAACCGACGTCACTTACTGAAAGTGCCTCAGACAAAAATAAGAGTCACAGACAGTGAAACAAGCGACATGCCAATTCCCAGCCAAACCGAACAACCAGAAATGGCGGAGAACCAGAACTTAGAGACAGACACTAACGAACAGACTGAGGTGACACAAAACAGAAGCTCACAAAGGCAAATTGTGAAACCGAAAAGATTGATTGAGGAAATGTAAGGAGTACTGAGAGGAAAAAAAAAAAATGTGTTGATGTTGAGTTGTAAACAGAGAAAATGTTGAAGTTGTGATTCAGTGTACAAGGTTGACAGAGATGTAAACAGAAATGGAGTTTATTTTGTTTATTGAAATTTGAGAAACAGTTTATGGCTCAATAAGATTTAAAGTCCTGGAATGGATTGTGTGTATTTGAAAGGATGTCAACAGTTTTAAGTTTATAGTTGGACATGACCTTTACTTGAAAAAAAAAGGGAGATGTATTGATATGTGAAGTTCATATAGAGTCACCACAAGAGGGCAGTATGACCCTGGCCATGACCTAAGTATATAAGGAGCTGTACATGAGCCACTGAGTTGTTGGTTGCAGTGGCAGTGACAAGTAAACGTTCTGACTGATACTCGGTGTGTGTGTGCCTCGTCATTACAATCACTATGCACCAGTAAACATCCAGGGAACAGACATTGAAATGGTGACATCCTACAAGTACTTGGGTGTTCATCTGAACAATAAAATAGACTGGTCACACAATACTGACGCACTCTACAAGAAGGGACAGCGCAGGCTATTCCTACTGAGGAGGCTCAGGTCTTTTGGTGTACAAGGGGTGCTCTTGAAGACATTCTACAACACGGTGGTGGCATCAGCCATCACTTTTGGAGTGGTCTGCTGGAGCAACGGCATTACAGCAGCTGACAGGAAGAAACTGAACAAACTAATCAAGAAAGCTTGCTCTGTCCTGGGGCAACGCCTTGACCCAGTGGAGGAGATAGGGAGAGAAGGATGGTGGCTAAACTGTCATCTCTGCTGGAGTCCGAGTCCCACCCCATGCAGGACATACTGAACGCACTGAGGAGCTCATTTAGCAGTAGACTACATCATCCTAGGTGCGCGACCGAGAGGTTTTGCAGGTCCTTCCTACCTACGGCTGTCAGACTGTATAACCTAAGCAGGGCTGCTCGCAGAGATAGCAAAAAAACGTGACGACCTAATAGTATTGAATGCAAAAGACGCAACAGACTTACACAAATGGTCCCCTCCAGTATACAACTAGGACAATGTCAGTCGCTACGGAGGGTGACAATATGTATGGGTACATATTCATACCATGTAGGGTAACTAAATAGACAGTTATGCTGTTTATTCCATCTAGCTACAATGCTCCGCACTGTGTATATATGTTTATATACATATATATTGCAATCCTGGAATTTCCCCATTGTGGGACTAATTGTTATGACCCGAGCGCTATTATTATTCGCGCTCGGGCCATACATCATTCCTGTCAGGCTTTGACAGCGGCGTTATTATACCGGCTCTCTGAGCTCTTATTGTGACAGCGCTCGAGGAAGCTTCCGCTCAGCTGTCAAGGCCTGAGCAGCTGTGCTGCATTTGCGGTCGTTAGCGGCTGGCTTCTTAAACCGGCGCCAGCGGCAGCATCCTTGCAGCAGTGTCATCGTATATTTCGTCTTTGGTTCATTGTTCTGAACGTCATTGATCAACTTACTGATCGTCTTATTGATCATCTGTGGTGTGACTGTCTAACCCTGTGGACCCGTGAGTGAGCTTGCTGTTAGCCTTATGCCTCCCTGTGTGTGAAGACTATGTGTCATAGCCTCAGCGGCTTGTTCTGTTGTGAATTTACTGTTAATAAAGACACTAACGCAACTCTCTGGTGATGGTGTGGCGTCTTATGGTGGCTTGCGAGGGCCACTGTGACAGTACACTGCTGCCAAACGGCGTTTAACGGTGACGCCAAATCGAGACGCCTTTCATCAGAGAAGTTTGTGTTAATTGGACATTGCTCTTTTCCTGTCTGGGTACGGTGTGCTGGAGGAATGCCGTCGCGGAGGGGCCGCGCTCGGAGTCCGAGCCACGAGCTGGCGGACGTCCTGGAATACGTGGATGAAACGCTCATCTCCACTTCCCTCCTCAACTACGAGAGCGAAGTACGCTGGTACCTGGACTGCGCTGAGGATGTGCTTAATCATCTTTCTCCCCACTACGTCGACCACCCAGAAGTCGACGCGACGAGGGTTGACATCGCCGCGCAACGCAAAATACTCCGTATGGTGGAGGAGGACTACGGCAAGAAGCAGAGGAGGAGGTGTTCCCGCTCCTCGTTTTGGGATCCCGTTCCTGTCCTCGATCCATTCCAGGAGTTTGCACCATCCAGGGGCCGTTGTAGACGTCGGCGCCGTGGCCAAGGGCATCCCCAGCAAGAATCCCATCCAGATCCTGTTCCGGGCCGCCAGGAAGACTTAATCAACCAGTCAGCTGCCTCTTCGGCGTCTTGTCAGGAGGGAATCCCCGCAGCCTCTCTCCCCGGGCCATCTTTCCCTGCTGTCCCGTCAGCACGCCGTGCCTGGCCCGTTTTGACTGTCGCCCCCTCGTCCTCGACGCCTTCTCCAGCTGCTGTGTGTGGCAAGAGTCCTGCTTCGGTGAGCCCCGTCCATGGGTCCTTGAGAGCAGCCCCCCTTCGTCCTCTCAGGGGGTCCTCTGTTACCATCCAGTGGGCGAAGGAAGGAGTGATGCCCTCTACAGCTGGCGCCATCCTCCCTCCGGGAGACAGGCAAGTTCAAATTCACTCCCCTACTTATAATTGTGATCTGTCTTGTCTGACTCCTGGGGTTGGAATTCGGGGTTTGCAGCCCCCCGAGCTCCCACCACCAGCTGTAGTCATCTGTACTGAACCTGCTGCCTCTGTGTCTTCCTCCGCTGAGTGGTCCTCAGCGTTAGGCCTACGTCTTTGGACGAGGAGGAGGCCTGCGGCTCTGGGAATAATTCCAGCCCCGCAGCCATGTCTTGGGCAGAGGAGAAGGGCGGACTGCGGCGTGGAGCCTGAGCCGACGAGGAAGCGTCCCCGGGTCTCTACGGAGGAGCAGCCCGAGCCAGCAGGTTGAGGGTCCCCTGCCACCACGGCGTGCGGGTTATCGGCATGGACATCAGCACGAGAGGATCCGGCTGCAGAGACCATCATGCCGGCTGCGGAGCTCAACGCAGCTGAGTGGGAGCCCGACGACGAGCTTCTACCCGAACCTGGATCGACGGAGTCCTGGACGGCTTCAGAGCGTGAGTGCAGGCAAGTGTTCTTCTTTTTTTTCCTTTGTGTGGTATTAGAGCATTTTTGCCTGCCTCGTGGGGAGGTGAGTGAGGGGCAGCTGTCTGCTGCGCCTGAACTCGTCTCGCTGGGCTCTGGCGCTGCCGGGGATACTGATCCCAGTCCTCTCTGTTCCTCTGAGCCTCTTCACAGTGTCGCTGGCTTGGAATTTGTCGAGGTCGCAGCGCAGGAGGTCCCAAGTTCGGGGGTGGAGGTCGTCGCCGATGCGGTGCCGACCCAGTCGGGGTCCAACGAGGCCCAGTCGGGGTCCGACGCAGGTGCAGCTGTGACCCAATTGGGGTCCGACGAGGCCCAGTGAGGGTCCGACGCGGGTGCTGCTGTGACCCAATCAGGGTCCGATGTGGGTGCAGCTGTGACCCAATCGGGGTCCGACGCAGGTGCAGCTGTGACCCAATCGGGGTCCGACGAGGCCCAGTGGGGGTCCGACGTGGGTGCAGCTGTGACCCAATCTGGGTTCAACGCAGGCAGAGCTACAACGGCCGCATAGGTGTGGGTCAAGGTCGGTGGAGGAGCTGCAGACCCTTCGCCGCCTGACGTGATGTGGGCTCGTCATTATCATTATTCCCCTCTCAGGAGCCACCAGCTGGGGTCGTCATCGCTGGGGGCCGTTGGAAGTTTCCTTTTTGCAGGCTGGCGCTCCCATGTAGTTTCCCCGTCGGGGAGGCCACCGCGCGTTATTCCTCCACGGTTCTGGTGGCTGAGGGATGCGGGACAGCCACCTGAGGACTTGTTTTGCCGGTTCGGCGCCTGGGGTCGGCCACCCGATGAACTGTGTGTTACTGGGTGGCCTGGTTCGGCCGCCCGACCACGTACTGTTCCCCGTGACCACCCGTCAGCCATCGGACGCAGGGAGACCGCCGGAACTATGCCTGGGGCATTTGGTCTCCGCCTGTCATCGCCTGTTTGGACTGTATGGTGTGAAGGTCATTCGGAATGATAGGATTGCCTCATGTGTATGTTTGATGTAGCATGTTTTTTTTTCCTTTCCCTCTCTTCTATCTGAGGGGTCATAGCATGTTACTTTGTGGTTTTTCGTAGGTACCCTGGTGTTTGAATATAATGTTGTTGTTTTTTCTGTGTCCTGTAAATCATGCTCTGTATGGTTTGTGCCCCGTGTATTGTAACTCTTGCATGTCCTGTGAATAAGTGCCCTATTTGTTCCGTTATTTTCTGTCTGGAATGTGATGGGTATGTCAGGGGATGTGTTTTTTTTTCTTTCTGGGGCCTTGTTTCTGTCTGTGCTTCTCCCCCTCCTTGCCCGCTTCCCCACCCGCCCACCCTGGGGGGTGGGTGGGGGCCCTAGGTGTTATTGCGTGCTCAGGAGCTCGCCCTTGAGGGGGAGGTACTGTTATGACCCGAGCGCTATTATTATTTGCGCTCGGGCCATACATCATTCCTGTCAGGCTTTGACAGCGGCGTTATTATCCCGGCTCTCCGAGCTCTTATTGTAACAGTGCTCGGGGAAGCTTCTGCTCAGCTGTCAAGGCCTGAGCAGCTGTG
Organism: Pholidichthys leucotaenia; assembly: GCA_020510985.1. NCBI lineage: Eukaryota > Metazoa > Chordata > Actinopteri > Cichliformes > Pholidichthyidae > Pholidichthys > Pholidichthys leucotaenia. Next base: position 43,729,942 of record CM035849.1, read on the forward strand.
TTGCATTTGCGGTCGTTAGCGGCCGGCTTCTTAAACCGGCGCCAGTGGCAGCATCCTTGCAGCAGTGTCGTTGAATATTTTGTCTTTGGTTCACTGTTCTGAACATCATTGATCATCGTACTGATCGTCTTATTGATCGTCTGTGGCATGACTGTCTAACCCTGTGGACCCGTGAGTGAGCTTGCTGTTAGCCTTATGCCTCCCTGTGTGTGAAGACTATGTGTCATAGCCTCAGCGGCTTGTTCTGTTGTGAATTTACTGTTAATAAAGACACTAACGCAACTCTCTGGTGATGGTGTGGCATCTTATGGTGGCTCGCGAGGGCCACCGTGACACTAATAAAGGCTTATCTTATCTTATCAGGTGGCTTTGATCCTCGGCAAACTCGAGAAGCTTCACGTGAGGGCAGTTTTGGTCCATCATCTAGGCATGGAAGAGCAGAGGATTCTGGGAAACTTAGGAGGAGCTGATAGCGTTGATGAGATCATGGAGCTAATGGTGCGCTATTTTTGCGCCTCTGAAAACATCACCGTCTGACGCATTCAGTTTTGACAGCGCTGCCAGCGGACAGGAGAGATCTGTGAGAAGATTCATAGCAGACCTCCGTAAGCTGGCAAGGGAATGCAAGTTCAGGAACTTGGAGGATGAGATGATCCAGGACCAGCTGGTGGAGCATGTTCGCTGTCCCGCAGTTCAGTTGAGGCTCTTAACCCACCCAGATGAGCTGACATTGACTGCCGCTATCGAGCTAGCTCAGCAATTTGAGGCAGCTGAAACAACAGCAAGTGGCTTCAGCGAGAGAGCTGCTCCGACCCAGGATGAGCCTCGTTTAAAAGTGCTGACAGTGGACCCTGAGGATGAGGACAACGGGGATGATGAATACACCTCCGTGGTCAAGATTGGGTCTGCCCCAGGAACGCCTAGATGTTACACCTGTGGGTCTCCTAAACACCGCTGTAAGTCCTGTAAGAATTTTGAGCGGAGGGATCGACAGCGTGAGGCTGGTCCCTCACCGAAGACTCCGACGATAGTTCATGCAGTTTCTCGGGCAACAGATGGACACGTTTGGTGCACTGTGTCACTAGATGGCGTTGAGGTCCCGCTGATGGTGGACACCAGGGCGGCGACCTCCATGTTAAACTTGGCAACAATGAGGAGTCTGCTTCTCCACCACCGCGTTCATAGAGAGACTGTGCCCTGCTATGGCTACGGGATGAACAAGTTGGCTGTCGTGGGTTTCATGGAATGAGAGGTGAAGTACAAGTCTGCAACGATGCCAGATGTTTATTTCTTAGTCACCGCAGCTGGAAAAAGCATTATGGGGCGCAATACGTTCTATGGTCTTGGGTTTTACATCACCAACGTCAGTGTAGAGGAGTGGTCAGACTGCGGGTTGTGGAACCGACCTGCTCCGTGTGTGGAAGATGAGGAGGTGTGGGATCCTGATTGGTCCGGCGTTTCTGGAGGATAGCACACCCGTCGCCACGCGATGTCATCCAGGGATGGACCCAGTGCCAGAGACCAAGTTATCCTTGGTGTGGGAACTGGACAGCATGGCGGGACCCCTGGGGTGACTGGTAAGCACGAGATGCCCCCTCGCTGAAGAAGGATGGGGTGAGACCAGAAAGAGCAGTGTTAATGTGCTCCAAGCGACGTCCTTCTAAGAGGACTTTGAACCGGACCCGCGAGACGACTGGTTTCACTTACACCGTTGTGACCCGAAGAAGCATGCCAGGGCTCCTCTGAGGATCGGTGACCAAGTTTGCCCAAGGGTTGAAGTTCAGCTGAGGGGGACTCATGGAACGCGCGAACGGCACAGGGACCAGGGGCAGCTCTAGGTGGTGGCTGCCCAGTCTGACAGGTATCTGGGCCTGTCGGCCTAGACGTGGAGGCACCCCAACGAGCTGCACTGCATAGTGGAGAAGAAGAGACGGTGCAGTTCAGCCCCAGACGCCAAGAGGAGAAGGCACTCTGGATGGGAACCACGAGATGGTAATCCAGGGGGAGGGCTCTCCACAGGATGTGTAACATGTCTGGGATGTGTTTGTTAGTGAGTTTTAAGTTTTATGCCTCAGTGTCATGGTGTATATAGTTATGGTCCTATTGGGTTTGTGCCCCGGGAGAATCTTTAAAAACAAGTAAATTAGTGGAAGTGTTTGAATTAACTGTATTGTAAAAGTAAAAGTGAAATATAATTCTAAGTAACTGTCATAGATTCGGGAATTAAAAAAATAAAGTATGGATTATATTATGGAAATTTTGGTAAATTGAAATGAAAAGGGGACTAAAGTGTTTTATCAGTACATTGGATGTGTGTAAAGAGATAATCACTGAGTTGATTACAGTAGGGCTAAATGGTGTGTAATTTTACAAAGAAGTTGAAATTTGAATACTGTGTATATTGTTAAAGTGACAATTTTGGTCTTGAATGCCCAACACTGTGAATTTTTTGATGTGCTCAAATGTGGGGTGGGTGTGTTGGGGTGGGTGCCGCCAATAGGGGGGTTGTTTCGGTTCTATTTTTATAGTGTTATTTGTCTAGTGTATTTGAACTGTTCTGGGATTGCTTTATTGAGAAACACAGCTTATTTTTTATTTTGGACTTTGAGGGACAAGGTGGCAGAATAACCCGCCTGGCCGTGTAGGGGGCGCTGGCAGTCTACCCAGCCCCCCAGCCTTGGTTGTATGAATGGATAGGTTGATTATTTATTTCTGTACATCACTCTATTAAAGCAAGAAATCTGTGTGTGTCTGTGTGTCTGTGTGTCTGTGTGTCTGTCATGTTTATAGGACATCATAGGATGGCCTATGATCTCTGCCTGATCATCATAGGACAGCCTATGAACTCAGGCATCATAGGACTCGCGATGCCGTCATAAAGATATGATGTTTATATGACGGCACATAGACAAATGTGTCTTTATGGTGTTATATAGACCATCCCTCACGATGCCTAGACTAATGTGTCTTTATGATGTCATATGGCTCAAAATTGGCAAGGTGAATAAGTCACAGGGCCAGTCTTTACAGCGCATTTGTATTTTCTGCACAACAGATTTCTGCAGCCATGGCCAATTCTACATTGCCGCGAACAGCGTTGCCAGATCAAGCAGTCTTTGTATTGTTGCTCAAGATGAAGAAACTAAGCAAAAGCATCACTTTCTCAGCAATGTCATTTTTAAAGAGGTGCTGACAGTAAAAATGTGGAACCTTGAAGAATGCCAGTCTACACTACGAATGTGTAAAATGCCAAGCAAAGCACTGATTTTCTCCAGGTGCTTCGGTTTCTTGGTTTCGACGGGCATGCACAGACCTACCTGAACAGGGTCAAAAGCCACTTTTTGCTCAGATCTATTTTCATGATCCTGCCCATGAACTCGAATTACAATGCACCTATCCGTCAACCTGTGGTCTGAAGGAAGAAGAAGAAGAAGACCCACCAGATGGAGAGCAATAGAATGAGGAGAACTGCTGCACATCCGAAAAGATGCCATGAACATGAAACACCTCAGGTTCCAACAGTGCGCTGCAGGCATGACTGTGAACAACACAGCCGTCTGAGACAGGAGGAGACCCTTCAGCAACGGGCATGAAACAAAGCTTGGTTATACTTGGTTTCTACGGGCATGGACGGGTATGTACTAGTAGTTGTTAAGTGAAGTCTGCGCCAGTCACTGCTCTCTCCCCCTTGGGAACACTCTACCACTGCAGCCCACTTACTCCAGAATTCAATTCAATTCAACTTTATTTATATAGCACCATTTCACAACAACAGTCATCTCATAGCACTTTCAACTGTAGGGGAAACCCCCACAATTGCAGAAAGACCCCAGCAATCAGGTGATCCCCTATGAGCAAGCGCTTGGCGACGGTGGAGAGGAAAAACTCCCTTTTAACAGGAAGAAACCTCCAGCAGAACCAGGCTCAGGGAGGGGCAGTCATCTGCTGCGACTGGCTGGGGGGTGAGAGGATAGAGAAGAAGAAAAGAACAGACATGTAGACAGCAAACAGCATGGTGGGGACTCAATCTATGGGAGAGAACAAACAGATGTTAATGACCAGCAAAAAAAATTTTTCAGTGAGACCGAAAAAAGGAGTGAAGCCCAGTGCAATTATTGGAGGTCCCCCGGCTGTGAAAACCCAATAGCAACATAACTAAGGGAGGGTTCAGAAACACACGATCCCTCCCTAATTGTAGGCTATATCAAAAAGGAAGGTTTTAACCCTATTCTTAAAAACAGAGATCGAGTCTGGCTCCCGAATCCAGATTGGCAGCTGGTTCCACAAGAGAGGAGCTTGATAACTGAAGGCTCTGCCCCCCATTGTACTTTTGGAGATTCTAGGTATTCTAAGTAATCCAGCATTTTGGGAGCATAGTGCTCTGTTAGGATAATAGGGTAATATCAGATCTTTTAAATAAAAAGGGGCCTGATTGTTTAGAGCTTTGAAAGTGAGAAGAAGGATTTTAAACTCAATTCTAAACTCTATGGGAAGCCAATGAAAGGAGGCCAGAACCGGAGAGATATGATCTCTCTTTCTAGTACCTGTTAAAACTCTTGCAGCAGCATTTTGGATCAACTGAAGACTTTTTAGAGACGCTTTAGGACAACCTGATAATAAAGAGTTACAATAATCTAATCTTGAGCTAACAAAAGTGTGGACCAGTTTCTCAGCATCACTCTGAGACAAGATGCTCCTAATCTTGGTAATATTACGCAAATGATAGAAGGCAGTCTTAGAAACAAGCTTAATATGTGAATTGAAAAACAGATCCTGATCAAAAATAACTCCAAGGTTCTTCACATAGCTATTAAGAGAAAGAGTAACTGCATCCAAACTAAAAGTTTGATTTGGAAAGGTATTTCTCAGGTTTGTTGGACCAACAAGAATGACTTCAATCTTATCTGAATTTAATAACAGGAAATTACAAGTCATCCAAGCTTTGATTTCCTTAAGACAGGCTTCTAACTTGGCTAATTGATTACTATCATCTAGCTTCATTGACAGGTATAATTGTGTGTCATCTGCATAACATTGAAAATGTACACAGTGCTTCCTAATAATGTTGCCTAACGGAAGCATATATAAACTAAAGAGTAGGGCGTAGCACAGATCCCTGTGGAACTCCATGACTGAGCTTTGAGTTGAAAGAAAACTCATTATTGACATGAACAAACTGGAACCTATCAGATAAATAAGATCTAAACCACTGCAACGAAGTTCCATTAAGTCCAACATAGTGTTCTAATCTATCAAGTAGAATATTATGATCGATAGTATCAAAAGCTGCACTAAGGTCTAAAAGGACAAGTACAGAAACAAGTCCATTATCAGATGCGATCAGGTCATTAGTGACCTTCACTAAGGCTGTTTCAGTACTATGATGGCTTCTAATGGCGGCAGTGGCTCAGGAGGTAGAGCAGGTCGTCCAATAACCACATGGTCGGCGGTTCGAATCCCGCTCTCCCCAGATATACTGCCGTTGTGTCCCTGGGAAAGACACTTCATCCCAATTGCCCCTGGTGGGTCTGGAAGAGCTATGTTTAGGCAGCATGCCACCATCAGTGTGTTTGATTGTGTTGTACTGTAAAGCACTTTGTGACCTTGTATGTCTGTGAAAAGTGCTATAAAAATAAATTAAATTAAACCCAGATTGAAACTCCAAATAAACCATTTCCCTGCAAGTGGTCTAATAATTGTGTAGCAACAACTCTTTCTAAGATTTTTGAAATGAAAGGGAGATTAGAGATTGGTCTATAGCTAGCTAAAACTCCTGGATCCAGCATTGGCTTTTTGAGTAAGGGGTTAATTACAGCAGTTTTAAAAGCCTGCGGCACATGGCCTAAAGATCATGAAGAATTGATTATTTGAAGAATAAAGCTACCAATAAATGGGAACACTTCTTTAAATAACCTGGTAGGAATAGGGTCTAAAAGACAAGTTGAAGGCTTGGATGAGGAAACTATTTTGGCTAACTCGGTCAATTGGAGTAAATTGATCCAAACAGATGTCATTTGAAGGAGTTTGTCATGGCGACCGCTGGGCCGTCATCAGCCCCGGCTGCGCACACACCTGCTTCCAATCCCCAGCAGGCCATACAAGCCAGATCCACTGACAGTTCAGCACGGAGTCGTCTGTCATCACCACTGCGCAACGCTCCATGCCCTCGACCTCGAATCAGAGCTCCAGCATGTCAAGCCTCGTCACGTAAGCCACATTCATCCTTACCTTGCCAAAGTATTCTCCCCTGTCCACAGGTGGACCTCTTTGGCGGCGGACCTATCCCCCGAAGCAGTGGGGTTTCGCCTCCTCCTCCTCGGATCCTCCCCACCTCATCACGACGCCAAGTCTCCCGCTCACCTTCCAACACTCGCTCCCGGAGCCAGCAAGAGTCTCCTGGCAACACCTGCAAGTAAGCAGCAGTCATTGTTACACCCCTCAGCTGCGAACAGTATTAACACCTGTGCTTTGTGTTCCTAGGGTTGCCAGGTCACAGCGGGACTCGCTCAGCTCCAGTACTCCTTCAGCATCACACTCACCCTCACATTCACTCACCAACACAACACTGAGTTAATAAATAATTGTTAACTGTCCTACTCGTGTCTGTCATCTGTCTCCTGGGACAAGCATCATGTCAGTACGACTCTGTCAAGACGACCCAGCAGACACTGACGCGCCATCTTAACACTCTTAGTATTGTTACACCTCTCAGCTGCGAACAGTATTAGCACCTGTGCTTTGTGTTCCTAGGGTTGCCATGTTGCCAGGTCGCAGCGGGACTCGCTCAGCTCCAGCACTCCTTCAGCATCACACTCACCCTCACATTCACACACCAACACAACACTGAGTTAATAAATAATTGTTAACTGTCCTACTCGTGTCTGTCGTCTGTCTCCTGGGTCAAGCATCATGTCAGAGTTGTAGTAGTTACTGTATTTAAGTTAACGGTGGGAAGAGTCTGACTGATTTTATCTCTAATAGATGAAATTTTATTATTGAAAAAGTTAATAAAGTCCTGATTAGTAAGCTCTAAGGGAATGCTAGGATTGACAGAGTCCTGACTCTTTGTCAGCCTGGCTACAGTACTGAAAAGAAACCTGGGATTATTCTTGTTCTCTTCTATTAATGCACAATAATAACTCATTCTAACTTTTCTCAGAGATTTTTTATAAATTAAAAGATGATTTCTCCAAGCTAAATAGATTTCATCTAAATTAGTGGAGCGCCATTTTCTTTTTAATTGATGAGTCTTCTGTTTTAAGCTACAAGTTTCTGTGTTGAACCAAGGAGTTAGAAATCTCTGATTTGACTTTTTTTTTTAAAGGGGCCATCATGTCTAGGGGGCCATCATGTCTAGAGTCTGATGCAGAGAACCTGTAACACTATCTGCCATGCTATCAATTACAGAAGGAGCAAGCTGTCTATAGAGTTTTTGCGTAGGCTCGTAAAATTCACGTGACTCGCGGGGGTAAACATAAACACGCCGTAGGTGCCGCCATCTTGGATGGCAAGAGCAGCAGTTGCACTGTGACAATCCAGGCGTAAATTGTACTGTTTAGCAATCAGAATGAGTGAGGAGAACACACAGTCACAGTCTGACATAATAACATCCCTATCATCCTCTTCAACAACTGACACTATGGCCTCTGACACTGTGTCTGCGATGTCTGTGTCAGATTCAGTGGAGTCATTGTCAGCAGTCACAACAGCAGACAAGTGTTTTTAATCTTGCTCCCGTGCGCTCCTCTGGTGTGCCGAAATGCCTCAGTTGAACGGAGGTGGCGGGTGTGGGGTAACCCCCACGGACAAGCAGAGCACACAGCTGGAGCAATTAGCAGAACAATGACTGCCAGTAATCTGCTCAGCGGGGATGATTTGATGAAATGATATCTTTCAAAGACAAAGGGGAGCAGGAGGAAAAGATATCGGAAAACGTGTCAGCGGAAAAGGATGTGGATGATGTGAAGTCTTCGCTGGTGAACGAGTCAGAAAACAACAGCAGCTCCTCGGACTCGGAGGTGAGTGAAGCGCGCTGCGTGTTTTTTTTTTTTAAAGGCTCTCCACGGTGCGCCGCGTTAAAATGTACCTGATTTTTTGCACATTTACAATAGTTTTCTCCCAATGACAATGGGAGAAATGTGTGCATTGTCCTTTGTAGCAAGCAGAGAGGCGCCCCCAAACCAGACCCGACTCAGAAAGTTTTTTTTTTTTGTTACTTATTTGTACCTGTAGGTAGATTTGGTTTGCAGTCTGGTGACAAGCCACCGGCCGCTGCGTGCGCGAGCGCCCTAAACCTACATGTTTTTGGTATGCGGGAGGAAACCGGAGAAACCCCGGAGTAAGCCCACGCAACACGGGGAGAACATGCAAACTCCACACAGCTCACTGTTGGTCGGGGGCTGGGATCGAGCCCACGGTCTCATGATCCCCGCGATCCCCCGGCCGAGGGTAAACTGTGCTGTCACAGTGCTAAACCACTGCTCCACCGTGCAGCCCGTTATGAGAAAGAGAGAGATTACGTCAGTGAAGGTAATTATTCAAAAATCCAACTTTTTTTTTTTTTTTTTTTTTTTTGCATTTCACACCGGCCATTTAATTCCCCGCTTATCCCCTTATCAGGGGGAACAACAGGAGTACACCATTTTGCCGAGTTTGTAGGTACACGTGAGCTATGTGGTTTGTTTCACCCTGCTGCTGCTGTTGTTTCTTGCCATCCAATATGGTGGCACACTCTAACGGGCCAGTGCGGCACGCCCCCTGACGTCATATGCAAAAACTCAATAGCTTATTTCCGTTGTGTTGACACATGGCATAGAGGAAACAATCTGCATAAATTTGGTAACAACATCGTCTGAGAGGCATCTACCATAGTAATATTTTTTCCTTAGGAGCCAAATAGTCAGAAATGGTAAAATCAAAGGTTAACAGACAATGGTCTGACAGTACAGGGTTATAAGGAGACACTACCAGATTTTCTATTTCTATGCCATATGTCAGAACAAGGTCCAACATATGGTGGAGATAATGGGTAGAATTTCCTACTTTCTGAGAAAACCCCATTGAGTCTAATATTGAATTAAATGCCAAATTAAGGCAATCACTTTCTACACCTACATGTATATTAAAGTCCCCTGGTGTAGGGAACCTACGCTGGGATAATCATCTCAGACTGGAAGCAGAGGGGAGGGGAATATTTCCTCTGCCGGCAGAGCGTGGGGGATTAAATGGAGGACAGTACATATTGTAATGTGTGAAGGTATTGTGATGCAAGATTTCAGGCAACAGGGGAAAGGAATGGAGTGATATAAAAGGAGAGACCCTGGTGTATTGAAGGAAGTTTTTTTCTGTGTATGAATGCAGTGAGAGAGAGAAATAAAGTCATCTGTCATGCAGGTCTGGTTCCTTTATTTGCACTCTCCACACTGGTGACCCTTGATGAATTATGGAACATGAGGCAAGAACCCCGGAGTCGGCCCGGACGGGAAACTCCAGCAATGCGGCAAGCATCCCAGAGACGGCCCGGACGGGAAGCCCCAGCAATGAGTGCGCTGTTTCGGTCAAATTACTGGACTTTTGGCTGCACGACCCGCGGTCTTGGTTCCACCACACCGAGGTCTCAGTTCACAGATGACACCAGATATCACTATGTGGTCACAGTGCTGGACGCTCGCACGTCTCATCAAGTAGCAAGCCTGCTCCAACAGCCTCCAGCCCACGATAAATACGGGGCTCTCAATGCCGCGCTGACCCGGCGCTACACACTCTCGGCCTGTGAGAGAGCGGAGAGGCTCCTGAGGCGCTCCGAGTTAGGAGATGGGTTGGAGGTCGAACTGATGGAGAAGATGTTGGCGTTGATGGGCACGGACGACAGGCATTTTCTGTTTGCACACCTTTTCCTCCAGAACCTCCCAACAGAGGCAAGAGAGGTCCTGGCCAACTCACCATTTCTGGCCACACTCGACTGCCGTGCGCTTGCCCAGGAGGCAGATCGGATCATCCTCACCACCAGAGCCCTCACAGTGAATGCAGCAGCGTCAAAACCCAGCAAGACAACCAGCAGAGGCGAGGAAGGCGCCAGAGAGACACACTCTGCTTCTACCACCACCGCTTTGGAGAGAAGGCACGCAGATGTGTGCCACCGTACCAATTCAAGCGTTTGGGAAACGCCAAGGCCGGCAGTCAGTAGCAGCTGCAACCACCGGTGAAAACAACAAGCTGCTTTACGTGACGGACTCGCGCTCAGGGAGACAGTTCCTCGTGGACTCCGGCTCCCAAAAGAGCCTCATCCTGCCATCCTACACTGACCGGGTAGCGGGAGCTAGTGGCCCCAAGCTGATAGCTGCAAACGGCTCGGACATCAGGACTTTTGGTGAGAGGACACTGACTGTATCCCTACACGGCCGTATGTATGAGTGGACATTCGTCATAGCGGCATGCAGTTTCCCAATCTTGGGAGTTGATTTTCTGTGTGCACATGGGTTGCTAGTCGATGTTGCTAACAGACGCCTGATTAATGCAATGTCTTTTGATTCTCTCCCCTGTACAGCTCGAGGTGCCGAGCCAACAACACTAGCCAACGTCACAGCTCCAGGCGGTAAGTTCCACACACTGCTCACTCAGTTCCCAGCACTCACGGTCCCGACGTTTTCGGCGACCATCACTAAACACGGGGTGGAACACTTTATCACCACCACTGGGCCGCCCATTTTCGCACGACCTCGGTGCCTGGACGCAGCTAAACTGGCCATAGCGCGCAAGGAGTTTGCCAACTTGGAAAGGTTGGGCATCATCAGGCGCTCAAACAGCCCATGGGCATCCCCACTACATATTGTCCCTAAAGCCGAGGGATTGTGGCGACCGTGTGGAGATTTCCGCAGATTGAATAACGCCACAGCGCATGACCGCTACTGGATTCCCGATATTAAGGATTTTTCTGTTCACCTCCCCGGGGCACGCATTTTTTCTAAAATAGACCTGGTCCACGGTTACCACCAGGTCCCGGTGCACGCGGAGGCCATACCCAAAACAGCGGAAATAACTCTGTTTGGCTTGTCTGAGTTTTTATGCATGCCCATCGGATTAAAAGGCGCAGCACAGACATTCCAATGCATGATGGATGCGGTGTTGCGCGATCTGCCGTTTGTGTTTGTCTACCTGGATGATATCCTTGTGGCCAGTGCGTCCGAGGATGAACACGTAACCCACCTCAGGACGGTTTTTCAGAGGTTGGAAGAGCACGGGTTAATAATCAACCCAGCAAAATTCCAGTTCGGAGTGACAGGGATTGATTTTTTGGGGCACCGCATCTCACCGGAGGGAGCAATATGCTTGCCGGACAAGGTGCGCACCGTGGTGAATTTTCCCCGGCCTCAGACGGTCAGGGCGCTGCAAGAGTTTTTGGGGATGGTTAACTTTTATAACTGGTTCCTCCCCCGCACAGCTCAGCTCATGCAGTCACTGTACGCCGCGCTCAAGAAACAGAAGCCGGCGGACAGAGTCGAATGGACTCCGGAGCGGGAGCAGGCATTCTCTGAGGTTAAAACAGCCCTGGCTAACGCCACACTGTTGGCGCACCCGGCCCGGATAGTGTTCACTACCGACGCATCTGATGTGGCCATAGGGGCCGTCGTGGAGCAACGCGTCGCCGGTTCTTGGCAGCCGCTCACTCTTTTCAGCAGGGCTTTGCTCGACAGTGAGCGTAAATACAGCGCGTTTGACAGAGAGTTGCTGGCTCTCCACCTGGCCATACGCCACTTCCAGTTATGGCTGGAAGGGCGCAGCTTCACTGCGTTCGTGGACCACAAGCCTCTAACGTACGCGATACCCAAGGTTTTGGAACCATGTTTGGGCCGGCAGCAGAGACAGTTGGCCGTGATCTTGGAGTTTACGACCGATATTCAGCATGTGGCCGGTAAACTGAATGTGGTGTCGGACTGCCTCTCGTGTGCAGTAGTGGCCCCAGTCTACGTTGGGATAGATTATACAGCCATGGCCGCAGAGCAGACTGGCAATGCGGAAGTGTGCACACTCCAGTCTGGACCAACAGGGTTAAGGCTGGAGAGCAGAGTACTGCAAGACGGAAGGCCCCCCCCCAATCTTTGACATCTCCACGGGATGCCTGCGCCCAGTGGTCCCAGTTGCTTTGCGTCACCGAGTGCTTGAGTTAGTTCACGCTCTGGCACACCCAGGAGTGCGCGCATCAGTCAAAATGGTGGGAGCGAAGTTCGTATGACCAGGCCTGCGCAAACAAGTGAATGAGTGGGCTGCAGCCTGCGTAGCATGCCAACGAGCCAAAGTACACAGACACACGAAGGCTCCTTTGGAGCCGTTTCGTATACCGGCTAAGAGGTTCGACCATGTTCACGTGGACCTCGTGGGCCCCCTCCCACCATCGTAGGGGTTCACGCACTTTCTGACAGTGGTGGACCGCACCACATGATGGCCAGAAGCAGTCCCGCTAGCGGCAACCGCGCCTTTTTGACAACATGGGTGGCACGTTTTGGAATCCCGTCGGACATCACGTCCGATAGGGGCCCTCAGTTTGTTTCCGAACTCTGGTCCACGATGGCCCGTAGCCTGGGTGTAGCAATTCATCGCACAACCGTGTACAACCCACAGACCAATGGGTTATGCAAGCGTTTCAATAGTTCACTGAAAGCAGTGCTCAGGGCTTCGCTTACGGATGCAAATAGGGTAGACTGGTTGCCGTGGGTTCTGTTAGGGTTGCGTTCCGCACCAAAAGAGGATTTGGAGGCTTCCCCGGCAGAGCTTGTTTTTCTCAGCCACTGCAGCTCCCCGGGGAATTTTTACCAGATAATCCTGCACCGGACAACTATCTGTCTCAGCGTTTGCAGCATAGTGCAGATACAGGCACGTTACCGGGCCCAGCCCACCACTGTTTTCCACGCGCTTTTGTGCCAAAAACTTTGAAGAACGCGGTGTTCGTGTTTGTCAGGCACGATGCCCACCGCCCCCCATTGCGTCCACCCTACGATGTCCCGTTCAGAGTGCTGGAACCAAGGGACAAACATTTTTTGTTAGATTTGGGGGGTCGTCGGGAGAAAATATGTATAGACAGACTTAAGCTCACCTTTGTGGTGGCGGACAACCAAGTGATGTTGGCTCGGGCCCCTCGGCGTGGAAGACCCCCACTGAGAACTCCCCAGATAGAAGATTCAGCAGAGCAGCCACACGGGCAAGTAGAATGCCCCCCCCCTCGCCATTGCCCACCCACAGACAGACACACCCCCAAGAGCCCCCAACCGGCACAGCAGCGCCGCGGGGTCGAAGGACCCTCGTCACAGCAGATATGGGAGGAGACTGAAGCCAAAAGGACATGAGGGTTATGGTAAACTCAGTCTGACATGAGGACATGAGGACATGAGGTAAACTCAGTCTGACACTCTGGGGGGGGGGGGGGGCGGTGTAGGGAACCTACGCTGGGATTGTCATCTCAGACTGGAAGCAGAGGGGAGGGGAATATTCCCTCTGCCGGCAGAGCATGGGGGAGTGAATAGAGGACAGCACATATTGTAATGTGTGAAGGTATTGTGATGCAAGATTTCAGGCAACAGGGGGAAGGAATGGAGTGATATAAAAGGAGAGACCCTGGTGTATTGAAGGAAGTCTTTTTCTGTGTATCAATGCAGTGAGAGAGAGAAATAAAGTCGTCTGTCGTGTAGGTCTGGTTCCTTTATTTGCACTCTCCACACTACTATAATTATTCTATCTGATTTCAGCACTAAATCAGCTAAGAATTTGGCAAATTTGGATAAAAACTCTGAGTAGGTTGGTGGAGGACGATAAACTATGGCAAATAAAATTGGGTTTAGCCTAAAATTGCTGAAATGCCCAATACTGAGGACCAGGCCCTCAAAGGAATTATAACGTGCTTTTTGCTTTACATTAACTAGTAATTTGGAATGGTAAATTGTTGCTACTCCTCCTCCACGACCAGAACTTCTGGGATTTGGACAGTTTAAATAACCAAAGAGAGTTGATTCATTCAAACCAACATAATCCTCTTGCCCTAGCCAAGTCTCTGTAAGGCAGGGGTGTCAAACTCATTCCATGGAGGGCCAAGACCCTGCATGTTTTACTTCCACCCAGTGTCTTCAGCAGGTGTTTTCACTGATCAGCAATCAGTGGGAAGAAATTCAATGAAATCACCTGTTGAAGACACTGGGTGGAGGTAAAACCTGCAGGGTCTTGGCCCTCCATGGAATGAGTTTGACACCTGTGCTGTAAGGGATATTAAATCAGTCTGATGATCAATTAACAGATCATGGACTATCAGAGACTTGGGAGTTAGAGACCTAATATTTAACAAACTGCATTTAATTTTTAATTAATATTTAATTAATTAATTTAATTAATATTTAATTAATTTTTTATTAATATTGATTTTTAATTAATATTAATTTTTAATTAATATTTTTAACCAATATTTAATTAATTTTGCATTTAATGAGGCTGACAGTACTCAGAGTGCTGTCAACATCACCAGCGATGAGGAGACCGTGGAAGCAGCTGTCGACCACGCCCCAATCGCCAATGTAGCCCGTGGTCCTCCACCTACCGCCACGGCCGACGGGGAGAATGCGGACGAGGCCGCCAACTCTACAGAGGCCTGTTCTGATGACGCTGTCGGCAGCAGCCCTTCTAGGGTTGCCAAGGCTGCCAAAGTTGCTGTAATTGCTGAAGAACGCGAGGGTGAGTTCGAGGAAGTTGAGAGTCGCCGTTCCAAGAAGAAGAAGAGGTCCTACGCTAATGCACTTCAATCGTCTGACAACCAACCGACTGCCAAGCAGACCACGAACCAGCTACAGGTTGTCAACAAGACACGCCCCCACTCACAGTTACGCGTTGTACCAAAGTCTGGTAGGAGGTCTGGCGGACATCAGGGTCAAGGTGAAGGTCATAAGAAGCACCAAGTCTTCATCAGTCGACTCAACCCCACCACCAGACCCCATCATGTACGCTCCTACATCAAAACCCAAGTTAAATTAAATGACAATCTCAAGATTGAGCAACTCGAAACCAAGTATGATGGTTATGCCTCTTTTAAGATTACATGTCCTGCCAGTTGCAGCAAGAAGTTGCTTGATAAAAATGTGTGGCCATCTGGTTTATACCTTCGACAGTTTTTTGAGATGAAATGATCTACATGTGATTGTCATTATTGTGTTTGTCATTATACTCATTCAATAGTAGGACCAACCTTAGAATATGTTCATTCAACTGCCAGAATGTAAAAACTTCATCTAATGAGATCTCCAGTTTATGTGATAACCATGACATTGTGTTGTTGCAGGAACACTGGTTGTTCGAAAACGAATTGTCTATTCTGAGCAGATTACATGGTGACTTTATAGGACAAGGTGTTTCTTTTATGGGTACGGAAGAACGTGTTATCTTAGGTCGCCCCTATGGCGGCGTTGGTATCCTATGGCTGAAGTCACTTGCGAACAGTTGTGTTGTGAAAACTTACGACTGCGTAAGAGTTACAGGTATTGAAGTCAACCTGGGCGACTTTCACTGTCTCATATTATGTGTATATTTCCCCTATGACAGTGTTGAAAACTTGGATGAATACTTGCACTGCCTGAGTCTTGTTAAACGTATCACCGAGGATTTTCCAACTCCATATGTGTTCACAATTGGTGACTTCAACGCTAATACAGCACGTTCAAGTTGTTTTGGAGATGAACTGGTGTCTTTTTGTGAGAGTTACTCCTTACACATCTCGGACAGGATTATCTTACCAGGTGATACCTTTACTCATGTTAGCATGGCTCATGGCTCTACATCATGGCTTGATCACTGTGTGACTACATCCTCAGGCCATGATAACGTGTCCAATATCAAAGTTCTGTTTGACTATGTGAGTTCCGATCATGTACCTTTATCTATAGATATTGAGGTATCTAGTGCTGTAAGTGACCCCCGGGAAGCTCCCTCAGCCACAACGGGCAGTAGAACATACAAATGGCGTGATGCCACAGCGTCAGACCTGTCCAGATATAAGAATCTTACTCGTAGAAAACTCTGTAACATCCGTGCTCCTATGGACGCCATCAGGTGTCACGACCGTAATTGTGCGGCACACAGGGACGATATTGACAAGTTCTACAGTGATATTGTGGATGCTTTAAATTACTGTGTGAGTGAATGCATTCCTAGTCACAGTGTGGCCACCCAATATAACGTCCCAGGCTGGAATGATGTCGTTAGCGAGGCTCACACAGCTGCTTGGGATGCTTTTTTGTGGTGGAGGAGCAATAGCAAACCACGTTCTGGTCCAATATTTGAAAACATGAAAAATTGCAGGGCTAGGTTCAAATATGCCCTACGAGCATGCAGGCGCAATGAAGAAAGTATCAAATGTGACCAGCTAGCTAATCACATGAGTGAACTGAACATGGTAGAATTCTGGAAACAAATGAAGGCTATGAGCTCCCACCGGTCTGTCAGATCAAACACTATTGATGGTGTGACTGGTGACGTTAATATTGCTGAAAAGTGGAAATGTCAATATGAAGCTATTTTCAACTCAGTCAAGAATGTTTCAGTGAAGGATTCTGTTATGCACGATATTCGTCTGTATAACGACATGTTTGATGCCTCTGATATTTCTGCTGTTACTCCTGTTGAAGTTGATTCACTGATCAAAGTTCTCAAGAAAGGCAAATCAGCTGGCCCTGACTGTCTCACCAGTGAATGCCTCATCAACGCTGATTTCAATTTGTGTTTTCTGTTGTCATTATGTTTTAACTGTATGTTTGCTCATGGTTACATGCCAGATATGTTGATGGACTCTGTTATTATTCCCTTGGTGAAAAACAAGTGTGCCAGTCTTTCTGATATGAACAACTACAGACCTATAGCTATTGCAAATGTTATATCTAAACTGTTAGAGGGCTTAATCCTGAACAGAATTGAGGATTATCTGTGGACAAACGACAATCAGTTTGGTTTCAAGTCAGCTCTTTCAACTGACAAGGCTGTTTACCTACTCCATGAATTTGTTGACTACTTCAGAAGCCATTCCACTAGTGTCTAAGCTACGTTCCTAGATGCTAGCAAAGCCTTTGACAGGATTAACCACTGGTGTTTTTTCAGAAAATTGATGGTATTCCTATTTACATTGTCAGCATCCTGTTATACTGGTACAGAAGGCAGTCTATGGTTGTTAGATGGGGCAATGTCACCTCATCCAAATTTCATGTGACCAATGGTGTTAAACAAGGTGGTATACTGTCACCCTTGTTGTTCAATGTCTATGTTGATGATCTCAGAGTACTGTTGAACAGTACTAATGTGGGTGGCTCCTTTAACGGTGCACTGTTAAATCACATTTTCTACGCTGATGACCTCTGTTTGTTAAGTTTGTCTACTGCAGCGATGCAACATCTCCTTTCGGTATGTGAAAAATTTGGTGAAAAAAATGACATCTTGTTCAACTGTACTAAATCTATGTGTATGGCTTTCAAACCAAAGGGTGTCAATACGTCAAATCCTGTTATGCCACTTTGTGGTAATAGCTTGAACTTTGTTGAAAAAGTCAAATACCTAGGTGTGTGGATTGAATCTGATAAGACCAATGTTGATTGTAACAGGCATCTCAGGAAACTGTATGCTCAAACAAATTTACTGTTGCGAAATTTCCATAGATGTTCTCCTGATGTCAAATATATGTTGTTCAAGACCTTCTGTACCTCAATGTACTGCTCACCTTTATGGTTTAATAGCAATGTTGCTGTTAGGAACAAAATCCGCATTGCATATAATAACTCCCTAAGAAGGTTGTTAGGTGTACCACGAAGGTCGAGTGCAAGCAAGATGTTTGTGTCTGTGAACATTCCGTCTTTTGGCGAATTGATACGTAAGAATGTTTACAGTTTTATGAGAAGGTTGCTGGCATGTAACAATCATCTTATATCAGCAATTGTCAACTCGTCACTCACACTTCATTCCAGCATTTGGAAGTGGTGGCGCTCCATTTTATACTGAGCCCATTACTGTATGTTATTGAACATCCATGTTATTGTTGTTACAAGAGCGCCGAGTGTCTGCTGATCTGTATATACTTTTATTTATTTGTTTATCTTTTTTCAACTCGTTTTGGTTTTGCTCTTGATATGAACCCTGAGTTTGAAATAAACGTTTGAATTTGAATTTGAATTTGAATTTTTAAATTATGAGAAGGAACAGAGGCCAAATCATTCAATTTAGAGGCTTCATGTTTAATTTGAGTTTTACCAACATTTTGTTTCATCACTTTGGGATGCTTATAGTACATTATATTTTTATTTACTTTGGAGGGAGCAGACAGTGATTCTCTGATGGGGAAGACAGGGGCTAAATTGAGGGGTGGCGGATGAAGAGGAACTGCAGAGAGGCGTGTAAGACTGTGAATCTGCTTCCTGGTCCCAACTCTGAGTTGTCAAGGTTTTGGAAAAACCTGTGGTGTTAAAATTCCTCTTTCTCTTCTACCTGACATCACACTTGTGGGGCATACTGTACGCCCGAACAACATTCAACATCACACCATGGATTTCTAGCATGAAACTCACTCCATTTATCTTCTTATCTTGCTTTACTTCCATCTGATCTCTTGGACACACAGCATATTTGCCTTCTTTCTGTCCGTCATATCAGCACCTAAATTGTCATTTGATGGTTTGTCTGTTATCTGTGGACAAGCACTTTGAAATTGTGCTACTGGTCCACCAAGTCATTCCTTTTCCAGAATTGATTCGATTTCGATCTGATCCCGATTCAGTCAGAGAAATTACCATTTTAAAAGGTATTTTCTGTTTCAGGAAAAAAAAAAAAATCAGAGATAGTTGTGGGTTCAAAAGAACGACACAACAATCTGGATCGATCCATGTTTGACTGAGCCGATATCAATCCACAAATTCTGCAGATCAATCTTTTAATATAATGCTTTTATGTCTGTGAACGTCTCCTGAGTCTGATCGGGTCGAAACCAGGTCAGTGAGCCAGTAACAGTGGCGAAGAACCAGAAACACCCGGAGCGCTAACACCTAACAAGCTAACGGATATGCTCGTTCTTCTTCTGTGGTGTTAAAATGGTTCTCATCCGGCAAGGGTTTCCTGCGGCAGCACCTGAAGGTTCACAGCAGACAGACCGATTGGAACGTGGAAGGCGCAGATGGAGTGGAAAAGCGAGTTGACAGAAGGCGGTATTGGCATAATCTGGTTTGTGACTGATTTGGAATGGCAAGTAGTTGTAGTGGGGGTATGACTGACGATGATGATATGGAGACTGGATGGAATTTAGTAGGGAGTAGGAGTAGGAAGAATAAAGTTGTAAAGGGCAAGAGTGAAGGAGACGTGAAGCAGACTGGCAAGCGGCAGCTGTCAGGTGACGAGGAAAGACGCGAGGTGAGGAGGAAAATCGTGGCAGAAGAATTCAAAATTATCTTGAGGTTTAAACCAGGGCAAGAAGTTACAGCTTTGAGCCCACTAGCACTAACGGATTAAGAAGTGCAACTGGAGACATAGAAATGGCCAAAGTATTAAGAGATGGAAATATCAAATCAAATCAAATCAAACTTTATTGTCATATTGCTGTACATACAACTGTAGTGCAGCTAAGATGAAATTGCGTTTCTCTCGGCATCCATATAAATAGAAGCAGCATGATTTAAGACACACTCACACATATCTTCACCCCCCCCACCCCCACCCCTCCATCCATTCACACATCCCTGAGACATACTTGGGAAAAACTAACTAACTATAATATACAAATAATATACATAACGTCCGTAGGTGCAGTAGTGTGTATGAGAGATTCCGGGTCAACTGTTCAGCATCCTGACAGCTTGTGGAAGGAAGCTGTTGATCAGTCTGGTGGTTCTGCCTCTGATGCTCCGGAATAGTTTACCAGATGGCAGAAGTTCAAAGTGTTTATGCAGAGGGTGAGAACGGTCCTTGACAATGCTCAGTGCCCTGCTCCTACAACGGTTCTGAAAAAGTTCTTGGACAGAGGGGAGGGAGACTCCAATTACCCTCTCAGCTCCCTTGACTATCCTCTGCAGGGCTTTTTTGTCTGACATACTGCCGCTGGAGTACCATGTAGCAATGCAGTACGTCAGAACACTCTCCACCACACCTCTGTAGAAGGTCCTGAGGATGCAGGTGTGGAGAGAGGCCTGTTTGAGTTTCCTCAAGAAGTGCAGTCTCTGCTGAGCCCGCTTCCTGATCCCCAAGGAATTCTTGCTCCAGGTCAGGTCCTGCGAGATCTGCACTCCGAGGAACTTGATGTTCTCCACTCTCTCCACTAAACGGCCACCATTGCTGAGGGGAACATGTTCAGGCTGTGACCGCCGGAAGTCGATAATCATCTCCTTCGTTTTGTCCACATTGAGCACCAGATTGTTCTCCCTGCACCAGCCCTCCAGGTCTCTCACTTCTTCCCTGTACATTGATTCCTCATCCCTCTGAATAAGTCCCACCACCGTGGTGTCGTCTGCAAACTTAATAATCTGGATTCCCTCATGTCTGGATACACAGTCATGTGTTAGAAGTGTAAACAACAGTGGACTGAGTACGCAGCCTTGAGGGGATCCGGTGCTCAGCGTGACAGAGTTGGAGATGTTGTTTCCAACCCAGACAGATTGATGTCTCTCAGTCAGGAAATCCAGGATCCAGAGACATGTGGCGGTGTTCAGACCAAGAAGGAGTAATTTCTCCATCAGTCTCTGGGGATTTTTTTTTTTTATTTTAACCTTTATTTAACCAGGAAAATCCCAATGAGATTAAAAACCTCTTTTTCAAGGGAGTCCTGGCCAAGAGGCAGCAAAAAAAAAAAAAAAAAAAAAATCACAATGAAATGTAAGAATTCTTACATTTATATTTTGTATTCTTACTTTCTTTGTGAAATGTAAGAATACAGAGCAGAGGAACAAAGCACTCCAGCTGCAGAGAGTGTGCAAGAAAGAGATTGCAGAGAGGAAAGAAGTCATTGGGTTTGATGGTGTTAGGGGGGTGATATCTGGAATTCCACTGGGGGAAAACTTGGAAGAATGGAAAAAAATGGTTAAAGGAGGAACAGTTGTGGGGATTAGACACCTACAAGCAGTTAGGAATGGGGAAAAGGTGGATAGCCCATCTGTAATGCTGGAATTTAAAGACAAGGCCGTGCCAGAAAAAGTGCTTGTTGGTTATCTAAGTTTTCCTGTTAGGGCTTATATCCCCCCTCCTCTCAGGTGTTTTAAATGCCAGAGATATGGGCATATTGCTAGTGTGTGCAAAGGAAAGCAGAGGTGTGGAAGATGTGGTGGTGAGCATAGCTGTGGAGAATGTGGAAATGACAGCATAATCAAATGCTGTAATTGTGGAGGGACTCACACAGCAGCATATGGAGGCTGTGCAGTGAGAAAACAGGCTGTAGAAATCCAGCAAGCAAGAGTAGAGGAAGTTGGCATATGCAGAAGCAGCAAAGGTTGTGAATCAACAGGAGAAAGAAGAATGCATTGCCAATAACAAGGAAGTAAAACCACAAAATTGTCAGACTAATATCACAACAGATAAGCTTGTTCTTTTTCTAGCCTATGTCATAAACTGCTCGGCGCAGGCTAAGACTAGAACTGAGAAGATAAAGATCATTGTGAAAGCGGCAGCAAAATTCTTTAATACCAAGGATCTATCCTGGGAAAAAATTCATACAGAACTGAGTCAAGGAGAGGGAGCTGTAGAGGGGAGCCAACAGGTTAATTCATGACAACCATCCTCCAGTGGAATGCAAGGAGTCTGATTGCAAACGGGCAGGAGTTTAAAGGATTTATTCAGAGTCTGACAACAAAACCGGATATTATTTGTGTACGGGAGACATGGCTTACGCCATCACTAGATTTCACTATTAAGGGATATTCTGGAATGCGTAAGGATAGGAAGGATGGGGGTGGTGGGGGTTGTGCAGTTTTTGTTAGACAAGGGGTGAAGTATAGGCAGCTTGTCACAGTACAAGAGCTGGAAGTAATTGTCATCGAGATATGGACCAAAGAAGGCAGTACGAAAATAGTCAATTTCTACAATCCATGTAAACAGTTAGTCAAAAGTGAGTTGGAGTCAATTCTCCAGGACTGGAGGGGGAGAGTGGTCTGGTGTGGGGATTTCAGTGGGCATAGTACATTATGGGGGAAGCACGATGACACTAGTGGAGAGGTTATAGAAAAGATAATGGAGGACAAGGAATTGGTGTGTTTGAATGACGGTTCGGGCACTAGGGTGAATTTGGCAAGGGGGACAGAATCAGCTATAGATCTCACTTTGATTTCACAAAACTTGGCTGGCAGGTGTAGGTGGAGGGTAATAAGGGAAAGCACAACAGGAAGTGATCAAATCAAATCAAACTTTATTGTCATATTGCTGTACATACAACTGTAGTGCAGGCAAGATGAAATTGTGTTTCTCTCGGCATCCATATAAATAGAAGCAGCATGATTTAAGACACACTCACACATATCTTCACCCCCCCACCCCCACCCCCCATCCATTCCCACATCCCTGAGACATACTTGGGAAAAACTAACTAACTATAATATACAAATAATATACATAATGTCCGTAGGTGCAGTAGTGTGTATGAGAGATTCCGGGTCAACTGTTCAGCATCCTGACAGCTTGTGGAAGGAAGCTGTTGATCAGTCTGGTGGTTCTGCCTCTGATGCTCCGGAATAGTTTACCAGATGGCAGAAGTTCAAAGTGTTTATGCAGAGGGTGAGAACGGTCCTTGACAATGTTCAGTGCCCTGCTCCTACAACGGTTCTGAAAAAGTTCTTGGACAGAGGGGAGGGAGACTCCAATTACCCTCTCAGCTCCCTTGACTATCCTCTGCAGGGCTTTTTTGTCTGACATACTGCCGCTGGAGTACCATGTAGCAATGCAGTACGTCAGAACACTCTCCACCACACCTCTGTAGAAGGTCCTGAGGATGCAGGTGGGGAGAGAAGCTGTTTGAGTTTCCTCAAGAAGTGCAGTCTCTGCTGAGCCCGCTTCCTGATCCCCAAGGAATTCTTGCTCCAGGTCAGGTCCTGCGAGATCTGCACTCCGATGAACTTGATGTTCTCCACTATCTCCACTAAACGGCCGCCGATGCTGAGGGGGACGTGTTCAGGCTGTGACCGCCGGAAGTCGATAATCATCTCCTTCTTTTTATCCACGTTGAGCACCAGATTGTTCTCCCTGCACCAGCCCTCCAGGTCTCTCACTTCTTCCCTGTACATTGATTCCTCATCCCTCTGAATAAGTCCCACCACCGTGGTGTCGTCTGCAAACTTAATAATCTGGTTCCCCTCGTGTCTGGATACACAGTCATGTGTTAGAAGTGTAAACAACAGTGGACTGAGTACGCAGCCTTGAGGGGATCCGGTGCTCAGCATGACAGAGTTGGAGATGTTGTTTCCAACCCGGACAGACTGAGGTCCCTCAGTTGAAATCAATGTACAGGAGTCTGGCGTAGGTGTCTTTCTGGTCCAGGTGGGTGATGACAGAGTGTAGGGTGGTGACTATAGCATCCTCCGTGGAGCGGTTTGAACGATATGCAAACTGGAGCGGGTCATGTGATGCAGGGAGGCAGGCTGTAATGAGTGGTTTGACAAGCCGTTCAAAACACTTCATCACAATTGGTGTCAGTGCAACAGGACGATAGTCATTCAAACAGGACACAACTGGTTTCTTTGCCACCGGTACAATGATAGAGGTCTTGAAGCGTCTGGGAACAATGGCCTGACTCAGGGAGATGCTATAAATGTCAGTCAGGACATCCGCCAACTCGCTCGCGCAGTCTCGGAGTACACGTCCCGGGACGTGTTGTTGTCTGGACCTGCAGCTTTACGTGGGTTGACTCTGGTTAGGGTCCTCTGTGTGTCCGCTGTGTTGATGGTAAAAGCTGGTCCGACCGATGGTGGGGGTGGGCCAGCCCTCCCTCTGGTTGTCGTGTTAGATGCTTCAAAACGTGCAAAGAAGTCGTTGAGCCTGTCTGGAAGCGAAGCATCGTCATCATCGACCCCCTGCCTAGACTTATAGCCCGTCAGTGTCCGAACTCCCTGCCACATCTGCTTGGTGTTCCTAGTGTCACAGAGGTGTCCCTGAATTTTCTCCACATAGGCACACTTCGCCGCCTTAATTCCCTTTGAAAGCGCAGACCTGGCTGAGCGGAGAGCGATCCTGTCCTCCGCTCTGAAGGCTGCATCTCTGGCTGTAAGCAGCGAGCGCACCTCTGCAGTCATCCAGGGCTTATGGTTACCCCGCATAGTGATGGTTTTCACTGTAGTGACATCCTCTGTGCACTTCGCGATGTAGCTGGTGACCATTTCAGCATACTCCTCCACATCTGTCTTGTCTTCCTGGGAGGCTGCTATTTTGAAAACCTCCCAGTCTGTGTGCAGAAAACAGTCTTTCAGTGCAGAGGTTGCACTCTCTGGCCAAATCCTGATTTGTTTCACTACTGGCCTGCTGCGCTTCAATAAAGGTTTGTAGACAGGCACCAGCATCACGGATATGTGGTCAGAAAGGCCGAGGTGGGGGCGGGGTATCGCCTTATAAGCATCTGTGTTTGTGTACACTAAGTCCAACATATTCTCTCCTCTGGTCTTAAAGTCTACACATTGTTTAAACTTGGGGAGCACAGTCTTTAAGCTGGTGTGGTTAAAATCCCCCGCAACCACCACAAAACTGTCCGGATGTGAAGTTTGGATTTCACTAATCGCATTGTGCAGATCCCCAAGTGCCTTCTTAGCATTAGCATTAGCATTAGCGTTAGCGCTCGGCGCTATGTTAACAGCCGCTACAAACACGTTGCTGAATTCCCTCGGCAAATAATATGGCCGACAATTTACAATAAGGAACTCCGCCAACGGAGAGCAGTGTTTAGACACTAACGTGGCATTAACACACCAGTTCTTATTAACATAGATGTATAGCCCCCCACCCCCCCACGGCTCTTACCGGAGCTCGCCGTTACTCTCTCGGCATGGAACATCGGCATATCTTCCAGTTGAATGGCCTCATCAGGGATGTTGTCGTGTAGCCAAGTCTCCGTGAACACAAGCACACAGCAGTTCCTCCACTCTCTCCGGGTTTCTCTCAGCAGACGCAGCTCGTCTAGCTTGTTGTCGAGGGAGCGGACGTTAGAGAGAAAAAGCGACGGTACAGCTGGTCTGGAGGGGTTAGCCTTTAGCCTAGCATGGATCCTGGCCCTTTTTCCACGCTTTTGCCTGCGTTCACACCGTCTGCGCTTCCTCCTCTCTCGGGTAGCTTCCAGCGGGGACTCCGCCAGAATTCCATGCTGGCGTAGAATGTCCAAATCACA
Organism: Pholidichthys leucotaenia; assembly: GCA_020510985.1. Lineage (NCBI taxonomy): Eukaryota > Metazoa > Chordata > Actinopteri > Cichliformes > Pholidichthyidae > Pholidichthys > Pholidichthys leucotaenia. Next base: position 43,755,287 of record CM035849.1, read on the forward strand.
ACCAAGCGCCGCGATTCTTGCAGCATGCGGTACCTTGATGTTTACTAAGGTCTCACGGTCGTAAGTTTTACAGAATGTACGTCTGGGATGATCAAAACACTCAAAACTCTCACACTCGCTGATGCCAAGAGGGGCCGCTGCGTCCATGCGCGTCGCCGCCATTTTGTGCATAACCACTGTGCACAGTGGATAATCACTACATAATAGTGCATAATCACTACCCAATAGTGGTTGATATTGGAGTAGGAAGGGATATTGATCAAGAAGGAAGAGATAAGAGGTGGGCATTTGATAAGGCAGATTGGGGAAAATTTACAATTTTAAGTGAGAGGAAGCTGAAGGAAGTAGATCTAAATCAGACAGTGGAAGAGATGAATGCAGGAATCACAACAGCGATCATTAAAGCAGCAAAGGAAACCATCCCAAGAAGAGGTTGGGGAAAAAGGAAAAAGCTAGTTCCTTGGTGGACTCCAGAGTGTTCTGAAGCAGTTAGGAGTCGGAACAAAGCTTTTAAAGTATTAAAAAATGTATTGAATATGGATAACCTGATCAATTATAAACGGGAGCAGGCTAAAGTGCAGAGAATAATTAAACAGACCAAAAAAGATTTTTGGAGAAAATACTGTGATTCATTGGGAAGAAGTACACCCTTGGAGAAAGTATGGGGAACAATTAAAAGGATGTCTGGGATAAGGAGGGAGCTAAACTATCCAATTATGGAGAACAGGGACAGTTTGATAGTGGATGACAATGAAAAGGCAGAGCATTTAGTTAAAATTTTCAGTTAAATAAGTAGTGCAGATAATTTGAGCTTTGTGGAAAAAAGTGGAAGAGAGCAGACAAAATTAAATAATGTGGAAGCGTTGCGAGATGAGGCAGAATTTGAGAATGGGCTAAATCGGGAGTTTTCAATGGCTGAATTAAATCATACATTAAGGAAAGTCTGTAAGACAACTCCAGGAAAAGACCAAGTGACGTATAAAATGATTAAAAACCTGAGTGAAGCTGGTAAAAAGATATTATTAAAGTTGTACAACAAGGTTTGGGAAGAAGGGATATTGCCTACTTCAAATCAAAATCAAATCAAACTTTATTGTCATATTGCTGTACATACAACTTTAGTGCAGGCAAGATGAAATTGCGTTTCTCTCGGCATCCATATAAGAAGCATGATTTAAGACACATTCCCACATAGCTCCCCCCCCCACCCCCCCATCCATTCACACATCCCTGAGACATGCTTGGGGAAAAAAAAAAAGGAATAACTAACTATAATATACAAAATGTCCGTAGGTGCAGTAGTGTGTATGAGAGATTCCGGGTCAACTGTTCAGCATCCTGACAGCTTGTGGAAGGAAGCTGTTGATCAGTCTGGTGGTTCTGCCTCTGATGCTCCGGAATCATTTACCAGATGGCAGAAGTTCAAAGTGTTTATGCAGAGGGTGAGAACGGTCCTTGACAATGTTCAGTGCCCTGCTCCAACAACGGTTCTGAAAAAGTTCTTGGACAGAGGGGAGGGAGACTCCAATTACCCTCTCTGCCCCCTTGACTATCCTCTGCAGGGCTTTTTTAATAATAATAATAATAATAATAATACATCAGTCTTATATAGCGCTTTTCTAAATACTCAAAGACGCTTTACAAAGCAGCATAGGGACAAACATATAGAGGACGAGTAAACAGACAAGGTAGGTACACATAGGTAGAAGAGGCAGTCAGTTTTTGTAGGTAGATTTGAAAAGATGGGTTTTGAGTTCACTTTTAAAAGAAGCAAGTGTGTTGGCAGACCGGATGTGAAGGGGCAAGGAATTCCAGAGGGTTGGTGCGGCAATGGCGAATGATCTATCACCCAGGGTGCGGAATTTTGTCTTGGTGATGGGGGTAAGAAGGTGAGCGTCAGCAGAGCGGAGGAGACGAGTGGGAGAATGACGAGACAGAAGGTCCGTTAGGTATGAGGGGGCGAGATTATGAAGAGCTTTATAGGTGATGAGGAGGATCTTGAAGTTGATGCGCTGTTGAATGGGGAGCCAGTGGAGCTGACGGAGGAGAGGAGTGATGTGGTCTCTGGAGCGGGAGTGAGTAAGTAGGCGGGCGGCTGAGTTTTGGACATACTGTAGTTTTTGGAGGATGGTGGAAGGAAGTCCATACAGAATGCTGTTACAGTAATCAAGTCTGGAGGTGATGAAGGCATGGATGAGTATTTCAGCAGCAGAGGGTGAGAGGGTTGGACGGAGGCGTGCAATATTACGAAGATGAAAAAATGCTGTTTTGGTGATATGGTTGATGTGAGATTTGAAGGAGAGGGTGGGGTCCATGATAATGCCGAGGTTTTTTGTCTGACATACAGCAGCTGGAGTACCATGTAGCAATGCAGTGCGTCAGAACACTCTCCACCACACCTCTGTAGAAGGTCCTGAGGATGCAGATGGGGAGAGAGGCCTGTTTGAGTTTCCTTAAGAAGTGCAGTCTCTGCTGAGCCCGCTTCCTGATCTCCAAGGAATTCTTGCTCCAGGTCAGGTCCTGCGTGATCTGCACTCCGAGGAACTTGATGTTCTCTACTCTCTTGATGAGATAAAAGTGATCAATATAATCACATAGTAGTTAGTTGTGTGCTTTAAAATATGTGTGTGATCAATATAATCACATAGTAGTTAGTTGTGTGCTTCAAAATATATGTGTGTGTTCAATATAATCATATAACAGTTATTGTGTGACTCAAAATGTTTGTATTCTGCTTATATCTAGGTAAAATAACCAATATACCATAATGGAAAATATTGCCAAGTGTGTGGTTCACTCTCTGCAAAATAGTGGACCTTTGTCTCATGAGAGAGAATAACAAACGCCTGGGATTTATGGGAAGGAGGCACAGTTGTGATAAGGAATGGCTGAGCTTGGCCTACGCTGACCTGGGAGGTGAAAGTGACCTTCTTGTGGATACATTCGGCGCCAGGAACGGATCCTCCTTGGACCAGACACCTGGACTGTTCACTCATTAAATGCATGCTTTGTTCTTTGTTCATGTGTGTACAAATATTCCGGGTCAGGGCTAGCCTAGCCAGTCAGACTTCATGAACTGACATGATCTGTTGCTGTCAGGGAGAGAATGTTTGACCCGGCGCTGTAACCTACTATATTCAACTTGCTGACTTAATAAATACATGTTTCAAGTAAACTCAATCTCTTCCTTGAAAAACGAATCTGGGTAAACCATCTACACACATAGATAAGCTTTTAAAAGAGTAGACTTAGATGGTTTTTTCTACTAAGGTTTTTCATCCGAATAATTTTGAAACCTAACACTCTCCACTAAACGGCCGCCGATGCTGAGGGGGGCGTGCTCAGGCTGTGACTGCCGGAAGTCGATAATCATCTCCTTCGTTTTGTCCACGTTGAGCACCAGATTGTTCTCCCTGCACCAGCCCTCCAGCTCTCTCACTTCTTCCCTGAACATTGATTCCTCATCCCTCTGGATAAGTCCCACCACCGTGGTGTCATCTGCAAACTTAATAATCTGGTTCCCCTCGTGTCTGGATACACAGTCATGTGTTAGAAGTGTAAACAACAGTGGACTGAGTACACAGCCTTGAGGGGATCCGGTACTCAGCGTGACAGAGTTGGAGATGTTGTTTCCAGCCCGGACAGACTGAGGTCTTTCAGTCAGGAAATCCAGGATCCAGAGACATGTGATGGTGTTCAGACCGAGAAGGAGTAATTTCTCTGTTGGAAAATTGTATATATGTATGTAAATGGTTATCATTTTATTAATAACTCATAAAACAAAGATTGGTATTCTTATATGTATGTTCATAATATTACATGAGATGCTTTTTCTTTTTAGTCATAAGCACAATTTGTGTCTCGTCTTATAATCACGGTTAGTGACTAAGCTGCACCACCCTTCTGTTTATTCATATGATGTGTGATAAAAGAGTGTTGACATATGCACCCTTCTGTTTGTCCATATGATGTGGGATAAAAGAGTATTGACACACACAAGTTTTTATGCTGTATCAAGACCTGTCCTTTGTACACCCTGTGCTTCTTATTTTTTTTCTTTTGTGAGAACTCTGTGAACTTCATGATACCTTATATGGAAATGTTTTTCCTCTGTTAAGAAATGAATCAGCTCAAACTGGTTACGAACTGTATGTGCTGTTTCTTTTCAATACTCCCCTGTGAGGGAGGAAAGAACGGGTTGGAAAGCTGTCACTGTCTTATCTTTGTCTATAAAAGTTACTGTACGAGACTGCCTCGTCAGTATTCAGCTCATCCTGTAAATGGTATGTGTTGATTACTCCTTGCAAGTAAAAGTTTCAAAGGCTCTGCGTGTCTTAAGTCTGATCTTTGATTCAGTCTAATACCTTTTTGTACTCTGTATTTGTGAGGTTATATTTCAGACTTCTGACATAGGTGGTGCCGAAACCCGGGACAGCTGAGATCCAGGTGGAGCGGGAGTGGACGTCCTGCAGGTTGAAAAAACCGTGCACGGTCTGATGGAAGCCATCAGCTTTGGAAACCCGACTTGAGGGAACACTGACAGTGATGTTCTACCCCCCGACTCGATCTGGTGACAGCTGTCCTTACTGATAGAGCCTAAAAAGTAAGTTACAAATTTTTCCCTTTTCAGATTGACTGTAGTAGACATATACGAAGAATAACCGAGCCTAACAATTCACAATTTCCCATTTTTAAAGAACCACAGGTCAGCTGATGAGCGAGTAATGGTAGTATAAGGCGGCGCCCTGTACTTTTCCTAGTGGTTAAATAAAAAAAAAAAAAAAAAGCTGCAGGAATGCAGTGGTCTTAGGAAGTAACGTGACGGCGATTCACGGTTACGGACCGGCCAGGTTTTAAAATAGAAGGGGGTGCAGGGGACAGTGTGACGGCGATTCATGACTGTTTGGTGGTCAGGTTTTAAAATAAGTAGGGTGAAAAGTATTCACCCAAATTGGGCGGTAATAGTGTTACAGGCGGCGTACTGATAACGTCCCTGACCACGTAATCCACCCCAAAAAATTGGGCAGTAATAGTGTTACAGTCGGCGTACTGATAACGTCCCTGGCGATCTAAAAATAGGGAATTGTGCTAGAAGACCAGATAGGCAGACGAATAAACAGAAGAAAAAACAGGATATGGCGCGCGCAACTGTAAAAAACTACAATAACAGACAAAATGAAAAGGGAAAAATGAAGGATCCGGATAATATTTAATCACTGCTGCAAGTGTTATTTGGTTTATATTGGTAAGGTATTGCTATTTGTATTTACAGAGGCGCGAGCGGCTGTTCTCTCTCCCATCAGCAAGGGGAGGGGTGAGAAGCTCTCTCTCTCTCTCTCTCTCTCTGTTCCTCGCTCTCCCAAAGGGGGCGGGCGAGGGATAGTGCTCTCTCTCTCTCTCTCTCTCCTTTTGCCTGAGGGGCGGGGGAGAGGCAGATTTGGCCTGTAGGAAAAACAGAAGTGAAGGAAAACTCCGTGGGAGAACGGCTCCAGAATGTTGAAGCTGGTGTAACTAATTTGCAAAGACAAACACAGGATTTTCAGTATAGTTTATGCTCTAATACTGGCAGTGTGGAATCAGGTGTAGTAGATGATGAAGGTACAGTCTTAGCGTCGACGGAAAAAATTACAACAAAAAAGAGATAAATATCAAAACCAACCGAGCATTGAACCATTATTAAATGAAAAAGATAATCCTTCCCCAACTTTTCAATGCCACGATCCTAAGGAGGGTCCATACGGCAAATTATTTAAAGAAGCCCAAGAGGTTGGGAAAAGGAGGAGGCAAATAAAATCATAAAAATTAGACCATAATATTTAAAGACGGACGGATTAAATGGCAGCAGAACTGGATAACGTTAAAATGGACAATGAGAAAGTTATTTTATCTCTTATCTATTCTTTGTGTGTGTGTGTGTGTGTGTGTGTGTGTGTGTGTGTGTGTGGTTGATCTGTGAAGAAAGTGGTCTAAATATGGGTACTTTTACAAAGTTTTGGGTTTTTATTTTTTCAATTTAACTCTGTGGGGTCTTGATTAATGTTGCGTACGTGATAAACTGTTTACATATTTTTTTTTTAAAAAAAAGCAATTTTGACGCATTACTGACCTTTGTCCTTGACTGAAACATGACAGTGTGTGACAGAGATCATCCTGCGCAGTTCGCCCCACATGGGACACGAACCCGCGACCTCTCAGTCAACTACACAGTTCGAGCATGGGAGACACAGCACGATCGCGCTGAGCTAAAGGTCCGACCGGTAGCTCAGCGCTACCATCTGGGGCTCACAGCACCACTTTGTAACTGAGGTCATCAGCGCAGTTCGCCCTACACAGGACACGAACCCGCGACCTCACAGTTAACTACACAGAGACACACACAGCACGATCGTGCTGAGCTAAAGGTCCGACCGGTAGCTCAGCGCTACCATCTGGGGCTCACAGCACCACTTTGTAACTGAGGTCATCAGCGCAGTTCGCCCTACACAGGACACGAACCCGCGACCTCACAGTTAACTACACAGAGACACACACAGCACGATCGTGCTGAGCTAAAGGTCCGACCGATAGCTCAGCGCTACCGATACTGTATGAGGCTTTGGGAGGGAGGTTTACTAACGTTCTACGCCGAACAGTACTAGTTGGCATCCGTTACACTCTCCCCCTTAAACCTCACTCCCATCCCGGGTTCACGGCACCATTGTGACAGAGATCATACTGCGCAGTTCGCCCCACACGGGACACGAACCCGCGACCTCTCAGTCAACTACACAGTTCGAGCATGGGAGACACAGCACGATCGCGCTGAGCTAAAGGTCCGACCGGTAGCTCAGCGCTACCATCTGGGGCTCACAGCACCACTTTGTAACTGAGGTCATCAGCGCAGTTCGCCCTACACAGGACACGAACCCGCGACCTCACAGTTAACTACACAGAGACACACACAGCACGATCGTGCTGAGCTAAAGGTCCGACCGATAGCTCAGCGCTACCGATACTGTATGAGGCTTTGGGAGGGAGGTTTACTAACGTTCTACGCCGAACAGTACTAGTTGGCATCCGTTACAAGTGCACTTTATAGAAAAAAAAGGACTAACGTGTGACAATGTGACTACAGGCCATACTATGATCATATTATGATGTCATTTAATAATGCCTAATCACTGAAGATTTTATGTTAACCCTATATCACATGATTTAGAGCACAGAGGATCAAAACAGATTGATAATTAATGTGTCTGTGCATATGATCTGCCAGAGGCTATGGATTATCAGACAAAGGTCTTGGAGAAAGAATCCTTAAATTGATAAACACTTTTTGAAGCCAAGTATGACTTTGTATGACATTGTAGATAACATAAGGTGTACTGATTCAAATGACTTTGACTTTACAAATGTAATGTTTATATGATTTTATACTGATATTACTCACCACATAATGGTGCGGTAACAATATATTTCAGAAATGTGACAACAATGAAGGATGTGCTTCTCCTGATTCAGCGGTGGCCAAGCTGGGTCAGGGTGAACTACATTGCACTCCATAATTTACCAAGGAATGTATGAAATAGGGACATTCCTTGTAAAACATTAAATCAAATTCTAATTAGGCAAAACATCCGCCTTTCCTTTGACTGAAAGAATGTGACACAATATTTCAAATTCAACCCATCTGTGTTCAACTGGACAAACTGATCTTATTTATCAATGCTGAAGCATATCAAAAATGCACAGATAGTTATTTTGTTTTTCTTAAATGAAATTGTAAACTATTTCAAGAGATGTCACAAAAAGAAGCTATAATTATTGAGATCTCATCTTTGAAGGAACTGGGCTACCTGCAAATTTTATTTAAAACTAAAAATGGTAACACACTTCCTTTCAGTAAAAGAATCAAACGAATACCCTGTAACTTTGCTGCATGTGAGCCTCCATGTATCAAAACAGGGGGTATCAAAGAAATTAATTAGCAAATAATTAGCAATCCTCAGAAAAATAGATAATGCATTAAAAATTATCAATAAATGCAATTTTATTTACATAAGTGCTTTTCATTTCATTTTCTGTAGAGCCCAGGATAAACATATGGCTGCAAATACAGGCTGGGCAATACAGACCACCTTTTTATTATTTATGGGATAATACAAATAATAAGATCATGCCCTCTATTATCCTACACATTTCCCATGTTGTGAAGGAGGGGGCGAACAGCAGCTCTCTCTCTCTCTCTACTTAGCAAAGGAAGAAGCGAGCGATAGGCTTGCTCTGTAAAAAATAGAAGTGTGCTTATGCTGTAACGGTGTTGTCTGGGGTCCTGATTGTGTAAAAATTCCACAACCTGCATCACCTCCAACAGCTGAATGAGCTACTAACCTGAATGTAACTTATCTATATTCTGTACAGACAGTAAATATGCTTATAGCACATGCCACCTGCATACTGTTACCTTGAATCTGCGGGGGTTTGTCACCTCCACAGAAAAACCAGCAAAACATCGACAGCAATTGTTGCAACTATGTAATGTTCTGATGCTACCATGTTCTGTGGCAGTTATCCACTGCCCTGCCCACACTAATGGCACTGACTTGTCTAGCTGCGATAATCACTTGGCTGATAACGCTACTCACTGTGCTGCTATTGGTCTTTTAGGAACCGTCTGTCTTATTAATAATGTTGATGTTTTAAAAGACTGTCAAAATAATATGGACCTTCCTCCTGTTTCATGTGTAAATAATTAGATATACATTTGGCTTGTCTGATGAAAATTTGCTCTGCCACCCACATTATACAGATGAGCTGTCCTGGTGACACATGGCCAATCATGTGCCAAAAGGAGGGAAATCAATGATGAGGATGTTGGAAAAACTGTCCTAATATTTTGAAAGAAGTAACAAAAACATGCCAAAAGTGCATCATTTGTTTATAAAATAATGCTCAAGGAGCAATGGAAAGCTACAATATTGCCTGGTGTTGATTGACACCTTCACAAAGTGGACAGGAATTCATCACACATCCTCAGCAAATGCTGCATCTGTGTGTGTGAAACTCTATTGAATGATGCCCTTTCCGTTTTTGGGGTTCCAGAACTGATTTATGCAGATAATTTTACAGCACAAACAGTTCAAGACTTAATCCAAGCTGTAAGAAGTAAGATCAAATTTCATAGTATCGGTACAATCAAACAAATGCTGGCAAAAACCACACATGGAAAGGGTATTACTTGGCCAGAAGCTCTGAAATTAGTCAGACTAACCATTAACTCTATACTAGACCCAAAGACAGGATTATCACCTTTTGAATGTGTTTTTCACCATCCTTATGTATTACCTGACCTCTCACCACTAACCACACCTAACAAATACACAGATCTTGGTGAACATCTCAGGGAATGTTTTGATTCTGTCAGAAGCTCTCTCTGCTCCACAGAAAGAAACGGATAACCTGGAGACTATGTCTTCATAAAGAACCACCACCGACAACACTAGACACTCCCACCCCCACTGCAGTACGTATTGCTGAATGACCATCTCGGATTCACCTTTCACACGCTAAAAGACTACGGGTGCCTGTAAGTGAACTAACTAACTTGTTTCCCTGAGTAAGTCCAGTACAAAGGGGGCATGTCCTTTTAAAGGCCTCGGCCAGACGAAATTACAATATCGCTAAATCATATCTTAAATTTGTGTGTGAGACGAGCTAATTTGAACCGCACATGTTTTGGTGTCAACAAATGTCGCATAAGGTGACAATGCGCTATTGAAGTATGATTTCCTTGAGAGCTGTCTGTCTGCCAAGCGATCAGCGGCTAAAATGGCCACTGACTGTGTGACGTCAGGTCAGGGAGCGACCTGAGTAGGAGGAGGAGCACGCTGAGGAGCACGCGGTGAGTGTTTAGGAACTTCCCCTGCCTGGGAAAATCAGAACCGCATGGGTGAATTTCGTTCAGAAAACGCTAAAAAATTGGAATTATGTCGCAAAATCACCCAACATGTGCATTAGACATTTTGTTGACAGCGATTTTGAGAATAAGATGCAATTTGAAATGAAATTAGCAAAAAGATTGCTGATAAAAAAAATCAGCTGTTCCAACTATATATCCGTTCATTTCAAAGTCCCACTCTCAGACAAGTGTCAGTGAAGTGGCGTGAAAAGCAAGGGTGATCTACCGATGCGATCTGCTGTCAGAAAGATAAGTAAACAGGGTAATTTTTCTTTTTTAAATATTCACTGCCAATATTTACTAAAATTATTTACAAGCAATGAATTTCATTGCCTTAACAACTTATCATATATTAGAATTTTAGGGTATTCATACTAATCAAATATGAAATATTCAGTGCTGTATAGGGAGGTGGTTGTGCCTGTTTGCTCAAGTTATATTTCTATATATGTAATCCAATTTGATACCTCTGGAATGAAATTATGTTGATCTACTGTTTTTGCAGATGTTATCCACTGTCACTCAACCTTCAAATACTGTGGATTTTTTTTTTGAATTTGATTATTCAGCAATTGTCCTCATTGCAGTCATCCATGTGAGGTAACAAGTCACACTAAAGGCTCTCTGTTGGTGATCAAACAACATTGTCCACATTGTGTTGAGGATCTATCCTGGCACAGCCAGCCGATGATCAGGGACATCCCAGCTGGTAACATACAGCTTTCATCCGCCATTCTCTTCACTGGTGCGTCATATGTCAAGGTCCTCAGAGTTCTAAATGCAGCCGGTATCGTTGGAATTTCCACGACCACTTACAAGGAGCTTTCGATTTCTAATTTTTATTAAATTAATTTTATTTCAGAATATGTGGATGATCTGATGAATACTCTTTTCGACAAAACCTTGGTTGATCCAACCCACTTATTGGAGCAGTGGCACTCTGTACAAGCCAGAGTTCCCGCAACATTGAGTGCCAAATTTCAGCGTCCCATCAAAGCTGATGCTGTTGAGCAACATGTATCTAGATTTTCAAAATCAAACATGTAAAAGTAGAATAAATTTCCAATTAGCAATGAAAGTTCAGCTTTCAATTGTTAGGGAAGCAACATATTTTGCTAAGACAAAAAAATATAAGCCTAAGATTTTTAGAGAAATGTGCTTTTAAAAATTGCACACGAATTTTACACCATAAAAAGGTAGAAAAATTACTCTAATGTATATGAGATCCGACTTTGATGAATGCTGAAATATTAGAATTATAAAATTGACATGCACATTAATAAACTCAATATATGATTTTAAAAAACTTTATTTAAATAACATTGATCACAAATCTAATCTTGGTAGGCAAAATCCCTTGTAGTGATCAGATGGGAATGTTTCTCTGATGAGGCTCACAGCACAGGCAGGCAATATAACCCTCACTTCTTCACCTTCAATACCTCCTGGCAGCACCGAGATTCAGTTGATGTTGGCATGATGTTGCATTTCTCACAAGTGCACCTGTTAAAAAAAATGGTATAATCAGATGCTTATAATAAACTAATGGCTCGTGGGAGTGCTATATAAATTGGTCTATGAAGTTTGATTAGAAAATATTTAAAACATGTAAAAAATTTTGAGCAGAAAGAGAATGTTTATAAGTCGCCAAGTAAGGCAGCGAGGGAATAATTGGCAGTTTTATTTTGATAATTAAGTGTGTGACCATGCATATCGCCTAAAAAAAAAATTTCAAAGCATATTTTACCAATATAAATCGGCGAGCCTCTTGTTCTTGCCTCTCGTCCTCTCGTTCTGCTCCGGTCGCTGTTTCATCCGCGTCTTACGCCGCACCCTCGGGCTCAAACAAATACGGCTGAATAACCCCATCAGCACCACCCAAAACTACTTCATCATCAGATTTGTCAGTTTCAATATCATCACTTATATTGCGGTCGTCATACTCGATAAAATAATCGCTGTCCGAATCACTCTGCTGTTGTTCAGCCATTTCTGAAGGCAGGTGATCATCCATTTCCTGCAGCCATTTCCTGTTTCTCCCTGACCTGACGTCACTGCTGCACGCCCCTATCGAGAGATGGCGGTACTGCAGCATCACTAAGTGAAATATGGGCTATTAACAAATAAAGTCATTTATGGAGGCTGGTGACACATTTTAAATCACGGGAATGGCCAGAACGGAATATTTTCATACAATCAGTTTATTGGTTCAATAAAAAAATGTCACCGTCCGAGGACTTTAAGGACAAGGCCGTCTCAACCCTGGTGAAGAAAGAGGCACAGAGGGGTACTCTCTCAGGTGGAAGCATGGCACCAAAATTATTGATGACTCTGTGTTCAGCACTTCTCCTGGCAGTGGGGTGGTAATCTCTTTCTGATTCAAGGACAAGGAACCCACGAAGCACGGACAATGAACAATACGCATAACCTATGGTACCAGACAATGGTGGTTTCGGTGAGAGGACTGGGAATCGATACTTCTTGCTATGTGTGTTCATTGCTACCCCATTCACACAAGACTGCAATACCCATGATTGACTACAATACCCATGATCCCTGTTCCACTGAGTGAAGAGAAAACGCCCGGAGCGACAATAGCGATGAACTCTCGTCTCAGTCTGTTTAATACAAGCAATAAAGTTGGACATTGGTTGGTGGGGAATTTGTCAGAAAGGTATCTTAATAGATTGAATGTCACTATTACTGATTACACTGGGTCTAAGATTAGAATATTTAATATTATTGGGATTGGAACTTCTTTGCTTGCAGTTAAGAAGCATTTAATGAAAGTAAATCCTACACTGTTTACTTCACCAATCTGCTTTCACAAAAATTGTAGTAAAAACAGTTTCAACCTGGGTATTTCACAAAGATGCAATGATACTAAGGAAGTGACCTGTGAAGTGTCATATTATGATTCTGTTTGTAGAAATGTATTTCACTTTCCCTATATTGCTGCTGGAAAATTCACCTTAAAGAGGAAAAATTGTACTTTTAACTGTAGCAATAATCCTACTGTTTTCTGGCCAAATGATGATGGGTATGGATTCTTGGAAAACCAGTGGGTACTCTTTTTCCAATGTATGGCAGTGCTCTAGCTATACACCACATAAATGCATTAGGAGGTCAATGTAGAAAATCTTTTGAAGTTACATTGTACTGATAATTGCATATGATTAAAAAGATTAATAAAATAATAAACAGGAGAGAAATGTTGGAAAATTGTATATATGTATGTAAATGGTTATCATTTTATTAATAACTCATGAAACAAAGATTGGTATTCTTATATGTATGTTCATAATATTACATGAGATGCTTTTTCTTTTTAGTCATAAGCACAATTTGTGTCTCGTCTTATAATCACGGTTAGTGACTAAGCTGCACGACCCTTCTGTTTATTCATATGATGTGTGATAAAAGAGTGTTGACATATGCACCCTTCTGTTTGTCCATATGATGTGGGATAAAAGAGTATTGACACACACAAGTTTTTATGCTGTATCAAGACCTGTCCTTTGTACACCCTGTGCTTCTTATTTTTTTTCTTTTGTGAGAACTCTGTGAACTTCATGATACCTTATATGGAAATGTTTTTCCTTTGTTAAGAAATGAATCAGCTCAAACTGGTTACGAACTGTATGTGCTGTTTCTTTTCAATACTCCCCTGTGAGGGAGGAAAGAACGGGTTGGAAAGCTGTCACTGTCTTATCTTTGTCTATAAAAGTTACTGTACAAGACTGCCTCGTCAGTATTCAGCTCATCCTGTAAATGGTATGTGTTGATTACTCCTTGCAAGTAAAAGTTTCAAAGGCTCTGCGTGTCTTAAGTCTGATCTTTGATTCAGTCTAATACCTTTTTGTACTCTGTATTTGTGAGGTTATATTTCAGACTTCTGACATCTCCATCAGTCTCTGGGGAATAATGGTGTTGAATGCTGAACTGAAATCAATGTACAGGAGTCTGGCGTAGGTGTCTTTCTGGTCCAGGTGGGTGATGACAGAGTGTAGGGTGGTGACTATAGCATCCTCCGTGGAGCGGTTTGAACGATATGCAAACTGGAGCGGGTCGTGTGATGCTGGGAGGCAGGCTGTAATGTGTGGTTTGACAAGCCACTCAAAACACTTCATCACAATTGGTGTCAGTGCAACAGGACGATAGTCATTCAAACAGGACACCACTGGTTTCTTTGCCACCGGTACAATGATAGAGGTCTTGAAGCATCTGGGAACGATGGCCTGACTCAGGGAGATGTTATAAATGTCAGTCAGGACATCCGCCAACTCGCTCGCGCAGTCTCGGAGCACACATCCCGGAATGTTGTCTGGACCTGCAGCTTTGCGTGGGTTGACTCTGGTTAGGGTCCTCCATGTGTCCGCTGTGTTGATGGTAAAAGCTGGTCCGACCGATGGTGGGGGAGGGCCAGCCCTCCCTCTGATTGTCGAGTTTGATGCTTCAAAACATGCAAAGAAGTCGTTAAACCTGTCTGGAAGCGAAGCGTCGTCATCATCGACCCCCTGCCTAGGCTTAAAGCCCGTCAGTGTCCGAACTCCCTGCCACATCTGCTTGGTGTTCCTAGTGTCACAGAGGTGTCCCTGGATTTTCTCCGCATAGGCGCGCTTTGCCGCCTTAATTCCCTTTGAAAGCGCAGACCTGGCTGAGCGGAGGGCGATCCTGTCCTTCGCTCTGAAGGCTGCATCTCTGGCTGTGAGCAGCGAGCGCACCTCTGCAGTCATCCAGGGCTTATGATTACCCCGCATAGTGATGGTTTTCACTGTAGTGAAATCCTCTGTGCACTTCGCGACGTAGCTGGTGACCATATCAGCATACTCCTCCACATCTGTCCTGTCTTCCCGGGAGGCTGCTATTTTGAAGACATTCCAGTCTGTGTGCTGAAAACAGTCTTTCAGTTCAGGGGTTGCACTCTCTGGCCAAATCCTGATTTGTTTCACTGCTGGCCTGCTGCGCTTCAATAAAGGTTTGTAGGCAGGCACCAGCATCACGGATATGTGATCAGAACGGCCGAGATGGGGGCGGGGTATCGCTTTATATGCATCTGTGTTTGTGTACACTAAGTCCAACATATTCTCTCCTCTGGTCTTAAAGTCTACACATTGTTTAAACTTGGGGAGCACAGTCTTTAGGCTGGTGTGGTTAAAATCCCCCACAACCACCACAAAACTGTCCGGTTGTGAAGTTTGGATTTCACTGATTGCATTATGCAGTTCCCCAAGTGCCTTCTTAGCATTAGCTTTAGCGTTAGCGCTCGGCGCTATGTAAACACCAACTACAAACACGTTGCTGAATTCCCTAGGCAGATAATAAGGCCGACAATTTACAATAAGGAACTCCGCCAACGGAGAGCAGTGTTTAGACACTAACGTGGCATTAACGCACCGGTTCTTGTTAACATAGATGCATAGCCCACCCCCCCGGCTCTTACTGGAGCTCACCATTTCCCTGTCAGCCCGGAACATCGCCATATCCTCCAGTTGAATGGCCTCGTCAGGAATGTTGCTGTGGAGCCATGTCTCGGTAAAAACAAACACACAGCAGTCCCTTCACTCTCTCCGGGTTTCTCTCAGCAGACGCAGTTCGTCCACCTTGTTTTCGAGGGCGCGGACGTTTGAGAGAAGAAGCGACGGTACCGCTGGTCTGGAGGGGTTAGCCTTTAGCCTAGCATGGATCCCAGCCCTTTTTCCTCGCTTTTGCCTGTGTTCCCTCCGCTTCCGCTTCCTCCTCTCACGGGTAGCTTCCAGTGGGGACTCCGCCAGAATTCCATGCTGGCGTAGGATGTCCAAATCACAACCGATCGCCGCGATTCTTGCAGCGTGCAGTACCTTGATGTTTAATAAGGTCTCACGGTTGTAAGTTTTACAGAATGTACGTCTGGGATGATCACAACATTCAAAACTCTCACACTCGCTGATGCCAAGAGGGGCCGCTGCGTCCGAGCGCGCTGCCGCCATCTTATCGCTTCATGGAAAGAAGCGGTTGTAGTTCCAATATGCAAGCCAGGTAAAAATCCAGATTTAGGTGAGAGTTACAGACCAATCACTTTAACATCCCATGTTGGTAAAACTATGGAAAAAATGATTAATGAGAGATTAATATATTATCTGGAGTCTAGAGAGGCATTAAAAAGTTACCAAAGCGGATTTAGAAAAGGGAGAAGTACTACCGATTCTGCTGTCTGTTTGGAACATGAGGTTAGGAAGGCCCAAGTGAATAAGGAAAGTGTGGTTGCGGTGTTTTTATTTATTTATTTACCTTTATTTAACCAGGAAAAACCCGTTGAGATTAAAAACCTCTTTTTCAAGGGAGTCCTGGCCAAGAGGCAGCAAAAAAAAAATCACAGTTACACTTACAATGACATACAAATCATATAAGACAGTTACAAATTAGTGAGGCCGTCTCAAGTGTTCTCAATCTGGATTTAAAGTCGTTCAATGAAACAAGTTCCGTTAGTTTCCAGTCTTTTTGCAACATGTTCCATGTAGAGGGGGCTGAGAACATGAAAGCTCTTTTTCCCAGCTCAGTACAGGCAAATGGAACAGAAAGCAACAAATGATCATTAGAACGCAAACCATAAGAATCAACACTTCTCAGTGTGATTAAATTACAGATGTAAGGGGGCAGCAGTCCAAGCATGGCCTTGTAAATAAAAATGTACCAGTGAGTCAACCTCCTGGTGGACAAAGAAGGCCATCCCACTCTAGAATACAGTTCACAGTGATGGGTCAAGGCTCTACAAATTGTAACAAACCTCAAGACAGCATGATATACAGAGTCAATCTTACTCAGACACTGAGCTGAAGCGTTCATATACAAGAGGTCTCCATAATCTAAAATAGATAAAAAAGTTGCAGTAACAAGACGCTTTTTAACCTCAAAAGAAAAACTGCAGCGGCATGAAATAAGGCGGCGTTGTTGGAGGTTTTAAGGAAGTTTTATTATATCATACCGCCGTCATGAGCTCCTCTCCCGGCGCCGTGCATGCGCGCTGGGAGCGAGCCCACGGCTCTCAGAGAAGGAGGAGAGGCGGACACAAAGTCTGTGTCCTGCAGCAGAGGTTGAGAGAGTGAGAGCATGGTTACAATGCAGTATATATACACCCAACTACAACAATACATCAAAGCATTCACGGCAGCTGGTCTGATCAAAGAGATAACAGGACAGGCATGAGACATTTGCATGAAAGGCAACAATTAATATCACAGAGGTGAGCCAGACGAAACGGGGCTGCCTGTAGACATTAATACACATTTCACTGTTCTGTTATTTGCTCCAGCCGAGCGCTGTGTTTGACCAGTCTGTTTGTGGAGATTTACACCAAAGCACATCTACATATGTAAGATGCTCAGAAGAAGCACAGTAAGGACAAGATGCATGAACACTTTAACTTCACGGCTGTAAACGCAGCATGCAGCGGAAAAAACCCAGGAGTGCGAGCTGACTGTCTCTGTGTTCTGTCTGTGTGTTGTGGGGGTTTAATCAAACCGCTACAAAACAACATTTATTTCGAAATAAAAAACCCAGCTTCAGTTTAAGTTTCTTCACAAGATTTTCAACATGGGGCTTAAAAGTCAGAGCATCATCAAGCAAGATACCAAGATACTTGTTCGAGTGAACCACCTCAATTTCATTTCCCTCAAAAGTGGACACTGTGGGAAAAATTTGTGGACTCTTCCTAAAATTTGAAAACCACATCAGTTTAGTTTTGTCAGCATTAAGGACTAGTTTTAGCTGCAGAAATGTGTGCTGCACCACATTAAAAGTTTTCTGCAGAGAAGCAACAGCATTAGCAGGGGAAGAGCCAAAGCAGTAAATAATTGTGTCATCGGCATAAAAATGCAAACTAGCATCAGACACATTTTGTCCTAGATCATTAATGTACATAATGAATAGGAGGGGTCCTAATACAGAACCCTGTGGCACACCCTTATGGACACTGACAATTTCAGAACACAAACCATCATATTTAATACATTGGGTCCTGTCACTCAAATAATTTGCGAACCAGGAGACTACATGTTCCGACAGACCAAAACTGATGAGTCTTTGCTTTAAAACTGTGTGGTCCACAGTGTCAAAAGTCTTTGACAGATCAATGAAAAGTGCAGCACGGTACTGCTTTTTATCAAGAGCAACAAGTATATCATTGACCACTTTTGTAGCAGCAGTAATAGTGCTGTGCTTTTTTCTAAAGCCCGATTGCAGTTTTGAAAGAAGTTCATTTGAGTATAAAAACTCTTTAAACTGATCACATACAAGAGATTCAAGAATCTTGAACAAGACACACAAGTTTGATATTGGTCTGTAGTTAGTTAAAACTGCTGAGTCACCTCCTTTTAAGAGCGGAACCACAAAAGCTGACTTCCATACTACAGGAATCTCTTTATTTTCAATTGATAAATTAAAAAGTACTGTAAGAGGCTGTGCAATAAAATCAGCAGCCATTTTCAAAAAATAAGGCTCTATCAAGCCTGGTCCAGGAGGTTTTCTGTGATTCAGAGTTTTCAGAGCCTTATGAACTTGCTGTACAGTAAAAGGTAGAAGTCTAAAAGGTTCTCCAAAAAACATTTGGGAATTAGTACAGTGAGGCACAGATGTAGCTCCTGTAGAGTTAAACAGAAAACCAGATGACACAAAATGCTTATTGAATCAATTTAAGACCTCAGTTCTATCATAAACTGGGACTCGTCGGCCTCCGTCGGTCTATGATGACCATGGAAGAGAATCCTAAACGTCTACTCTGCTGGAACAGCACCGCCTGTGGCTGAACAGGCCGATGCGCGAATGACAGTCCCTGTCACACAGGTCACACTTGTGGGTGGTCTCCGTGCTGCTGGGTCTGTGGCGGTTCTTCCTGCGGGTCCTTTTTTCATCTGCTGCAGCAGTCAGTCTCTCTTCACTCGCCTTGAGCTGTCTGGTCAGGGTGCCTCTCCATTTGGAGCGGTCCGTTGCAAGGTCCTCCCAGCGCTCTGTGTTGATATCCAGGGCCCTCATGTCTCTCTTGCAGACGTCTCTAAAGCGCAGCTGTGGGCGGCCAACGTCTCTCCTGCCAGTTGCCAGTTCTCCATAGAGGACGTCTTTGGGGATTCTGCCATCCTCCATACGGTGAACGTGGCCTAGCCAGCGGAGCCTGTGCTGCCTGAGTAGAGTGAACATGGAGGGAAGGCCGGCGCGGGACAGAACTTCTGTGTTGGGCACTTTGTCCTGCCAGGATATGTCCAGGATGTGGCGAATGCAGCGCAAGTGGAAGGAGTTCAGTCTTTTTTCCTGCCGGGCGTATGTTGTCCACGTCTCTCTCCCATAGAGCAGTGTGCTGATGACGCAGGCGTTGTACACTGCCATTTTCGTCTTGACAGAGAGTTTGGGATTCTCCCACACTCGTGTGGTGAGGCGAGCGAGTGTGAAGGCTGATTTTCCAATCCTCTTGTTGATCTCTGTATCAAGGGAGAGGTTGTTGCTGATCGTGGACCCCAGGTACGTGAACTGATTCACGACCTCCAGCTTGTAGTCATCAATGGTGATGGCTGGTGGTGCTTCCGTGCCTTGCGCCAAGACGTTAGTCTTCTTCAGGCTGATGGTAAGCCCGAAGTCCTTGCATGCCTGAGAGAAGCGGTCCATCAGGGTCTGAAGCTCCTGCTGTGTGTGGGTTGCGACTGCAGCGTCGTCTGCGAACAGCATGTCTTTGATTAGAGCCTCGCGTACTTTGGTTCTGGCTTTCAGGCGGGCGAGGTTGAAAAGCCTGCCGTCAGATCTTGTGTGCAGGTAGATTCCCTCTGTTGCTGTGCTGAAGGCATGCCTCAGGAGCATAGCAAAGAAAATCCCAAAGAGGGTTGGCGCAAGTACACAGCCCTGTTTCACTCCGCTGCGTATGTTGAATGGCTCTGAGACGTTGCCATCGTGCTGCACTATCCCCTGCATGTTGGTGTGAAACGATTCGATGAGGCTTTGCAACTTTGGTGGGCATCCTATCTTTGGCAGGATCTTGAAAAGGCCCTCTCTGCTGACCAGATCGAACGCTTTGGTGAGGTCGATGAAGGCGACGTACAGAGGCATGTTCTGTTCTCTGCATTTCTCCTGGAGTTGGCGGATGGAGAATATCATGTCTACCGTCGATCGCTCAGCGCGGAAGCCACACTGAGACTCGGGGTAGACACGTTCGGCAAGCTTCTGTAGACGAACGAGAACAACTCGTGCGTAGACTTTGCCAACAACGCTGAGGAGGGAAATGCCCCTGTAGTTGTTGCAGTCGCTTCTCTCCCCTTTATTTTTGTAGAGGGTGATGATCTTGGCGTCCCTCATGTCCTGTGGTACGGCACCTTCCTTCCAGCACTGGCAGAGGACGTCATGCAATGGCAGCAGTAGGGCGGTCTTGCAGTGCTTGATCAGGTCAGGGGGTATGCCGTCGTTGCCGGGTGCCTTGCCATCGGCCAAGCTATCAATGGCCTTACTGAGTTCGTCGATGGTTGGCTCGGCGTCAAGTTCGTCCATGGATGGCAGGCAGTCGATGGCATCAAGGGCTAACAGTGTCACGGTGTTCTGTCTGGAGTAGAGGTCAGAGTAGTGCTCCACCCATCTCTCCATCTGCTTGATCTTTTCTGTGATCATCTCCCCAGTGGAGGATTTAAGGGGGGCCGTCTTGTTCTGAGCCGGACCAAGTGCTTTCTTGATGCCATCGTACATACCACGGATGTTCCCTGTTATGGCAGTGGTTTGAATGTCTTGGCTGAGCTGAGTCCAGTACTCGTTGGCACAGCGCCGAGCAGTCTGCTGAACTTTGCTTCTCGCAGCCCTGAGAATCTGGAGATTCTTCTCGTTTGGGTACTTCTTGTACTCAGCAAGTGCTGAGCGCTTGGCTTCAATGACGGGGGTCATCTCGGTCAACTTGGCATCAAACCAGTCCTGTGACTTCGAGGTCTTCCTCCCAAAGGTAGCCAAGGCTGTGCGGTAGATGGTGTTTCGCAGCTCTTCCCACTTCTGCTTTGCAGATTCTCCTCCTTGTGGTACACCAAGTTCCTTCTCAAAGGTGGAGGCAAACTGCTCAACAAGTTCTGGTTGGGCCATCTTGCTGATGTCAATCCGTGCCTTTCCAGGTTGTCTAGCACGATGGAATTTCTTCAGCTGCAGCTTGACCTTGCAACACACCAATGAATGGTCTGTGTCGCAATCTGCACTCTGCAACGAACGGGTGATTAGCACGTTCTTCAGTGAGGTGCGCCTGGTCAGGATCAAGTCTAGCTGGTGCCAGTGCTTTGAGCGCGGATGTTGCCAGGAAACCTTGTGTTGGGGCTTGGTCTTGAAGAACGAGTTTGTGATGCACAGATCGTGATATGTGCAGAACTCGAGCAGCCGCTGTCCGTTGTCGTTCATTCTGCCCACGCCAAAAGGTCCAAGACAGGAGGGCCAGGAGTCATGGTCAGCACCCACTCTGGCATTGAAGTCTCCAAGGAGAATGAGTTGTTCAGAGTTGGGGATGATCCTGACGGTTGTTGCGAGATTCTCGTAGAACTCGTCTTTTGCCTCTGGTGTGGCTGTCAGTGTTGGGGCATACACACTGACGAGGGTGACTGGGCCTTCAGTGGTGTTCAGGCGGAGGGTGAGGAGTCGTGCAGAGCCAGTGCTGCCCGGTTCCACCATCTTCAGCAAAGTGTTCTTCACTGCGAAGCCCACTCCGTGTTCCCTGTGTTCGTCACTGCCCTTTCCCTGCCAGTAGAACGTGTAGTCCTTCTCTCTCAGTGTGCCTGCATCAGCTAACCGTGTTTCCTGGAGAGTGGCGATATCCACTCCCAGTCTCTTCAGCTCATTATTGATGATGGCAGTCTTCCTGGTGTCGTTGATGTCCTTGAGGTTAGCAGCGAGTCCTGTCATCATAGTGCGGACGTTCCAAGTTCCCAGTTTTAGAGTTGGTCTCTTTTGTTTTATTGTCTTGCCTGGTGCGAAGGTTCTCAGCCTGCTGTTTGGATTTCTCCTTATCCCCATGCACCCAATGAGGAAAGCAAGCTGTGGCGGGACAACACCTTATTGGCTGGGGGCTGCCCAGGTTGAGGCGGGCGGTAGCTGTCCAGTGAGATCTGATGATCCCTCCCACCATCGGGAACAACCCCTGGTGCCACGCTCTACGCCAATTGAGCAATGGCTTATAACCGGTAACTGTCATTCCCCGTGTTTTGTCTACGCCAAAGGCGAAGCTGGAGTGTCCTCTCCAGTGATCCGGTGTTCTACCTTCCAGCATTGGGCGTTGGTAGGATTCAAGCCTGGGCAGGAAGATATGGAGGACAAGATGTTGCCCATGCAGCATGTCCCCCCTCTCCACGTCACTGATGAATCCAAAGGAACAGCAGGGCTGCTACAGTTTGGCACCAGCGCCGTTGCAGGAGCTGCCAGAACGATGTTGAGCACAACATAGAACTGCCTTAGGGGCTCCGACTCCGGATTTTTCCTCAGGGTTGACTCCCGAAGCCTTTCCCGTGACCGGGTATGCCGCAAGGCAGCAGAGGTTTGAAATCAGGGTTTACCTTCCCCTAGATGGGCTACCTTCCCAGGTTGACGAGCCACCATCTACCCGAAGCATCTGGTTTTAAGGCACCAGAGATCTGCCCTCGCCCCTTCTCCTATTAGTAAAAGCAGTTCCGCCGGGCTTAGAGACTAAACCACACGGGCAGGCTAGGAGTTGGACTTAGTTGTCAGAGGCTTTTCGAGACGCATGCCATAAGGAGCATTTTATGAGCACTGGGAGCTTAACCCCAGTGCCGCTCCTGGCTATGACAACCTTGGAACCAAACTGGGACTGAGCCATTTAAAACAAAAGTAGGAAGAACCTGAGAGCTTTAGTTCACAGATAAACCTTTGATCACTTTCCAAAATTTCTGTGGATTATTAAGACTCTTAGTTATGACAGATAAATAATATTCAGATTTAGCCTTTTTAATAAAAAAAAGTGCATTTATTTCTCAATTGTCTAAAAATAGACCAATCACTGGCAGTATCACTTTTCAGCTCAGGAGAGATGTAGGCCTCCCAGCCCAGTCTCCAGGGGGATGTTGCAAGCCCAAGCTAGTTAACTCAGCTCCAGGAGGAATATAAGCCTTCCAGTGTCACCATGGGTTGAGATGCCGTCTCGGCACTCAGCCCATGTTTTCCCTCATCCCTGCTTCCCATTGAGCAGCGTCTCAGCAGGCTCCCAGCTGGCAGCATTATGGACGGCTGGGGCCAATTAGTCTTCATCAGCTGGGGCGCTGCCAATGAGGATAAATAGGAGCAGCCTCGATGACTCGGGGCTGCGACATAAGCACTGCTAGGCTGAAGCCCCTTCGTCTGGTGTCAGCCTCTACTCCCCTTGCAGCATTCCGGTGTTTGTATCCCGCTGTGAGTATGCACGTCTTGTTACCCCCATGTCCGGTACGAGCTACCTACCCCTGCGCTGTGCAGCCTGAGAATGTACGTCTGTATGAGTGTCTGTGCTCTCCTCATCCCTTACCCTTTACCCTAAATAAAACATCACGACTCACTGGCTTGTCCCCGGCTCTGATTGCCCGGCTCCCTAGAGCCGGATATGACATCCAGCCCAGTATCCAGGGAGATGTTGCAGACCCAAGCTGGCTAGCTCAGCTCCAGGAGGAGTACAGGCTTTTCAGCCCAGTATCCAGGGAGATGATGCAGAAACAAGCTAGTTAGCTCAGCTCCAGGAGGAGTATCGGCCTCCCAGCTCAGTCTCCAGGGGGATGTTGTGGGCCCAAGCTAGTTAGCTCAGCAACAGGAAAAGTATCAGCCTCCCAGCCCAGTCTCCAGGGAGGTTTTGCAGGCCTAAGCTAGCCAGTTCAGCCCCCAGGAGGAGCACAGGCCTCCCAGCCCCCTCTCCAGGGGAATGCCACAAGCCCAGCCAGCCAACTCGTCCTGGGCACAGGCCCAGACCTGTTAGCCACACTCAAAGGTGATAGCAGTATTCTTTAAACTTGTTAAAAGTCATTAAACTCATTAAAAGTCCACAATTTACTTGAAGCAAATTTGGATGTTGAAAAGGCGTATGACATGATGTGGAAGGAGGGGCTGATTATCAAACTACATAAGCTAGGCATTAGAGGGAGAATGAAAAGACGGATTAAAAATTTTTTGAGTGACAGGAAAATTTCGGTAAGAATAGGGAAGCAGTATAACTCAAGCCAAATGATAGAAAAAGGAACCCCAAAAGGCAGTATTATTAGTCCCATTTTGTTTTCAGTCATGATCAATGACATTTTTTCTAGAGTTAAGGGTTCTGTTGGTGTCTCTTTGTTTGCAGATGATGGTGCTATGTGGACAAGAGGGAAAAATCTATCATTTATTGTTAAAAAGTTGCAGCAGGCGATTGATGAAGTTGAGGCTTGGGCAGTGGAATGGGGATTTCGGTTTTTGGTGGGAAAAACAAAGGCTATGGTCTTCACAAGGAAGAGATTAAACAATCAAGTTGATCTTAAAATATATGACCAAAACATAGAAACTGTGGAGTGTTTCAAGTATTTGGGGGTGTGGTTTGATAAGGGTTGCTCTTGGAAGATTCAGGTTGAGAAAATTGTTGGCAAAATCTAAGAAGGTTTTAAATATTATGAGATGTTTGAGGGGAAGGGAATGGGGAGCAAGTAGAGGTGCTTTAAAAACATTATATGCAGCGTTAGGTCAGTGTTTGATTATGGTGTGGCACATATGTTTGGTTCATATTTCCCACAAGAGTGTGGCACATATGTCTGATTCATATCTCCCACAAATGTATGGCTTATGTGGATTGGGGCTTCACGTCTGGAGGAACAAAGAGTCTGGATCGACGGGGGCCGACAGGAGATGTTGAGAAGGTGTGAAGTTGGACCCTTGTCCCAGAGAGGAGGCCCTGGGGGGATCCCCGGAACATCAGAGAATAAGAGACAATGGTGAGTCTTCAGAGACTTGCATTGTGATTAAATGTTTGCAGAAGCACCATGTGACTTGAGTTCTTAATCCCCCGGAGGTATAAGAATGTGATGTAACATGATTCTGCCTCTTCTTGCTTTTTGAGAATGTTGGATGATTGTGTTCTGCAATAAAGCCGAACCTGAGAAATAAACTCAAGTCTCGTCATTGAACACAACAAGAATTCTCCCGAGCGGAGCTCATCAGAGGCCAGCCTGATGGCTGCCTCCATGCTCCGGCTGCCCGATTTCTGGCAGCACAGCCCGCGCTCCTGGTTTAGCGCGGTCGAGGCGCAGTTCAACCTCCGGAGAATCTCAAAGGATGAAACGAAGTTCTACCATGTGGTAGCGAAGCTGGACAGTCACACGGTTCAGAGGGTGGAAGACCTGGTTAACCACCCACCGGACACCGACAAGTACGGCGCATTGAAGGAGGCGTTGATCAGCCATTTCACCCCCTCGGTGCAACAGCGAGCAGAGGGGCTCCTAGCGCTGACGGAGTCGGAGAATGACAGACCTGCGGACCTGATGGTGAAGATGCTGAGGCTGAAAGACTCCGAGGATGGCAAATTTATTTTCGCCCACCTTTTCCTCCGAACTCCGCCGCCAGAAGTGAGAGTGACCCTGGCAGACTCACCCCGATTGGCCAAGCGGGACTACCATGGGCTCAGCAAGGAGGTGCAGCGACTCGTCGACGCCCACAAGTGGAGCGCGGTTTCGGCCGCAGCAGCTGAGCAGAGGGCGGCGCCCGGAGATGGTTTGGAGCCAGTGGTGGCAGCGCCAGACGAACCGACGACGACAGCGACAGGCGTCAGGCGACGCGGAGCTGAAGACGGCCTGTGCTTCTATCACCGCCGTTTTGCGGAGAGGGTACACAGATGTCTCCCACCGTGCCGCTTCAAGCGTCAGGGAAACGCCAAGACCGGGGGCCGGTAGCAGCTGCGTCCCTCGGAGAAGAAAACAAGCTGCTTTACCTGACAGATGCACACTCGGGGAAACAATTCCTCGTGGACACTGGCTCCCAGCTGAGTTTCGTCACGCCTACCTACGCGGAACGGCTGATGCCGTCTAAAGCTCCCTGGGTGTCAGTATCAGCAGCGAATGGCTCAGTGATTAAGACATTCGGTGAGAGGACCATGCTTCTGTCCTTACAGGGCCGTTCATTTGAGTGGACCTTTATTGTAGCGGCAGTCAGTTTTAACATGTTAGGAGCTGATTTTTTGCGCTCACATGGTTTATTGGTTGATCTTGCTAATAGACGTCTGGTTAATTTCGACGTCTTTTCATTCTATCCCCTGCACAGCTCGGGTGGCCCCGCCGACTGCACACGCCAACGTCACAGCTGCGGGTGATAAGTTTCATGCTCTGCTCACTCACTTTCTAGCACTTACAGTCCCAAAATTTTCGGCGACAGTGGCCAAACACGGGGTGGAGCATTTTATCACCACCACTGGGCCGCCCGTTTTTGCAAAAGCCCGGTGCTTGGACTCAGCTAAACTGGCAATAGCGCGCGAGGAATTTGCCAACCTAGAAAAACTGGGCATAATTAGACGCTCGAACAGCCCCTGGGCTTCACCGTTACACATGGTCCCAAAGGCTGATGGCTCGTGGCGACCCTGTGGCGATTTCCGCAGGTTGAACAACATCTCGGCACACGACCGCTACCCGATTCCGCACATCCAGGATTTCTCAGTTCATTTGGCGGGGGCGCGCATTTTTTCTAAAATAGACTTGG
Source organism: Pholidichthys leucotaenia (assembly GCA_020510985.1). NCBI lineage: Eukaryota > Metazoa > Chordata > Actinopteri > Cichliformes > Pholidichthyidae > Pholidichthys > Pholidichthys leucotaenia. Next base: position 43,781,889 of record CM035849.1, read on the forward strand.
TGCGCGGCTACCATCAAGTCCCCATGCGCGCGCAGGATATTCCCAAAACCGCGGTAATAACTCCATTTGGGCTTTTTGAGTTTTTGCGCATGCCGTTTGGATTAAAGGGCGCCGCGCAAACTTTCCAACGCATGATGGATGCAGTTTTACGCGACCTGCCTTTCGTGTTCGTCTATTTAGACAACATATTGGTAGCCAGCACGTCCGAAGACGAACACGAAAACCACCTCACAGCGTTTTTTCAGAGACTGGCAGAGCACGGGTTGATAATTAACCCAGCGAAGTGCCAGTTCGGGGTGGCACAAATCGATTTTTTGGGGCATCGCGTTTCGCCGGAAGGAGCGGTTCCCCTTCCTGAGAAAGTGCGCGCAATAACAGATTTCCCCCGACCTCAAACGATAAAAGCGCTGCAGGAGTTTCTAGGAATGGTTAATTTTTACAACCGGTTCCTTCCGAGCGCAGCGCGGCTCATGCAGCCACTGTACACGGCACTGAAAAAACAAAAACCCACGAATAAGGTCGAATGGTCTCCGGAGCGGGAGCGCGCTTTCTCCCAGGTCAAATCAGCCCTTGCAAGCGCCGTTTTGTTAGCGCACCCGGTTCCGACAGCCCGTTTGGCGCTCACCACCGACGCTTCTGATCTAGCGGTGGGGGCAGTCATTGAGCAGTGTGTGGCAGGGACCTGGCAGCCGCTCGCTTTCTTTAGCAAATCCTTGCGCGATAATGAGCGTAAATACAGCGCGTTTGACAAGGAGCTTTTAGCCCTACACTTGGCCATCTGCCATTTCCAGTTCTGGCTGGAAGGGCGTCGTTTCACTGCTTTCGTGGACCACAAACCGTTAACTTTTGCGATGGCCAAGATCTCAGAACCAGAACCTGAGAAATAAACTCAAGTCTCGTCATTGAACACAACTTCCACAATGGGTGTGTTATGTATGGGTCAGCGTCAGAAACATTATTGAAAAAATTGGATGTAATTCAATACCAAGCTCTGAAGTTATGTTGTGGGGCCATAAAAACTACTCCAGTAGCAGCACTCCAGGTGGAGATGGGTGAGATGCCTCTAGAGTTAAGAAGATCTCAAATAGCAGCTACATACTGGGCCAACGTCAGAAGATTTAGTGGCAGTCACCCAGTACACAATGTACTGAAACCTTGCCAAGAGAAGGAAAAGAGACAAATGAGAAGCTTTGGATGGACAATAGAGAATAAAGTCAGGGAGCTACGGGTTGCTGATAAAGCAATATGTCCAACAGTCCCTCTTTCTGCAGAACCATCATGGTGTCTGGAAGAAGTAAAGGTGGATTTTAGACTTTTGACAAATGACATAAGAGGGAGGATAAACAAGAGGGAGGTCAATGACTATTTAGACGGTAGCTATCCTGACTTTATAAAGATTTACATGGATGCATCTAAATCAGCAAAGAACATTGTGGGAATAGCATTCATCAATCCAGAATTAGATGTCATGAAGAAGGAAAGGGTTAGTGATGACTTGGCTGTGTATACTGGGGAGCTTTTGGCAATCTGTTTGGCATTGGGCTGGGTGGAAGAAGGAAAGCCCAGAAAGGTTTTGATAGGGTCTGATTCTAGCAGCGCAATGGAAGGTATCGGGCATATGCATTCAGAGTCAAGACAGGATTTGGTGATGGAAATAGTACACTCAGTAGGGAGAATCTCAAAGGCAGGTGTGGACATTAGGTTCATTTGGATCCTGGCGCACATCGGAGTGGAGGGGAATGAGCTGGCAGATAAATGTGCAAAAAGAGCAACTAGGATGAGTCAGGTTAGTTGGAATGTGAAATATAGCAAAGCAGAGGTCAAGAGCATTATCAAAACACAAATTAAAAAGAAGTGGCAGGAAGAGTGGGACAAAGGAAGTAAAGGACAGAGCCTGTATGGCATACAAAAGAAAGTAGGGGGAGCTAGAGAAGTTAACAGGAGGAGGAAGGAGGAGGACATCATATCCAGGTTAAGATTAGGTCACACAGGGCTGAATAGTGCATTAGCTATATTGAAAAAGCACCCAAATGAGAAATGTGATTATTGTGGAAATGATGAAACAGTTGAACATACATTTATGCACCGTCCAAAGTATGAATTTGCACGGTTAGCATTGGTGGACAGTCTATACAGGAACAAAACCCAACTCAGTATGAAAAAGATTTTGCAGAGAAGTTCAGGGGATGCGGTCTATAGGGCAGTTTTTAGGTTTATTAGGGCAACAGGACTAATTTCTAGGATAGGATCTAGGATCTGAAATGTAATCGCTCTTGTTTTGTTTTTCTTTTGAATTCTTGGATGGAATATGGGTGGGCAATATAAGCTGCGGCTTCAGCCATCACCAATTTCAGATAACTTATGTTGAACTGTATAATCAGAGGAGTTGTGGGGAGCGTGAAATAACAAGGCTGAATTATTTCTCAGTTCAGGTTTTAATGTAGCTTTCACATCCCCAGCGATCTCTCAAGAACAGAAGAGAGAGAGCTGCATCAGAACCCCCACATTTATACATCAACATCAAAGGAAGAATCACACATCTCTGTCAAAACCCCGCATTGACAATAACTCTCCCCCCGAGTCCCTTAGTCCTCCGCCTGGCCCCAGGAGGTCAGGAAGTCCTTTCAGCTCCTTATCACGGTACCTCCATCCTCTTGCTGTTATCCACAGGCGGTCCAGACATATTGTCCCATCCTAAGACGTGAGGTCAATCCACATATGCAATCCTAAGCATCTCACTTTATACTCATACATATGTAGGCAAAAATACATGAGCCACATAACCCCCCCCCCCCCCTCCAAACGTCGAAGAATGGACAATATCTCATAGTTCACAAAATATGACAACATCAACAGCATGATTTACACAACATGATCAAATCATACATCAGTCAGTACACCGTCTGGGCTTCAAACGTCTTCCAAATCTGCTGTAAGCAGGCCTCGCCGTCCCTGCAGCGTCGTCCTGCAAAGAATCTGCCAACTGAGGAAGAGAATGGTTATTTGATCCCTGCGGGGTCTCCAGGACCTGTTCCCTGGGGGGTCTGCCACGTCAAGGAGCCCTCGCTACCCATACAGACTCGTCGTTCATCACAAAAGCAGGCTTTAGTCTGTCAATACTAATTGTTTCCTTTCTGTCCCCCAAATCTAGCACAAAATGCTTACCACCTGTTTCCAGCACTCTAAATGGGCCATCATATGGCGGGCGGAGGCCTGATCGTGAAGCCTCGTGCCTGACAAAAACAAACTCGGCATTTTTTAAAGCTTTGGAAATGAACACGCAGAAAAGTGTGATGAACGGGGCCCGGGAGCATGTCTGCTCCCGTGCCACTCAGTGGCCCCAGAGCCGGGGGACGCCCGGGCTCCGGATGTTCTGGTAGAAACTCACCGGGCAGCCTGAGAGGTTGTGCAAAAACTAACTCCGCTTGGGAGGCATTTAAATCCTCCTTGGGCGCAGAACGCAACCCCAATAAAACCCATGGTAGTTTGTTTACCCAATCTGCATCCGTAAGCAACGCTCTGAGGGCTGCCTTCAAAGACCTATGAAAACACTCGCATAAACCATTAGCCTGGGGGTGATACGCGGTAGTGCAGTGAATTGTCGCCTCTAAGCTGCTGGCCATTGCTGACCAAAGCTCAGAGACAAATTGAGGCCCTCTGTCGGACGTAATATCCGACGGGACCCTGAAACGCGCTACCCAGGCCGTCAAAAATGTGCAAGCCACCTCTGCAGCCGTGGTCGATGCTAGTGGGACCACTTCTGGCCAGCGTGTGGTTCGGTCCACCATTGTCAAAAGATGTGTGAACCCCTGCGACGACGGTAGGGGGCCCACGAGGTTGACATGCACATGATCGAACCTCTTGGCCGGGATGTCGAACGGTTCAAAGGGGGCTTTTGTGTGCTTGTGAATTTTGTCCCGCTGGCAAGCCATGCAGGTTCTTGCCCACTCTTTCACGTGCTTGCGCAGGCTCGGCCAAACAAACTTCTCCGCTGCCATTTTCACTGAAGCGCGCACCCCTGGGTGTGCCAGGGAGTGAACCGAGTCAAAAACGCGGTGGCGCCAAGCGGCCAGTACCACCGGGCGTGGTCGCCCAGTAGAGATATCGCAGATTAGAGGGGGGATACCAGTTTGCAAACTCCTACTCTCCAGCCTTAACCCTGTTGGTCCAGACTGGAGCGCGCACACATCCGCATCTCTACTCTGTTCCGCCGCCATGGCTGCATAATCTATCCCCATGTGAACTGGGGCCGCATGCGCTTCCGCGCTGCTACTTTGCGCTGCGGCTGCGGTAGTATAATCTACCTCCGCGCGGACTGGTGCTGTCACCGCGCGAGAGAGGCAGTCTGCCACTACATTGAGTTTACCCGCTACGTGCTGAGTATCAGTAGTAAATTCCGAAATTGCGGCCAGCTGCCTCTGCTGCCGGCCCGACCAAGGTTCTGAAATTTTGGCCATCGCAAACGTGAGCGGCTTGTGGTCGACAAACGCGGTGAAACTCCGACTTTCCAGCCAGAACTGGAAATGGCGAATGGCTAAGTGGAGCGCTAACAGCTCCCTGTCAAACGTGCTGTATTTCCGCTCGGCCCCGTGCAAGGATCTGCTGAAAAATGCCAGGGGCTGCCAAACCCCGGCAACCTGCTGTTCCACAACCGCCCCTATGGCCAAATCTGATGCGTCAGTGGTGAGCGCTATGCGGGCCGTTGGGTCTGGGTGAGCTAGATGCGCAGCGTCAGCAAGGCCTTTTTTTTTGTAACTTAGATTTTTATTCATTTTTCATCATATATATTGCATTCAGATCACAGTCTACATTTAAAAACAAAGGGGCTAGAGTAAGAAAGAAAAAAAAAAAGGGTGGGGACAAATGTTGGAGCATCAAGTTTTAAGTTTCCATCTCTTAATTCTTCTGGTTTTTCCAGCGTCTTTGGTTATTCTTTCAATTTCTGTCTCGTTGTTGCACTTTGTAGTGTGTCCATTTCCGCCATTTTTTTCCCCATAGTCCTTCTTGCATTCTTTGTCGATATGTTAGTTTTTCCATCATACGTATGTCCTCAACAATGTCAGTCCATTGCTCTTGGTCAGGAAGAACTTCTGATCGCCATTTTTTTGTGATAGTTTTTTTACATGCAATCAACAAGATTTTAACTAGATATCTGTCCTCAGCCTGTATTACATTGTCTCTTTCAAGATCACATAAGTACATCAGGTTACAGTTCATTGGTATATTATATCCTAATATCCTCTGTATTGTCACATGTATAGATTTCCAGAATGATGAGATTTTGCAGCATTTCCAAAACATATGTGAGTGGTCTGCATTTTGAGCCCCACATCCCCTCCAGCATAGAGATTGGGTATTTGTATATTTTCTTTGAATCTGTGGTGTAATGAAAAAGCGAATCAGGTTTTTCCATCCAAATTCCCTCCATGTCCTTGAATTTGTTGATGTGTGTTGTGTTTTCCATATTTCCTGCCAGCTTTCTTCTGTTATGTTTAAATTTAGCTCTTTCTCCCATTTCTCCTTTATATAGTTACTTGAATGTTTGTTTGCCATAAGTTTCTGATATAGCTTTGAAATAATTCTTATTTTATTTCCTGTCGTCGGCGGCGGCGGCCTCCGTCGGTCTATGATGACCATGTGTTCAGGGGATGCGGTCTATAGGGCAGTTTTTAGGTTTATTAGGGCAACAGGACTAATTTCTAGGATAGGATCTAGGATCTGAAATGTAATCGCTCTTGTTTTGTTTTTCTTTTGAATTCTTGGATGGAATATGGGTGGGCAATATAAGCTGCGGCTTCAGCCATCACCAATTTCGGATAACTTATGTTGAACCATTACATACCACGGATGTTCCCTGTTATGGCAGCGGTTTGAATGTCTTGGCTGAGCTGAGTCCAGTACTCGTTGGCACAGCGCCGAGCAGTCTGCTGAACTTTGCTTCTCGCAGCCCTGAGAATCTGGAGATTCTTCTCGTTTGGGTACTTCTTGTACTCAGCAAGTGCTGAGCGCTTGGCTTCAATGACGGGGGTCATCTCGGTCAACTTGGCATCAAACCAGTCCTGTGACTTCGAGGTCTTCCTCCCAAAGGTAGCCAAGGCTGTGCGGTAGATGGTGTTTCGCAGCTCTTCCCACTTCTGCTTTGCAGATTCTCCTCCTTGTGGTACACCAAGTTCCTTCTCAAAGGTGGAGGCAAACTGCTCAACAAGTTCTGGTTGGGCCATCTTGCTGATGTCAATCCGTGCCTTTCCAGGTTGTCTAGCACGATGGAATTTCTTCAGCTGCAGCTTGACCTTGCAACACACCAATGAATGGTCTGTGTCGCAATCTGCACTCTTAACACTCAGTCTTAACCCCAGCTTAACCCCAGTGCCGCTCCTGGCTATGACAACCTTGGAGTTATTGTTAAGAGATTGTAAGGTGTGAGCTAGAGGGTTTAACAGGTGGGTGTTTGTCAGACCCTTGGTTACCTTTTGCTCTTGTTTTATGCCTGTATTCATTGGAGGAGGTACATACTGGGTTGTAGTTGTTAGCTGCTCAACTGACTGATTGGTGGCTTGCACTTTTACTGCATTGTCTCTCATTTCAAGGGGCTGCTGTGGCCTCTTGGAAGCTTCTGAAGAGAGTAACTCACATTGTTGTGCAACATATTCGCTGGTGCGCCATACTGTATCAAGAGGCTCAGTTTCAGTAGGGGGCCCTATGCTTCTCTCTCCGCTCTGATTCTCTGCTTCTCTGTAGGCTGCAACTTCTGCTTCAGCTGCTGCTATAATTTTATGACATTTTAGAATGTGGAGGCTAGCATCTAAGTCAGCCTTTTGTTTCATTATATTAGTCTCTTTTTCAGCAAAGGCTAGTTGAGCTTTAGCCGCTTGCGCCCTGGCGTAGGCCTTTATGGCTGAAGACCCTGTAGATGATGTGTGAGATTGCCTGCTGGTAACCCTGGACCTGGTGTCGAATGGCGGTGATGGTGGCTGCATGTCCGACGTTTGGTCTGAGGCGTCTGGCTTCTCCACGTCCACGTCTGGTCGTTGCTCTGCTTTGTTTCGCAGCTCATAGTTTTTCAAATAGTTTTTTCCTGAACGTAAGCTCATGTCTGCTTGATGTTGCTCTGTGTTGCTTGAATCCGCCGAGAAAACGTCCCGCCCCGGACGTCTTTAATGTCTTTTTACTGTGCTGCCCTCACAGCACGTTTCTCTGTGCTGCTAGACAGCCAGCGAACCATTGAAGAAAACTTCGCACACAAGGCTTACTTTTCTTGTCTTTATAAAGTTTTCTTGCATGCGTGTGTAGCATGACGCGCGGTAACTGAAACATACAGAACAATGCACTTACTATCTATGTATTAACATGCGGTATGCTAACACAAAGAACTAATACACATAAATAACTAACAGAAACATCGTCGCTCAACAAAACTCATTCATGTAACACTTTAGAACATCAGCGGTCTCTATCAAGTGCTTGTACATAAAAATACTCACAAAGACAAAGGTTTCCCAAGACTCAAATGAAGAAGAACAACACAGCGTACTCAAATGAACTTTTTAACTTCGTTTCTGTGTGGCTAGCTGACTGTAGCCGCGGGAAAAAACACATCAAAGATCATCTATATACGGAAGAGCACACACTCTGCAGTAACAAAAAACGATCCTTTAAGGAAAAGATGTCTCACTTCGATAACTTTTTAAACACAGGTTTTTGACAATTTTATCACTCATTTTAACTTATTTATTCCTTTTAACCAATTTATTAACTTTATAAATTTATCAATGTCTTTACCCAAAGACATGACAGGCGTTGTTTAATCTGCGGTAATCGCCGCAAGGTCTCCACGAGCCGTCAGCTTTAGGGACCATATGCAGCGGTGAGGCCCATGGGCTCTTCGAACGGCGAATAATGCCCAGCCTTTCCAGGCTGGCGAACTCCTCGCACGCTATGGAGAGCTTAGCGGCATCCAAGTGCCGAGCTTTCGTGAAGACGGGGGGGCCAGCTGTAGTGATAAAATGCTCCACCCCGTGTTTCACAACTGTTGCCAAAAATGTGGGAACTGTGAGCGCTGGAAAATGGGTAAGGAGTGTGTTAAACTTACCGCCTGCTGTGGCGACGTTGGTCTGCACTGGTGGCAGGGACACTCGAGCTGCACAAGGGATTGAATAAAAAGAGAGTGCATTTACCAGCCGCCTATTGGCAAGATCAACTAACAAACCATGTGAGCACAGAAAATCAGCACCTAACATGTTGAAACTCACCGCCGCTATAATAAAAGTCCATTCATAAGTGCGGCCGTGTAAGGACAGAAACAGAGTCCTCTCTCCAAAGGTGTTGATGCTCGAGCCGTTCGCCGCCATTGCCCCGTTACCCCGGGGGCCTGCCAGCCGGTCGGCATAGGTCGGGGTGATGAAACTCACTTGGGCCCCGGTGTCCACGAGGAAGTGTCGCCCGGAACTCACATCTGTGATGTAGAGCAGCTTATTCCGTTCTCCGAGAGCCGAGGCTGCTAACGACTCCCGGTACTGGAGTTTTCCGAGCTCTTGAAGTTGCACGGCGGCACACATCTGTGCGCCTTCTCTGCAAAACGCCGATGATAAAAGCAGAGGCCATCTCCCCCGCTGCATCGGGAACGCGCCGCTGCCATTGTTGGTGGGGTTGGTTCTGCTGTCTCCGGCCATTCGCTGCTCCCGGACGCCGCACTGAGGTCTGCCGCTGCTGCTGTAGCCCTCTGCTCACCGCAGGAGTCGAGGAGCCGCTGTGCCTCCCGGGCCAGCGCGCGGAAGTCCCGCTGGGTCACGCAACGCATGCTGGACAGGGTCCCTCTCATCTGCACTGGGAGGTTTCTCAGGAAGATATGCTTAAACAAGAAATCGTCGTTGTCTGAGTCCCTCAGCTGCAGCATATCCTCCATAAGGTCGAGTGGCCTGCATCCGCCCCGGTCGTGCATAGCCAGGAGTCTCCTAGCCCTCTCTTCGGCTAAGGGCGTAAAGCATTGGATGAGAGCAGTCGTCAGCTCGCCGTATTTGTCATCAGCGGGCGGTTGCTGCACCAGGCTCTGCACGCACCGAGCTGTGCGGTTGTTGAGCTTTGCGATGACGTGGTAGAACTTAAGGCCCTTTTCCACTAGCCTCACTTAGCCCTACACCGCACCACTCAGCCCGCGTTTGAGCATTTTCCATTAGCCCCAGCACCGGTTAGCAGGTACTTTTTTAGTACCTGATCCAGGGCAGGGTCGAACCGAGCTGAGTAGGGCTGAGTATGTGTGTGATATGACTTTAAGAGACTGGTTGCCGCTGATTGGTCAGGTCATAATGTCACGAAAGCGACTTTTTCTGCTGAATTTACTCCACGACCGCCATTTGTAGTTGTTCAGCCAGTGAACACAGTGCGCCCCTTTAATACAGTATATTATATTAATATACTGTATAATATACTTATATAATAATATACTCCTAATATTATATATTAGGAGGTGCGCAATTTTCTTTCTATATTAGGCGACGATCGCATCCAGCACGAGTTGGACGGATCTACTTGAAATGAAAAAATATACCAGCAGGTGTCCAAGCAAATGGGTTCCCAAGGGCACATCCGTACTGCCAAACAGTGTCGGGAGAAGCTGAAAAAGCTGAAAAGCGATTATCGAGCAGTGAAGGACCACAATGGTCGAAGTGCAGCGGATCGGAAGGAGTGGAAGTGGTTCGCTGAGAGACATTGGGCTCGACACGGCCACCGTCACGGTCACGGCCTTGGAAACCGTGGATGGTGAGTGTTGTTTTGATATTGTGCATCTTTTCGCCACTTTATCCTTTCTGTGCCAAGCTCACTGTTTTTAAAAAATAGGAAGGTTGTTAGATTGTGGGTAATGGTTGTTACTGAGGCTTGCCTATTGTTTTGCAGCCAACTGCAGATTCACGCTTGCTTTGTGTTAAGTATTAGCGCGAACAAAACGCTGAATTACGCTTATTGTATTCCGGTTAAAAACTTGAGAGTGTTGTGTACATGTTGCACTTTGGCGTTAAGTTTTAAATTGCGTGCATTTTCTTTCTAGAATCGCAGTTCATATCACAGGGGTCCACCTCAGTGGACATGGACACACCGGACTCTCCTGGCGCTGCGTGTGCGTCTGGCGGAGCGCCAGCTGGATCGACTCCCATGTCAGCCACATCACCAGCTCCATCTGGATCACGTTCAAGTGCCGGTAAGGCACAATAACCACATTTTTTTTTTTTGGTTGAAACAGGTCCAGCAGCGGAAACCAGGGTCGAAAATCCATCCATCCATCCATCCATCCATCCATCCATCCATCTTCTACCGCTTAATCCTTTACAGGTCGCGGGGGGGCTGGAGCCTAACAAGTTATGTACCAAATTGATTAATGCAATTTCCTGTAGCTGCATATTAATTAATTGAAAATGTCTTTTTAAATGTACAAAAAGGTTATTCTTTGGTCTTCACTTATCGGTGTTCCACAACCATTTTTAGGTGTGGTGATTGGTGCTGTTGTAACTCCTGTTTTACAAAAACAACTAAAGCTCATGAACTGCCGTTGAAATCAACATGCTTCATTGAAATGCTTCGCGTCAGCTGACTGTATTAACCCATTCAGATTTCTGCAGCCACACTACAAGCAACTATTTTAAACATTACCCATCCATCCATCCATATTCTTAATCTTAACCCTTTTTAGTTTTGCAGGGGGGCTGCAGCCGAAGACAGCACCCTGTGTGTTGCAAAATCTGCTCTACTGGGGGGCAGCAGCTAGACAGTTCAGCTTATATACAGCAATGAAGCATAATATAATAGTGACATTCCACCACAAACTTTCACCTGTGTAATTCCATAATATATGTAGTGATCCAGCTTTAACGACCATGCCTTTCTGTTTTTCCATCTAGGCAAGATGAAAACAGACAACTCCCATCGCTGACCTTACATTAGCGATGGTCAACATGCATGACGAAGAGATGCGGCTCTTGGAACGGCAACATGACCAGCGGAAAGAATCAGGACTACATGCAGCATTTGCGACAGGTGGCCGCAGATGTGCGGGCAGATGCGCGTGAAGCCCTGGAGCAGGACACTGTGTTACAAAGGGAAGAGCTCGCAGAGATGTCATCATTCAACAGAGATTTCCTGACCCTATTTGGCAGGCTTGTGGACGCTTTTAGCAGTCGGCGTGTCTAACCATGTCTCCCCACGCCCAGTCTGTTTTTTTGTTTGTAAATTTTGCTTCTGGAATAAAATTGTATTGTTTGCATCAAAAGTCTGGTTTATCTGTTATGACACCGTATGAGAAAAGCCAGTAATTACATACACATTCCATTCTCTGTTCACTCCACATGCTGCTGTTCATCAGGTCAGGTGTATAGCCTTCTAATGGTAATTTAATTTTTAACAACACAACGAAACGTAATGTCTTGGTAGTTTTTTTTTTTTTTTATTTTAAACAAATTTGCAATGCGGAATCCATTTCTCTTGAACGGGTACATTTTTTATGTTATAAGCAGTTGTACAGGTGTGCTTGAACTTGTAGACACTGATAAAGATAAGTATGTGTAAGTTGAATGTTGCATCACCAGTCAAAATTTAATAAATTAAGAAGGAATCTAGCAAAAATTTGGCACTAATAACAGTAGACAAATCGGACAAGGATACACAACTGTGTTTTTGTTGCACACAACTATTGTTACCAACAAGTGCAAAATTTATATTCCCTTTTCCCAAAAATTAAAAATCAATTTGTAAGTAAAAGTGGGAGACCTTTACATGGGAAAATATGACATGTATCAGCACATGATTTATAGCTCAATTTGCATTTCCACCTAAGCAAAACTGGCTTGTCGAGATGGATTTTTGTGAAGATGGCCTGTGCGGTGTTTCTGCATGTAATTACATACCTGTCAAGTGATACGGTTTCGCCGTATTTTAATACGGGGAAAATGCAATTTTAGCAAATACGGGCGTATTGCCATTTCTGTACTCCAAAGAGAAAAATATACGGGGAAAAAAATTATTGAGAGTGTGGGGAGGAACACGTCGTGTGTGACCCCCACAACCGGGCTGTCACAGTGCTCAGTGTGAGCAATTATCACAACAGTGAGAAGTGTGGACTCATCATTAGGCTGATGGCTTCACACCTTCTGTTGTCCTGCGGCTCCTGCAAATTAGCTAATAGCTATACACTCTGTGCAACACATCAGATTGATTGTCATTGATTAATTGTCTATGTTTATTGCACTGTCCCTGTCAAATAAACAAATCTAATCTAATCTAATTACCCGTACCTTAACAGATAAGCGTTATGAACAACAGGACAGGTAGATGGAACATGCACAACATTTTATTTACAAAAAACATTTTTGAAATATGTATGTGCATAAATGTGGGCGAAATAGACAAGTACTACACAGCACAGCATCTCGTATATCGGCTCCCTGCTCCTCTGCTCTCTGTGCCGCTGACACCACTGGTTCATCTACTGCATCATCCAATGTAGTGTCAAACGTCTCTCCATGACTCTCTCACAGATTAGGCAGAGCACAACAAGTCAGCACCATACGTAGATTTAACCAGTTTCATGTCACAGTCATCAGCCATTTTGTTTGTTGTGGAGGATTCGGTCGCGTTTTTCACGTCACGAGGGTGTGGCGCCGCCTGCTGTTCAACAAATCCCACCCACAGCAGGTGTGCCAGCAGTAATGTTGAAAAGCAACCGAGGCCGAACCGAACCGAAATGAGCAGAGTCGGGTTTTCAATCGGGGCTGGGCTGGGCTAGTGGAAAAGCGCCTTTTGTGTCATCTGCTCTTATCCCCCCGAGTGCGAACTGTGCCTCGGCCTGGAGGAACCACGAGTCCGGGTTGTCCTGCCAGAATTCTGGTAGTTTGATGGAGACGGCGCTCGCTCGGGCAGACTCCGACGAGTCTGGATCGGGGGACTTGCTTCTAGGCATTCTCACGTCTCTGGTCACCAATGTGGGGAGCGTGAAATAACGAGGCTGAATTATTTCTCAGTTCAGGTTTTAATGTAGCTTTCACATCCCCAGCGATCTCTCAAGAACAGAAGAGAGAGAGCTGCATCAGAACCCCCCACATTTATACATCAACATCAAAGGAAGAATCACACATCTCTGTCAAAACCCCGCATTGACAATAACTCTCCCCCCGAGTCCCTTAGTCCTCTGCCTGGCCCCAGGAGGTCAGGAAGTCCTTTCAGCTCCTTATCAGAATCAGAATCAGAATCAGAATCAGATTTATTGCCATTGTTCATGTAGTACACAAACTAGGAATTTGTCTCAGTGCAATGCTGCAACATTAAACATGATAAAATAAAAGAAATAAACTATACATGCAATAAAGTGTAGAATAAGAGTGAGTAATACTAGTCAGCAGTTTTAAATTTATTAGCGAGCAGCAGATATTGTGGAGAACCATATAGTGCAGTCGGTAATGCAAAAAGAAAACAGTGATGATTGACATGAGTCTGGTTGAGCTGCTGTACATAGTGCACGAGAGTCAATAAGTCACTTAGTGTTCAGCAGTCTGATGGCAGAGGGGAAGAAGCTGTTCATGTGACGGGAGGTTTTAGTCTGAATGGACCGAAGTCTTCTACCTGAGGGGAGAGGGGCAAACAGTACGTGACCAGGGTGTGAAGGATCGGCTATGATCCGGACAGCACGCCTCCGGGTCCTGGAGATGTACAGATCCTGGAGAGATGGGAGCTTGCAGCCGATCACCTTCTCAGCAGTGTGCATGACGCGCTGCAGCCTTAGTCTGTCCCTGGCAGTGGCTCCTGCGTACCACACGGTTATGGAGGTGGTGAGGATGGACTCGATGATGGCTGTGTAGAACTGCACTAACATCTTGGTGGGTAGCTTGAGCTTCCTCAGTTGCCGCAGGAAGGACATCCTCTGCTGGGCCTTTTTGATGAGGGAGCTGATGGTCGGCTCCCACTTGAGGTCCCTGGTGATGGTGGTGCCTAGGAAGCAGAAGGAATCTGCAGTGGTGATGGGAGAGCCTGTGAGGGTGAGGGGGGGCAGAGGGGTTGTGACTTTCCTGAAGTCCACAATCATCTCCACTGTCTTCAGAGCGTTCAGCTGCAGGTTGTTGTTGTTGCACCAGGACGCCAGCTGGGCCACCTCTCTCCTGTAGGCGGACTCGTCGCCGTTGGAGATGAGCCCGATGAGGGTGGTGTCATCCGCAAACTTGATCAGCTTGACAGACTGGTGGCTGGAGGTGCAGGAGTTGGTATAAAGGGAGAAGAGTAGGGGGGAAAGTACACAGCCCTGGGGTGATCCGGTGCTGATGCTAACAGAGTCTGAGACAGTCTTTCCCAGCCGCACATGCTGCCTCCGGTCCGTCAGAAAGTCGGTGATCCACCTGCAGAGGGAATCAGGCACGTTGAGCAGGGACAGCTTGTCCCGGAACAGAGCGGGGCGGATGGTGTTGAATACAGAGCTGAAGTCCACAAACAGGATCCTGGCGTAGGTTCCCGGGGAGTCCAGGTGCTGCAGGATGGAGTGGAGGGCCAGGTTGACTGCATCGTCTACAGACCTGTTAGCTCGGTAGGCAAACTGCAGCAGGTCCAGGAGGGGAGTGGTGATGGACTTGAGGTGGGGCAGGACCAGGTGCTCAAAGGACTTCATGACTACAGAGGTGAGCGCTACAGGTCTGTAGTCGTTAAGTCCAGTGAGCTGTGGCTTCTTGGGGACAGGGATGATGGTGGAGGATTTGAGGCAGGTCGGCACGTGGCATAGCTTAAGGGAGGTGTTAAAAATGTCTGTGAAGACAGGAGCCAGCTCTTTCGCACAGTGTCTCAGGGTGGAGGGAGACACGCCGTCCGGACCGGGGGCCTTGCGCGGGTTCAGTCTGGAGAACTGTCTGAGCACGTCCTGCTCACTGATGACAAGGGCAGGGGGGGAGGAGGGGGGGCCGCCTTTGATGAAGTAGGGACCGTGGAGGCAGTGGAGCTGGGGGGAGGGGGGGAGTTGGACACAGGTGACGAGGTGTCAAAACGGGCATAGTGTTGGGACAGTCTTTGACAAAGGGCTTTGTCATCCTGACCTTTAGGAGCCTGAGGCCGATAGTTAGTGATTTGCCACAGACCTCTCCACACAGAAGCAGAGTCGTTAGCAGTGAACTGCTGCTGGAGTCTCTCAGAATATACAGATTTAGCTCTCCTCAGCTCTCTGTTAAACCGATATTTAACCTCCCTGTAGCAGTCCCTGTCTCCACTTTTCAACGCTGCTTCCTTCTCCTTCCTGATCTGTCTGAGCTTAGCAGTTAACCAGGGCTTGTCATTGGAGTACCTCACCCTGGTGTGCGATGGAAGAATGCTCTCCTCACAAAAGTGGATATATGAGTTCCCAGTGTCCGTGTACTCATCCAGATCATGCGTGGCTCCTTTAAACATGCCCCAGTCAGTTATTTCCATGCACGTTTCCAGCTTCTCCTCAGCTTCACTGGTCCATTTCTTCGTAGTGCTCACAACAGGTTTAGTGAGCTTCAGTCTCTGTCTGTAAGTGGGACTGAGGTGGACCATCACGTGATCAGATAGTCCGAGCGCAACGCAGGGAACAGCGCGATACGTGTACTTCACTGTGGTGTAACAGTGATCCAGCGTGTTCTTTCCTCTAGTGGGGCATTTAATAAACTGTTTGTAGCGGGGGAGATCGTGGCTCAGATTGCTCTGGTTAAAGTCGCCAACCACAATAACCAGAGAGTCCGGGAAAGTGCGCTCCGTATGTTGAATGTGATCTGCGAGCGCGCGCTGAACTTCGCGCGTGTCCGCGTCGGGAGGGACGTATACAGCGGCTAGGATGAATGAAGCGAACTCCCACGGGGAATAAAATGGCTTGCAGTTAATAAAAAGAAATTCCAGGGCGGGAGAACAGTGTTTGGAAATTATTGTTACATCAGAGTACCAGCTGCTGTTGATGTAAAAGCAGACTCCACCTCCTGAGGATTTACTGGAGAGCTCTGTGTCACGATCAGCACGAAACAGCTGAAATCCCTCGAGGAGCAGCGCGCTGTCCGGTGTATATTCCCTGAGCCAGGTCTCAGTAAAACAGAGGGCAGCCGAGGAAGAGAGGTCCTTAAAACGCATCAGCAGTCTCAGTTCATCTACCTTGTTAGAGAGAGAATTGGCATTGGACAGAAATATGCCAGGCAAAGCCGTGTGCGTGCCTCTCCTGCGGAGCCGTACGAGAGCGCCTGCTCGTCTTCCTCTCTTTCGCCGTCTCACTTTTCGAGCCAAACAATGAACCAGATTGGCGGCAGGAGCTAAAAAAACTGGGAGTAGGTCCATGGGAGTGAAAGTCCTGATATTTAGAAGGTCTTCATGGGTATAAGAGCAGGCAGACACACAATTGACGAACAAAAACAAACAAAGGGTGCAGCGAAGCACCATGGCGACCACTGTGGGCGCCATCTTGCGCAAAATCACGGTACCTCCGTCCTCTTGCCGTTATCCACAGGCGGTCCAGACATATTGTCCCATCCTAAGACGTGAAGTCAATCCACATATGCAATCCTAAGCATCTCACTTTATACTCATACATATGTAGGCAAAAATACATGAGCCACAGAGTCATTGTTAATTTGACCTTGTTGGATTTCCCCCCCCCCCCCTTTGTTATATTATTCTACCGGAGTGGTGGCTCAGTTGGTAGAGCATCCGTCCCACACCCGGGAGGCACGGGTTCAAATACCAGCCGGGTCATACCAAAGACCATATAAAAATGGTGCTTTCTGCCTTCTAGCGTGGTGCTCCGCATAATGGAATGGGGAAAGTAAAGTTACACACAGAGCTACCAGAGGACTGACCCCCCGCTGTAGCTTTCACTACTTACAGTAGCTGTGTGGCCTAGGGTCAGAGAAACGGAGATAGGCGCCGCCCATATACACCTTCAGGTGTGAAGGGATTAACTAACTAACTACTAACTTGTTATATTATTCTGTTTCTTTTTTAATCTTTACTTTTAATTTATCCGAAATAAAGATTCATTCATTCATTCATTCATTCATTCAGTCAGTCAGTCATATAGGAGGGTGCCATTTTGAATCACACTCCATTCCAGAAGGTGGCGGTAACGCACCTACAAGCTGTTTGCCAACCGCCATAAAATAGAAGAAGAAGAAGAAGAAGAAGAAGAAAGGTTTCCTGCTGCGCATGCGCACGTCTTTACTTCCGTTACATGAGCGGGCTTCTTGCCGTGCGTCTCTTAATTTATCATCAAAAGTCACCGTAAAGACTATCCTCAACAATTTCCGAATATTTTTCATAAAGCGGGAATAAAGTGTTTGTACTCCGTGCAGCGCTGTGTTGGACCATAAAGTTGAGGATTGATAAACATCAAACAGAATGTGCTCAGAGACTGGCTGAAACTCGTGACCAGAGAGGGAGACTTGGAGCTGCTGAAATTGTAAGAAAACATCATTTGTTTGAACATTTGTGTCGTAAATTAATAATTTATCTGGCATAATGGTGTTTTCTTTTGCAAACTATGGATACAGTAGTTAACTGCTGGTTAAGCGCTGTGAATAAATGCAGAATAAAGGTATATTTTATGAGATTAAGGACTTCTAGCACTGAAGTGAGAGATTTGAAGTTAATATTAAATCACAATAAAATGAAAATGGCAGAATTAATAAAGGCTGCAGTACGAGCTATTTTTACTCAGTAGAACTAAACTGAAATGAACAAATCTTCCCAGGAAATGAATTGAAACCCTTTTCACAAATTGAAAGCTAATTTGTAGTTAAAATAGAAAGAACAAAAATAAAATAAACTAAATTATTAAACCCTACTGTTGTGTGGGGATTTAAAAATATGATCAATTTTACTGTTAAATCTATTTTTTTCATCTCCCCTTCAGATCTGTGAAGACTGGGTTTCCACTCCAAGATCCATCCTGCACTGAGACGTTCTGAAGGGAAGAGGTTGTCAGTGGAGGACCATCCCTGCTTCCTGGTGCATTTCAGCACAGAAGAAGACCGCAAGTTTTTCAGGGTCTTCGTTTTCAAATTCAAGATTCAAGAAGGTGCTGCCATAATTTTCTCCATACTCTAACATGCATTCAATGCAATTTAGTTGTTGTAATAACTAATTCTTTTATTTCTTTTTTAATCTAAGTTCTCAGCAAGAATACAGTGTTGGT
Source organism: Pholidichthys leucotaenia (assembly GCA_020510985.1). Taxonomy (NCBI): domain Eukaryota; kingdom Metazoa; phylum Chordata; class Actinopteri; order Cichliformes; family Pholidichthyidae; genus Pholidichthys; species Pholidichthys leucotaenia. The sequence continues at coordinate 43,800,037 of CM035849.1, forward strand.
CATTGTTTGACAACTTTACTGAACATTTAATTCTACATAAATTACTGTTTAACAGTAAATTTTTGGCAATCCTGTGCTTTTCTTGTGGTGTTGCATAGAATAGCATCACTGTAAACTATAGAAAAAGCAGCTACTTTGAAATCTGTACTTCCTAACACAACTTTCAGTGCAACAATCCTCTAAAAATGTCACAACTTTTTTGGAAACGCTCCCACAAATTCAGGCTTTTTGGGCCACAACAATCACAAAAACAGTGAAGGAAATCCTGTAGGGACTGAAATACAGTGAGATAATGTCTACATGCTTCATGCATTGAATTTGTTTACTGACTCTGGGTTGTTGACTTGACACTACACACCCTTTGCACTAAAGAAAGCACTTGTGAGCACTTTGTGAAATCATAAGTTAAATAATAAAAAATGCATTATTGTAACTGATTTTGGGTCAGTTCTTTATGTGATAATTTATGTATTAACAAAGTTAGTGTATTCCTGGTACAATTTGCAGCATTAGGTCTTGAAGATTTTTTTCCTGGCAAGTAAAATTGCAATTAAAATGGTAATTTCCCTGATCGGATCGGATCAAATCCAGTTGAAATGATTGAGAATCTCAAGAGTCGGATTCATATCGATTCTGGAAATTAAGGATCATTCCCAGCCCTACTTATAGATCTAATGCTGCAAATTGTACCAGGAATACTTTAACTTTGTCCATCCATCCATCTTCTACCGCTTTTCCGGAGGTCGGGGTCACAGAGGCAGCAGCCCAAGCAGAGAAGCCCAGACTTCCCTCTCCCCAGCCACCTGCTCCAGCTCTTCAGAGAGGATACCAAGACGTTCCCAGACCAGCTGGGAGACATAGTCTCTCCAGCGAGTCCTGGGTCTGCCCAGGACTAACTTTAACTTTGTTAAAGGTTTTTTTTTTTTGTTAGTTTTTTTCCTCAAAATGTCATTATTTATTTGTGACATTAATGAATGGTTTCTTCTGTTTCTTTCTCCTTGTAGACCTCAAAGATGAAAAAATACGGATCAGCAGCTCTGTAACCAAGAGCCCCAAGCAGATCTCATGGAGATTAAAGAGGAACGGGTAGAACCAGAACAGATTAAAGAGCAAGACAGAGAACCCAAAAAGATTAAAGAGGAACAAATAAAACCAGAACAGTTTAAAGAGGAAGTGATAGAACCAGAAAAGATTAAAGAGGAACTGATAGAACCAGAACAGATTTAAAAAGAACTAATGGAACCAGAACAGATTAAAGAGGAACAAGTAGAATCAGAACATGTTAGAGGAATGGGCAGAACCAAAAGAGATTAACAAGGAACAGGTAGAACCTGAAAAGATTAAAGAGGAACAAGTAGAATCAGAACACGTGAAAGATGAAATGATAGAACCAGAACAGATTAAAGAAGAACTAATAGAACCAGAACAGATTGAAGAAGAACTAATGGAACCAGAACATGTTAAAGAGGAACTGCTAAAACCAGAACAGATTAAAGAAGAACTAGTGGAACCAGAACATATTAAAGAGGAACAGGTAGAACCAGACCACATTCAAGAGGAATGGGTAGAAACAAAACAGATTAATGAGGACCAGGTAGAACCTGAAAAGATTAAAGAGGAACAAATGGAACCAGAACAAGTCAAAGAGGAACTGTTAGGACCAGAACACATTAAAGAGGAACGGATAGAACCAGAACAGATTAAAGAAGAACTCATGGAACCAGAACACATTAAAGAGGAACAGGTGGAACCAGAACGCATTAAAGAGGATGAGGTAGAACCAGAACATGTTAAAGAGGAACAGGTAGAATCAGAACAGATTAAAGAGGAACTGATAGAACCAGGACAGATTAAAGTGGAACAGGTAGAACCCCCAAAAATTAAAGAGGAACAGCTAGAACCCGATAAGATTAAAGAGAAACTGTTCATCAGTCAGGAGAGAGAACATGTACAGAAGGTGGAGACCGAAACCATCATGGTGGCTTGTATTCATGAGGAAAATGACACCATCGAACCAGAACCAAACTGTGAACAGCTCCTCTCTCAGAACTTGGTTATATCTGAGAGCCCGGCGGAGGAAAGAAGACAGCGTGAAGACTCTGAATTTCCTAAAAGTGAAGAACCGAAGCCAAAGAAGGCCCGTCTAAATGACAGAAGTCACTGTAGGGGGTCTGACAACGCTCTGATGCCAAAGAGACTCAGGACCCTCAAAACAGGTAAAAAGATTTACCTCTGAATTATTTGTACACTGATGTGTCCTGAGTAGGGTTGTCACAATTCTAACATTTCAAATCGGATACTGATATCAACAGCTGTTATATTCACTAATGGGCAAGTCTACACCAGTGTTTCCTATTCCTTAAAGACCTTGGCGTGGTGGCAACATAATTTTTTGCGGGGGGGGGGGGGGGACAGAAAACACATGACACTGTTGTAACTGGAACAGGTTAATTTTATACTATTTATTTCTTTTTATAAAAAATTTTGCACAGTAACTTTTCACATGGAACTTATTATTTGAAGTATTGTACAACCAAGGCTTGAATGTTGGAATATTGGGTGAGTTGGGGTCCCACCCAGACATCCTGTGTATGGACTTTTTTACTGGTGTGTCCTTCTCTCCTTCCTCTGCTCTCACCTCTCCTGGACCCTCTTCCTGAGCACTTTCCTCTCTTTGGCTGATCTTGTCTCTCATCTTTCCCTTTCTGAGCCCTTTCTAATTCAGGTTTTCTCTCCGTCTATGGTGGTATACAAACAGGTTAGAAAATACCAAGTGTCACGTTTTGGCTGGCAGGATTTTTTTTTTTGTCATGGTTTACATAAATGACAAAAATATGTGTATTTTTTGTATTTTTATTCTAGTGTTCCTTTTTTCCATTGAGAAAGTGTAGGGAAGGGAAAAAAACCCCAAACATTCATAATAGTAATTTACTCATGTATACTTAAATTATATGATCAGAGGTGGGTATAGTAGTCAGAAATTCTATTCATGTAAAAGCAATGCTATGAAATTAATAATTAAAAGTAGACAACCAAAAATTTCTGGTTGAGTTAAGGGTACAAAGAACACCCACTTAAAAACTTGAGTAATAAGATAAGCCTTTATTAGTCCCACAATGGGGAAATTCCAGGATTGCAACAGCACAGGGATAGCAACACTCAGAGCAACAATCAGAAGGCAAGAAAAAAAAGCAAGAGCAGCTAATATACATATGTACATATTGCTATATATATATACTGTATATATATATATATATATACACACACACAGACACACAGTGCAGAGCATTGTAGCTGGATGGAATAAATATGTAACTAGAAAAGCACTCGGAGAGCGCAGACCTCCGCCAGGCGCCACAGTTCCCCCCCATACAGTGTTTGTGTGTACGTTTTCAGATTCCTTGACCATGAAAACATATGACTAGCAATTGGATTCACAGTGATAGGATTAGTGGTTCAGTAGTAAAAGCATTACCTCCTTGGCGGAGGTAATAAACTGAAGTGTTGGTGTTGTATCCATCTCCTGCATCTGCAAACTTCCAGGCTGCGGGCGTTGCAATTGAATGAATGAATGAATGAATCTTTATTTCGAATAGATTAAGAGTACAGGTTAAAAGAAAGTGAATAATATAACAAAGGGGGTAATAAAATCCAACAAGGTCAAATTAGACAATAACTCCTGTGATTATACAGTTCAACATAAGTTATCCGAAATGTGTGTTGGCTGAATCCGCAGCTTATATTGCCCACCCATGTTCCATCCAAGAATTCCAAAGAAAAAACAAAAGAAATCATGACACAACCGCGTACAACCCACAGGCCAATGGGTTATGCGAGCGTTTTCATAGATCGCTGAAAGCAGCACTGAGGGCTTCACTGACGGATGCAAATTGGGTAGACAGGTTGGCGTGGGTTTTATTGGGGTTGCGCTCCGCGGCAAAAGATGATTTGGAAGCGTCCCCGGCAGAGAGCTTCTTTTTGCGCAGCTACTATGGCTGGCCGGGGAATTTCTGCCAAATAATCCGGCAGCGGACAGCTGCTTGTCTGAGCTTTTGCAGCGTAGCGCGCACACAGGCACGCTGCCGAGCCCTGGCCAGCACTGTGTTCCGCGTGCTTTTGTGCCTAAAACTTTGAAGAAGGCGGAGTTTGTGTTGGTCAGACACGACGAGCAGTGCCCTCCATTGGGCCTGCACACATGTTGAAAATGGCCGTATCTGACAATGTTAAAGAATCCTTTAAAAAATTCCTGTATCCAGACGGTGATCCGGATCATCCCCAAAAGTTAATCAGTTCTTCCTTGTACCATTTCCAACAACGCCTGAAAGTTTCATTGAAATCCGTCCAAAACTTTTTGAGTTATCTTGCTAACCAACAGACAGACAAACGCTGGCAAAAACATAACCTAAACACACACAGCGTGGAGCATTGTAGCTAGATGGAATAAATATGTAAATATATAAACACACACAGTGCGGAGCATTGCTGCTAGATGGGATGAAACAGCACAACCGTCTACTTAGTTATCCTACATGGTATGATTATGTACCCATACATATTCTCACCCTCCATAGCGACCGGTATTTTCCTAGTTGTATGCCGGAGGGGACCATTGTGTAAGTCTATTGCATCTTTTGCATTCAAAACTATTAGGTTGTTATGTCTTTTTGCTATCTCTGCGAGCAGCCCTGCTTAGGTTGTACAGTCTGACAGCCGTTGGTAGGAAGGACCTGCGAAACCTCTCGGTTGTGCACCTGGGATGATGTAGTCTGCTGCTAAATGAGCTCCTCAGTGCATTCAGTATGTCCTGCATAGGGTGGAACTGAGACTCCAGCAGAGATGACAGTTTAGCCACCATCCTTCTCTCTCCTATCTCCTCCACCGGGTCAAGGCGCTGTCCCAGGACAGAGCTAGCTTTCTTGATCAGTTTGTTCAGTCTCTTCCTATCGGCTGCGGTAATGCCACTGCCCCAGCAGACCACTCCAAAAGTGATGGCTGATGCCACCACCGTGTCATAGAATGTCTTCAGCAGCGCCCCTTGTACACCAAAAGACCTGAGTCTCCTCAGTAGGAACAGCCTGCGCTGTCCCTTCTTGTAGAGTGCGTCAGTATTGTGTTACCAGTCTAGTTTATTGTTCAGATGAACACCCAGGTACTTGTAGGATGTCACTATCTCGATGTCTGTTCCCTGTATATTTACTGGTGCTGTGAGGGGTTGTCCATGCCTGCGGCAGTCCACCACCAGCTCCTTAGTTTTCCTCGCGTTGATCTGGAGGCAATTCCGATGGCACCAGTCCACGAAGTCCTGGATAAGCCCTCTGTACTCAGCTTCATCTCCATTGGAGATGAGGCCAACGATCGCAGAGTCGTCAGAGAACTTCTGTAGATGGCAGTGTGTTGTGTTGTGTGACAAGTCCGCAGTATAAAGAGTGAACAGGAAGGGAGCCAACACCGTTCCCTGGGGGGCCCCGTGCTACCGATGATCGTGTCGGACACACAGTCCCGGGTTCTCACAAACTGAGGCCGGTTCGTGAGGTAGTCCAGGATCCATGATGACAGGTGCTCGTCCACCCCTGCGCGTAGCAGCTTGTCCTTCAGGATCATCGGTTGGATGGTGTTGAAAGCACTGGAGAAATTTTGTGATAGTTTTCTACTTTTCTTTCTAAATTTATCTAAATTTGCAACCATTATCATCAAATTTATAATTTCCTCTTGTAAAATGATGACTTTTCTTGTACATTTGAGACTATTATAAATTTGTGGATTATTTTATGGCTAATTTTTATCTTTTTTTAATTCAGTGCAATCCAACTATTTATAAAGCACTTTAAAAACAACGAGCGCTGACACAAAGTCCTGTACATCAACAATAAATAAAATATAAGAACCTAAAACCTAAAAACAATAAAATACAGGTAAAGTACAAAACAGCACAAACAAAACAATAGCCATGCAATAGAGACAATAAGAACAAATAAAATCAATGTCACTAAGTGGGTCAAAAGCCAGAGATTAAAAATGGGTTTTAAGAGGAGTTTTAAAAGGAACTCCGATTATGTTGGCATGTTAGCTCTGAATGCTTTATTTTTATGTTAGTAAACATAACTATAATATAATTTTTTTGAAAATAATTCCCAGTTTTATATATTTTTAAAAAACTTTATTACGATGTAAATCGCCATTTTTGTTTACGTCGCAATGCATTCTGGGTAGTGACGTAGAATGGTTGCAGCCATTTTTTCTGTCTTATTCAAGCCAAGAAGCGAAGCTACTAACTACTGCCATTTGTCAGTGAAAATGCCACATTGCGCGGCTTTTGGATGTAATTTCCAATCAAGTGAGCCTCCATAGCTTTCCTAAAGAGGGAAAGTTGAGGAAAAAGTGGGAGTGGCAGCGGCTCAGCAGGTAGAGCAGGTTGTCTAATAACCCGATGGCTGGTGGTTCAAATCCCGCTCTCCCCAGATATCCTGCCGTTGTGTCCCTGGGCAAGACACTTCACCCGCATTGCCTCCAGTGCCCATAACACTGGGTATGAATGTGTAAAAATGTTTAAATGCTCGGTGGTGGCTGGAGAGGCCATTGGCGCGGATTGGCAGCCACATTTCTGTCACTCTCTGAGTGTCTGTGATCACGCGCTATAGCACACGCCTGATAAAGCTGATATATATATTAATCACGCTATGATAATCGCTATCAATCGCTATTCAATCGCTATCGGAGTTCCTTTTAAAACTGGACAGTGAAGAGGCCTGTCTGATGGCCAAAGGCTGATTATTTTAAAATTACAGTTTTTTTTTTAATAAATTTGAAACAGAATGTGGCAATTTTTTTATTTTTTTCCTCAAAGTTTAATCTTTTGACCAAAATTTTGCAGAGCAGAACAGAACAATAATTTTAACTGAATTCAAAGAAATATAATTATTAAAATTATATTTAAAGAAATAAATCAAGTAAAATGACCAAAGATGCAGTTATTTCTGTTATTTTTCTTCATACAGTATTTATAGTTTTTGAGAACTCTCACCAACCAGACGGCAGGAAAAACCTCCCTTATTTTGAATTTCAAATGTTGGCACGTTTAGTTTGTCTAAAGCAGGGGTCACCAACGCGGTGCCTGCGGGCACCATGTCGCCCGCAGGGACCACATGTGTCGCCCGCAGGCCTGTTCTAAAAATAGCACAACTTGCAAGTGAGCTGCGTCTAAGATGTAATTTTTTCTGCTGCTATTTTTATTTTATATTTTTTATATTTTTTAAAATCACACTTGCATTTATATAGATTTTAAAATGACAATGTCTTAAAAATAAAAAAAATGAAAATATGTTTATTATACGTAAAGTTAAGGTGAACTCTGACCTAGTTCAAAGGGCAGTATTGTGCGCATGACAAAACCTTCGCGCTTGTGGAGCGTAAGCTAGTGGGCCGGGCAGTTAAGATGGTGAGCGGAGTGCAGTTTCCAAGCCCAAAAACATGGCAAAAAAAAGACAGAAAATTTATCATTTTCAAAGTGAGCGGGAGGAAGAGTTCTTTTTTACTACCGTGAAAGGAAGCTGCGTGTATTTCATTTGCGGGGCGATGGCGAAGCACCACTTCACTACCCACTCTTTTTTTTTTTTTTGGACTTATCTTGTACCCGTAGGTAGATTTGTTCTGCAGTCTGGTGACAAGCCACCAGCCGCTGCTTGCGCAAGCGCCCCTTAACTCCCTAACCTGCATGTTTTTGCATTAAAAACGAGAACATGCACCACCAGAACATGCAAACTCCACACAGATCACTGTTGGCCGGGGGCAGGGATCGAACCCGCGATCCCCCGGCCGAGGGTAAACTGCTGCCGCGGTGCTAACCACTGCGCCACTGTGCATATAAGCACTTCCAGTGCTGTTTAGCTTCTCATGAAAGGACAGTGCTGGTTGCTCAAGCATGATTCTTGGCAAGAACTGTATGGATATACTGTAATTCCAGTGAAGAAGAACACACAAAAGTGTGTTTATTAAATGTAACAGATTTTGAGCAGAATTGCAGCAGATTTGTTCAGTTAAAAATGTGATAAGATTTATTTAATATGAAAGCTGATTTTTCTTAAATGTTGCATAACTTTTTCAAACATGGTTCAACATAGTTCATGAATTAAAAGGGTTTAGTTTTTTTATGGTTAAAAGGGACTGGTGAAAACTGGACATTTTTTATGAAATGTAGAAGTGATCATCTGAACAATTGCTGAGATTAATAAAAATAAAGTGTTGAATATTGATCTTGTCTGTTACCCACTCTAAGTTATTGATAATTATTTATTTATGTGTGTATACACACACACACACACACACACACACACACACACACAATTTGTTATTTTAGAGGAGTGTGTCAAGCTGGTGCCCTTCACATGACTCGATACCCATGAAGTAGCTCTTGGTTTCAAAAAGGTTGGTGACCCCTGGTCTAAAGGCTACTGATGGATTAAAATCATTGACTTTGTGAATTTCGGTCATCTTAACTTGCCAGGTACATAATAGTGAACATACATTAGTTAAGTGAAGTAAATCCTCAGCAGTTCATCAGTCACTCTTGCCTTTCCCTGCATTGAATCCTAACAACACCTGTTAGCTCAGTGACTCTTCAATTATTGTTTCCGTTACCAGTGGGTTAAAACCACCATAAATGCCTCCACTGCTTACATACCTCATGTGCTTTTTTCTGCATTTAAAGGGCTGATGACACGTTTTTGACTTCATCTAATTTTTCAAGACATGATACAATATGACAAAATAGGTTGGTCTGTGCAGTTCTAAGTCAAACAGACTTTTTTTCACGAGACTATCCAACGTTTTCATGAGCGCCACGTCACCAATTGCATCAGTGGCTGGACCCCCCCCCCCCCCCCCAGCCATGTTGTAACCAGAGATGGCAATTTTCCGCCGATGCGCGGATTTCTGCCGATTTATTTTCAAATTGATCATTTCTGTGAATCGTCTAAATCCGTTGAGAAAATTTTAGGGGGGTAAGGTACCTTATTGTTACCAATTTTAGTGAAAATCAACATGATTACATAAGCACTCGGCGCTTCCCCGGAAGTCGTCTCCCGCAATAACCCGGATGTGTTGTGTTCAAGCTACTGCTGTATTGCAGTAGCTTGACAGCCCTGCGACTGGATAGTTGCAAACGATTGGACCAATCAAATGGCTCGTTGTATGCTTTTTCTAAGATTCATGGTGGCGTGTTCTCAGGGATGTGATTTTCTGCTAATTCGCCGAATTCCGCTTTATTTTATCTTCCAGGAAGATAAAGTACGTTAAGTACGTTAGCGGCTTGTGGTCCACGAACGCAGTGAAGCTGCACCCTTTCAGGCAGGACTGGAAGTGGTGTATGGCCAGGTGGAGAGCCATTAACTCTCTGTTACTGGTGGCGTACAACAGCTGTATGAGCTGGGCTGCGCGAGGAAGGAAACGGTAATAAAAGTTAACCATCCCCTTTTATGATTCCAAACAGTTTGAAATTGACAGTGCACAGTGGACATTGACTCATAACTTTTGAATATTTCTAAGACTTGGCTACATCAGTGATGGTGCAAAATGAACTGCTCAAGTCTCAATGGAGATTGAAACTGGTGATCTGAAATGAATGCTGAAATTATAAAAAGTAATGGTATGTTGGAATTTTATTTCTATTATGGAATAGATAAAATTAACTGATTTTGATTTGATCAAGTGTTAAAGCATGTGATGGATAATGCTTGTCCCCCAGACCCCCTGCTGAATTTTTAGATAATTTCCCCAAACCCAAATCACATCGCTGGTTCGTGTTGGAATTCTGAGCTTTCGGTATTGTTTTCAGCGGAATTATGAGATTTTTATCAAAGGATCAGGAGTCATCAGTGCTAGAAATAGACAAAAGTGTCAAAAATAAGTTCCGATGGAATTGGCTTGAGAGAAAAGTGACGGTAAGGGTGAAAATTGTCTCAAAGTTCGACGAGGTAACAGAAACACTCGGACAATTTCTGAAGAAACCAGAAAAGGAGATGAAGTTCAGAGACTGACACAGCTTGCTGCCAAAAGGAAGAAAGTTTCACATTAGAAGTGACTTGGTGACCAGTGTAAATATTGTAATAAACTCTTATAGAACTGTTAAATATGTTGGACTAAAGACAGTGAGACAACATTGAAAAAAAAGTAAGTTAACTTTTCATTAAATTTAATGATTTATCTAAGTCTAGTATTTCATTTTTTTAATCATTTTTTTCAGTCTAAATTACTTCTGTTTTACTGAAAACCTCCCAGCTTCAGGGGGGCTGCGCCCCCCCGGCCCCCCCATAAGTCAATCGACCAAAATTAGATTTCAGCTGAAATCAGAATTTCCTGTTGCCATCCCTGTGTAACTTCATCGACAGAACACAGCGCTTGGCTGTCCATTGCACACACAGGATGGAAGCAGTAGAAAACATCGACGATGGTTCCAGCACGTGTAGTCTGGAATTGGTTTGTGTTGTCCAGTCTTAGAGGATTATAGTTCCGAATAATGGGATGACAATGAAGAATCTGGGGCTATCAGACCATATAGGTTTGAGCCGTGCCAAGCGGGCATCGTGCCTAGCGAGTCAGACTCAGAGAGTGATAGTCAGCTGTTCATGTTTTGTGTGCATCATCTGCCGTGTTGTCAGCCAGCCAATATTGCCAACACTATCACAACATGTTAGCCACTCCACACAGCCATGGTTCTGTTGCACCCTTGTAGCGATGTCGGCCCTGGGGCGTAACTGTGGTTAACACGTTTCCTTTCCATACGTTCGCTGGGCGGTGTCAGCCCCGAACGCCTACTGTTTGTTTCTGTGTATTTTTGTAAGTCTTCACCTTTTGGGATCAGTCTTTATGTTCAATACATGTGCTGTGGTGAATCATGCGTGTAAATCCATTCTTCCTTCCCCTCCTCGTGTGTTCTTACGCAGGGCACAGAGAGGGAGGATGAAATAACGGGTATTTACATGCAGGGTTCACCACAGCACATTTAATACAGAAAGACAGACAATTCCTAAAAAGATGAAGACGTACAAAAAACACAAACACACTTGCTGATGGCGTTTGAGGGCCGGACCAGAGAACGAATGAGAGGAGACAAAGCCACAGGTGTGCCCCAGAGCCGACATCATTTCAAGGACACACGAGAACCACGGCGAACATGGCGTGGCTAATATGAGAGTGCTGAAAATACTGGCAGACTAACGGCACAGATGACAATACTATGGACCAGCAGTGCGTGACTGGCAAACGGCCACTAAGTACACGGACTGCTGGTGATGGTGTGATGAGAAGCACCTGGACGAGGACCAGGAAACATGATCAGCGGGAGTTTGAATCAGCTGGTGATAATGAGGGAAGGGACGTGGCTGGACCGGCAAGTGTCAGCATGCGATCACAGAACGTAGGTCAAAGCTGGGCGTCAGTCCATTAATCCTTCCCCTTCTCGTGTGCTCTTCCTGTGTAAAAGCGCACAAGGAGGCTTATGACTGTTGGAGCTGAAGCGTGTGATGTGGTCTTTCTCGGCCTGCTGTTTATCTAAGCCTGCGACACAATGCGAAGGCATAGCCGTAAAATTAAAACAAGAAACCAGAGAAACTGCGAGTTACAGAGGTGCTGTCATTCCAGTCAACAACACCGGAGTCCATTCTGTTGATTACGTCATTGGGTGCTGCCCTTAATTCGGTGGGCGGCACCGCAGTCCAGTCAGCGACTGGTTTTTTTTGATGATAACTAGTTTATGCAGGCACTGTTGTAAATATGATAATGATCATCAACAGTGACTTTTGGGTTTACACAACATGCTAAAAAATGTCAAAATCGTGTCATCAGCCCTTTAAAGTACGATACTTTAATAAGCTCATGCTTCTCTCAGACAGCAACACTAGAGAGACACTCTGTCTACAGGCTGGGACGGTCACGTGGGTGCCAGCGGGCGGGGCGCTTCCGCACGGATGACAGCCACACACGTTGTCGTGTGTGCGCTTGTGGCGTGTCATTCTGTCGTATTTTTTTCTTAAATTAATATATCATAGGCGCGGCGGCGTATTTCCAAGGGTAGTGTCCCGACACTCAGAAATGTCACCAAAGGAAACCATGAATAATTGTTTTGATGTCTTCCAGTCAGGTTTTTGGCCACATCACAGTACTGAGACAGCTCTAGTTAAGGTCCTTAATGACATTCACTCCAATACAGATAATGGCAACATTTCAGTCTTGGTTCTACTGGACCTCAGTGCTGCATTCGACATGGTGAACTATAACATCTTACTAGACCAGCTTAAAAACTGGGTGCTACTTTCTGGTACAGCACTTAGCTGGTATGAGTCCTATTTAAAAGTCAGGGACTATTCTGTGTCTCGAGATAACTACAAATCTGAGCGAACAAAAATAACCTGTGGACTTCCCTAAGGTTCCATTTTGGGACCTTTGCTTTTCAACATCTGTATGCTCCCACTAGCTCAAATCATTAAACAACAACAAAATATATTACCATAATTATGCAGATGATACACAAATCTACATAACTGTCTCACCGGGAGACTATGGTCCAATTAAAACCCCGATCAAATGCATTGGTCAAATTAAAGAGTGGATGTGCCAGAATTTTCTTTTCAGAATTGAATTTCAGAATTCTTTCCTTTTCAGAATTGTCTTCAGTTTAGTTTTTGTAGCCAAAGAAGAAAGACTGAGTTAGTACTCAGCTTCAATCAATGATGCTAAAAACCAACAGCCAAGCCAGAAATCTGGGTGTAGTTCTGGACTCAGACCTGAATTTTAACAGCCACATTAAGACAGTAGTGAAGTCAGCCTATTATAACTTATGGCCCTTTTCCACTAGCCCCAGTCGGCCTTACTCGACTCGACTCGCCATTACTCGTTTTGGCCTCGGTTGTGTTTCCATTGCAGCTGGGTATAGCTGGGGTGGGTAGGATTTTTTTTACAGCAAGGCGGCGCCACACTCCCGTGACGTAAAACACACAACCCAAGCAAAACATAACATGGCGGCTGTACAAGGCGACTCCTCGGTCTGTGGCTTTTTGTCACCGTAAATGCCAAAAAGGACTGCCAGACAAGGGTACAGGCAGTGAGACGAAACACTCTGGAATAGTACTGCAGCTTCTGGGAGAGCCGAAGACGTGAGGATACAAACTCGATCATATATGATGGTAAGCTAATGGTTGCTAATGCTAGTTTGCTATAAGTATGTCATACTACACTGTAATGTCTGCAAGTTACAGCTGTTAGGTGCTAAAATATGTATGCTGTGTGTGTGTGTGTGTATTTCAGATGGCTCTGTTGTGGGAAAATTGCCGCTTCAAACCATGGGTCTGGCGTTCAACACAGCCTGTCACTGATGTCACCCCAGCTTCACAAACGATCAGTGGTTATAGAACTTAAGCATGTCTGTAGAAAACGTTTAGCTTCCTGTACAACAAATTGCTCTGATCTGTGTGAAAATCATGGACAGACTGTTGAGACATCTTGTCATGTAGCTGCTCCAGCTGCACTGAGTCTGTGGTGGTGTCATAGCAGAAAGTGTTCAGCTGACATAACTTGATCACTGGGTTATATTAGCCACAAAATATATATTCAAAAAGTAAACAGTACTGAGTTAGGTATAATAAGATATATTTGACAATTATGATGCATTTTAGGCCAAAACAAACTTGATCTAGGATTAAAATCAATTAAAATAATGCAGTCACAAGGTTACATGGAAAATACTTGATTTACTAGATACATGTACTGTAGAAATATATATTCTCTGCATCAACAATGTACTATACATGCATTCATGTAGTATTGCACTGGGAATTGCACTGACAATAAACCTCTGAAGTTTTTGAAGATGTGTCTCTTTTTTTATTTTATATGTGAAGGTTACCACCAAGTGACTTTTTTTTTTTTTTTTGATTTTGTATACTTTATTGATCCCCAGAGGGGAAATTGAGGGCATCCACCTGGATGGATGAAGCAGCCACGGTACGGCGCTATCCCTTAACCATTCACACACACATTCACACCTAGGGCCACTTTAGAGTCTCCAATTAACCTAACCTGCATGTTTTTGGCCTGTGGGAGGAAACCGGAGAAATCCTGGAGTAAACCCACGCAGATACGGGGAGAACATACAAACTCCACACAGATCACTGTTGGTCAGGGGCTGGGATCGAACCAGGGATCCCCTGGCCAAGGGTGAGTTGCTGTGCCAGTGCAGTGCTAACCACTGGGCCACCGCACCACATAAATTAAATACTGAAAGATTGGAAACGCTAAGAACAATCCAGCAGTTTGAGAAATCACTTTTGGTTTGGTGTAAGTCTGTCAACAGAATTATGAACCATAAAGCAGTTTGTGTTAAAATGATAAATCCCATTAAACCCTAACCCAGGGGTGTCCAGTCTTGTACCATGGAGGGCCAAGACCCTGCAGGTTCTCTCTTCTACCCAGTCTCTTCAGCAGGTGTTGTCACTTGTCAGTGGAAAGAAATTCTGTGGAATCTGCTGTTGAAGACACTGGTTGGAGGTAAAGCCTGCAGGGTCTTGGCCCTCCATGGCACATGATTGGACACCCCCTCCCAAACCCATTATGATAAAGGACAGATGCTAATATGGCCCATAATTCCTTCATATACTGGTACTGTCACTAAAGTGTGCGGGGTCTTCTGCGGTGGCACATCCAACAATACAGTCTTCAGTTAATAAAATAATTGTTTTGGTTACTTTTTCTAAAGAATGAGACATTATTTTCAAAGTCACTGATAAATGGTTTGTACTGTTGACTCTTTTCCCACCAGTGTCTTTACAGACAAAATAGAAAATTATGATGCAAACACATAAGTCACTAAATTGTTTATTACAATCAGCAGCAAATTCCAGATTATTCAGAATGTGCAAAATTCAAACTGTAAAAAAAAAACAAAAAACTTAGAATGAGTCACACACGCCGGCCACGCTGCCTCACTGAGAAGCAGCTGGGATGTACCACTCAAGCTGGTCCCGGTTCAGCAGATCTTAGGCCTGCATCTCTGTAAATAGTGAGGCAAGATCGAGTTTGGGTGGACAGAAATGGGTGGTGGTTAATTAAAGCAAGTTTAAAACATATTTGGGAAATACATTTGTTGCTAAAAGGTAATGGTGGAATGTGAATGAATGAATTAATCTTTATTTCGGATAGATTAAAAGTAAAGATTAAAAGAAAATAGAATAATATAACAAAGGGGAAAAAATCTAACAAGGTCAAATTAAACAATAACCCCTCTGATTATACAGTTCAACATAGGTTATCTGAAATGGGTGATGGCTGAAGCCGCAGCTTATGTTGCCCACCATTTTCCATCCAAGAATTCAAAAGAAAAACAAAACAGGAGTGATTACAATTCCAATGTGACAATAAAGTACTTTGTTGTTGTATTTAACCACAATGTTCATGTAGCTGCTCTTCATTAAAGTAGATTTTACAAGGGCTGGGTTACATTTAAAATCATCTGTTTTTACTGTGGCCTCAGCAATCAGAATGAATTAATACATTCACTTGAATGGAATACAGTACTTTAACTGAGAGTGTGCATCACCGAGTGTGGAGTCGCTCAGTCAAAATATGGAATTTTTAAATCAATAAATGTGTAGCCACCGCTTTGTCACCGCTGTGCCTCTTCTTGCCCTGGCTTCAAGTGTGGGCGGTGTTTTGTACTTTTATTGCTAAAATATAAAAGGAAGCACTACAATGGGTCTCAAATATTTGTAATGTGTCCTGTTACTGCATGAGTTTATTGATGATAGACTATTAAACTACACATATAAACTAAATTATATTGATGACTGAACAACTCCAATTCCCCAAAGTGCAACATACAGTTATGAACATAACTCATAAAGGATCAAACAAAGTGATCTGACAAAAAAAATAAATATATTAACAAATGGTTTATTTTACAGTTGATGTGCCAGTCATTTTCAATTATTCTGTAATTAATATTCACACAATCAAATAAATCTCAGTTCAGTCCCTTTTATATTAAGTGGAAATTGTGGTGCTACTTTGGTTTTGGCACTTTACCTATAAAAGCAAAGGATTTCAGTACTTTCCACAGTGGCAAGGTCCGTTGTGGGGTGGCTGCTTTTCCTTTCCTCTTGCCTAGGCCAAAGACAGAATTGTGTGGTGGTTAATTAAAGCAAGTTTAAAACGTATTTGTGAAATACACTTGTTGCTAAAAGGCAATGGTGGAATGTGAATGAATGAATGAATCTTTATCTCGGATAGATTAAAAGAAAATAGAATAATATAACAAAGGGGAAAAAAATCTAACAAGGTCAAATTAAACAATAACCCCTCGGATTATACAGTTCAACATAGGTTATCTGAAATGGGTGATGGCTGAAGCTGCAGCTTATATTGCCCACCATATTCCATCCAAGAATTCAAAAGAAAAACAAAACAGGAGCGATTACAATTCGAATGTGACAATAAAGTACTTAGTTGTTGTATTTAACCACAATTTTCATGGAGCTGCGCTTCAGTAAAGTAGATTTTACAAGGGCTGGGTTACATTTAAAATCATCTGTTTTTACTGTGGCCTCAGCAATCAGAATGAATTAATACATTCACTTGAATGGAATATAGTACTTTCACTGAAGGTGTGCATCACCGAGTGTGGAGTCGCTCAGTCAAAATAAGGAATTTTTAATCAATAAAAGTTTAGCCGCCGCTTTGTCACCGCTGTGTCTCTTCTTGCCCTGGCTTCAAGTGTGGGCGGTGTTTTGTACTTTTATTGCTAAAATATAAAAAGACGCACTACAATGGGTCTCAAATATTTGTAATGTGTCCTGTTACTGCATTAGTTTATTGATGATAGACTATAAACTACACATATGAACTAAATTATATTGATGACTGAACAACTCCCATTCCCCAAAGTGCAACATACAGTTATGAACATAACTCACAAAGGATCACACAAGTGATCTGACAAAAAAATAAATACATTAACAAGCAGTTTATTTTACAGTTGATGTGCCAGTCATTTTCAATTATTCTGTAATTAATATTCACACAATCAAATAAATCTCAGTTCAGTCCCTTTTATATTAAGTGGAAATTGTGCTACTTTGGTTTTGGCACTTTACCTATAAAAGCAAAGGATTTCAGTACTTTCCACAGTGGCAAGGTCCATTGTGGGGTGGCTGCTTTTCCTTTCCTCTTGCCTAGACCAAAGACAGAAATGGATTGTGGTTAGTTAAAGCAAGTTCAAAACATATACAGGCACATCTCAAAAATTAGAATATGATGAAAATATTGGGACAGTGATATATTGCAAGTGTTTACTTTAATTTTGTTGATTATGGCTACAGCCCATATTAACCAGCACTTCATCGGCCAACATTTCTATTTTTAAAACTATTTTTTAAAATTAATTTTATGTAATATTCTAATTTTTTGCCAAATTGAATTTGGGGTTTTCAGGGGCTGTAAGCCATAATCATCCAAATTAAAATAAATAAACGCTTGAAATATATCACTGTCTGTGTAATGAATCTATATAATATATGGATTTCACTTTCTGAAATGAGTGACAAAAAATATTGAACTTTTTCATGACATTCTAATTTTTGGAGATGTTCCTGTGTTAAGGAAATACACTTATGAAAGTCAGTGGTGGGATGTGACAAAAATGCTTTGTTTATCTGACCACTGAGAACCCCACGATCCACTCTGTACATGTACAAGTACGTTACCAATCCAGGGATTTATGGTGGAACAGAAACGGCACGAAAACACTGTTCCAACACTTTTTTTTGGAAAATCCACAGAATAGGTGTTTGGGTCTATTCTGATGCTTTAGAAAATTATATGAATCACTTTATAAATCACTGGTTTGAAAATTCACTTGTATATGTTGAGATTTTGGATCCTGGGGTCTTCTTGACCTGTATCCACAATATAAACACAACAAGCTGAGGGAGGCTAACCCCTGGCATGTGGAAACAGATTCTAGAAAGAAATTACACACAACTTAATGCACAGCACCAAAGTGCAACATGTACACAAACCAGGACTTTAACCAGGATTAACATATTTCATTGTTTTGCTCTCACAAGAGGATACTTAGGACAAAACAAGCGGAAATCAGCAGAGCTAGCTACTAGCTAACACTCGTTAGCCAGGACAGGACGGCACTGTATCGCTCAAAAAAAGTGAGCTTACCACCAACAGGATAAATAAGCAAACAGATGCACAATATTACAAATCACTCACCATCGATGGTTCTTTCACGTTCGTCTTCAGCTTGTCCGTAGACCGGTTCTATGCTGGGCTGCATCTGTAACGTGGCGGGTCGCTCCTCTCACTGTGGATCTGCCACCAAGCAGAGAAAACTCCACACCTCTTCGTTGGACCACGGTGTCGATTTCTGCAAAACCTGCAACACCATCTGTATTAATATCGTATTTACTCAGTGACCAAGTTAGTCCGTGAAATATTGCAAATGGCGGTCGTGTAGATTCTACAGAAGACGGACGCTTTCGTGACGTTACTCCCTGACCAATCAGTGGCTCGCAGTCTGTTGACGTCACATCTCGGCTCGACTCAGCACGATTGTTCCCTGGCCTCGAGTGGATACGAAAATAGAACCTGTTAACCGGTGCTGGGTATAATGGAAAAGGCTAGAAGTCGAGTCGAGTAAGGCCAAACCGGTACTAGTGGAAAAGGGGCTTTAGAGAACATAGCGAGGATTAAAGGTCTGATGTCTCAGCAGGATCTACAAAAACTTGTCCATACGTTTATCTACAGAAATCTGGGCTACTGTAATGCTGCCCTCACAGGTCTCCCTAAAAAGTCACATCAGATAACTGCAGTTGGTTCAGAACGGTGCAGCTCGAGTCCTCACTAAGACCAAGAAAGTGGATCATATTACTCCAGTTCTCAGATCTTTACACTGGCTTCCTGACTGTCAAAATACTGCAGTTGGTTTATAAAGCTGTGAATGGTTTACGGCCAAAATACATTTCAGATCTGCTAGTCGATTATGAACCACCCAGAGCCCCTCAGATCATCAGGGTCAGGCCTACTTTCTTTGCCCAGAGTTAGAACCAAACATGGTGAGGCAGCATTTAGTTTTTATGCCGCTCACATATGGGACGAACTCCCAGAAAGCATCAGGGCTGCTGAAACTCTCAGCTGCTTTAAATCTACTCACCGGCCACTTTATTAGGTACACCTGTCCAACTGCTCGTTAACACTTAATTTCTAATCAGCCAATCACATGGCGGCAACTCAGTGCATTTAGGCATGTAGACATGGTCAAGACAATCTCCTGCAGTTCAAACCGAGCATCAGTATGGGGAAGAAAGGTGATTTGAGTGACTTTGAACGTGGCATGGTTGTTGGTGCCAGAAGGGCTGGTCTGAGTATTTCAGAAACTGCTGATCTACTGGGATTTTCACGCACAACCATCTCTAGGGTTTACAGAGAATGGTCCGAAAAAGAAAAAATATCCAGTGAGCGGCAGTTCTGTGGGCGGAAATGCCTTGTTGATGCCAGAGGTCAGAGGAGAATGGCCAGACTGGTTCGAGCTGATAGAAAGGCAACAGTGACTCAAATAACCACCCGTTACAACCAAGGTAGGCAGAAGAGCATCTCTGAACGCACAGTACGTCGAACTTTGAGGCAGATGGGCTACAGCAGCAGAAGACCACGCCGGGTGCCACTCCTTTCAGCTAAGAACAGGAAACTGAGGCTACAATTTGCACAAGCTCATCGAAATTGGACAATAGAAGATTGGAAAAACGTTGCCTGGTCTGATGAGTCTCGATTTCTGCTGCGACATTCAGATGGTAGGGTCAGAATTTGGCGTCAACAACATGAAAGCATGGATCCATCCTGCCTTGTATCAATGGTTCAGGCTGGTGGTGGTGGTGTAATGGTGTGGGGAATATTTTCTTGGCACTCTTTGGGCCCCTTGGTACCAATTGAGCATCGTTGCAACGCTACAGCCTACCTGAGTATTGTTGCTGACCATGTCCATCCCTTTATGACCACAATGTACCCAACTTCTGATGGCTACTTTCAGCAGGATAATGCGCCATGTCATAAAGCTGGAATCATCTCAGACTGGTTTCTTGAACATGACAATGAGTTCACTGTACTCAAATGGCCTCCACAGTCACCAGATCTCAATCCAATAGAGCATCTTTGGGATGTGGTGGAACGGGAGATTCGCATCATGGATGTGCAGCCGACAAATCTGCGCCAACTGTGTGATGCCATCATGTCAATATGGACCAAACTCTCTGAGGAATGCTTCCAGCACCTTGTTGAATCTATGCCACGAAGAATTGAGGCAGTTCTGAAGGCAAAAGGGGGTCCAACCCGTTACTAGCATGGTGTACCTAATAAAGTGGCCGGTGAGTGTATATTAAAAACTCTATTTGCCATGGCCTATCAGTAGCATACAATGTACTGTAACGTTTATTTCTGTCGTAATCTGTTTTAGCCTGTTTTTGTTTCTCTTTAATTTACTTTTTAATTTGCTTTTGAATTCTTTCATTCATTCATTCATTCATTCATTCATCTTCTTCCACTTAATCCTTTTCGGGTCGCGGGGGGGCTGGAGCCTATCCCAGCATCTTTGGGCGAGAGGCAGGGAACACCCTGGATAGGTCGCCAGTCCATCGCAGGGCCAACACAGAGAGACAGACAGCCATTCACTCTCACAGTCATACCTAAGGACAATTTAGAATCCCCAGTTTTGATGCCAATTAACCTAACTTGCATGTTTTTTTTTTTTTTTTTTTTTTTTTTTTTTTTTGGCATGTGGGAGGAAACCGGAGAAATTCTTGTTTTTGTAAAATATATGTTACGATCCGAGCGCCGGTCTTGCCCGCGCTCGGGCCACGTATAGCTCGCTGCCAACTTTGACAGCTGTGGGTTATATTCTGGTTTCACCGGGCTCTTATTGTGAAGGCGCTTGGTGGGGCTTCCGGCTGTCAAGGACGGTCAGCTGTTTGTCATCACTGCTCGTTAGCGCCCGGCTTTATTAGGCGGGCGCTGACGGCAGTCTAGTTGCGGGAGTATCGTCAAACAGTCGTTATACCTTCTTCGTCATGTTCATGTCAGGTTGGTGCTTTCTTGTTATGTCATAGTTTAGCTCGTAGTGGCTGGGGTTAGCCCTACAAGCCCCTGTACCTCGTAGTGTGTGTTTTTGCCCTTAGTGGCTCATAGCCTTGTGTCACGTCTTGTCTTGTCCTGTAAATAGATTAGATTAGATTATTTGTTTATTTGACAGGGACAGTGCAATAAACATAGACAATCAATGACAATCAATCTGATGTGTTGCACAAAGAGTGTATAGCTATTAGCTAATTTGCAACTCTTGTCCCTGGATGGGCTTTAGAAAGGAGAAACAAGTAAAAAGAAAAAAAAAAAGGAAAGGAAAAGATAAAAAAAATGAAAACAGAATAAACAATAACCACATACATCAATGCAAAAAAGATTGTACATACATTATAAATGCACAATTATAATTATAATTAATTATATTAATTATTAATTATTAATTATATTAATTATAATTATAATATTATAAATATTATAAATACACAATATAACAACCTGACTCACATTTGCCTATTTCAGGCCTCCCTCCCTTCGTCACTCACTATAAACAAACACATTCATTCCTTCCCTTCATTCACTCTCACCCTGCAGACAATCATTTCATACATGGGTACATTCTTGTTTATTTTTCAGCCAGTTTTTAACCTTTTTAGTGAATGTTTTAAAGTCCGTTATTATTTTAATTTCATTTGGCATTGTGTTCCAGATGTGACTGCCCTTTATAGAGAAAGCTGTTTGTCCAAATGTGGTTCTGCGGTGGAATATTTTACAGTTATTGTTAACAGAATTCCTGGTGGCTCTGCTGCTGTCCTGTCTTTGGATGAAACCAGCATCATTGCAAATAAACATCATTGCAAAACTCTCTGGTGACTCTTGGCGTCTTATGGTGATCCGCGAGGACCATCGCATGACAATATACACTACCGTTCAAAAGTTTGGGGTCACCCAGACAATTATTTTGTGTTTTCCATGAAAAGTCACACTTATTTACCACCAAGAGTTGTAAAATGAATAGAAAATGTAGTCAAGACATTGACAAGGTTAGAAATAATGATTTGTATTTGAAATAATTTTTTCATTCAAACTTTGCTTTCGTCAAAGAATCCTCCATTTGCAGCAATTACAGCATTGCAGACCTAACATGATTGCACAAGGGTTTTCTAATCATCCATTAGCCTTCTGACGCAATGAGCAAACACATTGTACCATTAGAACACTAGAGTGATAGTTGCTGGAAATGGGCATCTATACACCTATGTAGATATTGCACCAAAAACCAGACATTTGCAGCTAGAATAGTCATTTACCACATTAGCAATGTATAGAGTGTATTTCTGATTAGTTTAAAGTTATCGTCATTGAAAAAAAGTGCTTTTCTTTCAAAAATAAGGAAATTTCTAAGTGACCCCAAACTTTTGAACGGTAGTGTATGTTTAAACATTAAGTAGGGATGTGATTTTTCCGCTAATTCGCGGAGTTCCGCTTTTTTTTATCTTCCAAAAATTTTCAGACCAGATGGCGGCGCTTGCACAACGCGAGCCTCAGCGTCTCTTCAGATTTTGTGGATTAGCAGTGATATTTCTGCTCATTTTGGGTCTGTTCGTTACATCCTACACCCAAAATGAACTTTTGGACATTGGATTACAAAATAACAACCTTTTTATCAGCAACCTACGTTTCATCCCTGAGCTCTGGAGGACACCCGACGCTAGGTAAGCTACCCGGCCGACCGGTAGTGCTCGCAGGCGGCGTAGAGACCGTAAACAAAGGCGGGGGAAGCACGGTGGGCTAAGAGCTAAGCTAAAGCTAACACCGCACCGGCTTTCTCTACCCAGCATTTTCCTTGCTAATGTACGGTCAGTGGCGAACAGAATGAATGAGCTACGGCTTCGGATCACCAACAATAAGAAACTTATGAACTGCAATATCATGATTTTCACGGAAACATGGCTACATAGTGGAGTACTTGTGTGGCGCCACGAGACGGCTTTTGTTGTGATGTGGCGCATTATAAATAAAGCTGAATTGAACTGAACTGAATTACTTGACGGTGCTGTCGAGCTGGCCGGACGGCACACTCTGCGGGCAGACAGAGCAGCTAATGACTCCGATAAGACCAGAGGTGGGGGAGTATGCATTTATATTAACAAGGCTTGGTGCACGAACTCTGTCACTGTTGGGAGACACTGCTCAGCTAACCTGGAGTTTCTCATGGTTAAATGTAGACCTTTATATCAATCAATCAATCAAAGACTTTATTCCAGACTCATGGTCCATCCAAAATAAAATAAAATAAAAAAATAAAATAAATAAATAAATAAAATAAAATAAAACAAGACAGTTGAAAACAGATAAGAAAAACAATCAAAAAGTTACAAAACAATAAGACACAACTACTAAAAGAAGTACAAAGACAGTACAGACTTTAAAAAGACTTAAAAAGACTACTGTGCCAGTGCCTTCTAAACTGTGACTGACAGCGAATAGAACTGAGCTTAATGCTAGACATAACTTGAATGATTTCATTTCTAGATACATCAAGCCGACAGATGAATTTATACATAAGATTCCTTATTACTGCATGCAGTGTATTTACACGTGATGAGACAAATAACTCGGAAGCACTGCACCATCGAGGCTTTTTAAGTAAAATTCTTAAAGCATCATTGTAAGCAACCTGTAATTTCTGCATACTTTGTTACCTATAATTTATCCATAAATGAGCAGTGTATAAAGGTGTACAATAGGTTTTAAAAAGAACCAGTTTCACCTCATCTGAACAAAAACCAAACCTGCGTGCAAGAATATTTGCTTGCATGTAGATTTTGCAGCGTTGTCTGAAAATATCATCATCATCAGTCCCTCTATCATTAATAAAATGTCCCAGATATTTAATTTTATCCCTGACAGTTCCCTGTCTGCCAATTCAAAGACAGGGAATTTCATTAACAAATCTTCTTTAGTGCGGCAAATCAGCACACAACTCTTATTTGTATTATATTTTATGCCATTTTCCTCTCCATAAGCAGTACACACTCTTAATAACTCCTGAAGACCAGCACTACTTGGACTGAGAATAACTAGATCCTCAGCATACATAAAATGATTCACTAACTTATTCCCTATTAAACACCCAGTTTTACAGGCATTCAGTTGTTTTGACAACTCATTCATATAAAGATTAAATAGAATAGGGGACAATATACTGCCCTGTCTGACACCACTGCTCACACCAAATGGGGATGAATGACTCTTCCCCCATTTCACCAGCATCTTCTGATGTGTGTACCAGTAAATCAGGATACGTACTAAGTACTTGGGAACCCCCCTGTCAATCATTTTCCTAAACAATATCCTGTGATTAACACGATCAAATGCTTAGAGGCGATCAAACGCCTTATATCTGCCACAGGAGTTCACTTTTCACTTTTCTTCATCTTGCCTGCTGAAGATGTTTTTGACTTTATTTAAAAAATATTTTTAACGCCACACGTGATGGATAATGCTTGTTGGAATATTTTAGGAATGCTATCTTCTTGGAACATAAGTCAATATTATACAGTAATAAGTGACATTCAGCTGTTTGTTTTATGCCATTTAAGCACAGTTCTGGTACTTAAAAATCATAAAAACCCAGGAGCTTCGGGGGGCTTTGCCCCCCTTGCCCCCCACCCCATCGGGCCTCTGCCCCGGACCCCGCCGGGGGACTGTGTCCCTCAGACCCCCTGCTAAATTTTCAGATAATTTCCCCAACCCCAAATCACATCCCTATTTAAGGGAGGGTTTGAGGCCCCCCGAGGAGTGGGTTAGAAGCCCCCCCTGATAAAAGGAGTTTAAGGCTCTTTAAAGGGACTGATAAAACCTGAGGCTATTTCTATTAGTCCAAACATTGTCCATGTTTTGTTTTTTTTCATGTATAAAACAAACAAAAGTAACGTAAAGGAGGTTCAAGGCCTTCTATTGTGTAGATTCCTTTTGCAACTTGCTGTAATGCTTTAATGTTTTTATGTAAAGCGCTTTGAATTGTCTTGTACACGAAATGTGCTATACAAATAAACTTGCTTTGCCTTTCCACCTCTAAACCATCAACCGACCCTGCATCAAAAGGTTGTTTGTCACGTGCTAGCACAGGGCTAACAGGTAGGGTGTCTGACCTGTCATTTTGGGTGTCACCGTTGGCAAATAAGTCACAGCACACAGGCTCATACAGTCTGTCATTAGTCCTGTCCAAGTCATGAACTGTAGGGACATCCACTGAAACAGTCAACTGGTCTCCAGTGGAGACTGGGATTTAGGAGACCCATGAAACAGTCCTGTCTGTGGGATCACGCTCAGACAGTGCAACAACTCCTATGTCATCATCATCCAGCAGCGACTCATCCGAAGTGCAAGTGGCTACATCACTGTCAGAAGAACCACCATTGTCTGACTCAGCTGGAATAGGCAAGAAGTTGACAGGCATTAGAATCAGAATCAGAATCAGAATCAGGTTTATTGCCATTGTTCATGTAGTACACAAACTAGGAATTTGTCTCGGTACAATGCTGCAACATTAAACATGATAAGATAAGAGAAATAAACTATACATGTAATAAAGTGTAGGATAAGATTAAGTGATACTGGTCAACAGTTAAAATATATATTAGCCAGCAGCAGATACTGTGGAGAACTATATAGTGCAGTCGGTAATGCAGGAAGAAAACAGTGATGATTGACATGAGTCTGGTTGAGCTGCTGTACATGGTGCACGAGAGTCACTTAGTGTTCAGCAGTCTAATGGCAGAGGGGAAGAAGCTGTTCATGTGACGGGAGGTTTTAGTCTGGATGGACCGAAGTCTTCTACCAGAGGGGAGGGGGGCAAACAGTACATGACCAGGGTGTGAGGGATCGGCTATGATCCGGCCAGCACGCCTCCGGGTCCTGGAGATGTACAGATCCTGGAGAGATGGGAGCTTGCAGCCGATCACCTTCTCAGCAGTGCGCACGACGCGCTGCAGCCTTAGTCTGTCCCTGGCAGTGGCTCCTGCGTACCACACGGTTATGGAGGTGGTGAGGATGGGCTCGATGATGGCTGTGTAGAACTGCACTAACATCTTGGTGGGTAGCTTGAGCTTCCTCAGCTGCCGCAGGAAGAACATCCTCTGCTGGGCTTTTTTGATGAGTGAGCTGATGGTCAGCTCCCATTTGAGGTCCCTGGTGATGGTAGTGCCTAGGAAGCGGAAGGAATCAGCAGTGGTGATGGGAGAGCCTGAGAGGGTGAGGGGGGGCAGAGGAGTAGTGACTTTCCTGAAGTCTACAATCATCTCCACTGTCTTCAGAGCGTTCAGCTGCAGGTTGTTATTGCTGCACCAGGACGCCAGCTGGGCCACCTCTCTCCTGTAGGCGGACTCGTCGCCGTTGGAGATGAGCCCGATGAGGGTGGTGTCGTCCGCAAACTTGATCAACTTGACAGACTGGTGGCTGGAGGTGCAGGAGTTGGTGTAAAGGGAGAAGAGTAGGGGGGAAAGTACACAGCCCTGGGGTGATCCGGTGCTGATGCTAGTATAGTCTGAGACAGTCTTTCCCAGCCGCACATGCTGCCTCCGGTCCGTCAGGAAGTCGATGATCCACCTGCAGAGGGAGTCAGGCACGTTGAGCAGGGACAGCTTGTCCCGGAGCAGAGCGGGGCGGATGGTGTTGAATGCGGAGCTGAAGTCCACAAACAGGATCCTGGCGTAGGTTCCCGGGGAGTCCAGGTGCTGCAGGATGGAGTGGAGGGCCAGGTTGACTGCATCGTCTACAGACCTGTTGGCTCGGTAGGCAAACTGCAGCGGGTCCAGGAGAGGGGTGGTGATGGACTTGAGGTGGGACAGGACCAGGCGCTCAAAGGACTTCATGACTACAGAGGTGAGCGCTACAGGTCTGTAGTCATTAAGTCCAGTGATCCGTGGCTTCTTGGGGACAGGGATGATGGTGGAGGATTTGAGGCAGGACGGCACGTGGCATAACTTAAGGGAGGTGTTAAAAATGTCTGTGAATACAGGAGCCAGCTGTTTCGCACAGAGTCTCAGGGTGGAGGGAGACACGCCGTCTGGGCCGGGGGCCTTGCGCGGGTTCAGTCTGGAGAACTGTTTGAGCACATCCTGCTCACTGATGATAAGGGGAGGGGGGGAGGAGGGGGGGGTGCCTTAAATGAAGTAGGGAATGTGGAGGCTGTGGAGCTGGAGGGAGGGGGGGAGTTGGACACAGATGACGAGGTGTCAAAACGGGCATAGTGTTGGGACAGTCTCTGACAAAGGGCTTTGTCATCCTGACCTTTAGGAGCCTGAGGCCGATAGTTGGTGATCTGCCTCAGTCCTCTCCACACGGAAGCCGAATCATTAGCAGTGAACTGCTGCTGGAGTCTCTCTGAGTACACAGATTTAGCCCTCTTCAGCTCTCTGTTAAACCGGTATTTAACCTCCCTGTAGCAGTCCCTGTCTCCACTTTTCAGCGCTGCTTCCTTCTCCTTCCTGATCTGTCTGAGCTTAGCTGTGAACCAGGGTTTGTCATTAGAGTAACTCACCCTGGTGCGTGATGGAAGAATGTTCTCTTCACAAAAGTGGATATATGAGTTCACAGTGTCCGTGTACTCATCCAGATCATGCGTGGCTCCTTTAAGCATGCCCCAGTCAGATATTTCCATGCACGTTTCCAGCTTCTCAGCATCACTGGTCCGTATCTTCGTAGTGCTCACAACAGGTTTAGTGAGCTTCAATCTCTGTCTGTATGTGGGAATGAGGTGAACCATCACGTGATCAGATAATCCCAGCGCAGCTCGAGGGACAGCGCGATATACGTCTTTCACTGTGGTGTAACAGTGATCCAGTGTGTTTAATCCTCTGGTGGGGCATTTAATAAACTGTTTGTAGCGGGGGAGATCGTGGCTCAGATTGCACTGATTAAAGTCGCCAGCCACAATAATCAGCGAGTCTGGAAAACTCCGCTCTGTGTGTTGAATGTGATCCGCGAGCACGCGCTGAGCTTCGCGCGTGTCCGCGTCGGGAGGGGCGTACACAGCGATCAGTATAAAAGAAGCAAACTCCCGCGGGGAATAGAAGGGCTTGCAATTGATAACAAGAAATTCCAAGGCAGGAGAACAGTGTTTGGAAATTACCGTTACATCAGAGCACCAGATGCAGTTGATGTAGAAGCAGACTCCGCCTCCTGTGGTCTTGCCGGAAAGCTCTGTGTCACGATCAGCACGGAAGAGCTGGAAGCCGTCGAGGCGCAGCGCGCTGTCCGGTATATTTTCCCGGAGCCAGGTCTCAGTAAAGCAGAGGACAGCTGAGGAGGCGAGGTCCTTAAAACGCATCAGCAGTCTCAGTTCATCCACCTTGTTAGTGAGAGAGTTGGTATTGGACAGAAATATGCCAGGCAGCGCCGTTCGCGAGCCTCTCCTGCGAAGTCGCACGAGAGCGCCCGCTCGTCTTCCTCTCTTCCGCCGTCTCACTTTCCGAGCCAAACAATAAACCAGATCGGCGGCAGGGGCTAGAAAAACTGGGAGGAGGTCCGTGGGGGTGAAAGTCCTGATATTTAAAAGTTCTTCACGGGTATAAGTGCAAGCAGACACACAATTGACAAACAAAAACAAACAAAGAGCGCAGCGAAGCACCATGTCGACCGCTGTGGGCGCCATCTTGGATTTTCCTTGAACCTTGAAGGTTCCTGTGAACCACTTTTTCTTGAGTTCGTACTGCATTCCTGGTCTTAAAGGTGCGTGCGTGTGTGCGTGCGCGCACGTGTGCGCGTCCGTGTGTGTGTTGGCATGTTTGTCCACAACAATGTAGAGCTTGTCCGCCCAACAGTCGGCCAGTTTCTGTTTTCCACGTTAACCTCTGTTTGTTAGCAGGACTCTTTCCCCATTTTGACAGGAGAACCTTTGAGTCTGCCTCTCTGTTTGTTTTGCAGCGGATACCTGGGCAATCCTCATAGCTTCCATCAATTCATGTCTGAGACTTTGCATGTATGAGTCATAGTCAGCCACCTGCTCATCTAAGAGAAACACACCCAATCATCAAGTAAACAGGAAGTCTACCATCCACAATCAGTGTGGGAACCGAAATGTAACAGTTAAACACCTGCATTCGAAGTTCACAGATACCAACAGGCCTCGTTTTCAATCTACCACAACCATCCAAGTCTAGGGATTCTGTCAAACATCAGTTGGAATGGTGCAAAACCAGTGGTCTTGTGAACAGTAGCATTATAGGAGAAGGTGAGAGACTTTAGCAACTGAGGCCACCTGTGTTTAGCTTGTAGTGGAAGGGCTCTTATCATATTACCAAGGGTGTGATTGAACCGTTCTACTGCCCATTGCACATTGGATGGGATGACGTAGTATGGGATTTCTCAACACCAGCAACCAGGAGCATCTCTGTAATCAGACTGCTCTCAAAATTTGCACCCTGGTCTAACTGTATACGCTGAGGAAACCCAGACACACAAAAGAAGTTGTTCCAAAGTTGCTGAGCAACAGCTTTGGCTGACTGGTTGGGACAGAGATAAGCTTGGGCCAGCTTGGTATCATGATCAGTGACCATGAGCACATCCATAGACCTGTTGGAAGAGTCCTCTGCAGACCAGAAATCTATGCAGACTAATTTGAGTGGCCTGGAGGTTGTGACACTCAAGAAGTGCTCTGCCTTCTAGTTCAGGTGGTTTGCTGAAAACACAATGGTGGCAGCAGCGCACATAGTCTCTCACTTTTCTTTCCATTCCATGCCAAAAGAATCTTTGTCTTGCCAAGTAGCGTGTTCGTCTTTGGTCTTGGTGACCGGCCTCATTGTGCACACCTTTCAAGACTTTGTCTCTCAGTGTACGTAGTGCCCTTTGTAACAGGATCCTTTGAGACACAGTACAGCACACCCATTTTTTTTTTTAATTTAAGTTTTTGTAAAGGGTATACAGGTCATTACAGCATTGCATTGTTTACATTTTCATCACATGTTCCCTTATTTTTTGCTATTTGACAACATTGGTAGGATAATTATTACAACACCCCCTTTTTTTTTAAAGTGAAAGAAAAAGTGAAATTAAAGAGAATAAAATAAAAAAAACAAACAAACAAACAAACAGAACAGCAAAAAACAAACAAACAGAAAATTAAGTAATTAAAAGTAAAAGAGCATCTGAGTAGCATTGGAACAAAGAGCAGGACCATTATTGAAATGGTATTTGTCAAAGATTAGATCTAATGGAAGACACATATGCGATCCAGGGTTGCCAAAAGTTCATGAACCCATCCATGTCCTGTCTCAGTGCGAATGTCAACTTTTCCATCGAGT
This sequence comes from Pholidichthys leucotaenia, assembly GCA_020510985.1. Taxonomy (NCBI): domain Eukaryota; kingdom Metazoa; phylum Chordata; class Actinopteri; order Cichliformes; family Pholidichthyidae; genus Pholidichthys; species Pholidichthys leucotaenia. The sequence continues at coordinate 43,830,465 of CM035849.1, forward strand.
AAATGTCTTGAATCACGTTAATCCAATCTTCAGGTGTAGGACAGTCCTTCAGCATCCATTTTTTAGTTGGGGCTTTTTTACTTGCCAATATTAAAACATTGAATAAGTATTTATCTCCTCGTCTTTCCAGTGAGTCCGGTAGTAAACCCAAATACAAAGTTACAAAAGAAAAGGGAACTGTTATTTTGAATATTTTCCCCAATATTGTCTGTACATTGGTCCAATATTGGTGGATAACTGGGCATGACCAAAACACATGAAAATGATTTGCAGTCTTTTCACCACACAAGCGCCAACAGTTCAACCTCTTATGGGTAAATTTGTTTTGTGCAGGTGTTCTGAAAAATCTTACCAAATTTTTCCATCCAAATTCTCTCCACTGCAGGGATGAGGTACTTTTCCATTGCTGTTTATTTAGCTTTTCCCATATTTCCAATTGTAAAGTGAAATTCCCCTCTTTTTCCCATCTCTCTTTTATATATGATGTGTTGTCTCCTTTTAAGTCTTGAAGACCTTGGTATATTTTAGAAATGTATCTGATCCCTGGGATCCCTTTATATGCCATTAAGAAGACCTTCAGAACACCTGACTGGGCCCTTTCCAAATCCTCCTTTTTAAGTATATTGTTTATGTGGTGTCTAAGCTGAAAGAACCTGTAAAGATCTTGATTTATTAGACCTTGTTTTTTCAAATCTTCAAAACTTCTTAAAGTTTGCCCCTTAAAAAAATCGTAATATTTTATCAGCCCTTTCTCTTTCCACTCTTTAAATCTAGTGTCTGTTTTATTGGGGGTAAAGTCTTGATCATAGGCAATCCATTGCAGAAGTCGATAGGGCTCTTTAGCTTGATTCTCTCTGACTATCTTAAACCAAATTTTTAGCGGGGTCTCTATCCACGGGTTAGTGTTATTCAAGAGTTTAGGTAAGGCATTGTTCCCTATTATCGCCTGTAGGGGGATGTCACTTGTTATTTGGCATTCAATCTCCTTCCATTGTGCAGTGTAGACTGGGTTACATATCTCTATTAAAGTTTTAATTTGTGCGGCTTTAAAATAATCCCTGATATTTGGCAGCGCGAGCCCACCTTTGTCTTTGTTTAGCTGTAAGGTTCTATATCTGATTCTAGGTCTCTTGCCCTGCCATATGAATCTTGAGATCCTTCTGTCCAGCTCCTGCCATGTTTTTTTGGGAGGTTCTACCGGTATTGTTTGGAAAAGGTATAGAAGACGTGGAAGTATATTCATTTTGACTGCTTCAATTCTTTGTGCAGTACCTAAGAATGGTATCATATTCCATCTTGCTAGGTCAGATTTTATTTTTGTCACCAGTGGATCATAGTTTAGTGTTATAATTTTGTCGAGTTGTTTCGGGATATTGACCCCCAGATATTTCATAGATTCCAACTCCCAGTTAGTTTTGAGTTCACTTAGTGAATAATGATTTGGGTCATAGTTGAATGTTAAAACTTGGGTTTTATGCATGTTTAATTTGTACCCCGATAAATCTCCATAGTCTGAAAAAACTGAGATTAGTTCTGGTAAAGAAGTGTCTGGCTGCCCTAGGTATATTAAAATGTCATCAGCAAAGAGTGCTATTTTATGTTCCTTCTGACCAAGTGTAATACCTTGAATTTCTTGATTTTGTCTTATCCATTGGCTCAGAGGTTCTATGAAGATTGCAAAGAGCAGTGGAGACAGGGGGCAGCCTTGACGACATCCTCTTTCCAGCTCAAAAGATGATGATAAATAACCGTTAATCCTTATTTTAGCTGTTGGTTTTTTATATAATGCCTGTATAGTTCTAATGAAGTTGTTATGAAAATTGAAACTGGATAAGATTCTATATAGGAAAGACCAGTCAACCGAATCGAATGCTTTTTCAGCATCTAATCCCAATATGACTGCATTTAAGTTATATTTTTTTATATGATGAATTATGTGTAAAGTGCGTCGAATGTTGTCTTGTGTCTGTCTTTGTCTTATAAAACCTGTTTGGTCTAAGTGAATTAAGTCTGTCAGTATGTTTTCTAACCTTTTGGCAAGGATAATGGTAAAAAGCTTATAGTTCTGATTTAATACACTGATTGGTCTGTAGTTGGAGCATTCTAGTTTATCCTTTTCAGGTTTAGGTATAACTGCAATGACCCCTTCTCTCCAGGAGGGGGGGATTTCCCCTGTGTGGAGGACATAGTTAAATGTTTTCAGGAGGAGAGGAGATAGTTGCTGTTTAAAGGTTTTGTACCATTCTGCTGTATAGCCATCTGCTCCTGGGGATTTGTAAGCTTTAAAGGCCTCGGACGGTGACATTTTTTTATTGAACCAATAAACTGATTGTATGAAAATATTCCATTCTGGCCATTCCCGTGATTTAAAATGTGTCACCAGCCTCCATAAATGACTTTATTTGTTAATAGCCCATATTTCACTTAGTGATGCTGCAGTACCGCCATCTCTCGATAGGGGTGGGCAGCAGTGACGTCAGGTCAGGGAGAAACAGGAAATGGCTGAACGACAGCAGAGTGATTCGGACAGCGATTATTTTATCGAGTATGACGACCGCAATATAAGTGATGATATTGAAACTGAAGAATCTGATGATGAAGTAGTTTTGGGTGGTGCTGATGGGGTTATTCAGCCGTATTTGTTCTTGGGAAAGAAGTGAGGGTGATATTGCCTGCCTGTGCTGTGAGCCTCATCAGAGAAACATTCCCATCTCATCTGATCTGATCACTACAAGGGATTTTGCCTACCAAGATTAGATTTGTGATCAATGTTATTTAAATAAAGTTTTTTAAAATCATATATTGAGTTTATTAATGTGCATGTCAATTTTATAATTCTAATATTTCAGCATTCATCAAAGTCGGATCTCATATACATTAGACTAATTTTTCTACCATTTTATGGTGTAAAATTCGTGTTCAATTTTTAAAAGCACATTTCTCTAAAAATCTTAGGCTTATATTTGTTTGTCTTAGCAAAATATGTTGCTTCCCTAACAATTGAAAGCTGAACTTTCATTGCTAATTGGAAATTTATTCTACTTTTACATGTTTGATTTTGAAAATCTAGATACATGTTGCTCAACAGCATCAGCTTTGATGGGACGCTGAAATTTGGCACTCAATGTTGCGGGAACTCTGGCTTGTACAGAGTGCCACTGCTCCAATAAGTGGGTTGGATCAACCAAGGTTTTGTCGAAAAGAGTATTCATCAGATCATCCACATATTCTGAAATAAAATTAATTTAATAAAAATTAGAAATTGAAAGCTCCTTGTAAGTGGTCGTGGAAATTCCAACGGTACCGGCTGCATTTAGAACTCTGAGGACCTTGACATATGACGCCACAGTGAAGAGAATGGCGGATGAAAGCTGTATGTTACCAGCTGGCATGTCCCTGATCATCGGCTGGCTGTGCCAGGATCGATCCTCAACACAATGTGGACAATGTTGTTTGATCACCAACAGAGAGCCTTTAGTGTGACTTGTTACCTCACATGGATGACTGCAATGAGGACAATTGCTGAATAATCAAATTCAAAAAAAAAAAATCCACAGTATTTGAAGGTTGAGTGACAGTGGATAACATCTGCAAAAACAATAGATCAACATAATTTCATTCCAGAGGTGTCGAATTGGATTACATATATAGAAATATAACTTGAGCAGACAGGCACAACCACCTCCCTATACAGCACTGAATATTTCATATTTGATTAGTATGAATACCCTAAAATTCTAATATTTGATAAGTTGTTAAGGCAATGAAATTCATTGCTTGTAAATAATTTTAGTAAATATTGGCAGTGAATATTAAAAAAAGAAAACGTACCCTGTTTACTTCTATTTTTCTGACAGCAGATCGCATCGGTAGATCACCCTTGCTTTTCACGCCACTGTCACTGACACTTGTCTGAGAGTGGGACTTTGAAATGAACGGATATATAGTTGGAACAGCCGATTTTTTTATCAGCAATCTTTTTGCTAATTTCATTTCAAATTGCATCTTATTCTCAAAATCGCTGTCAACGAAATGTCTACTGCACGTTGGGTGATTTTCCGACAACATTCCAATTTTTTCGCGTTTTCTGAACGAAATTCACCCATGCGGTTCTGATTTTCCCAGGCAGGGGAAATTCATAAACACTCACCGCGTGCTCCTCCGGTATACCGTCGCACCCGTAGACAACACAACGCCAAACCATAATTAATTCGATCACTGAAATCCTAATCGTAATAAATACTCTATTTGTAATCCACAAGTACTCCTAGAAATATCCGTTATCGCCGAACGTAAACAACACGCAATATCCGTCGAGTGTTTGCTGGTCGCCTCCTGACCTGACGTCACACAGTCAGTGGCCATTTTAGCCGCTGATCGCTTGGCAGAGTCAGACAGATCTCAAGGAAATCATACTTCAATAGCGCATTGTCACCTTATGCGACATTTGTTGACACCAAAACATTTGCGGTTCAAATTAGCTCGTCTCACACAAAAATTTAAGATATGATTTAGCGATATTGAAATTTCGTCCGGCCGACGCCTTTAAGTTTCATAATTGCTTTTTCCAATTCTTTAGGTTGTATTTTTGACAGTAGTGTTTTATTTTGTGATTCCGTAAGTTGGGGAAGGTTTAGTGTGTTTAGGAATGTCTCGGACGCGTTTTTATGTTTTTTTGTGGGAGTATAAGTTCTTATAGTAGTTCTCAAAGCTTTTAAGAATATCCTGAATTCTGAATTTTATTTCCTTTGATACTGGGTCTCTGATTTTGTAGATTGCTCTTTCTGTTTGTTGTTTCCTCAATTTATAGGCTAGTAATTTTGCCGATTTACTGCCTGCTTCATAGTGTTTTTGTTTCAGAAATGTAAGTTTCTTCTGGATTTCTATTGTGTAGATCTCATTTATTTGATTTTTAATTTCTTTAATCTTGAGCGAGCCATTAGAATGAGTGTTGTCTTTGTGTTCTTTTTCTAGGTTCTTGAGTTCTGACTCTAGTGTGATTAGTTTTTCTTGTCTCAGTTTCTTTTGGGTTGCCAGTTTTGCAATAATTTATCCCCTTATTACAGCTTTGCACGCATCCCACAGTATTAAAGGGGATACTTCTCCATTATCGTTTTTTTCCAAATATCTGAGAATATCTGATTCCAATTCATCTTTCAGTGGTCCTTTCAGGACATTTGAATTCAACCTCCAGGAAAATGTATTATTTGTGTATTTTTGGATGTTTAAGTCCATATAGATCGGACTGTGGTCAGAGAGATCATCAGTCCTATTTTACATGTTTTTACTCTTCCAATGTCTCTATTAAACATAAAAAAAGTAATCAATCCTTGAGTAAGATGAATGTGGCGTTGAATAAAAAGTATAATCTTTTACATTGGGGTTGAATTCCCTCCATACGTCACAGATTTCCATTTCTTTTAATAGCGTCCGAGTTTTCCTATTTTGAGTGTTATTTTGATGTGAAGAATTACCTGTTGCATCCCAGTATGGATTCAGTCTTAGATTGAAGTCTCCACCACATATCACTAAACCTTGGGCTTTAGTTATCATTAGGTCGAATACATTTTTATAAAATTTCCATTTAGCCCCTGGTGGTGCATATACATTCAGCAGGGTGATATCTTCTCCCTCTAGCCGTCCAGTTACCAAACTGTACCTCCCTTCTTTATCTTTGTGTTCTGATTTTTTTTCAAATGTAATTTTGGTTGATATCAATGTCGCTACTCCCCTCCTCCTCCCTGACTTATATGAAGATGAAGAGATCATTTTAAACCCTTGTCTATTGAGTTTAGTGAGCACACCCATTTTGACGGTTAGTTTGTCCCAGTGTCTGAGAAGTCGCAGTGCATCAGATAGTTCATGTGCACGCTCCCGTCTTGATAGTCTCCTCTGACGTTCCACAAACAGAAGCACATGATGGAGACAAGAAACCGTTTGCTGCATTGCCATTAGTTGGTCTCTTTGTAATGGACGCACATCAGATAGCTCACATGGTGTCATCAACTGAGGCAACAGGAAGGCTTGGGGTGGCAGGCATGCTGTGTCCAATGACTGCTCTAGAACAGCAGACACTGACTGCATGGAGATGCAGGAAACTGAGGACAGTGCAAATGGGTCACTGGGTGCAGAACAGGAATGATGGTGAGGCTGAAGCTTTGACTGCGGGTTACAAGACTGCCTGAAAGCGTGCTGCACCCTGTCAGCATTCACAGCATTCGCTTCTTCCACAAGCGCACCATAAGATACGTTGGTGAGGTGATGGAGCATACTCGGTTGCATAATGGGCTTATGACTGAGAGTGTCTGCCACCACATTCTTAGTACCAGGAATGTACTTTATCTCAAAGTCAAACGGAGCAAGCTTTGCTGCCCGTCTCTGCTCACAGGCATCAAGTTTTGGCTTATTCAGGATATAGCAACTAGGGATGGGCATTCGGTGAAATTTTCTTCACCGATCGCCGGGAGAATTAATGATTAATAATCGGTTAATCATTAACATTTTTAGGTAGGTAGACTACATTAGAACATCAGGTATCAGCACGGAGGGCACGGAGAGCCGCACAACTCAAATCTACCTCTCTCTCTCAAATCTCTCTCTCTCTGTTCTCGTGTTTGCTCGGCTCGGGAATCTCGCAAGCTGATTGGCCGAGACGTTTCACCCCGCAAGCTGATTGGCCGAGACGTTTTACCCAGCTCTCTCTCCCTGCCAAGCGGCCACCCAACAAACGAAGACCGCATTCATTGCTCTATCGCTCGTATTGCTTAGTCTAGCCGCGTGGAACTTTTTGCTGTTCTCTTGTGCCATTTTGTGCGAAATAGTCTTCCCGTCGAGGCACTACGCCGCCTCCTGCAGCTTCCCTCGACGTGTGTACACCGAATCTTCTTGACCTTCTCAATAAAGTTTCTGAAAAAAAAAAAAGAATCTTCACAACCGCCATTACTCAGCGCGCAACCACTGTTGGCGGTTTCTTCGCGTAATAAGGGTGTTCCATGGACCCTGTCGATGAGGTATATTTGTATGCTGCATTGCAGTGATTGCAGTACACCTGGTCATTTTTTAAATTGAAATGGTCCCACGCAACACTTCGCCGTAACCGCCTCATGATTTGGCGATCGCCCTACGGAAGCCCGCATGTATCAACGGAGGCACGCCAGGGTACGGCGATGGTGTAATGTTGCCCCCTGGTGCCCAAATTTTGCCATTGCATTGTTTGAGGACGGCCGTGCACTAGGCCTTAATAACCTCGGATTATTTAAAAAAAAAAAAAAAAACGGTTTGTCGACGAAAATGAACTTCCTCGGTGAAATTCTTAATGATCAATTATCGGTTAATCGGTAAATTATGCCCATCCCTAATAGCAACACATCCAAGACCATCACACTTAGCACAGGGGCCCCACAAGGGTGCGTGCTCATCCCACTGCTCTTCACCGTGCTGACCCATGACTGTGCACCAGGCTACAACACCAACCACATCATCAAGTTTGCGGATGACACAACGGTGGTGGGCCTCATCACCAACAACAAGGAGGTCAACTACAGAAGTGAGGTGAGCTAACTGGTCCAGTTGTGGAAAGACAATAATTTCTTCCTGAATGTGGGAAAAATGAAGGTGATTGTGGTTGACTTCTGGAGAGTACACTCACAGCATCCCCCTCTGTTCATTGATGGAGCGGCTGTGGAGAGGTGAGCATTACCAGGTTCCTGGGGGTGCACATCTCTCAGGACCTCTCCTGGTCCGGAGAGGTGAGCATTACCAGGTTCCTGGGGGTGCACATCTCTCAGGACCTCTCCTGGTCCAACACCACCACATCACTGGTCAAGAAGGCTCAAACTCACCTCAGTTTCCTTCGCAAACTGAGGAGAGCAGGAGTCCCACCAGGAGTCAGGAGAGCAGGAGTCCCACCCCCCATCATGTGCCTCATTCTACCGGGGCACCGTTGAGAGCAACCTCACCAGCTGCCTCACGGTGTTATATGGAAGCTGCACCGCCTCCTGCCGGAAGACACTACGACATGCAGTGAAAGCAGCCAGCAAGATCATCGGTGCCCCTCTGCCCCCCTCTCGGATTCCCACCTCACCCGCAGAGCCATCAATATTGCAGGTGACACCTCCCATCCCTCACAATCCCCTCTTCAGCCCCCTGCCATCCGGGAAAAGGTACCGGAGCCTCTGGGGCCACTCCATAAGACTGCTAAATAGCTTTGTTCATCAGGCCATCAGGACCTTGAACTCTGTCCACTCCCCCCATCTTTTGATATTGTGCACACCACTGAAGAGCGAGAAAAACACCATTTCAATTCTCCTGTATGTCCTGTACTTATAGTAGTATAGCAATATGTGATTTATAATTATGATCAGGTATAAAGATTATTTAATTTGTATTAATGTATCGGGACCTGAGATTTACTCCGGGTCCAGAAGCAGAAAAAGTTTATAGTAAACACTCGTCGGGGCACCAGCTCACCTCTTTAGTAAGCACTTTTAGTCATTAATTTCACTTTATACCTGTTTAGTCACTCAATAAATTAATTAATAATCAGTCTCAAAGTTTTAGTGAATTCGATACTGGGGCTTTGAAACCAGACTCAGAATGAAATAAATTTCCAACAGTTTCTCATTTTCACATATTTATTAAATGAAATGATGATTAAAGGACATTGAAATAATTTGCATTAACCATTAAATTAAACTTATGTAACAATAACAATGTGAACATTTGCAGAACCAGGGTGAAAATGTAAGCTGAATTTAGATCAGTTTGAAGTTAACCTCTTGCACTCCGGGATACCGCAGGCGGTCACGTCTCTGTGTCCTAGCGCGCCCTCGTGCGCCGGCGCACTGAGAAAAAAAAAAAAAAAAGCTGCATTTCCGTTCTTCCACTACAGACACAGCCGCGAACAGAAAGCCAAAGGAGTGCTTTGATTGGTTTAGATTTGATTGACCTCTCATTCGACTAATAAGAGCCTTGAATTGGGTTTCTGAAACCTTGAAGAACCAATGACTGAAAACCTAGCAAGAAGGACCCGCCTACCAACGGCTGCGAATACAGCGAGCCAATTGAAGCAGAGAAGTTCGAAAGCGTGCATCCCGTGCGTAAAATCTGTTTTGTGTAAGCTGCTGGGTGACACACACGCGTTCGCCAGTCTTTTTTTCTTACTACTGTTCTTATTTGTTTTGAAAAATCGTTTGCCAAAACCGCAATTATGAAAGCGCAAAACCGCAATAATGGAATCATGGTTTGACCGGGTTGCGTGACCAGAACCACAAGTCGTAACAAGCGGACCAGCGTCATGTTCGTCTGAGAAGTTCGCCAGCGACACTGCTGTTGTGGACAGGTAAGTGTTATAAGCTAAATTATTCTTTGTCCCTGAAAATTGTAATCAAAATGACTTTTGACCGATCGGTAAATTACAACTGTGTGTCATCGCCACATGACGGACCGGTCCGTGCGCTGCGTCCGGACCGTGAACGCCCCCCCCCCCCCCCCACTACTCTTCTGTAGTGGATTGCAGATATATTGCAGATATTTAAGTACAACTGTGTGTAGTAGACCGTGGCGCACCGTCCCCGCTGTCCGTCATGTAGCGATGGACGATGTCCGTCCTCTGTAGCGGGGGGGGGGGGGAGTTGTTATCCTGTACATTACAGATATTTTATTATAATTTTTAGTGCACTGTCGGTTATTTTTTTCTTGTAAAAAAAAAAAAAAAAAAGCCACACATTTTTTACGTGGCATGCTTCTTTGTGTGTGTGGGCTTGTTTGTTCATTCATTCATTCATGAATGAATAAACAACCCCCCCCCACACACACACACACACAACCCTGAGTGTCACCTTTCATTAGAGCCCAAGATCAAGCTTCTATATTGAATCTTTCAAAAGTTACAAACGTTTTTCCAAACTGTGCCATTTGGCACAGTTCAAAAACGCCTGGGAACAACCTGACAAGAAAGCTGTGTAATATATTCATTTTTTGTGGTATTGTTACAAAATTTTGACCTCAGCTGGATAACACTTGGTTCTACATTTCTGTTGCATTTTCCAGCCCGGATCTGACAGCTGTGTGTTATTTGCAAGCATTTGTATCCAAAAAAACACCCAGGCGAAATTTATTTTCTTCAAGTTCAGTATGTTTAGATGACAGTTACTCAGTGGCAGGAACACTTAGAGAGATTATGACTGTTTTGCCAAAAAATTCAAAGTGTTTTCTTTTAAATGAGACCAACCCCATGAAGATGCTGCAAAGGATTGAAGAACAGCTTTTGATTTACTTTGGGTACGTTATTTTTAGGCGTTTTTAGGGAAATTGACCAGAGTGCAAGGGGTTAATGGATTATGGAAAACTGAATGCAAATTTATGGGGAAAATTAAATTAATTATATGGAAAATTCTGGATTACTCTTAAGAAAATGATAACGGAATTTTAATGAAAAGAGGAGATATATTAATTGCTCTTTAATTTTGTATCTGATCAGATGCTGAATTATTCTCAAATCTCAGACGTTTTATTCATCATCATCATCATAGCAGTCTTTCGGGGGTGACAATGACTGTTTCATTTAGGTCTGATCAGATTTCTTCACACAGTTCTGTCCTTCGCCCTCCGCTGACAAGAACTCCTGACCTTGTTAACCTGGGCGATGTTCGAGCTGGTATGAGTTGCTTTCTGACTAACCATTTCATGATCAGCAGATGAATAAAGAATGCAACTCACGTGACCCATGGCTTGGTGGAGATAATTGAGCATCATAGTCTCCTCTAAGTTTTAATTGTAGATGGCACCCAAAACCAGAATATCTTTCCAGCAGATATTCAGACGAGGTACGGCAGCTTTCCAGTCTATTGTCACAAGGTGAGATTTTGGATGTGTTGATCACAGTTGGGCTAAGGTACAGCCAAGATTGCGGCGGTGTCTCCTCTTCTCCGTTGCAACGTTGAAGCTTTCATGGATCAGCTCTTCTCCCAAAGGGAATTCAAGAATAATTCCAAAATCTGATCCAATAGCAAAATTAAAAGATTTTTCAACTTCGGGGAGTTGAAATTAGCTTCTAGTATGATGGTCAGTCAAAGGTCTTAAAGGAAAATATATATAAATTTAAAAAATGGAACGGTGAGTTTAAATAAAGTTTAACAGGGAAAAAGGTATAAAAATAGTCTCATATTTGACCAACAGATCAACCAACTTTCTCTTCCAGAAAGGGGACAGATGATTAAAGTCAATGTCCTGCAGTCCCAAGTGGTGTAGTATTGAACTGGTAGGTCTGTGTGTATAACACCCTGAGTCAATAGTCAAGCTCTTCTCACCGTTGGTATCACTCTTGTGAACAGTCCTCGTCACACAGCATTTCATGTCTTCAGGCAGGTCATTTTCGTACAAGTAGTCAGTGTGAAAGCTCTGAAGAGCAGCATAGGGAAACACGTCACCAATTTTACAGTTGCATTTCAAAATCACTGGCTTGTCAGAGGGGTTAATAACTTTTACTGGAACTCATCTGTCACCCCATAATGATGTCAGAGTTTGCCCCACTAAAACTGTTCTTGGTACTGTGCGTGACCCACTTTGATTGACAATGACTGTGCTGCCAGCTGACAAGCATGCACTGCTCGGCAACTGGCCCCATACTAGGTGTTCAAGAGTTGGGCTCAAGAGTTACAGCATGTTTCAGTTTAACAGTACCCATTCTCTGTGGGATTTCATCACCTCTCCCATTTCTCCACAGAAGCCAAAAACTGCACTATATCTTCGCTCCTACCAAATGTGTAGCTCTGCTTGAGGCACTTTTTGAGTCAAACCACGTGAAACCTTGAGCTCAAGGATAAGATGCTTTGTTACATTACTGCCCAGAGCCATCATTCTGACCATCCACAATCAGTGTGGGAACCGAAATGTGATGGTTAAACACCTGCATTCGAAGTTTACAGATACCAATAGGCCTTGTTTTCAATCCACCACAACCAACCAAAACAACTGATGTTGGGGAAACAGAATCAGAGTTTATAATCTCAGCCTTCTCAAGTTTGGGAACCGCCGAAGAGGTCAGTGAACAGGCCATTGAACCACTGTCCATCATAGCACGGATCTCTACAACTTTTTCAACCAACACATTGGTGTAGAAAAGGCTACCTGTTGCTGTCAATTTCTGTGTTTTTTGAAACACCACATTGGAACCATCAGTCGCTGAAGCACAGAACTGTGAGTAAACTGACTCAAAATGGACATTATCTTGTGGGAACATGTCACTTGGCCCATCACTAGTCCCCTCCTCAAGCGGGCCACCTAGTTTCCCTGCTGAGCTGAGATGCCAGACTGTGCAGCAGGTGAATGAGATGCAGGACTAACAAAACAATTAACTACCTGATGCCCAGGGCCATAAGACTGGAACCACAGTTTTTTGTTGCAGCAATGCAACACCGTGTCATGGGTATTACTGTCACAAATGACACACGGGCCCCTGGAGCAGCCACCATTTCTGTGTTTTTGAGACCAAGAATGCTGACGGGACTCTTGATGCAACAAGTGTTTCAGAAGCGTTACAACATGCCCCAGAGACTGGGCTTTGCCTGACAACTGCTTATTGGTGGCTGTTAGTTGCAGCGCTGGAGTAGGAGGACACAATGCAGACCGAGCATGACTGTTAATGATCTTAGCAGCCTTATTAGGATAACAAGTATTTGTCAAATGGTTGGACTGGAGTTGCTGTATACGTTTTTTTGGATGGTATTCATCCAGTCGCATCTGAACATCGGAAGCAGTCACCTCCTCCAGGGGCCTACAGCTAAACACCATGGACAGTTCTTGATCGGGGCAATGTGTAATGAACATCATCGTCACTTCTCTCAATTGATTGCCAGGTCTTTTTTCTTCCCTTTTCAGTCTCTCGACAGCAGTGTCAATGACTTTATTCAGCCGTATCCAGGAATCAAAAGCTGTCTCAGTGGGTAAAGGCTTTGTGTCACAGAAGTCAGCAATAAGTGCATAAAAGAACAGAATCACTAAAATGTTGTTTCAGTGATGGCCATCATCATCCTCATGAAGGTAGCTTGGCTATTACATTGTTCTTGTGGTAAACGATTGTACTCGTATAGGCCAAATGGAGACGTTGTGGTCTATATTAATCATATATTCCATAACCTACATATGTTGAAGCATGTGGAAATGTTTAGTAATTACATATGTAAAGGACTTCACACCTCTGAAAGGACAAAGGCTCTCAACCGCCGAGTGAAGAACAAAGACGTTCCCAGACGAGGCGGAGGAGACCGGAGGAGCCACCCTCACCCCCTAAGGCGAGGAGAGGAAATACCAAGACAATGGGGGGATTAAGATAATGAGGGATTTCAGCCTTTGTTATGCATGTCTTTTGTTGTGTGCACGTATAAAGCCAGTGAGCTGGAGAGATTCTGTCTCTTTTCCCTTCTGCCACTCTGCACCAGATGAGACTTGTTGGAAGAGCTGATTAATAAACTTTGTTTATAAATCACATCGCCTCTTCATTTCCAAGCTCTTCTACACTGGTGACCCTGACGCGAGTATGGACCTGAGGCGTTCCCCCGCAATCGACTCATCCGTGGCGACCCACGCAGACGAGGGAACAGATGGACAACTGTTCCCCCCGGCAGAAGAGATTGAGAGGGCTCAACCGAGCACCAGCACCGCCGTGAGAGCCGAGGCAAGGCACTCTTACCCGGCGGGCACAGCAGTGATGGTATGCATGAATGCCGTCGCCATCAAGCTGCCAGACTTCTGGCAAGAAGACCCCGCCTCTTGGTTTCAGCAGGCTGAAGCCCAGTTTACACTGGCGGGCATCACGGCTGACGATACAAAATTTTACCATATCTTCTCCAAACTCGACGCCGCCACTTCGAAGTGTGTGCGGAGCATGATCCGGCGACCACCGGCCCGGGACAAATATGAGACGCTCAAAGCAACCATCGTGGCGAACTACGTCCCATCAGCGGAAGAGAGAGCCGAGAAGATCCTGGCGGTCTACGGCCACAGAGGGTGCAAACCGAAGGCCCTCATGGAGGAATTGCTACAGCTCAAAGAGGAGGACAATGACAACTTCCTCTTCCAGTTTATATTCCTCAGCACGCTGCCGCCACACATGAGAGGGACACTCGCCAGCATGAAATGCAACAACCACCAAGACTTCCGCGCACTGGCCAACGAAGCCCATCGGCTCGTCAACGCCTGCAAGGAGCTGACACCCACAGCAGCATCCGCGGACCTCAAAGCTGACGCCCCGAGCCACGAGGAGCCACAACCCACCGAGCAGACCCAGCCCACGGTGACAGCGACTCGGCCCAAACGTAACAGGCAGAGCGACGTCTGTTATTATCACCACCGCTTCGCCGAGAAGGCCCGCAAATGCGTTCCCCCCTGCAAATTTGCGATTTCGGGAAACGCCAAAGCCGAGAGCCGTTAACAGCAGCGGTTCTCGGCGAGAAGAATAAGCTGTTGTACGTGACGGATGGACACACAGGCAAGCAGTTCCTCATCGACACAGGTGCCCAGCTGAGTTTCGTCATGCCCTCCCACGCAGATCGAGCCACGGGCACCCGGGGCAACGGAGCCGTGGCAGCCAACGGCTCTAGCATCGACACGTTCGGCGAAAAGAGCCTGCACCTCCTCATCCACGGCTGCAGCTACAGATGGACATTTGTTGTAGCGGCGGTGAGTTTTAACTTATTAGGCGCAGATTTTTTGTGTGCACATGGGTTATTAGTGGATCTAGCAAATAGGCGCCTGGTTAATGCACTGTCCTTTGCTTCTATTCCATGCTCAGCCCGAGTTTCTCCACCACCTGTGCAGGCCAACGTCACCACGGCAGGAGGTAAGTTTGAGCAACTCCTCACCCAATTTCCAGCACTCACAATTCCCAAATTCTCAGCCACTGTGGCTAAACACGGGGTTGAGCACTTCATTCCCACAACGGGACCACCCGTTTTTGCCAAAGCTCGCCGCTTAGACGCGGCCAAGCTCAAGATAGCACGGGACGAGTTTACAACTCTTGAAAAATTGGGCATTGTTAGACGCTCGATGAGCCCCTGGGCCTCACCACTTCACATGGTTCCGAAATCCGACGGTTCTTGGAGACCGTGCGGAGATTACCGCAGATTAAACAACGCTACAGCGCATGACCGTTACCCAATTCCTCACATTCAAGATTTTTCACTACATCTGGCGGGTGCGCACATTTTTTCAAAAATAGACTTAGTCCACAGTTATCACCAAGTCCCAGTCCGAGCAGAAGACATTCCTAAAACAGCGGTAATAACCCCTTTCGGCCTTTATGAATTTCTGCGAATGCCTTTCGGCCTCAAAGGCGCTGCTCAAACTTTTCAACGAATGATGGACGCGGTCCTACGCGACCTTCCTTTTGTCTTCGTCTACCTCGACGACATGCTGGTAGCCAGCTCGTCTGAGGAAGAACACGAGCAGCACCTCACTACGGTTTTTCAGAGGCTAGAAGAGCACGGGCTAATAATCAATCCAGCCAAATGCAAATTCGGCGTGTCACAAATTGATTTTTTAGGACACAAAGTCTCTCCGAAGGGGGCAGTTCCACTTCCAAACAAAGTTCACGCGATAGAAAGTTTCCCACGGCCACAAACGGTCAAATCGCTACAGGAATTTTTAGGGATGGTTAATTTTTACAACCGCTTCCTCCCCCATGCAGCTCAGCTCATGCAGCCACTATATGATGCGCTCAAAAAAAAAGAAAGCTTCCAACGCGGTCGAATGGACCCCGGAGCGCGAACGCGCTTTCGCGGAAGTAAAAAGCGCCCTAGCTAACGCCACATTGTTAGTTCACCCAGATCCCTTGGCCCGCATCGCACTAACCACAGACGCTTCAGACCTAGCTATAGGGGCAGTTGTAGAACAACTTGTCAGCGGGGTCTGGCAACCTTTAGCATTCTTCAGCAAATCGCTAAATCAAACTGAGCGTAAATACAGCACTTTTGACAGAGAGCTGCTGGCGCTTCATTTATCCATCCACCACTTCCAGTTCTGGTTAGAAGGGCGGAGTTTCACGGCTTTTGTAGACCATAAACCGCTCACCTTTGCTATGGCTAAAATTTCAGAACCATGGTCAGGCAGGCAACAAAGACAGCTAGCTGCGATTTCAGAGTTCACCACAGACATTCGACATGTGGCAGGCAAACTTAACGTAGTAGCAGACTGTCTCTCTCGCGCTGTGACACCTCCAGAGCGTGAGGAGACAGATTATACTGCCTCAGCAGCAGAGCTCTTCACTAACGCAGACACATACGCAGCACCTGTCCATGCAGGGATAGATTATGCAGCCATGGCGGAGGAACAAAGCGGTGACGCGGACGTGCGCGCACTCCTGTCTGGACCAACAGGGTTAAGGCTGGAGAAAAAGGGTTTACTCGATGGCGTACCCCCCCTAATATGCGATGTTTCAACCGGCCGACCTCGCCCGTTAATACCAGCTACATGGCGCCGCCGTATTTTCGACACAATTCACTCCTTCGCGCACCCAGGTGTGCGCGCCTCGGTTAAAATGGTCGCCGAAAAGTTTGTGTGGCCAGGCCTGCGCAAAAACGTAAAAGAATGGGCGAAAACTTGCATTTCTTGTCAAACGCGCCAAAATACACAGACACACAAAAGCCCCTCTGGAGCCTTTTCCAATCCCTGCTAGAGGGTTCCACCACGTTCATGTCGACCTCGTGGGGCCACTACCTTCCTCCCAAGGTTTCACACATCTGTTAACAATGATAGACCGCACCACGCGCTGGCCAGAGGCAGTTCCTCTAGCGGCAACCACAGCGGAGGAAGTCGCTCGCGCTTTTTTGACAAACTGGGTGGCACGTTTCGGCGTCCCATCGGACATCACGTCCAATAGGGGGCCTCAATTCGTCTCAGAGCTCTGGTCAGCCATATCCAACAGCTTAGGGGCAACAATTCATCGCACCACCGCTTATCACCCTCAGGCTAATGGGTTATGCGAGCGTTTTCACAGGTCTTTAAAGGCTGCCCTCAGAGCCTCACTAACGGACACAAATTGGGTAAATAAACTTCCCTGGGTTTTATTGGGGTTGCGTGCTGCACCTAAAGAGGACCTAGACGCCTCTCCCGCAGAATTAGTCTTTGCACAACCTCTCAGGCTTCCAGGTGAATTTTTACCAGAGAACCCAGAGCCAGGGCACCTTCCAGTCCCAAGGTTTTTAGGCAGCAACGGACCGGGCTCTCTCCCCGGTCCAGCTCATCACTCCTTCCCACGGGTTTTTGTCCCTCAAGCTTTAAAAAACGCTGAATTTGTTTTCGTTAAGCATGAAGCTTTAAAACCAACTTTCCGACCAGCATACGATGGGCCATTCAGAGTGCTGGAACATGGTGATAAACACTTTGTGCTTGATTTTGGGGATAGAAAAGAAACAGTCAGCATTGACAGACTTAAACCTGCCTTCCTTTTGAAAGACGAGCCTGCACAGTTGGCGAGAGCACCTCGGCGGGGTAGACCCCCCAAGAGAAAAAACTCAACCCCCCGGCAGGGAACAGTTAACCTCTCTCCTTCCCACACTGCAGATTCCTCACAACAAGGTCCCAGCAGGGCGCCTAAACCAACCTACAGCAGTTTTGGGAGAAGATTGAAACCCAGACAGCACAGGGACTGATACCAACCACTCCACAATTGTTCACTAATTGTGCTGCAACAGTTTAGGACTGACTTATGATTTTACTATGCTGTTATGATTACCACTGAACTCTCTTAGAAGCATGGCTGCTAGAAAGTTTCTTCTGTGGCAAGAGATGTAACATTTAGTATGTCATAGTAACTATCCTAGACTGTGAACCGTTCTATTGTCCGTTCTTAGTTGTTTGGGGGGCCTGTGGTCTATATTAATCATATATTCCATAACCTACATATGTTGAAGCATGTGGAAATGTGTACCCTTCAGAGTAAAGTGGGCTATCCCACAAAACCATTATTTTGAGAAAATGAGCTCTAAAGTTTATGTGATTTAAATATATTTTCATATTTAAGTCACACCTTGAAGGTAATTATAGGGGGTAACTTTTTAATGATATAGGCACACTGATTTTTTGAGAATATTTCAATTTTAGAGCTCATTTTCTCAAAATAATGGTTTTGTGGGATAGCCCACTTTACCTCTGAAGGGCACATGTTTAGTAATTACATATGTAAAGGACTTCACACCTCTGAAAGGACAAAGGCTCTCAACCGCCGAGTGAAGAACAAAGACGTTCCCAGACGAGGCGGAGGAGACCGGAGGAGCCACCCTCACCCCCTAAGGCGAGGAGAGGAAATACCAAGACAATGGGGGGATTAAGATAATGAGGGATGTCAGCCTTTGTTTTTTTTCCACAATATCTTTATTGAACCTTTTTTTTTTTTTTTAACAAACATGATACAATCAAACACTAACACTAAAGTACTACAAAAAAAAAAAATACCCTAAAAACACCAACAACCACCAACAAAATCAAGTCTTCAACAATGCTCCTCTGTTTAGTCTAGACAATCCAATACATTAGTATACATATTATGTTCACCAGTTTGGAATTTACAAGGTCCACACACATCATTCACCTTCTTCTTCAAGAGTTATGTTTAAATTTTTTACATAATCAATAAAAGGTCTCCATATATTCTCAAACACAATTTCCTTTGATTTCAGTATATATGTTATTCTTTCTAATGGAAGGTTTGTTAACATCTGTCTTAACCACTGAGTCACATCTGGTCTATGAGTCTTTTTCCATAATAGTGCAATACATTTTTTGGCATTAAGCAAACTGAGGTCTATGAATGTTCTTTCACTTTTATTGAAATTATGCTTTTCTGGGTACAGACCCAACAAAAACAGTTTAGGATTCAATATGATTTGTTTTGAGATTATTTTTTCAATTGTTACCCTCACCTCCTCCCAAAACATTCTTATTAATCTACATTCCCATAAACAATGAAATAGGGTTCCTTTACTTTCCATGCATTTTGTGCATGTATCTGGTATATTTTTGTTATATCTATTTAACTCCTCCGGTGTAACATACATCCGCATTAACCATTTGAAATGTATCAATTTAAGGCGTGCATTTATTGATTTGGTTTGAGCTTCTGTACAAGCCAATTCCCATTGTTCCTCTGAAATTTCAATTTGCAGATCTTCTTTCCAGTAGTTTAATCTTTTCAGTGAATTTTCACTTGAAGATAGTGTCAATGAGTTATAAAACTCTGAAATAATACCCTTTCTTTTACTATCTTTCATCATCATTTTTTCCAAGGATGAATAAATAGGTCGAGTGAGAGCTTTATTTTGATTTGATCGAATAAAGTTTCTAAGTTGAAGATATTTAAAAAAATGTGTTCTATTAAGATTAAATTTGATCCTCAGCTCTTCAAAAGACATTATGTTGTCTGCACATGGCAAATATAAATCCTGAATCTTTTGTATCCCTTTTAAATTCCATACTTTAAATACAGCGTCCGCTCTCCCTGGTTTAAAATATTGATTACCCCATATTGGACTAAATTGTGACAATAACTGTGGTTCTTTTAAATAGTTTTTAGCTTCACACCATATTTTGATCATATGCTTTACAAATGGATTTTTAACTTGTTTTTGTAATTTTTTTGCCGAATCTGAGTATATGAATATGGGAAGAGGTAAAGGTAAATTGTATGATTCCATTTCAGTCCAGTGAGGGAGATCATTTGATGAAAAATAATATGTCATAGACCTCAGTTGTGCCGACCAATAATACAACATAAAATTTGGACATTTCAGACCTCCACGATCAAATGGTAAATATAATAAAGACAAACGTAATCTAGCCCTCCTGTTGTTCCATATAAATTCCACTAACTTTTTTTTTATTCTTGAGAATAGATCTAAAGGTGGTGATAAGGGAATGTATTGAAATAAATAAAGTATTTTAGGTAAAATATTACTTTTAAGTATATTGATTCTCCCGATCATCGACATTGGTAGTGACATCCATCTCTGAGTTAACTCATTGATATCTGACATTAAGGCTTCATAGTTGACACTGGCGACTGATTCTAGCTTAGGCATAATTTGGATTCCTAAATATTTAAACTGATTTACAACATTGAATTGATTTACCTCAGGGGCTGGGTAATTTCTCTGGGTCTCATTTAGCATTAATATTGAAGATTTAGTTTTATTTATTTTATATCCTGATATTTCCCCAAAATTCTTTATTAAATTCAACAAGGTTGGAATTGATTTTTTTAGATTCGACATAAACAAAATTATATCATCGGCGTACAGGGAGATTTTATGTTCTGTTGGTCCAACTTTAATTCCATATATTTGTGAATGTAAACGTATCGCTATCGCTAAAGGTTCAATTGCCATAGTAAACAGTAAAGGTGAAAGTGGACAGCCTTGTCGACATCCTCTATTGATTTTTATTGGTTTTGAAATATTGTTATTTGTTAGGATTTCTGCTGTAGCATTATTGTATATTATTTGAACCCATTTTATGAAATTATTTCCAAGTCCAAACCTTTGTAGGACTTCAAAAAGAAAGGGCCATTCAACTCTATCAAAGGCCTTTTCGGCGTCCAATGATAGGAGAGCTGTATCCGGTGCTTCTTTATTAAAATAAATAATATTAAATAGTCTTCTTACATTATGGAAGCCTTGTCTACCCTTTATAAAGCCATTCTGATCTCGATTAATAATATTTGGTAAAATTTCTTGTATTCGTCTTGCTAAAATTTTACAGATTATCTTAAGGTCGGCGTTTAATAGGCTTATTGGTCTCATATTTTCACATTTATTAGAGGGCTTACCTGGTTTTGGCAGCAGTATAATTAAGGCATTATTTATGTATGATGGTAAATTATTATTTTGAAATGCTTCTAAAACCATTTCCAAAAAAGGTTTTATTAATTTATTCTTAAATTTTTTTATAAAGGTCAACTGGAAGACCATCTGGTCCTGCACTTTTTCCTGATTTCATATTATCAATGGCTAGCCCAACTTCTTCTTGACTAATTTTAGACTCCAATATCTCCCTGTTTTCATTTGGAATACACGGTATAGATAGTTCGTTCAAAAACCCATTTAGTTTTGTTAAATCAGGTTCATTTTTGGTATCATATAATTTTTCATAGTAATCTCTAAAGGCTCTATTAATTTCTAAAGGATCTATAACTACCTGTCCGTTACTTATAATACTGGTAATTGGTGTTTTAATTTCCAATTGTTTAATCTGCCATGCTAATAATTTTCCTGATTTTTCACCTTGTTCATAAAAAGATTGTTTCAATCTTAGAAGACTCGAGGCAGCTCTATTCGCTGATTTTTTGTCGTATTCAGCTCTCAAAATCAGTAATTCATTCTCCAACCTTGGGTCACTTCCTGCATACACTTTTTCCTGAAGACTTTTTATTTTATGTTCCAATTTAGCTCTCTCCTCTCGAGTCTTCTTAGATTTTGATCCTGTATAACTAATAATATGTCCCCTAATAAAAGCTTTGAAAGCCTCCCACTTTACACATGCTGATGTTTGTGTAGTATTGATGTCAAAGAACTCGTCTTTTTTTCTATATACTTGACAAATTCCTCATCCTGAAGCCATTTATGCTGAAATTGCCATCTACCTGATTCCTTTGTCAATTTTTTATCTACATATATTAGACAACAGGGTGCATGATCAGAAATCACGATGTTATCATAAAAGCAGTTTTGAATCTTGGACCTTAATTCTGTGGAAATCAAAAAATAATCAATACGTGAGAATGTCTTGTAGGTACTGGAATAACAAGAATAGGCTTTAACTTGTGGTTTCATTTCTCTCCATATATCTAACAATCTCAATTCTTTCATAAAATGATTAATAGTCATCCTACATCCAATGTGCGTACAATCCAGTCCTGTTGATCTATCCACACCTGGATTCAATGTACAATTAAAATCCCCTGCTATTATATGTTGCCCTGTAAGTGATGATAAGATGAGAAATAAATTAGCAAAGAACTTCTGATCATCTATATTGGGACCATATAAGTTCACAAGATTTATATTTTCTAATAGCAAAGAACCTTGAATGATTACATATCTTCCAAATTTGTCTCCAATTACATTTTTCACCTGAAAAGGAACTGATTTATGTATGAGAGTCATAACTCCCCTGGCTCGGGATGAAAATGAAGAGGTGAATACACTTCCCTGCCATCTACTCCTAATTCTTTTAACATCCTCCTCTATCAGATGAGTTTCTTGTAAAAACACAATTCTTGAACCCATGTCCTTTATTTTATTCATAACTTGTTTAAGTTTTTTTAAATTTTGTAGACCTCTGCAATTCCATGAAGTTAAATTAAGATTAACACTTTGGTCCATGATCAATAGAGAGTTTAGGATTACCTTGCAGTGTAAACATGCTCATACAGAGAAGCAAAAACATGAGTGGTTGAACATTCATCCTACAAACTACACACAAACAAATTTCCCCTTCCCACACTTGTGGCAAACCCCCCAAAATCAAAAGAAAAATTCTGTCTCCCGATATAGCCATCGACCGTTCCACACCCACGGGGAACAGCCTAAGCCACTCCTTCTTCATCCTCCCAATCACCCCAACTCTACTGCTTTTAATGACGTAACATTAACTCTCCTCTGTAGTTTTCCAACTTAACTCCAAAATTTTTAACAACTTTGTACATCAGTTTTTTTTTTTGTTTGTTTTGTTTTTGTTTTGTTTTTTTAATATATAATACAATCTATATTTTGTAAACTTACTATTTACTTCAAGTCAGTCAGATGCCTGTGCAAATGCTTAATTATTCTACCTTATATTTTGTTCATGCTTAGCTCCCACCAGTCTCTTCTTCTTCTTTGATCTTCTTGATGAACTCCTGCGCCTCCTCTGGGGTCTTGAAAATGTGGGTTCTGCCCTCATACGTGGTCAGCAGTCTCGCAGGATAGATTACACCATGACGAATCCCAAGGTTGCGCAGCTCCTTACGTATGGGATCAAACTGCTTCCTCAATTGCTGGATTCCTGTGGCCAAATCTGGGTAGAACCGCACCTGCTGGTCCTGGTGTTTAATCTCTCCTTTAGCACGTGCAGCGTTGAAGATCTTCATCCTGTCTCTGTTGCTAAGAAACTTCATAATTAAGGTCCTCGGCGGTCCCTTATCTCTCCGTGGGCCAATACGATGTGCTTTTTCCAGAACCACTGCTGATTGCAACTCCTCGCTGCCCAGCACCTCCGGAATCCACTTTTCCAGAAAGGAACATACGTCCCGACCTTCTGATTCCTCTGGAAGACCCACCAGCCTCAAATTATTCTGTCTCGACCGAGATTCCAAATCCAAAATATTATCTTCCAGAGATTTATTTTTTTTTTCCAAAGTGCGCACCTTTAATTGAAGACGGGTGACGTCATCTTCAGCACTAGCGAGACGGAGCTCCATCTGCGCCGTTCGTTCTACACAGTCACCCAATTCCTTTCTTATTCCTTCCAACGCTGACATAATCCCATCAAATCTAGAGGAAAAGTCCGCTCTCATTGAACTCATGGCAGCCATCAGCGCATCTGCGCCATTCCCCGCAAACATCGCACCGCCGCCAGCCTCCTCCGCCATATATGGAGTTTTGTTTGCTGCGTCACAGACCTGAAAGTCCGTTAATTTGGACTGTTTCGGCGGCTCGCTTTTTCCTTTTCCTGGTTTTCCAGCCTTAGGCTTCGCCGACATATCCTCGCCCAAATGCTGGGATACGTTCTGTCCCAAATGAGAGAGTTATTTGCCGATTTTTTTTCTCCAGGAGCAGAGCAGAGCGAGACACGTCCGTCCTACGTGGCAGCCATAACCGGAAGTCATGTCAGCCTTTGTTATGCATGTCTTTTGTTGTGTGCACGTTTAAAGCCAGTGAGCCGGAGAGATTCTGTCTCTTTTCCCTTCTGCCACTCTGCACCAGATGAGACTTGTTGGAAGAGCTGATTAATAAACTTTGTTTATAAATCACATCGCCTCTTCATTTCCAAGCTCTTCTACAACGTGAACATAATGAGTTTCTTATCCTCCTGATGCACCTCTACATTGTAGTACCCCAATGTTAGGTCCACTGTTGAAAAGAAGGTACTTCCTCACATGGCAGCCAAGGCATCAGCCTGATGAGGCAAGGGATGCACATCTCTGCGTTTTGCCAACGGAAATCTGTGCAAAGCCAAAGGTCTTCATTTTTCTTCCAAACCAGTATGAGTGGTGATGCATACTCACTCGTAGATTTCCTTATAATTTCACGTTCTTCCATCTTGTTCAAAGCAATTCTTAACTTCTCATAGTGTGAGGGAGAAAGGCAGCGATTGGGCAGTCTGAAAGGTCTGCTGTCAGTCAGCCTGATCTGATGAACAAAGCCCTTGGCTTTCCCACAGTCCAAACTGGTGGGACAAAATTGTCTCATATTTGACCAACAGATCAACCAACTTTCTCTTCCAGAAAGGGGACAGATGATTAAAGTGAATGTCCTGCAGTCCCAAGTGGTGTAGTATTGAACTGGTAGGTCTGTGTGTATAACGCCCTGAGTCAACAGTCAAGCTCTTCTCACCGTTGGCGTCATTCTTGTGAACAGTCCTCGTCACACAGCATTTCATGTCTTCTGGCAGGTCATTTTCGTACAGGTAGTCAGTGTGAAGGCTCTGAAGAGCAGTATAGGAAAACACGTCAGCAACTTTACAGTTGAATTTCAAAATCACTGGCTTGTCAGAGGGGTTAATAACTTTTACTGGAACCCATCTGTAACCCAGTGTTAAAAACGTGATGGAATTATGAATGTCGATACCCATTTAAGAAGAAGGGGGACATTCATTTCACAATGGGAGTAGATAGTTTAATGTGAATTAAATTATAAATATTGATACCGCTTTTAGAAAAGAAAAACACCCATTTCACAATGGGAATACATAATTTGAATATGAAAATAAATATATAGTCATAAATAGTTAGGAACATTTTCTAGAAGGTTCTGATAAAGTTCCTAGTATTGTGTGTTGATATTTTGAGTAACCAATGGCTGTGCCGTTGCTGGGTCACGCCACCCAATGGGTTAAGCGCTCTCTCCCTGGGTCTGGGATGACTTGCATTTTTGGCTCAGTCACGCCAGATGCCGAAAAACACAGACCAGAGAGAAAGACGGTCCTTGGTGATATGGCGACGCTAACGTGCTAATAGCAACCTTTGCTTGGATAAAACCTGAGATTGATTGGGATCCAAAGGCTGTGAACTCACGTTGAGCGCGGGAACCCATTGACGCACGAGCCACTTAGCATGAGCGTGGATCTCCAAATCTGGATGGCGAGCCGAAGCCCGAGTCCTAGAAACTGCTAGAGGTGACCCCACTGGTCACCTGGAACTGATACACCAAGAACTGTGAATATTGTGACTATATTTTGAAGACCTTTATTGTTATTTTCTTTTTTATTATTGTGACTAGTGTGTGTTTTTTTTATTGTACATATTTGTAAATAATACACAGTTGTTAAAATAATATATATAGTTCCAAGTTCCATACACCGTGTGTGTGTCATCTGTTGTTGCACCTCCCAGGCTCCTACGAACCCAGATTCGGTCTGACCTGGCCCAATTATCTCTTTTCCCTCAGGTAGTAAAGTTAAGGTAAATACATTGCCAAAACACAACACTACCAAAAGGGTACTACACCTAAAGTGAGTAGGGTGAGTGGGTGTTAGTAAGGGTTACACACAAAAATCTGGCGAGCGCAGGTGTTAGTGGTATTATACCCTGTGTGTTACAGTGGTATACTATTGGTATATACTATTGGTACTGTTCTACAAAATTTGGCAAGTGCAGCCAGGAGCCTGGAGCATTGCTCAACAGATGTGAATTCTGTTTTGACCCCTGACTAAATAGTTTAAATATTATCAAAATGGAAATTAGAAAAGAAAAACACCCATTTCACAATGGGAATACTTAATTTGAATATGAATATTTAAATAAATATATATTCATAAATAGTTAGGAACATTTTCTTGAAGGTTCTGATAAAGTTCCTAGTATTGTGTGTTGATATTTTGAGTAATCAATGGCTGTGCCGTCGCTGGGTCACGCCACCCAATGGGTTAAGCGCTCTCTCCCTGGGTCTGGGATGACTTGCATTTTTGGCTCAGTCATGCCAGATGCCGAAAGACACAGACCAGAGAGAGAGACGGTCCTTGGTGATATGGTGACGCTAACGTGCTAATAGCAGCCTTTGCTTGGATAAAACCTGAGATTGATTGGGATCCAAAGGCTGTGAACTCACGTTGAGCGCGGGAACCCATTGACGCACGAGCCACTTAGCATGAGCGTGGATCTCCAAATCTGGATGGCGAGCCGAAGCCCGAGTCCTAGAAACTGCTAGAGGTGACCCACTGGTCACCTGGAACTGATACACCAAGAACTGTGAATATTGTGACGATATTTTGGAGACCTTTATTGTTATTTTCTTTTTCTTATTGTGACAAGTGTGTGTGTTTTTTTTATTGTACATATTGTAAATAATACACATTTGTTAAAATAATATATATAGTTCCAAGTTCCATACACCGTGTGTGTGTGTGTGTCTCATCTGTTGTTGCACCTCCCAGGCTCCTACGAACCCAGATTCGGTCTGACCTGGCCCAATTATCCCTTTTCCCTCAGGTAGTAAAGTTAAGGTAAATACATTGCCATAACACAACACTACCAAAAGGGTACTACACCTAAAGTGAGTAGGGTGAGTGGGTGTTAGTAAGGGTTACACACAAAAATCTGGGAAGTGCAGGTGTTAGTGGTATTACACCCTGTGTGTTACAGTGGTATACTATTAGTATATACTATTGCTACTGTTCTACACATCCGTCACCCCATAATGGTGTCACAGTTTGCCCCACTAAAACTGTTCTTGGTACTCTGCGTAACCCACTTTGATTGACAATGATTGTGCTGTCACCTGACAAGCATGCACTGCTTGGCAACTGGCCCCATACTAGGTGTTCAAGAGTTGGGCTCAAGAGTTACAGCATGTTTCAGTTTGACAGTACCCATCCTCTGTGGGATTTCATCACCTCTCCCATTTCTCCACAGAAGCCAAAAACTGCACTATATCTTCGCTCCTACCAAATGTGTAGCTCTGCTTGAGGCACTTTTTGAGTCAAACCACGTGAAACCTTGAGCTCAAGGATAAGATGCTTTATTACATTACTGCCCAGAGTCATTCTGACCATCCACAATCAGTGTGGGAACCGAAATGTAATGGTTAAACACCTGCATTCGAAGTTCACAGATACCAATAGGCCTTGTTTTCAATCCACCACAACCAACCAAAACAACTGATGTTGGGGAAACAGAATCAGAGTTTTTAATCTCAGCCTTCTCAAGTTTAGGAACCACCAAAGAGGTCAGTGAACAGGCCATTGAACCACTGTCCATCATAGCACGGATCTCTACAACTTTTTCAACCAACACACTGGTGTAGAAAAGGCTATCTGTTGCTGTCAATTTCTGTGTGTTTTGAAACACCTCATTGGAACCATCAGTTGCTGAAGCACAGAACTGTGAGTAAACTGACTCAAAATGGACATTATCTTGTGGGAATTTGTCAATTGGCCCATCACTAGTCCCCTCTTCAAGCGGGCCACCTAGTTTCCCTTCTGAGCTGAGATGCCAGACTGTGCAGCAGGTGAATGAGATGCAGGACTAACAAAACAATTAACTACCTGATGCCCAGGGCCATAAGACTGGAACCACAGTTTTTTGTTGCAGCAGTGCAACACGGTGTCATGGGTATTACTGTCACAAATGACACACGGGCCCCTGGAGCAGCCACCATTTCTGTGCTTTTGAGACCAAGAATGCTGACGGGACTCTTGATGCAACAAGTGTTTCAGAAGCATTACAACATGCCCCAGAGACTGGGCTTTGCCTGACAACTGCTTATTGGTGGCTGTTAGTTGCAGGGCTGGAGTAGGAGGACACAATGCAGACCGAGCATGACTGTTAATGATCTTAGCAGCTGGATTAGGATAGCAAGTATTTGTCAAATGGTTAGACTGGAGCTGCTGTATACTTTTTTTTTTGGATGGTATTCATCCAGTCGCATCTGAACATCGGAAGCAGTCACCTCCTCCAGGGGCCTACAGCTAAACACCATGGACAGTTCTTGATCGGGGCAATGTGTAATGAACATCATCATCACTTCTCTCGATTGATTGCCAGGTCTTTTTTCTTCCCTTTTCAGTCTCTCGACAGCAGTGTCAATGACTTTATTCAGCCGTAACCAGTAATCAACAGCTGTCTCAGTGGGTAAAGGCTTTGTGTCATAGAAGTCAGCAAGGTGCATAAAAGAACAGAATCACTAAAATATTGTTTTAGAATGTCAAAAATGGGCTTTGGTCCAGACTAACGTGTGTTTGCTATGCAGCTTAACCTTAACAACATCCCGTGCTCTCCCCTGTAACTTGTTCGAAACCACCCATGCTTGGTCACCCAACACAGTATCTCTTCTTTCCAAAGAAATCTTGACGGATTCTTTCCGTTCCTAAATAGACAGTTTGTCACTGCCGTCACCCCTGAAAGGTGGTGGTTTATAACTGAGTTGAGTGACTGTTAAGTTAACTTTAGAGAGGTCAGCAACAGTAGAATGAGCCTCAGCCACATTACCAGCAGGAATTGATTTCAGACAAGAGGTGATATTTTCCCCAATACTGATCCCAATTTATTTCACTAAATCACCAATAATGTGCGCTGGTACACTCTGACTCAAAGAACAGGAGGTGGGATCATCAGACTGAACATCTTCAGCACATGTGTATCACCATATTTTATCTGATCCACCTGAATATGATGAGGGGTAGATGTTAAATGTTTGCCATCTCTGAGACCACCAAGAATAGGTGATGGGCCAGACCACAACTTCTGACCTTGACCAAAGCGAGACACATTTGACTCATCCATTGTCGATGAAAAGTGTAACTAGAAAAGCACTCAGAGAGCGCAGACCTCCGCCAAGCGCCACAGTCCCCCCCATACAGTATTTAACATCATAAATATTAATCCTACATTTATTTTGTCTAACTTTATAGATTCCTTGACCATGAAAAAAATTCCATTCGCAAGTGGCATATGTTAGCTATACTGTGATGTTTGTTTTGTTTTTTTTTCCCAAGTTTTCTGACGGATCACCACCAAAATGTAATCATCTGTAGAATACCCCATTTGTGACAATCTCTGAAAATTTCATGAAAATCCGTCCATAACTTTTTGAGTTATCTTGCTAACAAACAAACAGACAGACAGACAAACCAATGCTGATGAAAACATAACCTCCTTGGCGGAGGTAATAAAGAAAATAAATATGTCCAGGGAAAGAATTGAAAACAAATATTTCACCCACAAACTTTAAAAAAAAAAAAAAAAAAAAAAAAAAGCTCTGTAAATGAAAGCCAAATAGGTAAATTAAAAAACCTCATGGATCGTCACCATATCGTGGTGGGGTTTTGTGTGTCCGAGTGATCCCAGCAGCTATGTTGTCGGGGGCAGTTTGCCTCTAGTAGAGTCTCCCAAGACACACTGGTCCTGGGTGAAGGGCCAGACTAAGAGTGATCCAGTAGACTCTCATGATGAATAAAAAATCAAGGATTCAGTGTATTTCGCCCAGTATGGGGCTACTGGGGCCTCGCCCTGAAGCCAGGCCTGGGGAAGGAGCTTAATGGCGAGTGCCTGGTGGCTGGGTTTCTGCCCATGTGACCCGGCTGGGCTCAGCGCAAAGGAGTTACATGGGTCCGCCCTCCAGTGGGCTCACCACCTACAGGAGGGACCATGGGGGTCCAGTGCTATGTGGATTAGGTGGCAGACAAAGGCAGAGACGTTCGCGGTCTGATCTGTCGCTTTTGAAACTGGCTTTTGGAACGTGGAACGTCATCTGTCTGGTGGGGAAGGAGCCTGGGCTGGTGCACGAGGTTGAGAGATACCGGCTAGCTATAGTTGGGCTCACCTCAGTGCACAGCTCCAGTTCTGGAACCAGTTTCCTGAAAAGGGGCTGGAGCTTGGCTTACTCTGGAGTTGCCTCAAGTGAGAGGCAATGGGCAGGGGTGGGTATTCTTATATCCCCCTGCCTTGCTGCCTTGAAATTGGAGTTCTCTCCATTGTACGGAAGGGTAGTTTCCCTGCGCCTTCGGGTTGGGAAACAGGTCCTGACCATCATTTGTGCCTATGCACCAAATGATGGCTCAGAGTCCCCACCCTTTTTGGAGTCTCTGACTGGGTTTCTGGAGAGTGCTTCTCGTGGAGACTCCATTGTCCTACTGGGGAACTTCAGTGCACACACGGGCAATGACAGTGACACCTGGAGGAGAGTGAGTGGGAGGAACGGCCTGCCTGATCTGAACCCGAGTGGTGTTCAGTTACTGGACTTCTGTGCCAACCACAGTTTGTCCATAACAAACACCATGTTCAAACCATTAAATAGCAATCACCTAATTGTTAAAAGTCTTAAAATCATATGCTATACTATGGGGAACCCATGCTGTGATATTCATCTTAGACTGGAAGGAAGGGAGAGGCAGTAAATTCCTCTGCTGGAACAGCATGGGGGATTAAGCAACTGGGGGACAATAGGAATTGTGATGGGAGAATGTATTGTGATGCAAGACCTCAGGCAGCAGCATTAAGCAACTGGGGGACAATAGGAATTGTGATGCGAGAATGTATTGTGATGCAAGACCTCAGGCAGCAGGGGGAGTGAGTGTTGTAATATAAAGGAGAGACCCTGCAGCATGAAGTCAATGCTTTTTCTGATTCTGAGAGATGTGAGAGAGTGAATAAAGTTTGTCTGCTTGGAATGCTTTGCCTGATAATTCCTCTCTCCACACTGGTGACCCTTGATGAATAATGGAACACGAGGCAAACACCCCGGAGATTACCCGGACAGGAAGCCCCAGCAACACGTGTGCCGTTTCGGTCAAACTACCAGACTTTTGGCTGCACGACCCAAAGTCTTGGTTCCTCCACACACCGAGGCCCAGTTCGCGCTCCGGGGAATAACGGCAGATGACACCAGATACAGTGGGGCAAAAAAGTATTTAGTCAGCCACCAATTGTGCAAGTTCTCCCACTTAATGGATGCGAGAGGTCTCCAATTTTCATCATAGGTATACCTCAACTATGAGAGACAAAATGAGAAAAAAAATCCAAAAAATCACATTGTCTGATTTTTAAAGAATTTTTTTGCAAATTATGGTGGAAAATAAGTATTTGGTCAATAACAGAAGTTCATCTCAATACTTTGTTATATACCCGTTGTTGGCAATGACAGAGGTCAAACATTTTCTGTAAGTCTTCACAAGGTTTTCACACACTGTTGCTGATATTTTGGCCCATTCCTCCATGCAGATCTCCTCTAGAGCAGTGATGTTTTGGGGCTGTTGCTGGGCAACACAGACTTTCAACTCCTTCCAAAGATTTTCTTTAGGGTTGAGATCTGGAGACTGGCTAAGCCAATCCAGGACCTTGAAATGCTTCTTCAAAGCCACTCCTTCGTTGCCCGGGCGGTGTGTTTAGGATCATTGTCATGCTGAAAGACCCAGCCATGTTTCATCTTCAATGCCCTTGCTGATGGAAGGAGGTTTTCACTCAAAATCTCACGATACATGGCCCCATTCATTCTTTCCTTTACACGGATCAGTCGTCCTTGTCCCTTTGCAGAAAAACAGCCCCAAAGCATGACGTTTCCACCCCCATGCTTCACAGTAGGTATGGTGTTCTTTGGATGCAACTCAGCATTCTTTCTCCTCCAAACACGACCAGTTGAGTTTTTACCAAAAAGTTCTATTTTGGTTTCATCTGACCATATGACATTCTCCCAATCCTCTTCTGGATCATCCAAATGCTCTCTAACAAACTTCAGACAGGCCTGGACATGTACTGGCTTAAGCAGGGGGACACGTCTGGCACTGCAGGATTTGAGTTCCTGGCGGCGTAGTGTGTTACTGATGGTAGCCTTTGTTACTTTGGTCCCAGCTGTCTGCAAGTCATTCACTAGGTCTCTCCGTGTGGTTCTGGGACTTTTGCTCACCGTTCTCGTGATCATTTTGATCCCACGGGGTGAGATCTTGCATGGAGCCCCAGATCAAGGGAGATTATCAGTGGTCTTGTATGTCTTCCATTTTCTAATAATTGCTCCCACAGTTTATTTCTTCACACCAAGCTGCTTACCTATTGCAGATTCAGTCTTCCCAGCCTGGTGCAGGTCTACAATTTTGTTTCTGGTGTCCTTTGACAGCTCTTTGGTCTTGGCCATAGTGGAGTTTGGAGTCTGAGTGTTTGAGGTTGTGGACAGGTGTCTTTTATACTGATAACGAGTTCAAACAGGTCAGAATCAGAATTAAGATTTATTGCCATTGTTCATGTAGTACACAAACTAGGAATTTGTCTCGGTGCAATGCTGCAACATTAAACATGGAGTAGCACTAAAGATAAAAATAAAAAACTATGCATGCAATAAAATGTAGAATATGAATGAGTAATACTAATCTGTGCAATTTTTAAATATATTAACAAGCAGCAGATATTGTGGAGTTCCACATAGTGCAGTCGGTAGTGCAAAAGAAAATAGTGATAATTATCATGAGTCCGGTTGAGCTGCTGTACGTAGTGCGCGAGAGTCTAATAAGTCACTTAGTGTTCAGCAGTCTGATGGCAGAGGGGAAGAAGCTGTTCATGTAGCGGGAGGTTTTAGTCTGAATGGACCGAGGGGGTCCGGGGTCCGGGGGCAAACAGTGCGTGTCCAGGGTGTGAAGGGTCGGCTATGATCCGACCTGCACGCCTCCAGGTCCTGGAGATGTACAGGTCCTGGAGGGATGGGAGCTTGCAGCCAATCACCTTCTCAGCAGCGCGCACAACGCGCTGCAGTCTTAGTCTGTCCCTGGCGGTGGCTCCTGCATACCACACGGTGATGGAGGTGGTGAGGATGGACTCGATGATGGCTGTGTAGAACTGCACCAACATCTTGGTGGGTAGCTTGAGCTTCCTCAGCTGCTGCAGGAAGAACATCCTCTGCTGGGCCTTTTTGATGAGGGAGCTGATGGTCGGCTCCCACTTGAGGTCCCGGGTGATGGTGGTGCCCAGGAAGCGGAAGGAATCCGCAGTGGTGATGGGAGAGTCTGTGAGGGTAAGGCGGGGCAGAGGGGCTGTGACTTTTCTGAAGTCCACGATCATCTCCACTGTCTTCAGAGCGTTCAGCTGCAGGTTGTTGTGGCTGCACCAGGACGCCAGCTGGGCCACCTCTCTCCTGTAGATGGACTCGTCGCCGTTGGAGATGAGCCCGATGAGGGTGGTGTCATCCACAAACTTGATCAGCTTGACAGACTGGTGGCTGGAGGTGCAGGAGTTGGTGTACAGGGAGAAGAGCAGGGGGGAAAGTACACAGCCCTGGGGTGATCCGGTGCTGATGCTAACAGAGTCTGAGACAGTCTTTCCCAGCCGCACATGCTGCCTCCGGTCCGTCAGGAAGTCGGTGATCCACCTGCAGAGGGAGTCAGACACGTTGAGCAGGGACAGCTTGTCCTGGAGCAGAGCGGGGCAGATGGTATTGAATGCAGAGCTGAAGTCCACAAACAGGATCCTGACGTAGGTTCCCGGGGAGTCCAGGTGCTGCAGGATGGAGTGGAGGGCCAGGTTGACTGCATCGTCCACAGACCTGTTGGCTCTGTAGGCAAACTGCTGCGGGTCCAGGAGGGGAGTGGTGATGGTCTTGAGGTGGGGCAGGACCAGGCGCTCAAAGGAATTCATGACTACAGAGGTGAGCGCTACAGGTCTGTAGTCGTTAAGTCCAGTGATCCGTGGCTTCTTGGGGACAGGGACGATGGTAGAGGTTTTGAGGCAGGCCGGCACGTGGCATGACTTCAGGGAGGTGTTAAAAATGTCTGTGAAGACAGCAGTCAGCTCCTCCGCACAGTGTCTCAGGGTGGAGGGAGACACGCCGTCCGGACCGGGGGCCTTGCACGGGTTCAGTCTGGAGAACTGTCTGTGCACATCCTGCTCACTGATGGCAAGGGCAGGGGGGGAGGGGGGGCCCCCTTTGATGAAGTGGGGACCATAGAGGCAGTGGCGCTGGGGGGAGGGGGGGAGTTGGACACAGCTGACGAGGTGTCAAAACGGGCATAGTGTTGGGACAGTCTTTGACAAAGGGCTTTGTCATCCTGACCCTTAGAAGCCTGAGGCCGATAGTTGGTGATTTGCCTCAGTCCTCTCCACACAGAAGCAGAGTCGTTAGCAGTGAACTGTTGCTGGAGTCTCTCAGAATACACAGATTTAGCTCTCCTCAGCTCTCTGCTAAACCGGTATTTGACCTCCCTGTAGCAGTCCCTGTCTCCACTTTTCAACGCTGCTTCCTTCTCCTTCCTGATCTGTCTGAGCTTAGCTGTGAACCAGGGCTTGTCGTTGGAGTAACTCACCCTGGTGCGCGATGGAAGAATGCTCTCCTCACAAAAGTGGATATATGAGGTCACAGTGTCTGTGTACTCATCCAGGTCATGCGTGGCCCCTTTAAACATGCCCCAGTCAGTTATTTCCAGGCACGTGCGCAGCTCCTCCCCAGCTTCACTGGTCCATTTCCTCGTAGTGCTCACAACAGGTTTTGTGAGCTTCAGTCTCTGTCTGTATGTGGGAATCAGGTGGACCATCACGTGATCAGATATTCCGAGCGCAGCGCGGGGAACTGCACGATACGCGTCCTTAACTGTAGTGTAACAGTGATCCAGCGTGTTCTCTCCTCTGGTGGGGCATTTAATAAACTGTTTGTATCGGGGGAGTTCGTGGCTCAGGTTGCTCTGGTTAAAGTCGCCAACCACAATAACCAGAGAGTCCGGAAAAGTCCGCTCCGCTTGCTGAATGTGATCCGCGAGTGCGCGCTGAGCCTTGCGCACGTCCGCGTCAGGCGGGACGTAAACAGCGGCCAGGATGAATGAAGCGAACTCACGCGGGGAATAAAATGGCTTGCAGTTGATGAATAAATATTCCAGAGCAGGAGAACAGTGTTGGGAGATCACAGTTACATCGGAGCACCAGCTGCTGTTGATGTAGAAACAGACTCCTCCGCCTGTGGTCTTGCCGGAGAGCCCCTTGTCTCGGTCTGCACGAAACAGCTGAAATCCCTCGAGGAGGAGCGCGCTGTCCGGTGTCTTTTCCTTGAGCCAGGTCTCAGTAAAGCAGAGGGCACACGAGGTGGAGAGGTCCTTAAATCACATCAGCAGTCTCAGTTCACCTACCTTGTTATAGAGAGAATTGACGTTGGACAGAAATATCCCAGGCAAAGCCGTGCGCGTGCCTCTCCTGCGAAGCCGCACGAGAGCGCCCGCTCGTCTTCCTCTCTTTCGCCGTCTCACTTTTTGGGCTAAAAGGTGAACCAGATCGGCGGCAGGAGCCAAAAAAACTGGGAGTAGGTCCGTGGGAGTGAAAGTCCTGATATTTAGTAGCTCTTCACGGGAGTAAGAGCAGGCAGACACACAATTGACGAACAAAAACAAACAAAACAAAGCGCAGCGAAGCACCATGGCGACCACTGTGGGCGCCATCTTGTCAGTCCCAGGTGCCATTAATACAGGTAACGAGTGGAGGACAGAGGAGCCTCTTAAAGAAGAAGTTACAGGTCTGTGAGAGCCAGAAATCTTGCTTGTTTGTAGGTGACCAAATACTTATTTTCCACCATAAGTTGCAAATAAATTCTTTAAAAATCAGACAATGTGATTTTCTGTTTTTTTTTTTTTTTCCTCATTTTGTCTCTCATAGTTGAGGTATACCTATGATGAAAATTGGAGACCTCTCTCATCTTTTAAGTGGGAGAACTTGCACAATTGGTGGCTGACTAAATAATTTTTTGCCCCACTGTATTACTATGTGGCTGCAGCGCTGGACGCTTGCACGACTCAGCAAGTAGCGAGCCAGCTCCAAGAGCCCCCAGCCCGCGACAAATACGGGGCTCTCAAAGCTGTGCTGACCCGGCGCTACACGCTCTCGGACTGCGAGAGAGCAGAGAGGCTCCTGACGCGCTCCGAGTTAGGAGATGGGTCAGCGGTCGAACTGATGGAGAAGATGTTGGCGTTGATGGGCACGGACGACGGGTATTTTCTGTTTGCCCACCTTTTCCTCCGGAACCTCCCAACGTTGGCCAGAGCGGTCCTTGCCAACTCGCCATTGCTGGGCGCGCATGACTACTGTGCGCTAGCCCAGGAGGCAGATCGGATCATCCTCACCACCAGAGCCCTCACAGTGAATGCAGCGGCATCGGAACCCAGCGAGACGGCCAGCGGAAGCGCGGAGCCAGCGATGGTAGCGGCAACGGGGGCCAGGAAGCACCAGAGAGACACGCTCTGCTCCTATCACCGCCATTTTGGAGAGGACGCACGCCGATGCGTTCCACCGTGCCAATTCAAGCATTCGGAAAAGCGCCAAGGCCGGCAGTCGGTAGCAGCTGCGACCGCCAGTGAAGAAAGCAAGCTGCTCTACTGACAGACTCACGCTCGGGGAGACGGTTCCTCGTGGACTGTGGTTTCCAAAAGAGCCTCATCCTGCCGTCCTACGCCGACCGGCTAGCGGGTGCTAGCGGCCCCGAGCTGACGGCCGCAAACGGCTCGGACATTAGGACTTTTGGTGAAAAGACACTGACTGTATCCCTACACGGCCGTACGTATCAGTGGACATTCGTCATAGCGGCATGCAGTTTCCCAATCTTAGGCGCTGATTTTTTGTGTGCACACGGACTGCTAGTCGATGTTACCAACAGACACCTGATTAATGCAATGTCTTTTGATTCTCTGCCCTGTACAGCTCGAGGAGCCTGGCCAACAACACTAGCCAACGTCACAGCTCCAGGTGGTAAGTTCCACACACTGCTCACCCACTTCCTAGCACTCACGGTCCCGACGTTTTCGGCGGCCATCGCTAAACACGGGGTGGAGCACTTTATTACCACCACCAGGCTGCCCGTTTTCTCACGATCTCGGCGCCTGGACACAGCTAAACTGGCCATAGCGCACGAGGAGTTCACCAACTTGGAAAGGCTGGGCATCATCAGGCGCTCAAACAGCCCATGGGCATCCCCACTACATATGGTCCCTAAGGCCGAGGGATTGTGGCGACCTTGCGGAGATTTTTGCAGATTAAACAACGCCACAGCGCACGACCGCTACCTGATCCCCCATATTCAGGATTTTTCTATTCACCTCGCCAGGGCACGTATTTTTACTAAGATAGACCTGGTCCCTGGTTACCACCAGGTCCCGGTGCGCGCGGAGGACATACCTAAAACAGCAGTAATAACCCTTTTTGGTCTAGTTGAGTTTTTATGCATGCCTTTCAGATTAAAAGGCGCGGCACAGACATTCCAACGCATGATGGATGCAGTGTTGCGCGATCTGCCGTTTGTGTTCGTCTATGTGGATAACATCCTGGTGGCCAGCGTGTCTGAGGACAAACACGTAACCCACTTCAGGATGGTTTTCCGGAGGTTAGAGGAACACTGGTTAATAATCAACCCGGTGAAATGCCAGTTTGGCATGACGGGGATTGATTTTTTGGGACACCGCATCTCACCGGAGGGAGCGATACTCTTGCTGGACAAGGTGCGTGCAGTGGCGAATTTTCCCCAGCCTCAGACGGTCAGGGCGCTGCAGGAGTTTTTGGGGATGGTTAACTTTTATAAACGTTTCCTCCCCTGCGCAGCCCAGCTCATGCAGCACTATGCATGAGCATGTACTCATGCAGTACGCTGCACTCAAGAAACGGATACCGGTGGACAGAGTCGACTGGACTCCTGAGCGGGAGCAGGCATTCTCTGAGGTTAAAACAGCCCTGGCAAACGCCGCACTGCTGGCGCACCCGGACCCGGCAGCTGGGATAGCACTCTCTACCGATGCCTCGGACGTGGCCATAGGGGCCGTCGTGGAGCAATGCATGGAGCAATGCGTTGCCGGCAATGCGTCGCCGGTTCTTGGCAGCTGCTCGCCTTTTTTAGCAGGTCTTTGTGCGACAGTGAGCGTAAGTACAGTGCGTTCGACAGAGTTACTGGCTCTCCACCTGGCCATACGCCATTTCCAGTTCTGGCTGGAAGGGCACAGCTTCACTGTGTTCGTGGACGACAATCCGCTAACGTACGCGATGGCCAAGGTTTCGCAACCATGGTCGGGCCGGCAGCAGAGACAGCTTGCCGCGATCTCGGAGTTTACTACCAATATTCAGCATGTGTCGGGTAAACTGAATGTGGTGGCGGACTGCCTCTCGCGTGCAGTAGTGGCCCCAGACTACATAGGGATAGATTGCACGGCCATGGCCACAGAGCAGATTGGCGATGCGGATGTGTGCGCACTCCAGTCTGGACCAACATGGTTAAGGCTGGAGAGCAGAGTACTGCAAGACGGGGGGGCCCCCCCTAATCTGTGACGTCTCCACAGGACGCCCGCACCTTGTGGGCCAATGCGCTTGGCGCTACCGTGTTTTTGAGTCCGTTCACGCCCTGGTGCACCCAGGAGTGCGTGCATCAGTCAAAATGGTGGGAGCGAAGTTCGTATGGCCAGGCCTGCACAAACAGGTGAAAGACTGGGCTGCAGCCTACGTAGCGTGCCAACGAGCCAAAGTGCACAGGCACACAAAGGCTCCTTTGGAGCCGTTCCATATCCCGGCTAAGAGGTTCAACCACATTCACGTGGACCTCGTGGGCCTCCTCCCGCCATCGCAGGGGTTCACGCACCTCCTGACAGTGGTGGACCACACCACACGGTGGCCAGAAGCAGTCCTGCTAGCTTCCACCACGTCCGCGGACATGGCGTGTGCCTTTTTGACAACATGGGTGGCACATTTTGGCATCCCTTCGGACATTACGTCCGATCAGGGCCCTCAGTTTTTTTCCGACCTCTGGTCCGCGATGGCACGTAGCCTGGGCGTCGCAATTCATCGCACAACCGCGTACAATCCACAGGCCAATGGGTTATGCGAGCGTTTCAATAGGTCACTGAAAGCAGTGCTCAGGGCTTCGCTTACGAATGCAAATTGGGTGGACCAGTTGTCGTGGGTTCTGTTAGGGTTGCGTTCCGCACCAAAAGAGGATTTGGAGTCTTCCCCAGCAGAGCTGGTTTTTCTCAGCCGCTGCGGCTCCCCGGGGAATTTTTACCAGATTACCCCGCGCTGAACACCCATCCGTCCCCGCGTTCACGGCGTAGTGCAAATGCAGGCACGCTACCGGGCCTGGTCCACCACTGTTTTCCACGCGCTTTTGTGCCGAAAACTTTGAAGGATGCTGCGTTCGTGTTTTTCACACACGATGCCCACCCGCCCCCATTGCGCCCACCGTACGATGGCCCGTTTAGAATCCTGGAACTAGGGGACAAACATTTTGTGTTAGACTTGGGGGTTCGCCGGGAGAAAATCTGTATAGACAGGCTTAAGCCCTCCTTTGTGGTGGCAGACGAGCAGATGATGTTGGCTCGAGCTCCTCGTCGTGGAAGACCCCCACTGAGAACTCCCCAGGTAAACGATTCATCAGAGCAGTCACACGAGCATGCTGAATGCCCCCCCCATTGTCCACCCACAGACGGACACACCCCCAGGAACCTCCCCCCCCCACACCGGCACAGCAGACCGCAGAGCCAAAGACCCCTCGTTACAGCAGATATGAGAGGAGGCTGAAGCTGAAAGGATGTGAGAGTTAACGCTCAGTCAGAGACTCTGGGGGGTGGGGGGCGGTATGGGGAACCCATGCTGTGATATTCATCTCAGACTGGAAGGAAGGGAAAGGCAGTAAATTCCTCTGCCGGAACAGCATGGGGGATTAAGCAACTGGGGACAATAGGAATTGTGATTCGAGAATGTATTGTGATGCAAGACCTCAGGCAGCAGGGAGAGTGAGTGTTGTAATATAAAGAGAGACCCTGCAGCATGAGGTCAATGCTTTTTCTGATTCTGAGAGATGTGAGAGAGTGAATAAAGTTTGTCTGCTTGGAATGCTTTGCCTGATTATTCCTCTCTCCACAATACGATATTATTTATGGGTCTTTACCTTCATAATGTGCAGATATGTAGGTTGAAAAATGTTGTCTGAAGATAAGCCTGCTTCTTCATGTTCCTCTTGAAGTTCTTCACTAGTGATCGTTGCTTCTGGCTTTTTTGTCAGCAGTTCTGAGACTGCCTAAATGAATACTTAATTGCAATATTACACAGTCTTAAGCACGAACATTGCAATTAAAAAAATAATAAAATTGTGTTTAATGAAATAAATTAACTTAAATGACTAAGGATGCCATTATTTTGGTTATAATATTTCTTGATATTTATAGTTCTTTTTTTTTTTTTTTAGAAATTTCTTCACCACCCAGACAGCAGGAAAGACATCCCTTGTTTTGAAATCAAATGTTGATACCTTTAGTTTGTGTTAAGGCTGTTGACGGATTAAAGTCATTGACTTCATGAATTTCGGTCATCTTAACCTGCCAGGTACATAATAGGGAACTGTAGCGGACTCTGAAGACATAATTCACCACAATATGTGTTCATGTACAGAATGATCTGTTTAGGCAATTATAGTTGTGCTCTCAGGCTTTCTCATCAGGCACCTCTAGGCAGCCGCTGAAGGACCTCAGTTTAGAGTTAGCTTGTTTAGCTGTTGCTTTTAGTCACTGCCGCTAGAGAATAAAAACGGCACACCTGCTCGTGCGAGAAAAGAGAGAAATTGCCAGTCTCTTCATTCCTGCAATTCCTACAGAACATAACTTAATATTGTAGCGGCTGGTGAAATATATCCTCTGCAATTCATCAGTCCCCCTTGCCTTTCCCTTCATATGAAGCTGGCTACATATGAATTCTTACCACATCCCTTCGCTAAGCGACTCTTCCATTCTTGTACTCTCGGCGCCACACCAGTAGGCTGCCTTTTGCAACAGCGGCTCGATTCCGAGTTTTTTTCCCTTCCTCTCTCTTTTGATCACTTTTTTTTTCACCCCACTTATATCACGGACACACAGATCGTCCCAAATGTCTCCTGAGCCGGTGGACGGAGCCACTGTTTATAGCAGGATACGATACAACAGGGAAGAGCTGCTAGCATTTAACCGCCACCCGGTCCCACTGGAAAAACTCGACATACCGAGAGAATTGAGGTGAAAGCGTCGCGGCTGCCGGGCTGGAGTAAGGCGGAGGACAAAAAATATAAGGTACAGACCCTCCCTTCCATCTGTTGTCATGGGAAATGTACGGTCGATACTGGGAAAGTTAGATGAGCTAGCGGCTATCTCCCGTTATGATAGCACTTACCGGGAGTGCTCTCTCCTTTTGTTTACTGAGACGTGGCTAACTGAACTAGCAGCAGATGCTAACATTGAGCTGGAGGGTTTTCACATGATACGAGCTGACCGAACACCAGAGAGTGGCAAAGCGAGGGGTGGTGGAGTGATAATGTATGTTAACAACAACTGGTGCAGACCGGGACATATCACTGTTAAACAACGACACTGCAGCAAAGACATTGAGTTGCTAGCTGTTAGCATGAGGCCTACATATCTCCCGAGAGAACACTCACACGTGATCTGCATTGTTGTTTATGCAAATCCGACGGCGAACGCTGGGACAGCGCGTGACGTCATCCATTCAGTAACCAGCAGGCTGCAGACAGAACACCCAGATGCTCTTCTCCTCATCTCAGGCGATTTCAACCACGTTTCACTGTCTCCCATTCTGCCCACTTTCACCCAGTATGTCACATGCCACACTAGAGACAATAAAACACTGGATTTGTTCTACGCAAACACTAAGGAGGCGTACACCTCATCACAACTCCCCCCACTTGGGAGATCGGATCACAACTTGGTTCATCTCCGGCCGGTGTACAAACCCCTAGTGCACAGACAACCTCCGGCCATGCACACTGTGGAGTTATGGTCTGAGGAGACAATGGACACTCTAAAGGACTGTTTTGAAGCCACTGCCTGGAAGCAGCTCTGCGATCCACATGGTGAGGACATCGATGGCCTCATTCACACCTTCACGGGCTACCTCAGCTTCTGTGTGGACAAATCCGTTCCCACCAAGACCATACGGCGTCACTCAAACAACAAACCCTGGATCAACCCTGAGATAAAAACACTTCTGAGAGAGAAGAAGAGGATCTTCAGGTCGGGGAACAGGGAGATGCTGAAGTCCGTACAGAGGGAGCTGAGGAGAAAGATCAGAGAAGGCAAGGAAAGCTTCAGGAAGAAGATGGAGGACAAGCTGCAACAGAGCGACATCAGCGGGGTCTGGAGAAACCTCAAAACCATCTCGGGGCTCCAGAATACCTCCCCCCAGGCCACGGGGGGCAGGGAGTGGGCGAACAACCTGAATCTGTTTTTCAATAGATTTGACCAACCGCCCTCCCCCATGTCTGCACAACAACCACTGCTGCCTCTAAGAAATCAAGTCCTGCTGCCCACTCCCCACTCCACCGACACCCCCCCCACTCCCAACACACAGCTCCCCATCCTGACCCTGACCAAGACCCAGGTGAGGACGGAGCTGAGGAAGATCAAGGCGAGGAAGGCGTCGGGACCGGACGGCATCAGCGCAAAGCTCCTCAAGTCCTGTGCAGACCAGCTGTGTGGGATTGTGACGTATATCTTCAACATGAGCCTGAAACTGGGGAGGGTACCACAGCTGTGGAAAACATCTTGTGTGGTACCTGTACCAAAAACTTCCCACCCCAAAGACCTGAACAGCTACAGACCGGTGGCCTTGACGTCCCACTTGATGAAGACCCTGGAGAGACTGCTCCTTGCTCATCTCCGCCCCCTGGTGGAACCAGCGATGGATCCACTCCAGTTCGCCTACCAGCATGGCATTGGGGTGGAGGATGCGGTGATCTTCCTCCTTCACCGTTCTCTGTCCCACCTGGAGAAGCCCGGGAATATGGTGAGGATCATGTTCTTTGACTTCTCCAGTGCTTTCAACACCATCCAACCGATGATCCTGAAGGACAAGCTGCTGCGCGCAGGGGTGGACCAGCACCTGTCATCATGGATCCTGGACTACCTCACGAACCGGCCTCAGTTTGTGAGAACCCGGGACTGTGTTTCCGACACGATCATCAGTAGCACGGGGGCCCCCCAGGGAACGGTGCTGGCTCCCTTCCTGTTCACTCTTTATACTGCGGACTTCTCACACAACACAACACATTGCCATCTACAGAAGTTCTCTGATGACTCTGCGATCGTTGGTCTCATCTCCAACGGAGATGAAGCTGAGTACAGAGGGCTTATCCAGGACTTTGTGGACTGGTGCCATTGGAACTGCCTCCAGATCAACGCGAGGAAAACTAAGGAGCTGGTGGTGGACTGCCGCAGGCATGGGCAGCCCCTCATAGCACCAGTAAATATACAGGGAACAGACATCGAGATGGTGACATCCTATAAGTACCTGGATATTCATCTGAACAATAAACTAGACTGGTCACACAATACTGACGCACTCTACAAGAAGGGACAGCGCAGGCTGTTCCTGCTAAGGAGACTCAGGTCTTTTGGTGTACAAGGGGCGCTGCTGAAGTCATTCTATGACACGGTGGTGGCATCAGCCATCACTTTTGGAGTGGTCTGCTGGGGCAGTGGCATTACTGCAGCCGATAGGAAGAGACTGAACAAACTGATTAAGAAAGCTAGCTCTGTCCTGGGGCAGCGCCTTGATCCGATGGAGGAGATAGGAGAGAGAAGG
This sequence comes from Pholidichthys leucotaenia, assembly GCA_020510985.1. Taxonomy (NCBI): domain Eukaryota; kingdom Metazoa; phylum Chordata; class Actinopteri; order Cichliformes; family Pholidichthyidae; genus Pholidichthys; species Pholidichthys leucotaenia. Next base: position 43,874,203 of record CM035849.1, read on the forward strand.
ACGGTGGCTAAACTGTCATCTCTGCTGGAGTCCGAGTTCCACCCTATGCAGGACATACTGGATGCACTGAGGAGCTCATTTAGCAGCAGACTACATCATCCCAGGTGCACAACCGAGAGGTTTCGTAGGTCCTTCCTACCAACGGCTGTCAGACTGTACAACCTAAGCAGGGCTGCTCGCAGAGATAGCAAAAAGACGTAACAAACTAATAGTTTTTTTTTGTTTGAATGCAAAAGATGCAATAGACTTACACAATGGTCCTCTCCGGCATACAACTAGGAACATACCGGTCGCTATGGAGGGTGAGAATATGTATGGGCACATAATCATACCATGTAGGATAACTAAGTAGACGGTTATGCTGTTTCATCCCACCTAGCAACAATGCTCTGCACTGTGTGTGTTTATATATTTACATATTTATTCCATCTAGCTACAATGCTCAGCACTGGGTGTGTTTATATTTATATATCTATATATTTATTCCATCTAGCTACAATGCTCCGCACTGTGTTTTTATATACCTACATATTATTCCATCTAGCTACATTGCTCCGCACTGTGTGTGTTTATATACTTGCATATTTATTCCACCTAGCTGCAATGCTCCGTACTGTGGGTGTTTATATATTTACATATTTATTCCATCTAGCTACAATGCTCTGCACTGTGTTCATATATTCATATATTTATTCCATCCAGCTACAATGCTCTGCACTGTGTGTCTGTGTGTGTGTGTGTGTATATATATATTTTATAGTAATATGTACATATGTATATTAGCTGCTCTTGCTTGCTTGTTTTTTTTTCTTGCCTTCTGATTGTTGCTCTGAGTGTTGCTATCCCTGTGCTGTTGCAATCCTGGAATTTCCCCGTTGTGGGACTAATAAAGGCTTATCTTATCTTATCTTATCTTATTGCTCCTGTTTCCAGCGTTTAAAACCATGATAAATGCCAGTGCTTACATACCTCTTAGGATTTTTTTCTCCATTTAAAGTACTTAAATGTTTTTTGTAAATCTGTCGGACAGTCACGCTTAGCGAGACACTGTTTGCTGACTGACTGGAAAACTCGATGTGAGCGGGGTGCTTCTGAACTCCACGCGAAAGACGGCCACGCGCGTTGTTCGTGTGCTCGCTTGCAGAAAGTCATTGCTTCATATATTTTTCTTAATAAATTCATATCGCCTCGGTGTGGTGGTAAAATTTCTGGCGAGGCGGGCCACCACCAAGAAATGTTACCAGAGGAAACCCTGGGTTAATAATCAGTTAGCCCTTAGCTTAGTGTTCAGCCTCTTTCTTCTGCTCTTTCCACACCTGCCCTGTGTGTTGTTTCAGTGGGAGCTTGGAGAACTCTCTATCTGAAAGAGATTGTTGGCGCTGTTATCCAGAGTGCTGTAATTGCTGTCCATAACTATTAGCAACTCATGATATACTGTACACACTTTTTTTTTTTTTTTTTAGCTTTTATCACTGATTACTTAGAACCAGAGTTTTGGTCGAAAGGTAGAGCATCCGTCCCCACGATCCAGGAAGTTTTGGGTTCAAGCCCCAGCTGGGTCATACCAAAGACATATAAAATGGTAATTCCTGACTTGAAGCTTAGTGCCCAGTGTAATACTGTAGAATTCGTGCTGGTGGTGGTGGGGGAGGGGGGTTGATTAACCAGCCACAGGGCGCGCACAAGCTAGTGTACTTCCTATGCCGGTCCCAAGCCCGGATAAATGGGAAGGGTTGCATAAGAAAGGGCAATTGGTGTGTTAAAAAAAAAAAATTAAATCCTTGCTTAATCAATATGCTGATCATCACAGTTCCAAGGTTGTCATAGCCAGGAGCGGCACTGGGGTTAAGTTCCCAGTGCTTATAAAATGCTCCTTATGGCGTGCGTCTCAAAAAGCCTCTGACAGCTAAGTCCAACTCCTAGCCTGCCCGTGTGGTTTAGATTCTAAGCCCGGCAGAACTGCTTTTACTAATAGGAGAAGGGGCGAGGGCGGATTTCTGATGCCTTAAAACCAGATGCTTCGGGTAGATGGTGGCCCGTTAACCTGGGAAAGTAGCCCATCTAGGGGAAGGTAAACCCTGATTTCAAACCTCCGCTGCCTTGCGGCATACCCAGTCACAGGAAAGGCTTTGGGAGTCAACCCTGAGGAAAAATCCGGAGTCGGAGTCCCTAAGGCAGTTCTCTGTTGTGCTCAACATCGTTATGGCAGCTCCTGCGACGGCGCTGGTGCCAAATTGTAGCAGCTCTGCTGTTCCTTTGGATTCATCAGTGACGTGGAGAGGGGGGACATGCTGTATGGGCAACATCTTGTCTTCCATATCTTCCTGCCCAGGCTTGAATCCTACCAATGCCCAACGCTGGAAGGTAGAACTCCGGATCACTGGAGAGGACACTCCAGCTTCGCCTACGGCATAGACAAAACACGGGGAATGACAGTTACCGGTTATAAGCCACCGCTCAACTGGCGTAAAGCGTGGCACCAGGGGTTGTTCCCGATGGTGGGGGGGATCATTTGATCTCACTGGACAGCTACCGCCCACCTCAAGCTGGGCAGCCCCCAACCAATAAGGTGTTGTCCCGCCACAGTCTGCTTTCCTCATTGGGTGCATGGGGATGAGGTGAAGTCCGAACGGCAGGCTGAGAACCTTCGCACCAGGCAAGACAACAAAACAAAAGAGACCAACTCTAAAACTGGGAACTTGGAACGTCCGCACTATGATGACAGGACTCGCTTCTAACTTCAAGGACATCAGCGACACCAGGAAGACTGCCGTCATCAATTATGAGCTGAAGAGACTGGAAGTGGATATCGCCACTCTCCAGGAAACACGGTTGGCTGACGCAGGCACACCGAGAGAGAAGGACTACACGTTCTACTGGCAGGGAAAGGGCAGCGACGAACACAGGGAACACGGAGTGGGCTTCGCAGTGAAGAACTCCTTGCTGAAGATGGTGGAACTGGGCAGCAATGGCTCTGCACGACTCCTCACCCTCTGCCTTAACACCACTCAAGGCCCAGTCACCCTCGTCATTGTGTATGCCCCAACACTGACAGCCACGCCAGAGGCAAAAGACGAGTTCTACGAGAATCTCGCAACAACTGTCAGGATCATCCCCAACTCTGAACAACTCGTTCTGCTTGGAGACTTCAATGCCAGAGTGGGTGCTGACCACGACTCCTAGCCCTCCTGTCTTGGACCATTCGGCGTGGGCAGAATGAACGACAACGGACAGCGGCTGCTCGAGTTCTGCACACATCATGATCTGTGCATCACAAACTAGTTCTTCAAGACCAAATCCCAACACAAGGTTTCCTGGTGACATCCGCGCTCAAAGCACTGGCACCAGCTGGGCTTGATCCTGACCAGGTGCACCTCATTGAAGAACGTGCTAATCACCCGCTCATTCCAGAGTGTAGATTGCGACACAGACCATTCATTGATGTGTTGCAAGGTCAAGCTGCAGCTGAAGAAATTCCACAGCGCCAGACAGCCTGGAAATGCACGGATTGACACCAGCAAGATGGCCCAACCAGAACTTGTCGAGCAGTTTGCCTCCACCTTTGTGAAGGAACTTGGTGAACCACAAGAAGGAGAGTCCACAAAGCAGAAGTGGGAAGAGCTGCGAAACATCATCCACCGCACAGTCTTGGCTATCTTTGGGAGGAAGACCTCGAAGTCACAGGACTGGTTTGATGCCAAGTCGTCCGTGATGACCCCCGTCATTGAAGCCAAGCACTCAGCACTTGCTGAGTACAAGAAGTACCCAAACGAGATGAATCTCCAGATCCTCAGGGCTGCGAGAAGCAAAGTTCAGCAGACTGCTCGGCGCTGCGCCAACGAGTACTGGACTCAGCTCAGCCAAGACATTCAAACCGCTGCCATAACAGGGAACATCCGTGGTATGTACGACGGCATCAAGAAAGCACTTGGTCCGGCTCAGAGCAAGACGGCCCCCCTCAAATCCTCCACTGGGGAGATGATCACAGAAAAGAACAAGCAGATGGAGAGATGGGTGGAGCACTACTCTGACCTCTACTCCAGACAGAACACCGTTACACCGTCAGCCCTTGATGCCATCGATTGCCTGCCATCCATGGACGAACTTGACACCGAGCCAACGATCGATGAACTCAGCAAGGCCATTGATAGCTTGGCCACTGGCAAGGCACCTGGCAACGACGGCATACCCCCCGACCTGATCAAGCGCTGCAAGACCGCCCTACTGCTGCCATTGCATGACGTCCTCTGCCAGTGCTGGAAAGAAGGTGCCATACCACAGGACATGAGGGACGCCAAGATCATCACCCTCAACAAAAATAAAGGGGAGAGAAACGACTGCACCAACTACAGGGGCATCTTCCTCCTCAGCATTGTTGGCAAAGTTTACGCACGAGTTGTCCTCATTAGTCTACAGAAGCTTGCCGAACGTGTCTACCCCGAGTCTCAGTGTGGCTTCTGCGCTGGGCGGTCGACGGTGGACATGATATTCTCCATCCGCCAACTCCAGGAGAAGTGCATAGAACAGAACATGCCCCTGTACGTCGCCTTCATCGACCTCACCAAAGCGTTCGATCTGGTCAGCAGAGAGGGCCTTTTCAAAATCCTGCCAAAGATAGGATGCCCACCAAAGTTGCAAAGCCTCATTGAATTGTCTCACACCAACATGCAGGGGATGGTGCAGTACGACGGCAACGTCTCAGAGCCATTCAATATACACAGCGGAGTGAAACAGGGCTGTGTACTTGCGCCAACCCTCTTTGGGATTTTCTTTGCTATGCTCCTGAGGCATGCCTTCAGCACAGCAACAGAGGGAATCTACCTGCATACAAGATCTGACAGCAGGCTTTTCAACCTTGCCCGCCTGAAAGCCAGAACCAATGTACGTGAGGCTCTAATCAGAGATATGCTGTTCGCAGATGACGCTGCAGTCGCGACCCACGCACAGCAGGAGCTTCAGACCCTGATGGACCGCTTCTCCCAGGCATGCATGGACTTCGGGCTTACCATCAGCCTGAAGAAGACTAACGTCTTGGCGCAAGGCACGGAAGCACCACCAGCCATCACCATCGACGACTACGAGCTGGAGGTCGTGAATCAGTTCACGTACCTGGGGTCCACGATCAGCAGCAACCTCTCCCTTGATACAGAGATCGACAAGAGGATTGGAAAATCAGCCTTCACACTCGCTCGCCTCATTACACGAGTGTGGGAGAATCCCAAACTTTCTGTCAAGACGAAGATGGCAGTGTACAACGCCTGCTTCATCAGCACACTGCTCTATGGGAGTGAGACGTGGACAACATGCGCCCGGCAGGAAAAGAGGCTGAATTCTTTACACTTGCGCTGCATTTGCCGCATCCTGGACATATCCTAGCAGGACAAAGTGCCCAACACAGAAGTCCTGTCTTGCACCGGCCTTCCCTCCATGTTCACTCTACTCAGGCAGCGCAGGCTCTGCTGGCTAGGTCATGTTCACCGTATGGAGGATGGCAGAATCCCCAAAGACGTCCTCTACGGAGAACTGGTGACTGGCAGGAGAGACGTTGGCCGCCCACAGCTGCGCTTCAGAGACGTCTGCAAGAGAGATATGAAGGCCCTGGATATCAACGCAGAGCGCTGGGAGGACCTCGCAATGGACCTTCTCCAAATGGAGAGGCACCCTGACCAGACAGCTCAAGGCGGGTGAAGAGAAACTGACTGCTGCTGTAGATGAAAAAAGGACCCGCAGGAAGAACCGCCACAGATCCAGCAGCACGGAGACCATCCACAAGTGCGACCTGTTTGACAGGGACTGCCATTCGCGCATTGGCCTGTTCAGCCACAGGCGGTGCTGTTCCAGCAGAGTAGACATCTAGGATTCTCTTCCATGGTCATCATAGACCGACGGAGGCTGACGATCATCACAATATGTGGTGACCCCAAAAGAGGAGAGAGAGAGAGAAAGAGAGAGATTTCACTAGTTATTTGCATTTATCGTAAATATGTCTTGAGTTTTATTATGTTAATAAATATCATTAATGTCTATCTTCTTTTCCACAGAGTTTGAAGCAGTGGTCCTCCACCAGCTCAGGCAGCATGGTGTCACCAAGCAACTGAAAATAAAGTTACACAGAATCGGTATGGAAAATTATAATGTCTCTATGAACAAACGTATCAGTATGAACTGAGGTGTAGAAATGGATTTTGGAACATGGTACACCACCATATGTCTGTTCTGAAGTATAGTTTTACCCATGGGCTGTCCTTTTTAAAATGTACTTTATCCATTTATTTTTCTTCTGATACAGTTGTTCAGTAAGACATCATTTATTTAGGCTTTCTGAACAATTTTTGGAGAAAAAAAAGCAAGTATTACATCAGCTTTTATATTTCAACCAGTGGTGTCAGAGTTGAAGCGTTAATCACCAGTTAACACTTCATTTAACACTGATAATTTTACTGATCACAATTAATTGCGGTTATTTGAAAATACAAACATGGGTTTTTGACCTCATTGACTTTCCGAACTTACGGCCCACGGCCATCACGGTTTGGGATGTCAGGAAGTAGTATAGCATGCAGTAGATTTCAGCCTGGGATGGAGGCCTCAATGAAATGGAAATAAAGAAGGGGGTATTCTGAACAGGGCTAGCGATCTGTCCAGGGTGTACCCTGCCTCTCGCCCAGAGATTCTGGCATAGAGGATGCTCTCCTTTTTAGTTTATTTTAATTAAATCAAAGTGATTTTATGTCAGATAGGGCTGCAGCTAACGATTATTGTGGTTGTCGACTAACGACTATTTTTTCAATTATTCGACTAATCGCGGTTATTTTTCTCATGTCCACTATCTCTGCTTCCTGTTGGGGCTGTACTGCATGTTTTACCTCACCTGCTGTTTAAGCCTTCACACCGGTGAAACTCACCTTGTTGTCAGTCCCTGCTTGAATATAACATTTTATAAGCAGTTTCCAGAGCTAAATATAAAAAACCAGAAAGCTGTATTAATTATCGAGGGCCCACCCCAAACAATCATGAACAATGACCCATCCATGAAACCACAGCTTTGTATATTTTCCTTAATCCTTGGGCCATTTTACTCAATTGTGTGTTTAATTGTGTGTTCTGCACTGTTATGTACATAGTTCCACCTGCGTAGTCACTACCACACGTGTGTATATTTCCATAATCCTGGGCCCTTTTTTATATTTTTACTTTTATTTCAGTCGTGTATTCAATCGTGTGTTCTGTAACTTTGTTTTATATAATCCTTCTCTCTTACTTTATTGCACAGTAGTCTGGTGGAGTATGCACAGTTTCACTGTACTGTACAAGTGTACAATGACAATAAAGTCTAATCTATTCTATCACAAGTTTAAGGTTGTGTATCAGTTTATCACAGACAGCATAATACCTAATGTCAATTAAACAATTGATTAAATATCTTAGAACTGACTTATCTGCTCCAACTCTCAAACTAACATTAGGTGGAAGTTTTCTATAAGTGTATTTTTTAACAATATAATTCAGAACGGTAAACCTTCATATTTAGTATTCACTGGACTTAAGAGTGATGTTTCAAGCCGTTTGATTTCATTTTGAGGATTATGGTTGTAAGTTTTTATTTATTAAATTACAAACCGGGATATTCTAATTAACTCAGATGCACTAATATTTAGAATGAAGGCTAATATTAATGAAGATGAAAAAGAGATGGTGACTCCTGTAATTCAGTCATTTACTGCATTCAACAACACGTTAGCCATGACTTAAACAGCTCAGCCTTCAGCAACCAGAGAGCTAATTGTCAAACAGGTAAGCTAACATAAACAGCACGTACTAACAGAATTGTCATTTTTCTAAAGCTTGAAAGAGCTGGCCATTGAAAATAAGCGGCGCTAACTTTGTTTATTCACTAAAACTTATCAGGCAGAAGCAGCAATTAATGTTGCGACTCCTGGCTGCCGTCATTTCAGATGCTCATGCATCACTGTAGTGCTGCCATGATCCATGTTTATCCTTCCGCTTTGCCATGCTCAGTGCCGTAGGGCCATGCTGTGCTCCTCTTCTTCTTCGCTGGAAATTGTTCACACATGCCAGACAACAGAGGCACTACTGCCCACAGCAGTTCCGGTTGTGCATTGCAGTTACAACTGAACATTTCCGCGGCATGCATATAAACTTTACAATTAAATGATCTGTCGACAATAAAAATCCTTGTCGACAAATATACGTTATCAACAACATCGACTAATCGTTTCAGCCCTAATGTCAGATGTGCTGAGAACAGAAGACATGTTAAAGAGAGGGGGCCAGTTGTGTCTGCTGTGACACCTGAGGTCCACTGTGTGGCCGACACACATTGTGGGCTCACGCTGCCACAGAGACAGGACTGAATGTGTATTGTGGGGTGTCACGTCTGCAAGGATGGAGGACTCAAATCTACAGGAGGTAACAAGGAAGTGTGAGATTTGTCTCTTTGTCCCACAGAAGACGCCCCGGAGGGTATTCCGGTTCATCAGGAAATGAGAGACAATGGTGAAGCTTCAAAGGGATGCTTTGTAACTGTATGTTGACTGAAGACACCATGTGACTTGAATTCTGATGCTGGAAATGTATAAAAGGGGGTTGAAGTATGATTCTTTCTCTTTCCTGCTTTGAGAATGCTAGAAGCTGTGTTCTATCAAATAAAGCTGGTTTTATGACTGAAACTCAGCCTCATTATTTGAGCATGCTTCTACACTGGTGACCTACGACGGAAAATGAGCAGACAGAATTCTCCCGAGCGGGGCTCGGTGGAAGCCAGCCTGATGGCCGCCTCCACGATCCGGCTGCCCGATTTCTGGCAGCACAGCCCGCGCTCATGGTTTAGCGCAATCGAGGCGCAGTTCAACCTCCGGAGAATCTTCAGCGACGACACCAGATTCTACCACGTGGTAGCGAAGCTGGACAGCGACACGGTCCAGAGAGTGGAGGATCTGGTTAATCATCCACCAGACAGCGACAAGTACAGCGCATTGAAGGACGCGCTGATCAGCCATTTCACCCCCTCAGTCCAACAACGAGCAGAGGAGCTCCTGGCACTGTCGGAGGCAGAAAACGATAGACCTGCGGACCTGATGGTGAAGATGCTGCAGCTCAAAGCCTCTGAGGATGGCGAATTCATTTTCGCCCACCTTTTTCTCCGAACCCTACCACCAGCAGTGAGAGTGGCCCTGGCAGAGTCACCCCGATTGGCCAAGCGAGACTACCATGGGTTGAGCAAGGAGGCGCAGAAGTTGGTCGACGCCCACAAGCAGAACGCGGTTTCGGCCGCAGCGGCCAGTCCGGGAACGGCGTCCGGAGACAGCGCGGGTCCAGCGGCCGCGGCGCCTGACGCACCAACAACGGCGGCGACAGGAGCCAGACAACGCGGAGCGGAGAACGGCTCGTGCTTCTACCACCGCCGTTTTGCAGAGAGAGCGCACAGGTGCGTCCCACCGTGCAAGTTTACAGCGCCAGGGAAACGCCAAGGCCGAGGGCCGGTAGCAGCTGCGACCCTCGGCAACGAGAGCAGGCTGCTTTACCTGACGGATGCACGCTCGGGGAAACAGTTCCTCGTGGACACGGGCTCTCAGCTGAGCTTCGTCACACCCACCTACGCGGAACGGCTGTCGCCTTCTAAAGCCCCCTGGGTGTCAGTGTCAGCAGCGAACGGCTCCACGATTAAAACGTTTGGTGAGAGGACCATGCTTCTGTCCTTACAGGGCTGTTCATTTGAGTGGACATTTATTGTAGCAGCAGTCAGTTTCAACATGTTAGGGGCTGATTTTTTGTGCTCACATGGTTTATTGGTTGACCTTGCTAATAGACGTCTGATTAATGCACTGTCCTTTCATTCTATTCCCTGCACAGCTCGGGTGGCCCCGCCAACTGCACATGCCAGCGTCTCAGCCGCGGGTGGTAAGTTTCACACTCTGCTTGCTCAGTTTCCAGCACTCACAGTCCCCACGTTTTCAGCAACGGTGGCCAAACATGGGGTAGAACATTTCATAACAACTGCAGGCCCTCCCGTTTTTGCAAAGGCTCGGCGCTTGGACCCAGCTAAACTGGCCATCGCGCGCGAGGAGTTCACTAATCTGGAAAAACTAGGCATTGTTAGACGCTCCAAGAGCGCTTGGGCTTCGCCGTTACACATGGTCCCAAAGGCTGACGGCTCGTGGCGACCTTGCGGCGATTTCCGCAGGTTGAACAACGTTTCAGCTCACGACCGCTACCCGATTCCGCACATCCAGGATTTTTCTGTTCATTTGGCGAGGGCGCGCCTTTTTTCTAAAATAGACTTGGTGCGCGGCTATCACCAGGTTCCAGTGCGTGCGCAGGATGTACCCAAAACAGCGGTCATAACGCCTTTCAGCCTTTTTGAGTTCTTGCGCATGCCTTTTGGCCTCAAGGGGGCCGCGCAGACTTTCCAACGCATGATGGATGCAGTTTTACGCGACCTGCCTTTCGTGTTCGTTTATTTGGACGATATTTTGGTAGCCAGCACGTCCGAAGGCGAACATGAAAAACACCTCACAGCAGTTTTTCAGAGGTTGGCAGAGCATGGGTTAATAGTTAACCCAGCGAAGTGCCAGTTTGGGGTGGCGCAGATTGATTTTTTGGGACATCGCGTTTCGGCAGAGGGAGCAGTTCCCCTTCCAAATAAAGTGCGTGCCATAACGGATTTTCCGCAACCTCAAACGGTCAAGGCGCTTCAGGAGTTTCTAGGGATGGTTAATTTTTACAACCGTTTCCTCCCAAGCGCAGCACGACTCATGCAGCCATTGTACACCGCGTTAAAAAAACAAAAGCCCGCAAATAAAGTTGAATGGTCTCCGGAGCGGGAACGCGCTTTTGCCCAGGTCAAATCGGCCCTGGCAAACGCAGTTTTGTTAGCGCACCCAGTTCCAACGGCCCGCATGGCGCTCACCACTGACGCTTCCGATGTAGCGGTGGGGGCGGTAGTTGAACAGTTTGTGGCAGGTACCTGGCAACCCCTCGCGTTTTTCAGCAGGACCTTGCGCGATAGTGAACGGAAATACAGCGCGTTTGACAGGGAGCTTTTGGCCCTACACTTGGCCATCCGTCATTTTCAGTTCTGGTTAGAGGGGCGACGTTTCACCGTTTTTGTGGATCATAAACCGCTAACGTTTGCGATGGCCAAAATTTCAGAACCCTGGTCAGGCCGGCAACAAAGGCAACTAGCCGCAATATCGGAGTTTACTACTGATATTCAGCATGTTGCGGGTAAACACAATGTTGTAGCAGACTGCCTCTCGCGTGCAGTAGCACCGCCAAGCCCTATAGGGGCAGACTCTGTAGCCACGGCCGCGGGCCCGGGCAGCGACACGGGAGCGCGCGCAGCCCCGGTCTGTGTTGGGTTAGATTATGCAGCCATGGCTGCGGAGCAGGTTAACGACGCGGACGTGCGCGCGCTCCAGTCTGGACCAACAGGGTTAAGGCTGGAGCACAGGGTGCAACAAAACGGTATGCCCCCGCTAATCTGCGATGTCTCCACGGGACGGCCCCGCCCTGTGGTGCCAACCGCATGGCGTCGCCGTGTTTTTGACTTGGTCCATTCTCTCGCGCACCTGGGGGTGCGCGCATCGATCAAATTGGTGGGGGAGAAATTTGTTTGGCCCGGGTTGCGCAAACAGGTCAAGGAATGGGCAGCAGCCTGCGTAGCGTGTCAGCGAGCTAAAATACACAGACACACTAAGGCCCCGTTAGAACCTTTCCACATCCTCGCTAAGCGTTTTGATCACGTGCATATTGACCTGGTCGGCCCGCTTCCGTTATCACACGGGCACACACATCTTTTGACGATGGTAGACCGCACCACGCGCTGGCCAGCGGCGATTCCTCGGACATAACGTCCGACAGGGGTCCCCAATTTATTTCCGAGCTATGGTCATCGATGGCCCGCAGCTTGGGGGTGAAGATTCATCGCACCACCGCGTATAACCCCCAGGCCAATGGTTTATGCGAACGCTTTCACAGGTCATTGAAAGCAGCCCTCAGAGCGTCGCTAACGGATACAAATTGGGTAGACAAACTTCCATGGGTGTTATTAGGGTTGCGTTCGGCACCTAAGGAAGATTTGCACGCTTCCCCGGCTGAATTAGTTTTCGCTCAGCCGCTCCGTTTGCCCGGGGAATTTCTTCCTGATAATCCCGCACCTAATGGTCCCCCCGCTCAGCCGTGGCAGAGCGGCGCAGGAGCAAACACGCTTCCTGGCCCAGTCCATCACAGTTTCCCACACGTTTTTGTGCCCAAGGCTTTAAAAAATGCAGAGTTTGTTTTTGTTAAACATGACGCCCAGCGTCCAAGTTTGCGGCCGTTTTACGACGGACCGTTTCGAGTGCTGGAGACCGGGCAGAAGCATTTTCTGCTAGATTTAGGGGGCAGAAGGGAGCAGATTTACATTAACAGGCTCAAACCCGCTTTTGTTCTGGCTGACGAGGAGGTGCAGCTCGCGAGGCCCCCCCGCCGGGGCAGGCCCCCGAGAAGACATTCTCCAAAGTCTTCACAGAGTGGTGCTAACAGCTTTAATCCACAGGTGCAGAGAGATGTTGCAGGTGCAGCCAAGCCAGGTTGCAGCAGATTCGGCAGAAAATTAAAACCTAGGCAGTTGGTGGATTGATTAGCGATGTATGGAGTGCTTTGTGTTTCTCTTTTTGTTATGCCATGCAGATTTTGCCTTACTAGACGTTTGGGGGGGGTAGTGTGGCCGACATACATTGTGGGCTCACGCTGCCACAGAGACAGGACTGAATGTGTATTGTGGGGTGTCACGTCTGCAAGGACGGAGGACTCAAATCTACAGGAGGTAACAAGGAAGTGTGAGATTTGTCTCTTTGTCCCACAGAAGACGCCCCGGAGGGTATTCCGGTTCATCAGGAAATGAGAGACAATGGTGAAGCTTCAAAGGGATGCTTTGTAACTGTATGTTGACTGAAGACACCATGTGACTTGAATTCTGATGCTGGAAATGTATAAAAGGGGGTTGAAGTATGATTCTTTCTCTTTCCTGCTTTGAGAATGCTAGAAGCTGTGTTCTATCAAATAAAGCTGGTTTTATGACTGAAACTCAGCCTCATTATTTGAGCATGCTTCTACAATTGTTTTGATTTCAGCTGCTTAAAAAATTGTGAATATTTACTTAACACTACAAGAGTAAAGTTGGATACTGAATTGTGTAGTAAGTAATGTTGCAGTGAGGTCAGTATGCCCTGGCTATCTGTTACACACATGCAGTACGTCTGAGGTTTTTGTTGAAAATATTTTGGGTAATATTTATTATAATTTTGACATGTTGAAATAATAATACTAAACCTGCAGTTGCAGAAAGTAAGCATATTTATCCACTCCATGTTAATAAGAGTATGAAAAACTTGTCAAAAATGACAAATTTAGTGTACATTTTTATAGCAGAAAATGTGATTACATGTGGTTAATCATGAGTTAACTGTGAATTTTGAAAGATCATGATTAAAACTTTATATCCTCTGACACCACTAATTAAAACATAATATGTAATCTTCATAACAGTAAAATGGGCGAAGAAGCGGTTAAGGTCTTCAAGCTAATTTGCTGTTTCATTCCAAATTGGATTGACCAGTGCTGAGCTAAGGGAGAATGTGGCTAAAATATATTCAGCTGCTTCTCTACAGTCTGTTCCCCAATCGTCCTGTGCAAATCCATAAAACAGTTGCCAACCATTGACAATACCATAAACAATAATAATATCCAGTAAAATCAATAAAAACATCCAAACACTTGAATTAACGGTAGCATGCATTATCAGGATGAGTTATTTTAGAAAGTCTTCTAGAAGAATAGCCTAACCTCCTAAATGTTCTCTTAGCATTTTTCTTGTCTGTTTTCCCTCCAGAGGCTCCTCAGCACCATGAATACAAGGAAGAGGTTCTTGTGGAGAACTGCAGTCTGGACCAGGAGGACCAAGATGATGTTCAGATCAGAGAGGAAGAGCAGCTTGTTCTGAAGCATGAGTCTGATTCTGCCACAGTGATTCTTTCTGATGAAAACAATAACTCCAGTGAAAACAAACAAAACTGTGAGAACCAAGCTCAGGGAGCAGGTAAAATTTTTGAGAAAGGATCAACTATACATAAAAAACCCAAGACAAAGAAGAAACATCACAGTAAAAAAAGTCACAGTAACCATGGAGACAGCTCCCCCATGCTAGAGATGCAATATCTGTGTAAAATATGTGGAAAATGCTTTACTGCAAGTTCTAATTTCAAGCTTCACATGAGAATCCACACTGGTGAGAAGCCATATAAGTGTAAAACATGTGATAAAATGTTCTGTCGACATAGTAATTTAAAATCACACATGAGAATCCACACTGGTGAGAAGCCATATAAATGTAAAACGTGTGATAAAAGTTTCAGGCATCGTAGTCGTTTAAAATCACACATGAGAATCCACACTGGTGAGAAGCCATATGATTGTAAAACATGTGGTAAAAGTTTCATTCATCATGATAGTTTGAAATCACACATGAGAATCCATACTGGTGAGAAGCCAAATAAGTGTAAAACATGTGATAAAAGTTTCAGCCAACGTGGTAATTTAAAATTACACATGAGAATCCACACTGGTGAGAAGCCATATAAATGTAAAACATGTGATAAAATGTTCAGTCGACATGATAGTTTAAAATTACACATGAAAATCCATACTGGTGAGAAGCCAAATAAGTGTAAAACATGTGATAAAAGTTTCAGCCAACGGGGTAATTTAAAATTACACATGAGAAGCCACACTGGTGAGAAGCCATATAAATGTAAAACATGTGGTGAAAGCTTCAGACATCATAGTGCATTAAAATCACACATGAGAAGCCATACTGGTGAGAAGCCATATGATTGTAAAACATGTGGTAAAAGTTTCAGTCGACATTATAGTTTGAAATCACACATGAGAATCCATACTGGTGAGAAGCCATATAAATGTAAAACATGTGGTGAAAGCTTCAGACATCATGGTGTATTAAAATCACACATGAGAATCCATACTGGTGAGAAGCCATATGATTGTAAAACATGTGGTAAAAGTTTCAGTCAACATGCTAGTTTGAAATCACACATGAGAATTCACACTGGTGAACTCTTCATCAGAGAATATCCAAATAGAAGACAATAAGCACATCAAAGACCTGGGAGGGGAATCAGCATATAAATATCTGGGCATAGAAGAAAATACAACTATTGAACACAGAAAAATGAGGGAAATGATCAAAAAAGAATACCAACATCGCCTAAAGAAAATCTGTCAATCAAATTTAACGCCTAAAAATAAAATCACTGCAATAAACCAGTTGGCAGTGCTAGTTTCCACGTATGGATTTGGGGTGATAGACTGGCCACAGGGGGAACTGGACAAGCTGGATGTTCAGACCAGGAAGACCCTGACCCTTCATAATGTAACATACAGAAACCAATGTTTAGATAGGATATATATGCCCCGTAAAGAGGGAGGGCTGGGCCTAATTGAAATAAACCAGGCCTACAGGGCGACAGTAATAAGCATTGGTCAATATCTAAAAAGCGCCAACGATGAGACGGTGGAAAAAGTCACCCAACATCATGAAACCCTCAGTCATTCCACATCCATAACTAAACAAGCCGAGACCTTTGCAGGGGATTTATTAGATAACATGAAAGCCAGTCAACAAAACCCAGCAACAAAAATAGCTAGAAAGACGAGGGAAAAATACAGCAAAAGGACACAGGAGGAAAGAAAAGAAAGATGGAAACAACATAAGTGAGCAGGGCGTTTCCAGGAGGAACTCAATAGGGAGTATATTGATAGGGAAGAGACATTGTGCTGGATCAGGAACAGAGATCTGGGGTACGACGAGGAGAGACTAGTGGTGGGAGCACAAGACCAGGGACTTCTAACCAATGGCTTTAAAAAAAAAATGGCAGGACTGTCACAGAGTGACAAATGTCGATTCTGTTATGCAGCGGTGGAGAGTGCAAGCCACCTACTCTCCGGATGCCAGGTCCTCATGGCCGATGGACACTACACTGCTCGCCACAACAAGATCTGCCATTATGTACACTGGAAAATATGCAAAGGACTCAAAATAGAAGTAAAAGGACCAGTATGGGAGCATGATCCAGAGCCAGTCAGCTCCAACGGAGATATTACTATCTTTTATGACAAGGAAATCCCAACTGGAAGACACATTGAAGGAGGAGCAATAAAACCGGACATAGTTATCTTGAACAAAAAGGACAGAACTGCCAAAATAATAGATGTAACCATACCGAACGACTACGGCCTCAACAGAGCAGAAAGAGGAAAAAATAACAAAATATCAAGACCTCAGAAATGACCTAAGGAGCACCTGGAATCTGCAGGAAGCAGATATTATACCTGTGGCGGTGGGAGCAACTGGGATGGTGAAGAAGAACCTGAAAAAATATCTACAGGCGATACCCGGTTGCCCTAGCATCTGTGAAATACTGATCTCAGCAATAAGAGGAACAGTCTCTATCTTGAAGAGAGCCCTCGGATATAAAGCTTTTTGATTCAAAGTGTAACCATAGACCCCTGGTTGGGTCCCATCGCACTTGTAATGAAATGAGATACAAATAAATAAAACAGTGAAAGGCCTGGTGGCCTTTTCCCTCAGACTAGCCAACGTGTCCCCTGGGTCACGGATGGGGGCACCCCCTCACTATGTGTAATCATGGTGATGGCAGCTTTGAATAACCAATAAGAAGCCGTGGACGATGAGGAACCCAATATGAAAAATGAATAAAACAGGAAAAAGATGCTGGAAAGGTACTGACCGGGATAAAATGGTCCCCTCAGCTCGTTTTTGCACTAGGCGGGCTGTTGAGAGCGATGCTGCAGCTTCATCTTCGAGTGTCACAAACACTCAGCCGGGATGCCTATCAGACCAGCACAGATCTGGACCTGGGCCCCAACAAGATCAACAAAGGACTAAAAGGTACACAAGAAAAGAAGAAACTGTAAAATGATCCCTTGAGGAGAAGAAAATTATCCTGTCATGCTTCGCCTATTCAAGGTATGAGAAGTGGGGCAGAAGAAAAAAGCAAATATTTGATGCAGCAATCAGAGGAACAGTCTCCATCTTGAAGAGAGCCCTCGGATACAAAGCTTTTTGATTTAAAGTGTAACCATAGACCCCTGGTTGGGGCCCATTGCACTTGTAATGAAATGAGATGCAAATAAATAAAACAGTGAGAAGCCATAAAAATGTAAAATGTGTGGTGAAAGCTTCAGACAACATAGTCATTTAAAATCACATGAGAATTCGCACTTGTGAGAAGCCATATTGTTGTGAAAGGTGTGGTAAATGTTTCACTCAGTTCTGGTCTGGTTTAGCACAGTAAAAGGCACATAGATTATCCCCTGTAGCCCTGTAACAGCTGTAGATTGGAAATCAGACTAAATCTATAGATATATCAAGAAATGTTCTGCTGTAAACCTTTGAAGTTGTAATTATAGTAAAGAACTTGTTTTTATTTTTCCAATTAAATGCATTGATGAACATTTTTCACTGACCGTTGTTTTTGAAAGGTTTCTGTATAACTGCAGTGGCGTTATTTAGTTTTTCCTCTTAGTTTTTGTTAAGCTTTTACCCACAGTGGCTTCACTGAATGAAATTTGTTGTTTTTCATGTGTAACTATGAATGTGCTTTCTTTCATCTAATTTTCCATCTTATAAACAGCATTTTAAAGCTATTTATTTGAGAATAAACAATGTTGTCATTGTAGGAATAAGTATGATACAGGAGACATTCCAGCATACACAATAATGAAACTAAAACATTAAAGTGCATAAGTAAAGTTACGTGTTAGAGATGGGCCAATCCATTATTTAGTATCCGTATCAGGCAAAATGACTGGATTATTACTGGGGAGCAATAAAATAAATAAACGATCCATTAAAATATAAACCGATAAACTGCTTTAAATCTATGTAACTGGCTCTCCCTCAGCTGCAGCGCTCAGCTCGGCTGTCTGCATGCAGAGATGTAATGTTAGATATCAGAGGCAAGATGGTTGTTTCCAGACTTTTTTATGATTATTAAAATAAAGATGAAAGAGCAGTAAAATATATCATTGCAAACAAAAACGTCAATGAAATAAATTGACAAATAGGTAACTGATTTGATCTGTTCTGCACATTTAATTCTTTATAAAGATAATTCTTTAGAAGAAGAAGCAAACTTTATTGTCATTCAATCCATACATCCAATCATGTACAGTAGGACAAAATTATGTTTCTTCGATTGACAAATATTAATCACATCTAGAATCAGTGGGGCCGCCGCTACCATGCAAGGCGCTGCCGCAAACAACTTTTTCCTTCCCCCATTCTATTATGCTGAGCACCAAGCTAGAAGAGGGGAAGTGCCATTTTTATATGGTCTGTGGTATGACCCGGCTGGGGCTTGAACCCACGACCTCCCGGCTGTTGGGCAGATGCTCTACCACTAGGCCACCACCCCAGTAAAACAGTTTTGTTATCCTCAATGTCTATACAGCCTATGAGTGTTGTGAGAAGGAAGATGAATATATCAACAGACTGGCTTTTATTCAAGACAATAGTTCCTACAGTGTATATTGTTGGGGACATGAATGCTGATGTTATTGACAGCAACTCCTTCTTTGCTAATCATTTAACCCACTTTTGTGAGGATAATAACTTTATTTTGTCAAGTAAGGTGCTGCTGCCCACAGACAGCTTTCCATAAATTAGTGAAGCCTGGCACACGACCTCATGGCTTGACCATTGTACAGTCCCTCCAGGATTTTGCAATGTTGTGATCACGTCTATTCACGAGAAATCAGCCAGTCAGCGTGACTGTTGCGCGACTTTGAAACTTTGTCCAATCACCGCAGCTTACCGCAATTTTGGCCAGTCCTCTTTGACTTCGGCCAATTTCACCAGTGAAATTTATCTCTGAGTGGAGCTTAAATGCTCAGTCTAGCCAATCAAATCCATTGCTGCACCGCATTCACTTCCGTGTTCACAGTGAGTATTAACGGAACACACCAACGACAGCAGAGTGTGTGATTAAAAATAAAAAAAACCCTCACCTGTGAGCAGTGTTGGGCAAGTTATTAAAAAATAGTAACTAGTTAGTTACTAGTTATTTTTCAAAAGTAACTGAGTTACTGCATGATTAAAGTAACTAGTTACCTGGAAAAGTAATTTTCACGTTTCTTTTAAATGCATACTTAAATCATCTTGCACACACAGCAAGATCAAGGACCCCTTGTTCTCATCAGAAAAAAGAAGAAAAAGAAAACTGATGAGAAAATAGTCTCATCTTTCAGAGAAAAAATGTCTCAGATTTACGCAAACTGTTGAAATCAGTAAAAAGTCAGAAATTTACTAGAAATAAAGCTGTGAATTCACAGAGAAAATTTTGGACCCCCTGATGGGCTGTTAGGGGCTACTTACTGCCCGGACAACAGATGATCAGGGCTCGATATGAGAAGTCGCCACCGTCACAGCATTTCTTTCCTCAGGGTTGTAATGTGAACTGGGAGAGGACAGGAAACGGACCCACGGAGGAGACTGTGATGGCTGCGTCAGTTATGGTAGGGTCAGTTTATACTTATTTGCTCATTAATTTGCTTGCCTTTGCCTTTGCCATGACAACCTGCAGTGGCTTGAGGCCGCTGGGGATGGCAGTTGTCCCGCCAATAGCCACCAAAACTGTATTCATCCCGAGTTGGCAGCTGATGAGGAGGGTGTCTAGCAACTGCAAGTTGTATGATCGTCTGTTTGCGCTAAAATATCTATCCATATTAACAAAAACAAGTAATGCCACTAATGCATCTGATCAAATTTCAGTTACTAACACATTACTGAATTTTTAAACACAGGGTTTCCACGGGTCCTTAAAAAGTCTTCAATGTGTTTGTCCAAAATTAAGGCCTTAATTATCCTTAAAAATTACAATTAATCCTTAAATCCGCCTTTCAAAGGTCTTAAAAATGACACAAACACAGTGAACAAAATTGCAGTATTTTCTTACGTTGTACAGTGAAATCTTTGTAAAGAATTTGGCGAATTTGTAATTACTGCTCTGCATTTTAGCACCACGGAGCGGAAGTGAGCGGAACCAAAAGCAATCATTTGTTTGTGGGGGGAGGGGCTACTTTCAGGTTTACACGTTAGCAGCTTGCACTTCAGTAGCTGTTGGCAACGTCAGTCATGGGGAAATGTAAATTTAATCTTAGCTGGATGGATAAACGGACATTTGCGGCATGGTTAAAACCGGTTCAAGGAAATAAGTATGAGGCCCGTTGTATGCTGTGCAAGAAGCTCTTTAAACTCTGCTCAATGGGAATTAAAGCTGTGGAATCGCATATGCAGAGCGAGAAGCACAAAACGGCTGCAAAAACCCACCAACAAATGCCTGCCATTTTTCAGTACTGTTCCGTCTCATCAGTACCACAGACTTCAGCTCCGTCTCTGATACCAGCAGCAACAGCAGCCCCAACCACAGCAACAGACCTCAGAGCAACCTTCGGGTCCACCGCTACACTTCAAGCAGAGGTACTGTGGTGTCTGCACACAGTAACCCAACACCAGTCCTAGAACGCCAACGAAGGAGTCAGAGACATTTTCCGAGCTATGTTTACTGACTCAGAAATCGCTAAAAACTTTACGGGCGGTAAAGACAAATCAGCCTACATTTCAAAATTTGGTTTGGCTCCATACATCATTAAACTCTTCGTCACCGACGTTAACAAAGACAGCTTTACTTTGATGTTTGACGAAACCCTCAACCAAACAACAAACGAAGCAGCTGGACCTACATGTCCGTTACTTCAAAGATGATTGAGTCCACGGAACAGCTCAGGATTTACTGCACCACTTTCAAGTAAGTAAGAACCCCACACTAAGAAATTACCAGTAATCTAGCTGCAGCTTTTTTTTTTCTTTCAAAAGAACACTTATAAGAAAAAGTGTTATACATCGTTGATGCTTGTTATTGTTGTTGTTGTTGTTCTGTTTAAATACATCTTGATGACATGATATCATTATTGCAGTTCTGTTGTTTTAATCCTTCATAAAGAAAAATTTTATTTTTCAACTGAAAAATTAAGTGTTAAAACATTTAAAAAGAACATTTCTGAAAATGTCACATTTGTGTTCGACATTACACATGGCATTGCCATGCAGCAGGTATGCCCATCAGTTTGTTTACTTGTTTTTATATATATATTTCTGTTCATTCGTTCATTCATCTTCTTTCGCTAAATCCTTTTCGGGTCGTGGGGGGGCTGGAGCCTATCCCAGCATCTTTAGGCGAGAGGCAGGGTACACCCTGGACAGATCGCCAGTCCATCACAGGGCCAACATGGAGAGACAGACAACCATTCACTCTCACAGTCATACCTAAGGACAATTTAGAATCCCCAGTTTTGTTGCCAATTAACCTAACTTGTATGTTTTTGGCATGTGGGAGGAAACCGGAGAAATCCCGGAGTAAACCCACACAGACACGGGGAGAACATGCAAACTCCACACAGATCACTGTTGGTCGGGGGCTGGGATCGAACCCAGGATCCCCCGGCCAAGGGTGAGTTGCTGTGCTGCCGCAGTGCTAACCACTCCACCACCACGCCGCCCTTTCTGTTTTATTATATACTTAATTTTTATGCAACTGTTATGTACTTCATTCTTTTCCTAACTGCTATTTTATTTCTACATGTTAAGCACCTTGTAACTCTGCTTGATAAATGACACTCATTTCGTCCTCAGGAATGTACTCAGCAGCTGGACTTGCAAAAGCTGCTCTCAGTCTCCATGGATGGACCCAATGTCAACTGGAAGTTCCTGGAACTGCTTCAACAAGAGCAGTGTGGGGGGGCTCAGCTGATTGTGGTGGGGAGTTGTGGCCCCCACACTGTACATAATCAAATCACTGATGTCCAGGCACAGAAGCAAAAAGCTGCAGAGGAAAACTTAGAGGAGCTTAAGAAAAAGAGGCAAACTCTGATCCAGGTATCCACCAGCCTACACAGGGATGCTGATCAGCTTGCAGAAAAAGCTGAAGGAAAGACTGGAACCTAAATGGCCCAGCTCATCACAAAATCAAACACGCTGAGGAAGAGATGCAAAGAAAAACTGTGCAAATTAAAACAAGTGGAAGCAGAGCTGGAGACGAAGGCTGCAGAACTCAGATCCATGACATAATTAGGGGAGTGAGGAGAGCATGGGAGAGCAACTATATTCAGTGTAGAGATCTTGTTGTGTAATGTTCTTTAATGTTTGTTTTTGTCAAATGCTACAAGCACGTTTTCATATTTGTTTGAAAGATTGTCAGATCATTCAGACTGTTACAAGTTGCCTGTGTTCTGCCTACAGAGTTGTGATCTTCATGTTTGTTATTTTTCAGCACTTTCAGTTCCATTAAATCTGTGGACAAAACTATTTGCAATGTGGTCACACTTTTTGCTATTTTGCAGATGAAAGGTCTTAAATTTGATTAAAGTGGCCTTAAAAATGGTCTTAAAAAGTCTTAAATGTAACTTCCTTAAACCTGCAGATACCCTGTAAACAGTAATTTTGTTACACAGCACGTTACTGCAAAAGTAGTGGCTTTACAGTAAAGTAATGTGTTACTCCCAACACTGCCTATGAGGTTTCCAACACCGTCCCTTCCTCCGTCTCCACCAGCCTGCTGGTGAACGTCTGGCTATTTCTCCATCCTGACTGTGTGTACAAAGTGCTGGGTTTGTGTTGAAAAATGTCCACCTTCCCTAAAAGCACCCTGTCGCGGAAGCGCACATGAGGAGAGACACCATAAAACCACAAACAAAGCGAGAAAATCTAAGACTACAATCAGTGTTTGAACATTTTATATATCTCTAGAGGTAAAATTATGATTACATCTTGTCAATGAGCTTTAAAATTGTGAATCTCCGGTCTGGACACGGACATCCCACCCCTTCTCCAAATGAAAGATGAGTGTCTGACGAGACAAGTGTGTGTGTGTCAACACACGCAGCAGACAGGTAGGAGTTAAGCATGGAAAAAGAGAATATTGTCTGTAAAAAATTTTTTCAGAAAAACACAGACCCTCATAGCCAATACAGAGCAACAGAATAAATTATTTCTTTTTTGCTCTCCGCTCAGTACCGAGTGGTTGAGGGCCATAGGGAGTTTTCAGATGAAGGTGCTTGTTATGTCTGGGTTTTGACGTCACGGAACGGCCACGTCATCATGCTGACTCTGACCAATCCTGTGGTTTGAAACGCCACAGTGTTGCCAGTAATTTCCAAATCTGTACCCTTTAACATGCATTCAGTGCAATTTAGCTGTTGTAATGTACAGTATATTGTGTTAAAAGTCTGTATTTGCTGTTGCACAAAAGAGTTTTTCTGTATCGCAGAAGTTTCTGCTTAATTTACAAATCACTGTTTAATAGGAAATTTGTGACAATCCTGTGCTTTTCTTATGTTGTTATATGGAATATCACTGCAGTAAACTGGAAAAAGGCATCTGCTTTAAAATTTGTCATTCTTTCCACAACATTAAGTGCAAAAAAAACTCTCAAAACATGGCAACTTTTATCACAATTTTTAATAAAGCTCCCACAAATTCAGGCTTTTTGGGACCCAACAATTATAAAAACATCCCTCGAAATCCTGGAAGGACTGATTGTGTCAGTACAGCTGATGGCCATGCAGCCTGAGTGAATATGAGCATTAAGTATGGGGCAACAGTGACAGACCATAAACCCTTTGCTTTTTGGTTAATGTTACAGAGCTCCCATCAGCAGTGACAAATAATGGTGCTAGTAGTGATACCACTGTTAAAATAGATTGGTCACGTCTAACCCAAGACGATTTCTTCATCTATTATGACAACACAGACAATTACTTAAGGAATATACATTTGCCTAAACATGATATTTTGTGTAAGGATGCAAATTGTAAGATTATTGAGCATAAGAAAGACCCATGTTCTATGTATGATGATATAATTGCTGCAGTCTATAATGGAGGTAGACCTTTCTATAAAAAAAGAAAAAAAAAAACATAAAAAGTTTAACATCAGGCCTGGCTGGAATGAGCATGTACAGTATCTCACAAAAGTGAGTACACCCCTCACATTTTTGTAAATATTTTCTTATATCTTTTCATGGGACAACACTGAAGATATGACACTTTGATACAAGGTAGTCAGTGTACAGCTTGTATAACAGTGTAAATTTGCTGCCCCCTCAAAATAACACAGCCATTAATGTCTAAATCGCTGGTAACAAAAGTGAGTGCACCCCTAAATGAAAATGTCCAAATTGCGCCCATTTAGCCATTTTCCCTCCTCGGTGTCATGTGACTCATTAGTGTTACAAGGTCTCAGGTGTGAATGGGGAGCAGGTGTGTTAAATTTGGTGTTATCCCTCTCACACTCTCATACTGGTCACTGGAAGTTCAACATGGCACCTCATGGCAAAGAACTCTCTGAGGATCTGAAAAAAAGAATTACTGCTCTATATAAAGATGGCCTAGGCTATAAGAAGATTGCCAACACCCTGAAACTGAGCTGCAGCATGGTGGCCAAGACCATACAGCGGTTTAACAGGACAGGTTCAGAATTCAGAACACACCTCGCCATGGTCGACCAAAGAAATTGAGTGCACATGCTCAGCGTCATATCCAGAGGTTGTCTTTTGAAACTAGACTTATGACTGCTGCCAGCATTACTGCAGAGGTTGAAAGGGTGGGGGTCACCCTCTCGGTGCTCACACCATACGTCGCACACTGCATCAAATTGGTCTGCATGGCTGTTGTCCCAGAAGGAAGCCCCTTTTAAAGATGATGTACAAGAAAGTGTCATGAACAGGGCTGTTGTTTCCTGCTCCGTTTAATGATCTGTGGCCTTTGCCTCTTATTGTTGTTAATCATTTCCTGTTGGCAGAGTATTGGAGCCTCTGGCAGTCTACAGCCACGGCCCCTCCTGTCACCTTTCTCTGCCAGGCACCTATCAGCTGATTGCCATCACCTGGGTTTCCACACACACATACATACACTCACAGGCACACACACATTCTCACTCATCCACTGTCATACCAGCCGTTTCCCATCATTTCTCGTGTTTCCACACATACACATGCATGTACTTACACTTATATTCATTCTCTCTTACTTACGCACATACATACTGTACATACACGCACACACACACTCGTTACACGATACACTCGTTAGTTCTCTGGGGGTATTTCTCGTGGCAGTGGAAACACTCAACGCGTCAGCGTCGGTCTTCTTTGGATGATCAGGCTCACTCGTGGATGGTTCCTCCTCTGTTTGGACTTAGAAGTGTTGTTGTTTCTAGAGCCGTTCCGCTCCAACATTTATGGAAGTCTCCCTTCTTATTATTTCCAGCCCTTTTCTCCCCACTGCCCAGTTCTGCCCGTCATCTCCCCATTATAGCTCATGTTGGACAGTTTCATGGACACTTTGCATGTTTCTCCATTTGCTAATAAACACATTTTATTTCACTGCACTTTGGGTTTGCATCAACTCATTTGTGTGTGTGCAAAAATATGCAAACACGACAGTACGCCGATGACAAATTGAGCCCAAGCAGTGGAGTAACGTGTCATGTTTTTTCACCGTTCCCTGTGCGGTTTCAACTTTCCGGAGTCGCATTTACAGGGATGGCAATTTTCCGCTGATCTGCGAATTTCCGCCGATTTATTTTCAAATTGATCATTTCTGTGAATCGTCTAAATCCGTTGAGAAAATTTTAGGGGGGGGTAGGGTACCTTATTGTTACCGATTTTAGCGAAAATCAACACGATTACATAAGCACTCGGCGCTTCCCCGGGTCAAGTCTCCCGCGATAACCCGGATGTTTTGTACTCAAGCTACTGCTGTATTGTAAACAGCCCTGCGATTGGATAGTTGCAAACGATTGGACCAATCAAATGGCTCGTTGTATGCTTTGTCAAAAATTCATGGCGGCGTGTTTGTCAGGGATGTGATTTTTCCTCTAATTCGCGGAATTTCGCTTTTTTTTTTATCTTCCAGGAAGATAAAGTACGTTAAGTACGTTAGCGGCTTGTGGTCCACGAACGCAGTGAAGGTGCGCCCTTTCAGGCAGAACTGGAAGTGGCGTATGGCCAGGTGGAGAGCCATTAACTCTCTGTCGAACACGCTGTATTTACGCTCACTGTCATGCAAAGACCTGCTAAAAAAGGTGAGCGGCTGCCAAGAACCGGTAACACATTACTCCACGACGGCCACTATGCCCATGTCCGAGGCATCGGTAGTGAGCGCTATCCGAGCCACCGGGTCTGGGTGCGCCAGTAGTGCAGCGTTTGCCAGAGTTGTTTTAACCTCAGAGAACGCCTGCTCCCGCTCAGGAGTCCAATCGACTCTGTCCGCCGGTTTCCGTTTCTTGAGTGCGGCGTACAACGGCTGTATGAGCTGGGCTGCGCGGGGGGAGGAAACGGTTATAAAAGTTAACCATCCCAAAAAACTCCTGCAGCGCCCTGACATTGATGTTGAGGAGAAAAAAAAATAGCAAAACAATTTAGTTAGATTACTTTTATGATTCCAAACAGTTTGAAATTGACAGTGCACAGTGGACATTGACTCATAACTTTTGAATATTTCTTAAGACTTGGCTACATCAGTGATTGTGCAAAATGAACTGCTCAAGACTCAATGGAGATTGAAACTGGTGATCTGAAATGAATGCTGAAATTATAAAAAGTAATGGTATGAATGAATTTTATTTCTATTATGGAATAGATAAAATTAACTGATTTTGATTTGATCAAGTGTTAAAGCATGTGATGGATAATGCTTGTTGGAATATTTTAGGAATGCTATCTTCTTGGAACATAAGTCAATATTATACAGTAATAAGTGGCATTCAGCTGTTTGTTTTATGTCATTTAAGCACAGTTCTGGTACTTAAAAATCATAAAAACCCAGGAGCTTCGGGGGGCTTCGCACCCCTTGCCCCCCCACCGGGGCTCTGCCCTGGACCTCGCTGGGGGACTATGTCCCCCAGACCCCCTGCTAAATTTTCATATAATTTCCCAAACCCCAAATGACATCCCTGGTTCGTGTTGGAATTCTGAGCTTTCTGTATCGTTTTCAGCAGAATTATGAGATTTATTATCGAAGGATCAGGAGTCATCAGTGCTAGAAATAGACAAAAGTGTCAAAAATAAGTTCCGATGGAATTGGCTTGAGAGAAAAGTGACGGTAAAGGTGAAAATTGGCTCAAAGTTCGACAAGGTAACAGAAACACTTGGACAATTTCTGAAGAAACCAGAAAAGGAGATGAAGTTCAAAGTTCAGAGACTGACACAGCTTGCTGCCAAAAGGAAGAAAGTTTCACATTAGAAGTGACTTGGTGACCAGTGTAAATAGTGTAATAAACTCTTATAGAACTGTTAAATATGTTGGACTAAAGACAGTGAGACAACATTGAAGAAAAAGTAAGTTAACTTTTCATTAAATTTAATGATTTATCTAAGTCTAGTATTTCTTTTTTTTTTTAATTATTTTTTTCAGTCTAAATTACTTCTGTTTTACTGAAAACCTCCCAGCTTCAGGGGGGCTGTGCCCCCCTGGCCCCCCCATAAGTTAATCGACCAAATTAGATTTCAGCTGAAATCAGAATTTCCTGTTGCCATCCCTGCATTTAGGATGGACTTACCCAGTAGCAGAAGCTATCCAATGCGTCTGGGGTGGGAATGCTGCCAGGCCCTGATGGAAATAGACGGGCTCATCTCCGCAGCACACATTTACTCCACTCCAGATGACATTTTGTGGTATGTGGGACTGGCAGATGCTGCAGCCCGCGGCTGCCCTCAGCTGTAGTCGCATGCTGAAGGAAGGGAGAGAATTTCCCTGATCGCTGCGCTGCAGTGGGAGAACGGCAAAGTGGAGAAGAAGTGCCTGGAGATGCCCGGACGCACGCCGAGGAAGAGGTGTTCTCGGTCCTCAGCTGTTTTCCTCCACCAGCCGCCTGCACCCAGATTGCCTCCATCTCCTGAGCCTGGTCTCGTTCCATCACCAGGGAACAAGAAAAAACACAAACTGGCGGGGCCGGCGGAGATTGATGGCTGTTCTGAGGAGAGGAGACCTGCAGCCACTTCGTCCTCCGTTTTTACCTCCGCCAAGGTGTGGAGGGCAAGCTATTCCTCTAAATCATCCCTATTGGTGCTGGTTTTGGAGACTTCTCTACAGCCTACGGAGAAGTCCTGGGCCGTCACAGTTTCCAAGAGGGATGTTTCCTCACCAGCTGCAGCAGGAAACATCGCTGACCAGGAGAGCAGGCAAGTAACCTTCTCTTGTGCTTCTAAAAATGTTGAAAATTCTTGCATGATCCCTGGTAGAGGGTCTCTGTGTGTGCAGTCCCCAGAGATCTCTCTCTCCACCTGCTGCAGCTTTGACCTGCTCACCAGCCCTCTCCCTGCTCTCTCCTGTTTCCTCCGAGTGCACGCCAGCGCCGGAGCCGTACCATCAGGACCAAGAGGAGCCAGAGGTCCGGGAGGATCGTTTCCCTGTAGTAATGGTGAGCCAAACCCCAGCCGCCTTGCCAGAGGAATTTCCAGCGTGGGTCACAATGGCTGGGACCATCAAGACTGCAGAGACCATCATGCCAGCGCCCAAACTGCACCACCAGGAGGCCGAGCCCGTGGAGACATCGTCCGGATCATCGGAGTCCTGGACGGCGGTGGAGCTCGAGCTAAGGCAAGTGCTCTCTTTTGTCTTTCTTCTTTCCATAATAGAGCATATTTGCCTAGCTTTAGGTGAGGAGAGCCAGCTGCAGCTGCACGCTGCACCTGAGCTTGCTTTGCCGGGCTCTGCCGTTGCCGGCGACCCTGATCCCTTTTGTTCTCTGTCCAAGTCCTCTTACAGGGTCACCGGAGAGAGTCCATCAATGCCGGACGAGTCCGTGGATTCAGGCTCACTGCTGGAGGTCGTCAATGCTGCTGCTGCTCCCATGGAGGTCACCATGGGTCCTGCCGTCCCTGCCGAGGAGCTCGCTGTGGGTACAGCCCAGAGTGCTTGTGGTCAACCACTTCCTGGCTGGGGTGCTCACACAGGTCGGCTGGTCCACAGTCAAGGCAGTATTGGGGTCAGCAGTGGCCCAGCCGGGCTCCACCGTGGATGCAGCCATGGCCCGGTCGGGGTCCACCGCGGGTGCAGCAGGGGTCCAGCCGTATTCCACCGTGGGTGGAACTATGACCCGGTTGGGGTGCTCTGGGGGTGCAACGCTGGCCTAGCCGGAGCTTACCGTGGGAACAATGAGGTCGCAGGTCAGGAGCACCTCTGGTGCAACTCTGTCCCAGGCCGGGATCACTGTGGGTGCAGCCATAGTCCAGTCCAGTTCTACTGTGGGTGCGACCGAGATTCAGTCCCAGGCTGGAACCACCGTGGGTGCAGCCATGGCCCAGTCCGGGTCCACCATGGGTACAACCGAGCTCCTGTCCCAAGCTGGGACCATTGAGGGTTTGGCTTGCTGGTTTGAGGACACCTGGGTTTTCTTTCTCCTCTAGAAGGCCTTCTGGGTGTTCCTTCTTGTCCTACTGGGCTCCGCCATCATCCACCTGGTCCTGCCACCGGTTGCCATTGGGGTTCCCCTTCCCTGGTCCAGCCACCCATCTTTAAGCTTCCCGGTGGGTAGGCCACATCCTCGTTCGCCCCTCCGGTCCTGATGGCTCAACTATGAGGACCGGCTGCCCAAAGGACTGGGTCTTCCTATGGGAGGGTCGCCTCCTGGCCCGTCACATCGAGCCTGGTGGCTGAAGAACTCTGGCCAGCTGCCTGATAAACTGTACTGCAAGGTTAGGTGGCCAATTTTCCCAGGCAGGTCACCCGACACATTGCCTGGCGGTCCGGCTGGGGTTGGACTTTGGCAGGCCACCTGGCCTGGTTCATGTGGCCGTTTGTGGGCTCTGGGACAGTGGCTGACCCCCTGAACCTTGGGACTTTTTGGGTTTTGGGGAGGGGCTAATCTTAGTTTGGGGTTGGGTAGTCTTCTTCTCTGTGTTGTACTGTATTATTGTTTTTTCTCATTGGTTAATTCCCTCCTGACCTGTTTCCCCCACCTCCCACCCTGGTTAGTTTTTTTTTTTTTGTTTGATGGTACGGTGGGTGTCTGGTACCCACCCCTTGGGGGGGGGGCTCTGTCATAAACGGGGCTGTTGTTTCCTGCCCCGTTTCGTGATCTGTGAACTTAGCCTCTGATTGTTGTTCATCATTTCCTGCTGGCAGAGTATTGGATCCTCTGCCAGTCTACAGCCACGGCCCCTCCTCTCACCTCTCTCTTCCAGGCACCTATCAGCTGATTGCCATCACCTGGGTTTCCACACACACATACATGCACTCACAGGCACACATACACACACATTCTCACTCATCCACTCTCATGCCAGCCGTTTCCCATCATTTCTTGTTTCCACACATACACATGCATGCACCTACACTTAAATTCATTCTCTCTTACTTACGCACACACACACACACACACACACACTCTCTCACACATTCTCACTCATTGACTCACTCTGTCGCTGCGCACCTGTTTCCACTTGCCGCTCGTTAGTCTCTGGAGGTATTTCTGGGTGGCAGTGGAAACACTCAATGTGTCAGCGTCAGTCTTCTTTGGATGATCAGGCTCACTCGTGTATGGTTCCTCCTCTGTTTGGACTTAGAAGTGTTGTTGTTTCCAGAGCCGTTCCCCTCCAACATTTATGGAAGTCTCCTTTCTTATTATTTTTAGCCCTTTTCTCTCTACTGCCCAGTTCCGCCCTAGGAGCACATGGGGCTTGCCATCAGAGCTTGTAGCTGGTCATCTCCCCATTATAGCTCATGTTGGACAGTTTCATGGACACTTTGTATGTTTCTCCATTTGTTATTAAACACGTTTTACTTCACTGCACTTTGGATTTGCATCCACTCATTTGTGTGTGTGCGCAAATACGCACACACATGACAGAAAGCCCACAACCAGTATGCTGAAGAGAAGTAGACAAAGGACATGGATTACTGCAACCATGCCCTGTGGTCTGATGAGTCCAATATAAACTTATTTGGTTCAGATTGTGTCAAGTGTGTGTGGCGGCAACAAGGTGAGGAGTACAAAGACAGCTGTGTCTTGCCTACAGTCAAGCATAGTGGTGGGAGTGCCATGGTTTGGGGCTGT
This sequence comes from Pholidichthys leucotaenia, assembly GCA_020510985.1. Taxonomy (NCBI): domain Eukaryota; kingdom Metazoa; phylum Chordata; class Actinopteri; order Cichliformes; family Pholidichthyidae; genus Pholidichthys; species Pholidichthys leucotaenia. The sequence continues at coordinate 43,905,419 of CM035849.1, forward strand.
ATGAGTGCTGCCGTCACTGGGGAGCGACAGTTCATTGAGGGAACCATGAATGCCAACATGTACTGTGATATACTGAAGCAGAGCATGATCCCCTCCCTTTGGAAACTGGGCCACAGGGCAGTATTCCAATATAATAACGACCCCAAACACACTTCCAAGATGACCACTGCCTTGCTAAAGAAACTGAGGGTAAAGGTGATGGACTGGACAAGCATGTCTCCAGACCTAAACCCTATTGAGCATCTGTGGGGCATCCTCAAAGGAAAGGTGGAGAAGCACAAGGTCTCTTATCTAAGGTCTTATCACAAGGTCTCTTATCTATCTAACATCCACCAGCTCCATGATGTCATCATGGAGAAGTGGAAGAGGATTCCAGTGGCAACTTTTGAAGCTCTCGTGAGCTCCATGCCCAAGACAGTTAAGGCCGTGCTGGAAAATAATGGTGGCCACACAAAATACTAACACTTTGGGCACAATTTGGACATCTCCACATAGGGGTGTACTCACTTTTGTTGCCAGCGGTTTAGACATTAATGGCTGTGTGTTGAGTTATTTTGAGGAGACAGCAAATTTACACTTATACAAGCGGTACACTGACTACTTTACATTGCATCAAAGTGTCATACCTTCAGTGTTGTCCCATGAAAAGATATAATAAAATATTTACAAAAATGTGAGGGGTGTGCTCACTTTTGGGAGATACTGTAGCTTCTTGTCATGCTGAAGCCCGTCAAGCCTACAAATATCGGGCCATGGCTGGAAGACATAGGCAAGGCCCTGAACTTGGAAAATAAAAGAAACTTGCTTATGCAAAATTTAAGTATGCTGTTCGCTTCATATCTAAAAATGAGCAAGCTTTGAGAGCTGATGCCATGGTGAACAAAATGTTGTGTAACAATGTTACTGGCTTTTAGAAAGAGGTGAGAGCTCTTCATAATTGTAAACCATAGAGATGGCTTACAATTGAGATGAAAAAGAGATGGTTGAAGGTGTTTCTGGAGCAGATGATATTGCAGCATTATGGAGACAGCACTATAGTTCCCTGTTCAACTGTATAAATGGTGTTCTGTACATACCTGCCAACTACTCCGGTTTTGCCGTAATGGTTACGGTTTTCAAGACCCCATTCCGGGTTACGGCTTTATTAATCAAAATTACGGTTTTTCACTAAAAATTCAGTCAAAAATTTTAAATCGTAAACGAAACATGAAAGCAATTCCAAACACGAGATCGCTAGGAATCGTATCTAAATTTAGAACCAAGGCAATTGGCACTGCTTCCTGTAGATGTATTGCGCATGTGCGAAAGGTCTGAGCCATGGTTTCCATTTGGAATCGCGAAGAAATTAGGTCAGCATTGTATACGTTTTCATCATGGAATCTGCCGGAGAAAAATCACAAATGAGCGTGAAACCCAAACGAAAATTACAGTCTTTTCGTGAGGAATACTCCAAAGCATTTCCAGGAATTATTATTCGCTCAAGAAAGGGTGAAAATTACACCAACTGCACTTTGTGTAGACAAGATTTTTCGATCGGACATGGAGGAATCAGATTGTGATTGGTTGATTGTGAAATATTTCCCCTTTGTGTTTTTTTTTTAATTTTTACACCTTTCACATTTGCTGAGGGAAAAGGTCAAGAGAAATGTCATTTATCAACAGTTGTTAAATGCATGATTATGTACTAAGAGAATATTACCATAGAGTTTGTCCTTGATCTTTTCCATCAGCATATCTGCATTGACAATTTAAGGAAAATAGAAACATGATTATTGAAGAAATATGAGGTTGTTAGCTACATTTTAACTTGATTTAATGCTAATATTTGTTTGGTGTCGGGGGGCTTCGCCCCCCTGCACCCCCCACCAGGACTTTGCCCTGGACCTACCGGGGCCTATAGCCCCTGGACCCCGGCTAACTACTAGTCTTTTCAGGTTTTAAAAGTTGGCAGGTATGTCTGTATATGGATGACTGTGATATGAGTGACAACACCATGAGTATATTGTTGGCTCTTATTCATCTGACTCTGCTCCTTTAACCTGTGGGGTGCCTCAGGGTTCTACTCTGGGTCCACTTTTATTTGCCCTGTATATGCTGCTACTTGGTTCTGTCATCAGCAAATTTAAAGGTGTGTCTTATCACTGCTATGCTGATGATTTACATTTGTTTTTTTTTTTCTTTTAAACCTGACCATGTTGGCAATTTAAAAATTACTCATGATTGTCTGTCCACAATTAAGGTTAAGGACTGGATGTCTAGTAACTTTTTGCAACTTAATGCTGACAAAACTGAAGTCCTTATTGTAGCATCTGATAATCTAATTCCTAAGATGGATAATAGCATTGGTTCATTAACCCCTTGCACTCCGGTCAATTTTCCTAAAAACGCCAAAAAATAATGTGCCCAAAGTAAATCGAAAGCTGTTATTCAACCCTTTGCAGCATCTTCATGGGGTTGGTCTCATTTAAAAGAAAATACTTTGAATTTTTGGGCAATAAAAACATGATCTCTCTAAGTGCTGCGGCCACTGAGTTACAGTCATCTAAACATAGTGAACTTGAAGAAAATAAATTTGGCCTGGGTGTTTTTTTGGATACAAATGCTTGCAAGTAACACACAGCTTCAGATCCGGGCTGGAAAATGCAACAGAAATGTAGAACCAAGTGTTATCCAGCTGAGGTCCAAATTTTGTAACAATACCACAAAAAATGAATATATTACACAGCTTTGTTCTCAGGCTGTTCCCAGGCGTTTTGGAACTGTGCCAAATTGTGCTAAATGGCACAGTTTGGAAAAACGTCTATAACTTTTGAATGATTCAACATAGAATCTTCATCTTGGGCTCAAATGAAAGGTCACATTCAGGGCTGTGTCTGTGTGTGTGTGTGTGGGGGGGGGGTTGTTCCCCCACCCCCCCGCTACAGAGGACGGAGATCGGCCCTCGCTACATGACGGATTACACTCGGATGTGGCATGTTTCCACAGCAACGCTGTCACTGTGGCTCCCCCCACCCCCCCGCTACAGAATCGTAGCGGCGGGGGGGGGGGGGGCGTTCACGGTTCGGAGGCGGCGAAGAACCGTGTAACGCGGTGCACACACTTTGTACTTCATGCGCCGTACAGTTGTAATTTACCGATCGGTCAAAAGTCATTTTGGATTACAATTTTCAGGGATAAATAATAATTTAGCTTATAACACCTTACCTCTTCACAGCAGCAGAGTCTTGGCGAACTTCTCTTCCTCACTGTCAGACGAAGGCGACGCTGGGCCGCTCGTGGTTCTGGTCTCGCGACCCGATCAAAACATAATTCCATTATTGCGGTTTTGTGCTTCCATGATTGCGGTTTTTGGCGAACGATTTTTCAAAACAAATAACAGTAGTAATTAAAAAAAGACTGGCGAAGGCATGTGTGTCACTCAGCCTTCGTCGTCAGCCTCCGTCGGTCTATGATGACCATGGAAGAAATCGTAACGTCTACTCTGCTGGAACCAATAGAAAATAAGCACCGCCTGTGGCCGAACATGCCGATCCACGAATGGCACTCCCTGTCACACAGGTTGCATTTGTGGATGGTCTCCGTGCTGCTGGGTCTGTGGGGCTCTTCCTGCGTCCTTTTTTGATCCGCTGCAGGAGCCAGTCTTCACCCAGCCTTAAAAAAACAGCTGGCGAACTTCTCTGCTTCAATTGGCTCACTGCATTCAAAGCGTTGGGAGGCGGGTCCTTCTGGCTAGGTTTTCATTCATTGGTTCTTCAAGGTTTCAGAAACCCAATTCAAAGCTCTTATTAGTCGAATGAGAGGTCAATCAGATAAACTAATCTGTTCGCGGCTGTGTCTGCAGCTTTTATTTTCAGTACGCGCTTGGACACCACTACATCACTATCACCACCTATATCACCATCTACACCATGCGCACGAGAGCGCCCTCGTGCGCTCTAGGACGCAGAGACTTGCTCGCCCGCGGTACAACGGAGTGCAAGAGATTAAGCTCTAATGTACGGGCTAATCTAAAACATGTTGGTGTCATTTTTGGCCAATCGATAAGTTTTAATCAGCATGTCAAATCTCTGACCCGGATTTTTTTTTCCACCTTAGGAATATATCCAAAATTAGGTCATTGGTTTCCTACAGTCAAGTAGAAATTATTTTTCATGCCTTTGTTTCTTCACGTTTGGACTACTGTAATGCTCTTTTCACATGTCTTAGTAAATTCTCTTTACACTGCCTACAGTTAAGTCCAGAACTCTGCTGCTAGATTACTAACTAGGTCCAGTAGATTCTGTCATATCATTCCCATTTTCGCCTCCTTGCATTGGCTTTCTGTAAATTATAGAGTTGATTTTAAAGTTCTTGTTCTTACTTACAAAGCGATTCATGATGAGGTGCCTTTTTATATCAGTGACCTGCTCCATCTACACCATCCCACCAGGTCTCTCAAGTCTTATAATCAGAATCTACTGGTAGTCCCTAGCGCTAGGCTCAGAACCAAAGGTGATAGAGCCTTTGCTGCTGTTGCTCCCAGACTTTGGAACTCCTTTCCTTTTGAACTTAGATCTGCACCTTCCATTGATGTTTTCAAGAAGCAACTAAATACCCACCTTTTTTGCCTGGCTTTTTAATTAACTATGTGTTGATTGTATTTTTATGTGCTTTTACTATCTACTTTGTTGTTTTACTGCTTTGTGTGCCTGTATTTTTATTTGCTTTGTTTTTGACCATTTTAAGCACTTTGTGACTCTGTCTGTGAAAAGTGCTATATAAATAAACTTATTATTATTATTATTGACACGAGGTGAATGAAGCCAATCATCACCTGCCAAACAATAAAGCATGTGGCATGGACTGAATCACTGATGAACATTTGAAAAATGCTAGTCTGAGGCAAGCTCCTCTCCCAGTTCTTACTTTGGCTGGTTTTATGATCCATGGTATATCACCAGATTCAATGGTGTCCATCCTGCTTGTCCCAGTTATTAAGGACAAAAGGGGAAAAGTTGGTTGCCTGGATAATTATAGGCCTATAGCACTAGCCAGCATCCTATCAAAAGTTCTGGAAAGAATCTTGTTTGACAGAGTAAATGGATATATTATTTAATGTGACTCACTTTGGTTTTAAACCAAAGCATGGGACTAACGTGTATACAGTGGGGCAAAAAAGGTATTTAGTCAGCCACCAATTGTGCCAGTTCTCCCACTTAAAAGATGAGAGAGGTCTCCAATTTTCATCATAGGTATACCTCAACTATGAGAGACAAAATGAGAAAAAAAAAATCCAGAAAATCACATTGAAGGATTTTTAATGAATTAATTGGTAAATTCCTCAGTAAAATAAGTATTTGGTCACCTACAAACAAGCAAGATTTCTGGCTCTCACAGACATATAACTTCTTCTTTAAGAGGCTCCTCTGTCTTCCACTCGTTACCTATATTAATGGCACCTGTTTGAACTCGTTATCAGTATAAAAGACACCTGTCCACAACCTCAAACAGTCAGACTCCAAACTCCACTATGGCCAAGACCAAAGAGCTGTCAAAGGACTCCAGAAACAAAATTGTAGACCTGCACCAGGCTGGGAAGACTGAATCTGCAATAGGTAAGCAGCTTGGTGTGAAGAAATCAACTGTGGGAGCAAGTATTAGAAAATGGAAGACATACAAGACCACTGATAATCTCCCTCGATCTGGGGCTCCACGCAAGATCTCACCCCGTGGGGTCAAAATGATCACGAGAACGGTGAGCAAAAATCCCAGAACCACATGGGGGGACCTAGTGAATGACCTGCAGAGAGCTGGGACCAAAGTAACAAAGGCTACATCAGAAACACACTACGCCGCCAGGGACTCAAATCCTGCAGTGCCAGATGTGTCCCCCTGCTTAAGCCAGTACATGTCCAGGCCCGTCTGAAGTTTGCTAGAGAGCATTTGGATGATCCAGAAGAGGATTAGGAGAATGTCATATGGTCAGATGAAACCAAACTAGAACTTTTTGGTAAAAACTCAACTTGTCGTGTTTGAAGGAGAAAGAGCACCATACCTACTGTAAAGCATGGGAATGGAAACATCATACTTTGGGGCCGTTTTTCTGCAAAGGGACCAGGAGGACTGATCCGTGTAAAGGAAAGAATGAATGGGGCCATGTATCGTGAGATTTTGAGTGAAAACCTCCTTCCACCAGCAAGGGCATTGAAGATGAAACGTGGTTGGGTCTTTCAGCATGACAATAATCCCAAACACACCGCCCGGGCAACGAAGGAGTGGCTTCGTAAGAAGCATTTCAAGGTCCTGGAGTGGCCTAGCCAGTCTCCAGATCTCAACTCCATAGAAAATCTTTGGAGGGAGTTGAAAGTCTGTGTTGCCCAGCGACAGCCCCAAAACATCACTGCTCTAGAGGAGATCTGCATGGAGGAATTGGCCAAAATACCATCAACAGTGTGTGAAACCCTTGTGAAAACTTACAGAAAACGTTTGACCTCTGTCATTGCCAACAAAGGGTATATAACAAAGTATTGAGATGAACTTTTGTTATTGACCAAATACTTATTTTACCGAGGAATTTACCAATTAATTCATTAAAAATCCTTCAATGTGATTTTCTGGATTTTTTTTTCTTACTTTGTCTCTCATAGTTGAGGTATACCTATGATGAAAATTGGAGACCTCTCTCATCTTTTAAGTGGGAGAACTTGCACAATTGGTGGCTGACTAAATACTTTTTTACCCCACTGTATATGCAGTTTAGGAAATAGTTAACCTGTATAGGAGCAAAAACTCATCTGTTCTCATGTGTTTAATTGATGCTTCCAAAGCAGAAAACTTTTTATTAAATTAAAGCCAAGAGGACTACCTGAGTACATGGTGAGGGTTTTGGCCTACTGGTATTCTCACCACAAGATGCAGGTTAAATGGGGAGGCAGTATATTCAAGATTCAAAATTTCATTTGTCAGTACTACTATACGCACAGAACATACAGAATTGAAATGGCGTTTCTCTCTTCAGTGGCGTAGCAATATAAAAAAAACAAAAGGGATAAGGCTGGAAAAACAACAACATCACTTTATGTACAGTAATGCTATCCGTAGTGCAAATAGCGACAAAAGATAGATCCAGAAATCCCATAGTGCAAATAAAGATTAACGATAAAACCCAGTAATCCTATATACAGAAAAGGTAGCGCTGTAATACTCATAGTTGCAAGTTCAGTGCAGTAGTGTAGCTGCAGACAGTGACAGACAGGACTGCACATGAACAGTATGGCAAAACAGACAGCAGCAGATATGGCATTTCTGCAGATGGTTGCAGTAAAGTGCAGAAACTTACAGCAGCAGATGTATTACTGTTGGTATGCCAGTCTTTCTGTACCAACAGCTGAGGTAGTTATTGTGCGGATGAGTGCGTTATGGTCCGGGGGGTGAGGGAGAAAGTGGACAGAATTCATGGTCCTGATGGCCTGATGAACAAAGCTGTTTAGCAGTCTTGTAGAACGGGCCCAGAAGCTCTGGTACCTTTTCCCAAAAGGCAGGGGGCTGAAGAGGGAGTGTGAGGAGTGGGAGCTGTCGCCTGCAATGTTGATGGTGCTGCAGGTGAGGTAGATGTCCGAGAGGGGGGCAGAGGGGCACCGATGATCTTGCTGGCTGCTTTCACTGTGCGTTGTAGTGTCTTCTGGCAGGAGGCGGTGCTGCTTCCATACCACATTATGATGCACCGTGATGCTGGTGAGGATACACACAATGGTGTTCCGGTAGAATGAACACATGATGGGTGGTGGGACTTTGTGCTGTCCTCAGTTTGTGGAGGAAATGGAGGTGAGTTTGAGCCTTCTTGGTGTCTCAACAACACCACATCCAATGATGTGGTGTTGTTGGACCAGGAGAGGTCCTCAGAGATGTGCACCCCCAGGAACTTGGTGCTGCTTACCCCCTCCACAGCTGCTCCATTGATGAATAGAGGGGGTTGCTGTGTGCTCCCCCTCCTGAAGTCAACCACAATCTCCTTGGTTTTCCCCACATTCAGGAAGAGGTTATTGTCTTTAATTCCCTCATTCCTGTAATTGTCCTCCTCATTGTTGGTGATGAAGCCCACCACCATCATGTCGTCTGCAAACTTGATGACGTGGTTGGTGTTGTCGGCTGGTAGACAGTCATGGGCCAGCAGGGTGAAGAGCAGCGGGCTGAGCACGCACCCTTGTGGGGCCTCTGTGCTCAGTGTGATGGTCTCGGATGTGTTGCTGCCAACCCGCACATTCTGTGGCCTCCCTGTGAGAAAGTCCAGCTCCCAGTTACGGAGAGAGGTTTTGAGACCCAAGTGTCTGAGTTTTTGTATTGGGATGTTGTGTTGAATGCTGAAGTGAAGTTCAAGAAGTGAAGTCCAAGAATAGCATTTGTATGTAGGAGTTCTTTCAGTCCAGGTGGGTGAGGGCTGGATGAAGAGCAGCAGCGATGGCATCTTGGGGTGGGACTATATAAGCATTGGCTTCTTCCCACTCATTTTGAACATTTTATTTTTGTCTTGATTTTTGTTTAAAATTCTTTTTTTCTTTTGTCGGAATGTTCAAATAAATAAAATCAATCTTCTGTGGCTCTGTTTGACCTGTATGCAAACTGAAATGGGTCATGGGAGGGAGGGAGGATGGACTTGATGTTCTGCATGACCAGCTGCTCGAAGCACTTCATTATGATGGGCGTCAGTTCTACGGGCGGGTAGTTGTTGTAGCTGGATGGGACGGGCTCCTTTGGTACTAGTTGGTTGGAGTTTTGAAACACGTGGGGACAACAGCTTGACTTGGGGAGATGTTGAAGATGTCGGCCAGGACATTCTCGAGGTCCTCCGCATAGTCCTTCAGATCACGGCCTGGTATGTTGTCTGGTCCAGCTGCCTTGTATGGGTTGATCCTAGAGAGGGTCCTCTTCACGCTAGCTGGATCCGGACTTATGGCCTGTTCATCTGGGGGAGGAGTGTTCTTCTGTGCTGATGTGCTGTTTTGTGCTTCAAAGTGGCCAAAGAAGTCATTTAGGCTGTTTAGCATTGTGATGTCATTTGCACAGGTCTGAGGAGGAGGTTTGTCGTTGGTGAGGGTCTGTATGCCTCGCCAGAGGGAACGTGCATGTCTTGTTCGTGTTGCTGAAGTGGCCGGATATTTTCAGTGTCACCAGCCCTGAAGGCTGCATCCTGAGCCCTCTGGAGCCTGTGGCCCTCTGCTTTCATCCATGGCTTTTGGTTGGCAAGAACAGTGATGGTTTTGCAGTGAGTGACATCATCAATGCATTTAGGTATGTATGCTACAACATCCTCAGTGTACTGCTCTCTGTCGGTGTGTTCATTGTGAGTGGCTGCATGCTTGAAAGTGTCCCAGCCTGTCGTGCTGAAGCAGTCTTTCAGAGCATCAGAGGCCCCCTCTGGCCACACATGTACCTGCTTTTTTGTTGGTGTGATTGTTTTCACTCTGGGTTTGTATACCGGCCTGAGCAAGATAGCGATGTGATCAGAGAGACCCAGGTGGGGAAGGGAGGAGGCTCTGTTTGCTTTCTTGTGGGTTGTGTACACCAGGTGCTCGCCAATGCTAATGGATGAGACGTACACGGCGACTAATAGGACAGATGAAAATTCTCTCATAATGTAAAAGGGTCGGCACTTGATGATCATGAACTCCACCAGTGAAGAACAGTATTTATACATAACAGTTGCAATGTCGCACCAAACATCACTGATGTAAACACAGACGCCTCCACCTCAGGTTTTCCCTCCTTCCATGAGCAGCCTATCAGCACAGTAGCATGTTAGCCCTGCTAACTGAATGACAGAGTCTGGTATATTGTCATTTAACCACGTTTCCATAAAGACAAAAACACAGCAGTTCCACACATCACGTTGTATAGTTCTCAGGAGGTGTATGTGGTCTTTTTTGTTGTCTAGTGAGCATACGTTGGCCTGAACGAGGGACGGAATTGGGGGTCTGTGTGGGCTAGCAGTTAGCTTTGTTCGGATACCTCCACGTTTACCTGTCTTCTGTTGCCGCTCATACCATCTGCAGTGTCTCCATTTGGAATGAGACACAGCAGTCAAGTCCGTCGGTGTGGAGGTCTGGTGGAGAAGACCTGTGCTATGGAGTTCCTCTGTAATGCTCTGATCCAGGACGTAATGTTTGGTCATATTCCTTGTCTCCAGAAGGCTGTGGCAACTGTATTTACCTTTTGTTCTTATTAAAGACAAAAATCGTAAGGAGATGTTTTTAACTTCTTTACATGTTTTGACTGTTCGCTGCAGCCTTCGTCAAAAGTGTCAGCTGATTGCTGCGAGGTGTCATTTTATCAGCTGACTTTCGTAGGCAGGGCTAGTCCAGCAGACCTGTCAGATCCACCGAGCCAGCCCCGCTTTCCGCCATCCAATGGTCTCTGGAGAATGTGGTCCTAGACAGCAGCCCATATGAAATCATAAAAACAAGCTCCAGAGAAGAAAAGAAAAAAGAAATGCTAAAAGCCCTTCTTAAAACCCTATTAGAAAGCAAAAAATTCAAAAAGGACACATACGATCACCTGATACCCACAGCCAGCATCACCCCCCGGATCTATGGAACCCCAAAAATTCACAAGAAGGATATCCCACTGCGGCCAATAATAGACAGTATCGGATCAGTTACATACAACTTTTCAAAAGCCCCGGTTGAAATCATGAAACCCCTCCTTGGACTATCAGAATACCACTGCAAAAACTCAAAAGAGCTGGCACAAGAATCAGAAAGATGAAAATAGAATCAGACGAGATCCTCATTTCACATGGTGTCATTTCATTATTCACAGAGACCCCTGTTGATGTTACACTATACATAGTGCGAGAATGTCTCAGAAATGACAGAGCCCTAAAAAGACGCACCAATCTCACAGTTGACAACATATCTGAACTATTACAATTTGTTGCCAAATCCACCTATTTTCAATACAGAGAAAAAAATCTACAGACAAAAAGAAGGATATGCAATGGGAGACCCACTATCAACCATCATGAGCAGCTTTTTCATGGAGGATCTGGAAAACAACACCATCAACACAGCACCTACACAATGTTGACCCACCCTCTGAAAGAGATACGTGGACGACATTTTGGAGAAAATAAGGAAAGGACACATGCAAGAGCTCACTGACCATCTGAATAGCACGGACAGCACTGGGAATCTAAAATTCACACGCTAAGAGGAAGAAAATGGCACCATAGCCTTTCTGGACATAAAAATCCGCCATAACGATGATGGTGTGGAGAGAGGAATAACTTTATTCACTCGCTCACATCTCTCAGAATCAGAAAACATGAAGCATGTTGCAGACCCTCTCCTTTATATTACAACCTTACACCCCCTGCTGCCTGAGGTCTTGGATCACAATTCATTCTCGCATCACAATTCCTATTGTCCCCCAGCCACTTAATCCCCATGCTGTTCCGGCAGAGGAATTTACTGCCTCTCCCTTCCTTCCAGTCTGAGATGAATACCAGAGCATGGGTCTCCCATACCCCCCCCCCCCCCAGAGTCTTTGACTGAGCGTTAACTCTCACATCCTTTCGGCTTCAGCCTCCTCCCATATCTGCTGTAACGAGGGGTCTTTGGCTCTGCGGTCTGCTGTGCGGGTGGGGGGGTTCCTGGGGGTGTGTCCGTCTGTGGGTGGACAATGTGGGGGGGCATTCAGCATGCTCGTGTGACTGCTCTGATGAATCGTTTACCTGGGGAGTTCTCAGTGGGGGTCTTCCACGACGAGGAGCTCGAACCAACATCACCTGCTCGTCTGCCACCACAAAGGGGGGTTAAGCCTGTCTATACAGATTTTCTCCTGGCGACCCCCCAAGTCTAACACAAAATGTTTGTCCCCTAGTTCCAGGACTCTCAACGGGCCATCGTAGGGTGGGCGCAATGCGGGCGGGTGGGCATTGTGTGTGACAAACACAAACGCAGCGTCCTTCAAAGTTTTCGGCACAAAAGTGCGCGGAAGACAGTGGTGGACCAGGCCCGGTAGCGTGCCTGCATTTCCACTATGCCGCGGGGAGGATGGGTGTTCGGCACGGGGTAATCTGGTAAAAAAATTCCCCAGGGAGCCGCAGCGGCTGAGAAAAAAGACAGCTCTGCTGGGGAAGCCTCCAAATCCTCTTTTGGTGCGGAACGCAACCCTAACAGAACCCACGACAACCGGTCCACCCAATTTGCATCTGTAAGCGAAGCCCTGAGCGCTGCTTTCAGTGACCTATGGAAACGCTCGCATAACCCATTGGCCTGTGGGTTGTACGCGGTTGTGCGATGAATTGCGACACCCTGGTCTGCTGTGCCGGTGGGGGGTTCCTGGGGGTGTGTCCGTCTGTGGGTGGACAATGGAGGGGGTGAGGGAACATTCAACATGCTCGTGTGACTTCGCTGATGAATCGTTTACCTGGGGAGTTCTCAGTAGGGTCTTCCACGACGAGGAGCTCGAGCCAACATCACCTGCTCGTCTGCCACCACAAAGGCAGGCTTAAGCCACGAGAACCCACAGCAACCGGTCCACCCAATTTGCATCCGTAAGCGAAGCCCTGAGCGCTGCTTTCAGTGACCTATGGAAACGCTTGCATAACCCAATGGCCTGTGGGTTGTACGCGGTTCTGCGATGAATTACGACACCCAGGCTCCGGGCCGTCGCAGACCAGAGGTCGGAAACAAACTGAGGGCCCTGATCGGGCGTGATGTTCGAAGGGGTGCCAAAACGTGCCACTCATGTTGTGAAAAAAGCGCGTGCCACGTCTGTGGACGCGGTGGAAGCTAACGGGACTGCTTCTGGCCACCGTGTGGTGTGGTCCACCACTGTCAGGAGGTGCGTGAACCCCTGCGATAGCGGGAGGGGGCCCACGAGGTCCACGTGAACGTGGTCGAACCTCTTAGCCAGGATATGGAACGGCTCCAAAGGGGCCTTTGTGTGCCTGTTTACTTTGGCTCGTTGGCACGCTATGCAGGCTGCAGCCCACTCTTTCACCTGTTTGCGGAGGCTCGGCCATACGAACTTTGCTCCCACCATTTTGACTGACACGCGCACTCCTGGGTGCACTAGGGAGTGAGCGGACTCTAAAACGCGGCGGCGCCAAGTGTGTGGGACCACCAGTTCCGTTTCTTAAGCTTGGCGTACAACAGCTGCATGAACTGGGCTGTGCGAGAGAGGAAACGGTTGTAAAAGTTAACCATCCCTAAAAACTCCTGCAGCGCCCTGACCATCTGAGGCTGGGGAAAATCTGCCACTGCGCACACTTTGTCCGATAAGGGTATCATGCCCTCCGGTGAGATGCAGTGGTCCAAAAAGTCAATTACTGTAACCCCAAACTGGCACTTCACCAGGTTGATGATTAACCCGTGCTCCTCCAACCTCTGGAAGACCGTCCTGAGGTAGGCTACGTGTCCGTCCTTGGATACGCTGGTCATCAAGATGTCGTCCAGGTAGATGAACACAAAAGGCAGATCGCGCAGCACAGCGTCCATCATGCGTTGGAAGGTCTGTGCTGCACCTTTTAACCCGAAAGGCATGTGTAGGAACTCAAAAAGAACAAACGGGGTTATTACTGCCATTTTGGATGTGTCTTCTACACGCACCGGGACCTGGTGGTACCCGCTGATCAGGTCCACCTTGGAAAAAATGCGTGCCCCAGTGAGGTGGATGGAAAAATCCTGAATCTGGGGGATTGGGTAGTGATCGTGCGTTGTGGCGTTGTTTAATCTGTTGAAATTGCTGCATGGTCACCATGGTCCCCCAGCTTAAGGCACCATGTGTAGCGGGGATGCCCATGGGCTGTTTTAGCGCCTGATGATGCCCAACCTTTCCAAGTTGGCGAACTTCTTGCGCGCACTGGCCAGTTTAGCTGCTTCCAGGCGCTAAGGTTGTGCAAAAACGGGCGGCCCCTTGGTGGTAATGAAGTGCTCCACCCCGTGCTTAGTGATGGCCGGCGAAAACGTTGGAACCATGAGTGCTGGGAACTGGGTGAGTAATGTGTGGAACTTACCCCCCAGAGCTGTGACGTTGGCCAGTGTTGTGGACCCGGCTCCTCGAGCTGTATAGGGCAGAGAATCAAAAGACATAGAGTTAGTCAGGCGTCTGTTAGCCACATCGACTAAAAGTCCGTGTGCACACAGGAAATCTGCACCCAGAATGGGGGAGTTACATGCCGCTATGACGAAGGACCATTGGTAGGTATGGCCGTGCAAGGATATGGTCATTGTCCTCTCACCAAAAGTCTTAATGTCTGAGCCGTTTGCGGCAGCCAGCTCAGGGCCGCTACTTCCAGCCAGCCGGTCTACGTAGGACGGCAGGATGAGACTCTTTTGGGAGCTGGAGTCCACGAGGAACAGTCTCTCATTGCGTGAGTCCGTCACATAGAGCAGCTTGGTTGTGTCGCCGGTGGTCGCAGCTGCTACCGACTGCCGGTCCTGTCGTTTCCCGAGCGCTTGAACTGGCACGGTGGCACGCTTTGCCGTGCGTCTTCTACGAAGTGGCGGTGGTAGAAACGGAGTGTACTCCTCCGGTGCTTCTTGGCCTCCGCAGCGGCCACCATCGATGGCTCCTCGCCCTCGCTGGCTGTCTCACTGGGTTCCGGCGCCGCTGTGTTTACAGCAAAGGTTCTGGGCACCAGGATAATCCGGTCCACCTCTTGTGCCAGCGTCCGGTAGTTCTGCGTGGTCAGCAGCAGTGAACTGGCAAGGACCGCTCTGGCCGCTGTTGGGAGTTTCCGGAGGAAAAGGTGGGCAAACAGGAACGGCTCGCCATCTGTGCCCATCAACGCCAACATCTTCTCCATTAATTCAACCGCTCACCCGTCTCCCAACCCAGAGCACATCAGGAGCCTTTCCGCTCTCTCGCAGTCTGAGAGCGTATAGCGCTGGGTCAGCGCGTTCTTGAGAGCGTCATATGTTGGTCCTCCTCCAAACCGGTTCCAGTGCTAGTTTGGTTCTGGGGCTGGTGCTAGTGCTTAACCAGTTCTTCTGGAATGGCTCATAAGAACCAGTTGGTTTTCCACCAGTATGGAGCTAGTCAGGGATTACGTCAGGGCTACGTCATTACGTAGTGTGCAGCGCCCAACCCCCGCAGAACACCAGAGAAGACGGAAGGTGGCGGTATGCACCTCTCACTTGTTTGCTATCCGCCAGTAACCGAGAAAAGAAGAAGAAGAAATAGCAGCGCTAGCTTGTCAACATGTAGGAGTTTGTTGTCTTTGGGAGCGCTGCTTTTATTATTCCAAACTTGTATTACCATCCAAAAACAGTTTTATTCTTAATGGCAGAGAACGGCAGCTACGTTTAAGGACACCGGTAATCATCAATATTTCAGTTATCAGCCGTTGTTAGATAAAGTCTGTAGTGCGAGCATTGACGACACTTTTAAACACAATATTTATGTCATTTCTGTAATAGGTGGTGTTACGGCGCATTACGAGACGGAGGTCGCCTGTTATGTCATGCCAAAAAGTGATCAGCTGTCCAAAAAAATGATCGCCAGGGGCCATATTGTTATGGGTTTATATTAGCCGGTAAATATATATATTTCAACAGATAAACAGTACTTAGTTAGGTATAACAAGATATATTTAACACTTATGATGCATTTTGAACCCTAAACAAACTTGATCTGTGATTTAAAGCAATTAAAATAATGCAGTCACAAGGTTACATGGAAAAATGTATAGATTTACGGTATATATACATGAAGATACTGTATAAATGCATATTCTATGCACCTCCAAACAGAGTTGTGAAAGGTATACCCTTCTGTACTTGTATGTCATCTATTCTGGTTAAAGTACTGATTCAAGTTTTTATTCATGTCGGGGTAACAAGAGACAGACTGTAAAGTGTTCAAGTTCAAAGTACTTTCCCCAGAAATGATCTTGTCCAGAGCTGACAGAATGTCATGTGGTATGTTGTCAACAGAATATAAACTCATTATCATTTTTGAAGCTGGCAACTTGGAACATTTTCCACAGAAAAAGTACATAGATTTAAAGTTTGTTGCTGCTTGTTCTTTAAAAAATGTGAAAAAAGTTGTCAAAAATATGAGTAAGTCCACAATTACCTGATATATTGTCCAATACCTGGAAAAATGAACTTAAGTGCAGTAATTCAGTACTTGTACTTTCACTTCCCACCAATACAATGTTATAGTAATTTGCACTGTCCTAAATAACTTTATATATGAAATGTAAAGTCTTTAACTTTTTAATATGACCCTTCTCTCTTATGTTTTTTTCTCTTATCTCTTTGTCTTATGTCCTGATTGGTGAAGCCTTGAGCACTTTTATCACGTCTATAGTCAGCTACATGTGTGCCTTTGTTTGTGTTCATGATGAATGTAACTGTAGTTTGTAAATATGGACGTCACCTGAGTGCAAAACAAATCTACCTACGGGTACAAATAAAGGAACCTGAACCTGTTTGGTGTGAGGATAACAATGTAGAAGCAGAAAAACACTTAAGGAAAGAAAGCTTTTATTTCCAAAATGTGCAAAAACTTTAGACTGCTACATATGAAATATTATGTACACACAGCCAAAAATATCAATGCTGTGATAGTTACTTTTTTTACAGTCCCTCAAGCACAGACACAACGCGTCCCATCAGTCCAACAAGGGTGTTGGTCTGCTTTGCAGCAAAGCGAAGTTCAGCTGCTCCTCCCTCCTGCTCTGCTCCTGCTGTCTCATCTGACCGTAATCAAGAAGGAGGTCCATGTTTGTGTCACACTTCTGTTTCCCTGTTTTAAAGTACAAAAATAAGCAATATAAAATAACCACACACTGAAAAATGCAGGAATCGTCAATCCAAGATTGAATGTGTCTATTCAACATCCATTTACTGTTAGTGGCATCACAACATTCAATTCAAGTGTATAATTCTTTTAATTCACTCCCTCCTTTGTGTGAATGGGTCATGATCCATCCAGGTGGATGCCCTTAATTTCCCCTTTGGGGATCAATAAAGTACACAAAATCAAAATGATCTGCACATAAATTACCTAATCTGGTCTGATTAGAAGAGCAGGAGGAGGACAAGCTTGGAGCTGGTGAAGATGAGCTGGACACCACAGGTCTGGCTGCTTCTCCCTCATCATCCAGCTGTGATAAATCTGTAGATATAAAAAAAAAAGTGTTTTGGTTTGTGCAGTGAACAACTTACGCCTTTCATTAAATGTGCAGACATAGAAGACATTTTTATTCAATATCAATGTTAGCAAAGCTTACATGTCTGATTATGGAATAGAAGAATAGGAATAGATGAAACTTCATTGTGCTGTACAGTTGTACAGTACAATGAAACTGTAGGTGATCCACCAGGCTACTGCGCAATAAAGTAAGAGAAGGATTAGATAAAATATGGTTACACAACATACAATTAAACACCAGTGAAATTTAAAAAAAAATGGCCTAAGATTATGGAAATATTACCAAAATAGTAAAAAAGACGACGCTACTAGTGTCTGGTAGAAAAATCTCCCATAACATAACGCAAGGCACCCATTCATACACAGTATTCATACCACAAAAAAAGTATTTTGTGCTGGATGTCTTTATAAAAAAAAGTATTCTGTAAGACGCTAAGATTTCTGTTCTAGTTTCTCAAACGCACATTTCTGTATGGCGAGGAGAAACGCTTGTGCTAAAAACACTGTTAGCTTGTTAGCAGAGCTAACCGAAAATACTATAGTCACAAGAGTGACTAAAAAAATATCTGCACTTTGGCTGTTACATATCAATACAAGCGGATATACAGTATATGTATACATACTGTATATTGGTTAACTTCTGGCATTTTAAAGACAGTACACTTACCAGCGTGTTTTAAGCAGTTTGTTGTCCAGACTAATCCACAGCAGTGACAATGGTCCGTCTGGCTGGCCGATCCTCCAAAACAGTTCATCACGAGTGGCCCCCTCCAGCTGATCTTGTACTACTGTTTATGTCCATAGAGCCAAGAAATGTGTCTCGTCTTCCCTCTAAAATCTGTTTGGTTTTGGAATCCGTCGCGTGCTCCGCTGTTTGGAAAGGAACATGGCAGTCAGTAATGTTTTGAAGCAGGTCAGTTAACCACGCCCATGGCTGTGGACGTAACCAACGTAAACTGGTGCTGCCGCTGGCCCAGCTAGGAGTTGGGGCCACGATAGCCCCACTTTTGGTAGCCTGGGACTGGTGCTTTAGTCAGTGGAAAACCAAAGAACTGGTGCTAATGACGCTCTGGCTCCAGTTGAGCACTGGAACCGGTTTGGTGGAAAGAGGCCCATATTTGCCATGGGCTGGGGACCATTGGAGCAGGCTCGCCACCTGCTGTGTTGTGCGTGCGTCCAGCGCTGCAACCACGTAGTAGTACTTGGTGTCATCTGCCGTCACTCCACAGAGCGCGAACTGGGCCTCAATGTGGAGGAATCAAACCGTCGGGTCGTGTAGCCAAAACTCTGGGAGCTTGACTGAAATGGTGCACGCAGTGCTGGCGCTTCCAGTCCGGGCCGTCTCTGGGGTGTTTGTCTCGAATTCCATTCCACGTCAAAGGTCACCAGTGTAGAGGGAAATGAGCAGGCGAGGCAGTGAGCTGGATCAGCGTGGACTTTATTTCTCTCTACCCTCAAGTCAACAAGAATAATCCCAGGTCGCTGGCAATCTCTCTTTTATATGTTACATGTCTGGCCTAGTGACCTGGGGGCTCACACCACAATAAACATTATCACATTTTTTTTGGGCGCATGTGCACGCAGCGACTGGCAGCTGGTGAAAGAGTACGTCGTCTGTGTGTTTTGTTTTATGCACTTTAATGTGTTTTTACGATAGTCTCTGTGTCGTTTCTGTCCTGGAATGTTTGTGGACTGTATGGTGAAGAGCTCCCTGGTTCCATCAATATGGACTACCTCCCCTTTTTTGCACTGCTGCTAATTCTCCTCCGGCTCTTTGTCTCTGAAGTAAACGCGTTCGGCACCATGGCGGGCAGGATACATTATTCCAGGGACATGAGATCGTCACTTCCTTGTGGTAACGTATCGTCACTTCCTGTTTTGCTGTCTGCCTGTGTGGTTTGCTCTCCAGCTCTCGAGCCACTAGCTATGGCTACTAGCTCTCTTTCCTCTCCTCTGGTGTGCTCTCTCTGTCAGATGTTTAGCTACACCTCTGCCTCTTTTAGTGATAACGGTAAATGTAATAAATGTTGTCTTTTTGAGGCGCTCGAGGCGAGGTTGTCTGATTTAGAATCCCGGCTCCGCTGCATTGAAACACCGTCTGCGCCAGTTAATCTCGACGGACGCCCCTTAGCTGCAGCGGAGCTAGCTAGCTTAGGTCCCCCTGTCACCGGTTCCCCGGCTCTCCTCTGCAGCGAGGAGACTGGGTGGGTGACGGTGAGAAGGAAGCCTAGTCGCAAAGCCCCGGTTCACCACCAACCTGTTCACGTTTCTAATCGTTTTTCCCCGCTCAGCGACACACCCGCTGAGGAAAAAACTCTGATCATTGGCGACTCTGTAGTCAGAAACGTGAACCTAGAGACTCCAGCGGCCATAGTCACATGCATTCCTGGGGCCAGAGCAGGCGACATCGAGTCAAATTTGAAAATGCTGGCTAAAAGTAACTGTAAATATTCCACAATTGTTATTCACGCCGGCATTAATGACATCCGTCTCCGGCAGTCGGAAGTCACGAAACTTAATGTAGAATCGGTGTGTGACTTTGCAAAAACGATGTCAGCCACTGTAGTATTCTCTGGGCCCCTCCCCAATCTGACCAGTGATGACATGTTTAGTCGCTCGTCATCCTTGAACCGCTGGCTGTCTGTGTGGTGTCCTAAAAATGACGTGGGCTACATTGACAATTGGAGCTCTTTTTGGGGAAAACCTGGTCTTATGAGACGAGACAGCATTCATCCCACTTTGGATGGTGCTTCTCATTTATCTAACAATCTGGCATCTTTTTTATCCAAATTTCCAAAACCCTGACTACTCAGAGTTGGGACCAGGAAGCAGAGTCGCAGTCTTACACGCCTCTCTGCAGCTCCTCTTCATCCGCCACCCCTCAGCTTAGCCCCTGTCTTCCCCATCAGAGAATCGTTGTCTGCTCCCTCCAAAGTAAATAAAAATATAATGTATAAGCATCCCAAAGTGATAAAGCAAAATATTGGTAAAACTCAAATTAAACATAAAGCCTCTAAATTGAATGATTTGGCCTCTGTTCCTCCTCATAATTTAAAAATTAAATGTGGTTTATTAAATATTAGGTCTCTAACTCCCAAGTCTCTGTTAGTCCATGATCTGTTAATTGATCATCAGATTTATTTAATTTCCCTTACAGAGACTTGGTTAGGACAAGAGGATTATGTTGGTTTAAATGAATCAACTCCCTCTGGTTATTTAAACTGTCAAAATCCCAGAAGTTCTGGTCGTGGAGGAGGAGTAGCATCAATTTACCATTCCAAATTACTAGTTAATGTAAAGCAAAAAACATGTTATAATTCCTTTGAGGGCCTGGTCCTCAGTATTGGGCACTTTAGCAATTCCAGGTTAAACCCAATTTTATTTGCCATAGTTTATCGTCCCCCATCAACCTATTCAGAATTTTTATCCGAATTTCCTGATTTCTTAGCTGATTTAGTGCTGAAATCTGATAGAATAATTATAGTAGGGGACTTTAATATACATGTGGATGTAGATAGTGACTGCCTTAATGTGGCTTTTAATTCAATATTAGACTCGATTGGGTTTTCTCAGAAAGTAGGAAATTCTACTCATTACCTCCACCATACATTGGACCTTGTTCTGACATATGGCATAGAAATAGAAAATCTGGTAGTGTCTCCTCATAACCCTGTACTGTCAGACCATTGTCTGTTAACCTTTGATTTTACTATTTCTGACTATTTGGCTCCTAAAGAAAAATATTATCACAGTAGATGCCTCTCAGATGATGCTGTTTCCAAATTTATGCAGATTGTTTCCTCTATGCCATGTGTCAACACAACGGAAATAAGCTATAGACAGCTTGCTCCTTCTGTAATTGATAACATGGTGGATAGTGTTTCAGCTTCTCTGCATCAGGCTCTAGACTTGGTGGCCCCCTTAAAAAAGAAAAAGTCTAATCAGAGATTTTTAACTCCTTGGTTCAATACAGAAACTCGTAGCTTAAAACAGAAGACTCGTCAATTAGAAAGAAAATGGCGCTCTACTAATTTAGATGAAATCTATTTAGCTTGGAGAAATCATCTTTTAATTTATAAAAAATCTCTTAGAAAAGCTAGAACGAGTTATTACTCTGCATTAATAGAAGAGAACAAGAATAATCCCAGGTTTCTTTTCAGTACTGTAGCCAGGTTGACAAAGAGTCAGGACTCTGTCAATCCTAGCATCCCCTTAGAGCTTACTAGTCAGGACTTTATGAACTTTTTCAATAATAAAATTTCATCCATCAGAGATAAAATCAATCAGATTCTTCCCACAGTTAACTTAAATACTGTAACTACTACAACTCCTTCTATTGATGTCTGTCTTGATGAGTTTACTCCAATCGACCTTTGTGAGTTAGACAAAATAGTTTCCTCATCCAAACCTTCAACTTGTCTTTTAGACCCTATTCCTACCAGGTTATTTAAAGAAGTCTTCCCACTTATTGGTAGCTTTATTCTTCATATAATCAATTCTTCATTAACTTTAGGCCATGTACCGCAGGCTTTTAAAACGGCTGTAATTAAACCCTTACTCAAAAAGCCAACGCTAGATCCAGGAGCTTTAGCTAACTATAGACCAATCTCTAATCTCCCTTTCATTTCAAAAATCTTAGAAAGAGTTGTTGCTATGCAATTATTTGACCACCTGCAGGGAAATGGTTTATTTGAGGAGTTTCAATCTGGGTTTAGAATCCATCATAGCACTGAAACAGCCTTAGCGAAGGTCACTAACGACCTCCTCATTGCATCTGATAATGGACTAGTTTCTGTACTTGTCCTTTTAGATCTTAGTGCAGCTTTTGATACTATTGATCATAATATTCTACTTGATAGATTAGAACACTATGTTGGACTTAATGGAACTTCGTTGCAGTGGTTTAGATCTTATTTATCTGATAGGTTCCAGTTTGTTCATGTAAATAATGAGTTTTCTCTCAGCTCAAAGCTTAGTCATGGAGTTCCACAGGGATCTGTGCTTGGCCCTACTCTTTTTAGTTTATATATGCTTCCATTAGGCAACATTATTAGAAAGCACTGTATACATTTTCACTGTTATGCAGATGACACACAATTATACCTGTCAATGAAGCCAGATGATACTAATCAATTAGCCAAGTTAGAAGCCTGTCTTAAGGAAATCAAAGTTTGGATGACTTGTAATTTCCTGCTATTAAATTCAGATAAGACTGAAGTCATTCTTGTTGGTCCAAAAAACCTTAGAAATTCCTTTCCAAATCAAACTTTCAGTTTGGATGCAGTTACTCTTTCTCTTAATAGCTCTGTGAGGAACCTTGGAGTTATTTTTGATCAGGATTTGTCCTTCAATTCACATATTAAATTTGTTTCTAAGACTGCCTTCTATCATTTGCGTAATATTGCCAAGATTAGGAGCATCTTGTCTCAGAGTGATGCTGAGAAGCTGATCCACGCTTTTGTTAGCTCGAGATTAGATTATTGTAATTCTTTATTATCAGGTTGTCCTAAAACATCTTTAAAAAGTCTTCAGCTGATCCAAAATGCTGCAGCAAGAGTTTTAACAGGTACTAGAAAGAGAGATCATATCTCTCCGGTTCTGGCCTCCCTTCATTGGCTTCCCATAGAGTTTAGAATTAAGTTTAAAATCCTTCTTCTTACTTACAAAGCTCTAAACAATCAGGCTCCTTTTTATTTAAAAGATCTGATACTACCGTATCATCCTAACAGAGCACTACGCTCCCAAAATGCAGGTTTACTTGTAATACCTAGAATCTCCAAAAGTACAATGGGAGGCAGAGCCTTCAGTTATCAAGCTCCTCTCCTGTGGAATCAGCTGCCAATCTGGATTCGGGAGTCAGACTCGATCTCTGTTTTTAAGAATAGGGCTAAAACCTACCTTTTTGATATAGCCTACAATTAGGGAGGGATCATGTGTTTTCTGAACCCTCCCTTAGTTATGCTGCTAATAGGTTTAGTCAGCCGGGGGACCTCCAGTAATGCACTGGGCCTCACTCCTTTCCTCACTCTCTATGAAATATTTTTTTTTTTTGCTGGTCATTAACATTTGTTTGTTCTCTCCCATAGATTGAGTCCCCATCGTGCTGTTTGCTCTCTACATGTCTGTTCTTTTCTTCTTCTCTATCCCCTCACCCCCCAGCCAGTCGCAGCAGATGACTGCCCCTCCCTGAGCCTGGTTCTGCTGGAGGTTTCTTCCTGTTAAAAGGGAGTTTTTCCTCTCCACCGTCGCCAAGTGCTTGCTCACAGGGGATCGCCTGATTGCTGGGGTCTTTCTGCAACTGTGGGGGTCCTCCCTACAGTTGATAGTGCTATGAGATGACTGTTGTTGTGAAATGGCGCTATATAAATAAAGTTGAATTGAATTGAATTGAATTGAATGTTACTGCATTTAAACACGGTTGATGCAGCGGCTGTGATTGAGCCTAAGCCGCAACTGCCGGACTTTATTTTGAGAGACATTCATGGACACAGCGGTGAAAAGAGAGACGGAAGAAAAAAACGCGGAAAACGTGGAGGAGTGAAATTGCGCCTAAGAAGATGTCAGTTTGGTAACATTCCTCTTCCTTCAATGATTTTTGGGAATGTGCAGTCTGTGAGAAACAAGGTGGATGAAATTCAAGGGAATGTACGCTACCAGAAGGACTTTAAGAACTGCTGCGTCATGGCCTTCACCGAATCTTGGCTTACTGCGCATGACCGAGATGCAGACCTGTGGATTGATGGCTTTGGAGCCCCGCTGCGCTCGGATCGGCAGGAAGAGGTAACAAGGAAGCGTCAGGGGGGCGGCATTTGTTTATACATTAATAAGCAGTACTGCACATCTGTCACGGTCAGAGAGCGCATCTGTACACCCGATGTGGAGCTGCTGTCTGTGCCACTACGCCCCTTTTATTTGCCTCGCGAGTTCCCCCAACTTTTCATCACAATTGTGTACATTCATCCGAGGACAAACGCTGACTCCGCCTGCAGCACTATCTTTGATGTGATCCAGCAGCTGCAATCAATTTCTCCAGAGGCGCCAAACTTCATTCTTGGGGATTTTAACCATGTTTCTTTAAAGAAGACACTTAAAAACTTTTATCAGTATGTCTCCTGTCCAACCAGGCGAAAAAAGACATTGGACCTGTGCTATGGATCCATTGAGAGGGCCTATAAATCACTCCCCCTTCCTCCTTTAGGATCCTCAGATCACAACTGTGTACATTTGCTGCCCACATATAAAACTGCTCTCAGAAGAGGCAAGGTGGAGACGAGAGACACTGATGTGTGGACAGACGATTCAGTGCACAGCCTCCAGGAATGCTTTGACTGTACAGACTGGGAGATGTTCACACTGGCCTGCGGGGATGATTTGGACTGTTTGGTGGACATTACATGCTCATTCATGGCTTTCTGTAAAAATAAGATTGTTCCACGTAAACGTGTCAAAATATATCCCAACAACAAACCATGGGTTACAAAATCAGTTAAATCCTACTTACAGAGGAAAGCACTTGCCTTTAAACAGGTGTCTGTTTCTGAGCTACAGGTTGCCACAAAAGAGCTGAAATCCAAAATTTTAAGAGCAAAACAAAATTATAAATCAGAACTGGAAAGCAAGATGGCAACAAAGAAACTTGGTTCAGCCTGGGCCAGTATGAAAACTATTGCAGGCCTTCAGAGCACAGAGCGCAGTAATCATGTGTTTTTAGATGGTTTGAATTTGAAATTCATTTGAAACAGAAACTCACAGACAATCAGCACTTTAATATTGAGGTGCAGGATGTTAAAAGGGAGTTCTGCGCTGTAAAAGTGAACAAAAGTCAGGGCCCTGATAATATATGTGGGCGCTTGGTAAAGTCCTGTGCACATAAACTGAGTCCTGTATTTCATTACATTTTCAATAATTCCTTTCAGACACAACATGTGCTTAAGATCTGGAAAGAAGCCGTGGTTGTTCCCGTTTCAAAATCCAGTTGTCCTAAAGAAGCCACAAATTACATTCAACATAGACACAAACACAGGCACACATGAAATTGACTATAAACATGATAAAAATACTCAAGGCTCCATCAATCAGGGTATAAAAAGACAAAGAGATGGAGGAAAAACCAGAGGTAAGAGATAAGAGTCATATTAAAAGTTAAAAACTAGTCAAAGAGGTTAAAAACTCAAAGGTCTAAAACTCAATAAAATATTTAGAACCCAAGTAACATCCTACAAAAATAAGTAAATATAAAATGGAGTTAATAAATAGGTACCTAAATTATGTGCAATATATTGTTACAGCTTGTTCAACTCTTTGACAGCAGCAGGAACAAAGCTATTTTTGTACCGCTGGGTTTTACTTGGGATCAGTCCGCCAAGGTCTCCGCCTTTGACCGCCACCTAATCCACATAGCACCGGACCCCCATGATCCCTCCTGCAGGTGGTGAACCCACTGGAGGGCGGACCCATGTAACTCCTTCGGGCTGAGCCCGGCCGGGTCCCATGGGTGGAAACCCGGCCACCAGACGCTAGCCTTCGAGCCCCTCCCCCAGGCCTGGCTCCAGGGTGGGGCCCCGGTAACCCCATACCGGGCGGGGTACACTGAATCCTTGATATACAATTTATCATGAGAGTCTGTTGGATCGTTCTTAGTCTGGCCCTTCACCCAGGACCAGTTTGTCTTGGGAGACCCTATCAGAGGCAAATTGCCCCCGGACAACATAGCTCCTGGGATCACTGGGGCACGCAAACCCCCCCACCACGATAAGGTGACGATCCATGAGGAGGCTCATGGAGGCTCAGAGTAGAACCGCTGCTCCTCCACATTGAAAGGAGTCAGTTGAGGTGGTATGGGCATCTGATTAGGATGCCTCCTGGACGCCTCCCACTTGAGGTGTTTCAGGCATGTCCCACTGGGAGGAGACCCCGGGGCAGACCCAGGACTCGGTGGAGAGACTATGTCTCCCAGCTGGTCTGGGAACGCCTTGGTATCCCCTCTGAAGAGCTGGAGCAGGTGGCTGGGGAGAGGGAAGTCTGGGCTTCTCTGCTTGAACTGCTGCCTCCGCGAACCGGACCTCCGGAAAAGCGGTAGAAGATGGATGGATGGATGGATGGGTTTTACTTTTTGGGACAGCACACCTCCGTCTTGATGGAAGACGCTGAAAGCTGCAGTGCAAAGGGTGGGAGTCATCATTTAAAATGGAGGTAGCCATCCTCTGTACTTGTCTGGTGTACAGGGATGTCAGGCTCAGCTGTGACTCACCAAGCAAACGACTGGACCATCTAACTACCTGATCCAAGGATTTCCTGTGTTTCAGTTTTATCTGACCAAACCATGACACTAAAGAAAAGGATAAAACAGATTCAATAAAAGCCCGATAAAACATTGTCATTATGGTTCGGTCAATTTGGAAGCATGCAAGTTTTATCAAGCAATGCAAATGTTGCTGACCCTTTTTGCACACCCTTTCACAGTTCTCTTCAAAGTTTAAATTGCTATCAATAATCGTCCCAAGATATTTGTAGGATTGTACACATTCGGTGGTCTGGCCTTTTAGTATGGTGACTTTGTGCCTGGGAGTTTTCCTCCTAAAGTCAGTAATCATGTCTTTAGTTTTTGTCGTATTCAGCTGCAGGTAGGAATCCTCACACCAGTGAACAAAATCATCAACTACTGGGCCGTGGCCACTCTGACCTTCCTGGAGGAGACTGACAATAACTGAATCATCAGCATACTTTATGATGTGTCTGTTGTCATGTCTGCTCCGACACATGTTTGTGTACAGGATGGAGAGTAGTGGTGACAACACACACCCCTGAGGAGAGCCAGTAGAAGAGCACTTTAGGTCAGACAATGTACCATTGACCCTTACTCTCTGCGTCCTGTTGGTTAAGAAATCCAGAATCCAACCCACCAGATTATTGCTCAAATCAAATTGTTGCAGGTGTGGCTCATATATTTTTGCCAACATATGTATAAGCACAAAGAGAAGCTTAGGACTGCATGTGTTGATTGACCTCACGTCTTGGATGGGACAATACGTCTGGACCCCCTGTGGATGATGGCAGGAAGATGAAGGTGCCCTTATAATCAGAATCAGAATCAGAATCAGAATCAGGTTTATTGCCATTGTTCATGTAGTACACAAACTAGGAATTTGTAAGACTCTGAAAGGACTTCCTGACCCCCTGGAGCCAGACGGAGGACTAAAGGACTCAAGGGAAGAATTATTGTCAAGTGGGGGTTTTGACAGCAATGTGTAATTCTGACTTTGATGTTCATGTATAAGAGCGAGGGTTTTGACGCAGCTCACTCTCTTCTGTTCTTGAGAGAAAAGCTGGGGATGTGATTCTGCAGTAAACCTGAATTGAGAAATAATTCAGCCTCTTCATTTCACGCTCCCCACATTGGTGACCAGTAACGTGAGAATGCCTAGAGATGAATCCCCCGACCCAGACTCGTCGGAGTCTGCCCGAGCGAGCGCCGTCTCCATAAAGCTACCAGAATTCTGGCAGGACAACCCGGACTCGTGGTTCCTCCAGGCCGAGGCACAGTTCGCTCTCGGGGGAATTACGGCGGATGACACTAAGTTCTACCACATCATCGCAAAGCTCGTCAACCGCACAGCGCGATGCGTGCGGAGCCTGGTACAGCAGCCGCCCGCCGTCGACAAATACAGCGAACTGAAGGCTGCACTCATCCAGTGTTTCACGCCCTCACCCGAGGAGAGGGCTAGAAGACTCCTCGCTATGCACGACCGGGGAAGCCGCAGGCCAGTCGACCTGATGGAAGACATGCTGCAGCTCAGAGACGCAGACAACGACGATTTTCTTTTTAAGCACATCTTCCTGAGAAACCTCCCGATGCAGATGAGAGGGTCCCTGTCCAGCATGCATTGTGTGACCCAGCGGGACTTCCGTGCGCTGGCCCGAGAGGCGCAGCGGCTCCTCGACTCCTGCGGTGAGCAGACAGCCACCACGGCAGCAGCAGACCTCGGCGCGGCAACCGGGAGCAGCGGAGAGCCGGAGGCAGCGGAACCAGTCACACCAACGATGGCAGTGGCGCGGCCCCGACGTAGCGGAGGAGATGGCCTCTGCTTTTACCATCGGCGCTTCGCAGAGAAGGCGCACAGATGTGTGCCGCCGTGCAACTTCAGTTCCTTGGGAAACGCCAGAACCGGGAGTCGGTAGCAGCTTCGGCTCTCGGCGAACAAAATAAGCTGCTCTTCCTCACAGATGCGAACTCCGGGCAGCACTTCCTCGTAGACACCGGAGCCCAAGTGAGTTTCATCACCCCGACCTACGCTGACCGGCTGGTGGGCCTCCGTGGTGACGGGGCAACGGCGGCGAACGGCTCGAGCATCAGGACCTACGGAGAAAGGACTCTGCTTCTGTCCTTGTACGGCCGCTCTTATGAATGGACTTTTATTATAGCAGCGGTGAGTTTTAACATGTTAGGTGCTGATTTTCTGTGCTCACATGGTTTGTTAGTTGATCTTGCCAACAGGCGCTTGGTTAATCTTTTTATTCAATCCCTTGTGCAGCTCGAGTGTCCCCGCCACCGGTGCAGGCCCACGTCGCCACAGCAGGCGGTAAGTTCCACACACTCCTCACCCAGTTTCCAGCGTTCACAGTTCCCACATTTTCGGCAACAGTTGCGAAACACGGGGTGGAGCACTTTATTACCACGGCTGGCCCACCCGTCTTTGCGAAAGCTCGGCGTTTGGATGCAACTAAGCTCTCCATAGCGCGCGAGGAGTTCGCCAACCTGGAAAGGCTGGGCATTATTCGACGTTCGAAGAGCCCATGGGCCTCTCCACTGCATATGGTCCCTAAAGCTGACGGCTCGTGGAGACCTTGTGGTGATTACCGCAGGTTAAACAATGCCACAGCGCATGACCGCTACCCAATCCCACACATCCAGGATTTCTTGGTGCATCTAGCGGGGGCGCGCATTTTTTCTAAAATAGACCTGGTCCGCAGCTATCATCAGGTTCCAGTCCGAGCCGAGGACATTCCCAAAACAGCGGTAATAACCTCGTTCGGACTTTTTGAATTTTTACGCATGCCGTTTGGCCTCAAAGGCGCTGCGCAAACCTTTCAACGCATTATGGATGCTGTGTTACGCGATCTCCCCTTCGTGTTCGTCTACCTCGACGACATTTTAGTCGTCAGCACTTCTGAGGAGGAACACGAAAAACACCTCACAGCAGTTTTTCAGAGGTTGGGAGAGCACGGGCTAATAATTAATCCGGCCAAGTGCCGGTTCGGCGTGGCGCAAATCGATTTTTTTGGGACACCGCGTTTCCCCAGAAGGGGCGGTTCCGTTACCAGACAAGGTGCGCGCAGTGGCGGAGTTTCCCCGGCCACAAACGGTCAAAGCACTACAGGAGTTTTTAGGAATGGTAAATTTTTATAACCGTTTCCTACCCCACGCAGCGCAGCTCATGCAACCATTATATGCCGCGCTTAAAAAACAAAAACCCTCCAATATGATCGATTGGTCCCCGGAACGGGAGCGCGCGTTCACGGAGGTGAAAAAAGCCCTTGCAGACGCTACGCTGCTCGCTCACCCAGACCCAACAGCCCGCATAGCGCTCACCACTGACGCGTCAGATTTGGCCATAGGGGCGGTTGTGGAACAGCAGATTGCAGGGGTTTGGCAGCCGCTGGCCTTCTTCAGCAGATCCTTGCGCGAGGCCGAGCGGAAATACAGCGCTTTTGACAGGGAGCTGTTAGCGCTCCACTTAGCCATTCGCCATTTCCAGTTCTGGCTGGAAGGTCGGCGTTTCACCGCGTTTGTCGACCACAAGCCGCTAACTTTTGCGATGGCCAAAATTTCGGAACCTTGGTCGGGCCGGCAACAGAGGCATTTGGCCGCAATTTCTGAATTTACAACTGATATTCAGCACGTAGTGGGTAAAGTCAATGTAGTGGCAGACTGCCTCTCTCGTGCGGTAACAGCACCAATCCACACAGAGGTAGATTATACAGCCGCAGGGCAAAATAACAGCGCGGAAGCGCACGCGGCCCCAGTTCACGTGGGGATAGATTATGCAGCCATGGCAGCGGAGCAGGGCAGAGATGTGGACGTGTGCGTGCTCCAGTCTGGACCAACAGGGTTAAGGCTGGAGAGCAGGATTTTGCAAACCGGTATGCCCCCCCTAATCTGCGATGTATCTACCGGGCGGCTGTGCCCGGTAGTACCGGCCACATGGCGCCGCCGCGTTTTTGACTCGGTTCACTCCCTGGCACACCCGGGGGTGCGCGCTTCTGTGAAAATGGTAGCGGAGAAGTTTGTTTGGCCGAGCCTGCGCAAGCACGTGAAAGAGTGGGCAAGAACCTGCATGGCTTGCCAGCGGGCCAAAATTCACAAGCATACAAAAGCCCCCTTAGAACCGTTCCACATTCCGGCCAAGCAATTCGATCATGTGCATGTCGACCTCGTGGGGCCCCTACCGTCGTCGCAGGGGTTCACACATCTTTTGACAATGGTGGACCGAACCACACGCTGGCCGGAAGTGGTCCCACTAGCATCGACCACGGCTGCAGAGGTGGCTCGCGCATTTTTGATGGCCTGGGTAGCACGTTTCGGGGTCCCGTCGGACATTACGTCCGACAAGGGACCTCAATTTGTGTCTGAGCTTTGGTCAGCGATGGCCAGCAGCTTAGGAGCGACAATTCACCGCACTACCGCATATCACCCCCAGGCTAATGGTTTATGCGAGCGTTTTCACAGGTCTTTGAAGGCAGCCCTCAGAGCGTCGCTTACGGATGCAGATTGGGTAAACAAACTTCCATGGGTTTTATTGGGGTTGCGTTCTGCACCCAAAGAGGATTTAGATGCCTCCCCAGCGGAGTTAGTTTTTGCACAACCTCTCAGGCTGCCCGGTGAGTTCCTACCAGAACATCCGATGCCGGGGCACCCCCCGGCTCTGGGACCACTGATCGGCACGGGAGCAGACATGCTCCCGGGCCCCATTCATCACACTTTTCCGCGTGTTTTTGTTCCCAAAGCTTTAAAGAATGCCGAGTTTGTTTTTGTCAGGCACGAGGCTCAGCGACCCAGCCTCCGCCCGCCATATGATGGTCCATTTAGAGTGCTGGAGACAGGTGATAAGCATTTTGTGCTAGATTTGGGGGACAGAAAGGAAATAGTTAGTATTGACAGACTAAAGCCTGCTTTTGTGATGAACGACGAGTCTGTACGAGTGGCGAGGGCACCTCGACGTGGCAGACCCCCCAGGGAGCAAGTCCCAGAGCCCTCGCAGGGATCAAATAACCACTCTCTTCCTCAGTTAGCAGATTCTCTGCAGGACGGCGCCGCAGGGACGCCGAAGCCTGCTTACAGCAAATTCGGAAGACGGTTGAATCCCAGACGGCATATGGACTGATGTGGTTTTTATCATGTTGTGTAGTGTATGCTGTTGATTTTACCATGTTGTGTGAAATATGCTTTATTGTCCATTCTTCGACGTTTGGGGGGGGTTATGTGGCTCATATATTTTTGCCAACATATGTATAAGCACAAAGAGAAGCTTAGGACTGCATGTGTTGATTGACCTTACGTCTTGGATGGGACAATACGTCTGGACCCCCTGTGGATGATGGCAGGAAGATGGAGTTGCCCTTATAAGACTCTGAAAGGACTTCCTGACCCCCTGGAGCCAGACGGAGGACTAAAGGACTCAAGGGAAGAATTATTGTCAAGTGGGGGTTTTGACAGCAATGTGTAATTCTGACTTTGATGTTCATGTATAAGAGCGAGGGTTTTGACGCAGCTCACTCTCTTCTGTTCTTGAGAGAAAAGCTGGGGATGTGATTCTGCAGTAAACCTGAATTGAGAAATAATTCAGCCTCTTCATTTCACACTCCCCACACAGGAGCCTTTCAACTAAGATATGAGGTTGGATTGTATTAAAGGCGGAGGAAAAGTCCACAAATTAAAGCCTGGCGTGTGTCCCATTAAAATCCAGATGTTTAAAAAGCATGTTAAACAGAGTGACAGTAGCATCCTCCACTCCTCTGTGAGGCCTATAGGCAAACTGCAGAGGATCCAATGCATGCTCAGTCTGCTTTAGGACCTCACATCTGACCAGTTTTTCAAAAATTTTCATTAAAATTGAAGTCAAAGCAACTGGTCTAAAGTTGTTTACCATTTTAAGACAGCTGGATTTTGGAACGGGAACAACCACGACTTCTTTCCAGATCTTAGGCACATGTTGTTTGTAAGGACTTATTGAAAATGTAATGAAATACAGAACTCAGTTCATGTGCACAGGACTTTACCAAGCGCCCACATATATTATCAGGGCCCTGACTTTTGTTCACTTTTACAGCGCAGAACTCCCTTTTAACATCCTGCACCTCAATATTAAAGTGCTGATTGTCTTTGAGTTTCTGTTTCAAATCTTGGGTTTCAGTGCTAAAATCAATGGAGTCAAAACGACCATAAAAATAATTCAGAGCATTAGCCAACTCTATGTCTGAATTAAAACCATCTAAAAACACACGATTACTGCGCTCTGTGCTCTGAAGGCCTGCAATAGTTTTCATACTGGCCCAGGCTGAACCAAGTTTCTTTGTTGCCATCTTGCTTTCCAATTCTGATTTATAATTCTGTTTTGCTCTTAAACTTTCGGATTTCAGCTCTTTTGTGGCAACCTGTAGCTCAGAAACAGACCCCTGTTTAAAGGCAAGTGCTTTCCTCTGTAAGCAGGATTTAACTGATTTTGTAACCCATGGTTTGTTGTTGGGATATATTTTGACACGTTTACGTGGAACGATCTTATTTTCACAGAAAGCCATGTATGAGCATGTGACGTCCACCAAAGAGTCCAAATCATCCCCGCAGGCCAGTGTGAACATCTCCCAGTCTGTACAGTCAAAGCATTCCTGGAGGCTGTGCACTGAATCCTCTGTCCACACATCAGTGTCTCTCGTCTCCACCTTGCCTCTTCTGAGAGCAGTTATATAAATCATAGTTATATGAGAGCAGTTTTATATTCAATTCAATTCAACTTTATTTATATAGCGCCATTTCACAACAACAGTCATCTCATAGCACTATCAACTGTAGGGGGAACCCCCACAGTTGCAGAAAGACCCCAGCAATCAGGCGATCCCCTGTGAGCAAGCACTTGGCGATGGTGGAGAGGAAAAACTCCCTTTTAACAGGAGGAAACCTCCAGCAGAACCAGGCTCAGGGAGGGGCAGTCATCTGCTGCGACTGGCTGGGGGGTGAGGGGATAGAGAAGAAGAAAAGAACAGACATGTAGAGAGCAAACAGCACGATGGGGACTCAATCTATGGGAGAGAACAAACAAATGTTAATGACCAGCAAAAAAAATATTTCATTGAGAGTGAGGAAAGGAGTGAGGCCCAGTGCATTACTGGAGGTCCCCCGGCTGACTAAACTTATTAGCAGCATAACTAAGGGAGGGTTCAGAAACACATGATCCCTCCCTAATTGTAGGCTATATCAAAAAGGTAGGTTTTAGCCCTATTCTTAAAAACAGAGATCGAGTCTGACTCCTGAATCCAGATTGGCAGCTGGTTCCACATTAGAGGAGCTTGATAACTGAAGGCTCTGCCTCCCATTGTACTTTTGGAGATTCTAGGTATTACAAGTAATCCTGCATTTTGGGAGCGTAGTGCTCTGTTAAGATAATACGGTAGTATCAGATCTTTTAAATAAAAAGGAGCCTGATTGTGTAGAGCTTTGTAAGTAAGAAGAAGGATTTTAAACTTAATTCTAAACTCTATGGGAAGCCAATGAAGGGAGGCCAGAACCGGAGAGATATGATCTCTCTTTCTAGTACCTGTTAAAACTCTTGCTGCAGCATTTTGGATCAGCTGAAGACTTTTTAAAGATGTTTTAGGACAGCCTGATAATAAAGAATTACAGTAATCTAATCTCGAGCTAACAA
The DNA here is from genome assembly GCA_020510985.1 of Pholidichthys leucotaenia. Classification (NCBI taxonomy): domain Eukaryota; kingdom Metazoa; phylum Chordata; class Actinopteri; order Cichliformes; family Pholidichthyidae; genus Pholidichthys; species Pholidichthys leucotaenia. The sequence continues at coordinate 43,939,477 of CM035849.1, forward strand.
AAGTGTGGATCAGTTTCTCAGCATCACTCTGAGACAAGATGCTCCTAATCTTAGCAATATTACGCAAATGATAGAAGGCAGTCTTAGAAACAAATTTAATATGTGAATTGAAGGACAGATCCTGATCAAAAATAATTCCAAGGTTCCTCACAGAGCTATTAAGAGAAAGAGTAACCGCATCCAAACTGAAGGTTTGATTTGGAAAGGAATTTCTAAGGTTTTTTGGACCAACAAGAATGACTTCAGTCTTATCTGAATTTAATAGCAGGAAATTTCAAGTCATCCAAGCTTTGATTTCCTTAAGACAGGCTTCTAACTTGGCTAATTGATTACTATCATCTGGCTTCATTGACAGGTATAATTGTGTGTCATCTGCATAACAATGAAAACGTATACAGTGCTTTCTAATAATGTTGCCTAATGGAAGCATATATAAACTAAAAAGAGTAGGGCCTAGCACAGATCCCTGTGGAACTCCATGACTAAGCTTTGAGTTGAAAGAAAACTCATTATTTACATGAACAAACTGGAACCTATCAGATAAATAAGATCTAAACCACTGCAACGAAGTTCCATTAAGTCCAACATAGTGTTCTAATCTATCAAGTAGAATATTATGCTTGATAGTATCAAAAGCTGCTCTAAGGTCTAAAAGGACAAGTACAGAAACCAGTCCATTGTCAGATGCAATGAGGAGGTCGTTAGTGACCTTCGCTAAGGCTGTTTCAGTACTATGATGGATTCTAAACCCAGATTGAAACTCTTCAAGTAAACCATTTCCCTGCAGGTGGTCAAATAATTGCGTAGCAACAACTCTTTCTAAGATTTTTGAAATGAAAGGGAGATTAGAGATTGGTCTATAGTTAGCTAAAGCTCCTGGATCTAGCATTGGCTTTTTGAGTAAGGGTTTAATTACAGCCATTTTAAAAGCCTGCGGTACATGGCCTAAAGTTAATGAAGAATTGATTATATGAAGAATAAAGCTACCAATAAGTGGGAAGACTTCTTTAAATAACCTGGTAGGAATAGGGTCTAAAAGACAAGTTGAAGGTTTGGATGAGGAAACTATTTTGTCTAACTCACAAAGGTCGATTGGAGTAAACTCATCAAGACAGACATCAATAGAAGGAGTTGTAGTAGTTACAGTATTTAAGTTAACTATGGGAAGAATCTGATTGATTTTATCTCTGATGGATGAAATTTTATTATTGAAAACGTTCATAAAGGCCTGACTAGTAAGCTCTAAGGGAATGCTAGGATTGACAGAGTCCTGACTCTTTGTCAACCTGGCTACAGTACTGAAAAGAAACCTGGGATTATTCTTGTTCTCTTCTATTAATGCAGAGTAATAACTCGTTCTGGCTTTTCTAAGAGATTTTTTATAAATTAAAAGATGATTTCTCCAAGCTAAATAGATTTCATCTAAATTAGTGGAGCGCCATTTTCTTTCTAATTGACGAGTCTTCTGTTTTAAGCTACGAGTTTCTGTGTTGAACCAAGGAGTTAGAAATCTCTGATTAGACTTTTTCTTTTTTAAGGGGGGCACCAAGTCTAGAGTCTGATGCAGAGAAGCTGTAACACTATCCACCATGTTATCAATTACAGAAGGAGCAAGCTGTCTATAGCTTATTTCCGTTGTGTTGACACATGGCATAGAGGAAACAATCTGCATAAATTTGGTAACAGCATCATCTGAGAGGCATCTACTGTAATAATATTTTTCTTTAGGAGCCAAAGTGCAGTGGAAGCAATTTGGAACAACTTTTGGATACACTCGGAAAGGAATTAGGAAAGCTTAAACTGTGGTTTGATTCAAACAAATTAACGCTCAATTTAAGTAAGACAAAATTTATAGTTTTTAACAACCATCACAACAACTTAGTATCTAAACTCAGTGTAAATGGTGTAGAGATTGAAAGGGTATCCGAAACTAAATTTCTTGGTGTAATAATTGATAATAAACTGTGTTGGAAGTCACATATTAATTATATTAAAGGTAAAATATCCAAATCAATTGCAATACTACACAGAGTGAAATATTTGCTGAATCAACCCACACTATATACCTTGTATCATTCATTAATACTCCCATACATGACATATTGTACTGAAGTATGGGGAAATGCATATAAAACAAACATATATCCAGTCTTTATGCTTCAGAAGAGAGCTATTAGAATAATAAACAAAGCTTCTTACAGGGAACCAACAAACCCACTTTTTCTTAAATTAAAAGCTCTCAAGTTGAAAGATCTGGTTGACTTTGAAACTGCAGTAATAATGTTTAAAGTGAAGAATCTATCACTGCCCGCAAATATCCAAAAGCTGTTCCAAATAAGGGAGAAACAATATCATTTCAGAGGAACATGTATATTTCAAAAACCTTCAGTGAGAACTACCACCAAGCAACACTGTGTTTCAGTGCAAGGAGTCAGATTATGGAACGATCTTGGACCTGAATTAAAATCATGTACAACACTAGGACAATTTAAACAAAAACTAAAGGAAGAAATACTCCAAACATATATACAAGATGACATATAAAATCACATAAGGATTGTCATATCCAGTCTGCGTTGTGTTGTTGCTTATTTTTTTTTTGTCACATTTTGTCTTAGCTTTGTTCTGAATTGTAATCGCTCTTGTTTTGTTTTTCTTTTGAATTCTTGGATGGAATATGGGTGGGCAATATAAGCTGCGGCTTCAGCCATCACCCATTTCGGATAACTTACGTTGAACTGTATAATCAGAGGAGTTATTGTCTAATTTGACCTTGTTGGATTTTCTTTCCCCCTTTGTTATATTATTCTGTTTCTTTTAATCTTTACTTTTAATCTATCCAAAATAAAGATTGATTGATTGATTGATTATAGCAAAAGAGCTCCAGGGGTCTCTTTGCATTTCTCTTTTATAACTTTATTTCCACGCATCAAGACCCAACACTTCCGACCAGGACAAAATTGTTGGTACCCCTCTGTTAATGAAAGAAAAACCCACAATGGTCACAGAAATAACTTGAGTCTGACAAAAGTGGTAATAAATAAAAATTCTATGAAAATTAACCAATGAAAATGTTATATACATGTTATATACATATACATGTTATAATTCCTTTGAGGGCCTGGTCCTCAGTGTTGGGCACTTTAGCAATTTCAGGTTAAACCCAATTTTATTTGCCATAGTTTATCGTCCCCCATCAACCTATTCAGAATTTTTATCCGAATTTGCTGATTTCTTAGCTGATTTAGTGCTGAAATCTGATAGAATAATTATAGTAGGGGATTTTAATATACATGTGGATGTAGATAGTGACTGCCTTAATGTGGCTTTTAATTCAATATTAGACTCGATTGGGTTTTCTCAGAAAGTAGGAAATTCTACTCATTACCTCCACCGTACATTGGACCTTGTTCTGACATATGGCATAGAAATAGAAAATCTTGTAGTGTCTCCTCATAACCCTGTACTGTCAGACCATTGTCTGTTAACCTTTGATTTTACTATTTCTGACTATTTGGCTCCTAAAGAAAAATATTATCACAGTAGATGCCTCTCAGATGATGCTGTTTCCAAATTTATGCAGATTGTTTCCTCTATGCCATGTGTCAACACAACGGAAATAAGCTATAGACAGCTTGCTCCTTCTGTAATTGATAACATGGTGGATAGTGTTTCAGCTTCTCTGCATCAGGCTCTAGACTTGGTGGCCCCCTTAAAAAAGAAAAAGTCTAATCAGAGATTTCTAACTCCTTGGTTCAACACAGAAACTCGTAGCTTAAAACAGAAGACTCGTCAATTAGAAAGAAAATGGCGCTCCACTAATTTAGATGAAATCTATTTAGCTTGGAGAAATCATCTTTTAATTTATAAAAAATCTCTTTAGGATGTATTTCTGACAGTAGTGTTTTATTTTGTGACTCCGTAAGTTGGGGAAGGTTTAATGTGTTTAGGAATGCCTCGGATGCGTTTTTATGTTTTTTGTGGGAGTATAAGTTCTTATAGTAATTCTCGAAGTTTTTAAGAATATCCTGAATTCTGAATTTTATTTCCTTTGATACTGGGTCTCTGATTTTGTAGATTGCTCTTTCTGTTTGATGTTTCCTCAATTTATAGGCTAGCAATTTTGCCGATTTACTGCCTGCTTCATAGTATTTTTGTTTCAGAAATGTAAGTTTCTTCTGGATTTCTATTGTGTAGATCTCATTTATTTGGTTTTTAATTTCCTTAATCTTGAGCGAGTCAGTAGAATGAGTGTTGCCTTTGTGTTCTTTTTCTAGGTTCCTAAGTTCTGACTCTAATGTGGATAGTTTTTCTTGTCTTAGTTTCTTTTGGGTTGCCAGTTTTGCAATAATCTTTCCTCTTATTACAGCTTTACATGCATCCCACAGTATTAAAGGGGATACTTCTCCATTATCGTTATCTTCCAAATATCTGAGAATATCTGACTCCAATTCATCTTTCAATGGTCCTTTCAGGACATTTGAATTTAACCTCCAAGAAAATGTATTATTTGTGTATTTTTGGATATTTAAGTCCATGTAGATCGGACTGTGGTCGGAGAGATCCATCAGTCCTATTTTACATGTTTTTACTCTACCAATGTCTCTATTAAACATAAAAAAATAGTCAATCCTTGAGTAAGATGAATGTGGAGTTGAGTAAAATGTATAGTCTTTTACACTGGGGTTGAGTTCCCTCCACACATCACAGATTCCCATTTCTTTTAGTAGCATCCGAGTCTTCCTGTTTTGGGTGTTATTTTGATGTGGGGAATTACCAGAAGCATCCCAGTATGGATTCAGTCTAAGATTAAAGTCCCCACCACATATCACTAAACCTTGAGCTTTAGTTATCATTAGGTCGAATACATTTTTATAAAATTTCCAGTTAGCCCCTGGGGGAGCATACACATTCAGCAGGGTGATATCTTCTCCCTCTAGCCGCCCAGTTACCAAACTGTATCTCCCTTCTTTATCTTTGTGTTCTGATTTTTTTTCAAATGTAATTTTGGTTGATATCAATGTCGCTACTCCCCTCCTCCTCCCTGATTTATATGAAGATGAAGAGATCATTTTAAACCCTTGTCTACTGAGTTTATTGTGTTCCACGTCTGTTAGGTGGGTTTCTTGTAAAAGTATTATTCCTGCTTTGTCTTTTTTCATTTTGCCTAGAATCTTGGATCTTTTAACTGGATTCAGGATCCCTTTTACATTATATGAAATTATTTTGGTTACACCCTGTTTCTCCATTGTGTTGTTTTGTTTAGTATAACTGTGTGGTGGCCCTCTTTTGTGCTACTCAGAAACTGAAAGAACATTAAAAACAAGAAAAACATTAAGAACATAGTGTAAAAAACTTTAAAACAAAAAACTGTCAAAAGAACTTCCTGAGCTGAGGTCTTTTTAAAGACCCTGTAAGAGCCTTGATGGAGTGAAGGCTCTGAGGGAAATTCCTCAAACTCTGTTACGTGTTGAGGGCCCTCTCGTACCACTGAAAGTAGTCCCATGCTTTTAACGTGAGTTTCAGAACCCAATCCAAACTTGTAATGATTTTTTTTTTTTTTTTCCTTTTATGCCTAAACCCTGTGAAATTGTGTGCACCCTCCCACCCCCATCACATCAAACATTCACGCAAAAACAGTATTTGTTAGTATGAGCAGAACATGTGGATTATTGTCACATTTCTATTTTAACAAGTTTTTTTTTTTTTTTTTTATTACAAAGACTTATTTGTTTCAAATAATATGATTGTTCCATGAAATGTTTTACCACATGCTGAATATGCATCTCCTTTAATGTTTGTTACCTTGTATGAGGGGGGTTGGATGTGCGGATTGATTCAAGAGAAAGGAAAAAAAAAAAAAAAAGGTCGCTATTCCAACCTGAAAACGGATAGTTTATCCGCGACGCTCTGGTGCTGGGTTTCCCGCTGCTGGTCCGTGGATTTTGAGGGTCTTTGTGTTGTCCATGTTTGCGCTTTGATCTTCTCACTCGGGTCTGCTGCGGGTTTAAACACCGTTACCGGGAGCCCTCTTCTCGCCATGTCAGCTGTTGCTTCTTCCGCCGAATTATAGAGACACGTTTCATCGCCGTAGAAGACCCTTAACTTCGCAGGAAATGGTGTCTGAAAGCGCAATTTCTTCTCTCTTAACACCTTTTTCGCGTCATTGTATTCCCTGCGCTTTTTAAGGACCTCCGGGGCGTAATCGTGTTCCACGTAGACTTTTCTCTCCTGGTGCATAAATCCTTTTTTCTGCCAGGCCAGTCTTACAACCTCTTGTTTTATTTTGAAATTGGAAAATCTTACCAACACCGAACGTGGGGGCGCTTCCGCCGCCGGCCTAGCGGCTAATGAACGATGTGCCTTTTCTATCTTCAAGTCGGTGGTTTGTGGAATATCCAATTTCTCTCTTAGTAAGGATTCCACGCATTCTGCCATTGAGTTAAAACCATTTTCGGTTCCTTCTATCAGACCATGAATTCTTATGTTGTCTCTTCTTTGTTTTCCTTCTTGGTCGGTTAGCTTAGCCTCTATAGCTGCTTGTCTTTTGCGTAGGTCCAGCACAGAATCTTCGAGCACTTTTATTCGATCCTCTGTTTCCAAGATTCGGTTCTCGGCCTGGTCCACTCTGCTGTTTGTCCTTTTCAATTCTTCTCTGAATTCCCGAAATTCGGCCGTAACATCTCGGCGAAATCGTCGTAGTTCCTCAAATAGTGATTTCAGGCTAACCCTTTTGTTAGCTATCACCAGCTCCTCGTCTTCTGAACGGGGATCTTCCAGTTCAGATTCTCCGGCCGATACGTGTCCTAGCCTGGAGAATTTCAGTTTCTTCTGTTTTCCTTTAGACATGATGATTTTGTCTTTTGATTTTCACTCCTCCAAAAATCCGTTAAGTTTGATTTTCAAGGTGTTATCCTGGATTGAGTCTGAGAGCTTCAGTGTTAAGCTGCAGTCGCCATGGCGTCCAGACCGGAAGTCTAATCAGAGATTTTTAACTCCTTGGTTCAACACAGAAACTCGTAGCTTAAAACAGAAGACTCGTCAATTAGAAAGAAAATGGCGCTCTACTAATTTAGATGAAATCTATTTAGCTTGGAGAAATCATCTTTTAATTTATAAAAAATCTCTTAGAAAAGCTAGAACGAGTTATTACTCTGCATTAATAGAAGAGAACAAGAATAATCCCAGGTTTCTTTTCAGTACTGTAGCCAGGTTGACAAAGAGTCAGGACTCTGTCAATCCTAGCATCCCCTTAGAGCTTACTACTTACTTTATGAACTTTTTCAATAATAAAATTTCATCCATCAGAGATAAAATCAATCAGATTCTTCCCACAGTTAACTTAAATACTGTAACTACTACAACTCCTTTTATTGATGTCTGTCTTGATGAGTTTACTCCAATCGACCTTTGTGAGTTAGACAAAATAGTTTCCTCATCCAAACCTTCAACTTGTCTTTTAGACCCTATTCCTACCAGGTTATTTAAAGAAGTCTTCCCACTTATTGGTAGCTTTATTCTTCATATAATCAATTCTTCATTAACTTTAGGCCATGTACCGCAGGCTTTTAAAACGGCTGTAATTAAACCCTTACTCAAAAAGCCAACGCTAGATCCAGGAGCTTTATCTAACTATAGACCAATCTCTAATCTCCCTTTCATTTCAAAAATCTTAGAAAGAGTTGTTGCTACGCAATTATTTGACCACCTGCAGGGAAATGGTTTACTTGAAGAGTTTCAATCTGGGTTTAGAATCCATCATAGTACTGAAACAGCCTTAGCGAAGGTCACTAACGACCTCCTCATTGCATCTGATAATGGACTAGTTTCTGTACTTGTCCTTTTAGATCTTAGTGCAGCTTTTGATACTATTGATCATAATATTCTACTTGATAGATTAGAACACTATGTTGGACTTAATGGAACTTCGTTGCAGTGGTTTAGATCTTATTTATCTGATAGGTTCCAGTTTGTTCATGTAAATAATGAGTTTTCTTTCAGCTCAAAGCTTAGTCATGGAGTTCCACAGGGATCTGTGCTAGGCCCTACTCTTTTTAGTTTATATATGCTTCCGTTAGGCAACATTATTAGAAAGCACTGTATACATTTTCATTGTTATGCAGATGACACACAATTATACCTGTCAATGAAGCCAGATGATACTAATCAATTAGCCAAGTTAGAAGCCTGTCTTAAGGAAATCAAAGCTTGGATGACTTGTAATTTCCTGCTATTAAATTCAGATAAGACTGAAGTCATTCTTGTTGGTCCAAAAAACCTTAGAAATTCCTTTCCAAATCAAACTTTCAGTTTGGATGCAGTTACTCTTTCTCTTAATAGCTCTGTGAGGAACCTTGGAGTTATTTTTGATCAGGATTTGTCCTTCAATTCACATATTAAATTTGTTTCTAAGACTGCCTTCTATCATTTGCGTAATATTGCCAAGATTAGGAGCATCTCTTCTCAGAGTGATGCTGAGAAGCTGATCCACGCTTTTGTTAGCTTGAGATTAGATTATTGTAATTCTTTATTATCAGGCTGTCCTAAAACATCTTTAAAAAGTCTTCAGCTGATCCAAAATGCTGCAGCAAGAGTTTTAACAGGTACTAGAAAGAGAGATCATATCTCTCCGGTTCTGGCCTCCCTTCATTGGCTTCCCATAGAGTTTAGAATTAAGTTTAAAATCCTTCTTCTTACTTACAAAGCTCTAAACAATCAGGCTCCTTTTTATTTATAAGATCTGATACTACCGTATCATCCTAACAGAGCACTACGCTCCCAAAATGCAGGATTACTTGTAATACCTAGAATCTCCAAAAGTACAATGGGAGGCAGAGCCTTCAGTTATCAAGCTCCTCTCCTGTGGAATCAGCTGCCAATCTGGATTCGGGAGTCAGACTCGATCTCTGTTTTTAAGAATAGGGCTAAAACCTACCTTTTTGATATAGCCTACAATTAGGGAGGGATCATGTGTTTCTGAACCCTCCCTTAGTTATGCTGCTAATAGGTTTAGTCAGCCGGGGGACCTCCAGTAATGCACTGGGCCTCACTCCTTTCCTCACTCTCTATGAAATATTTTTTTTTTTTTTTTTTTTTTGCTGGTCATTAACATTTGTTTGTTCTCTCCCATAGATTGAGTCCCCATCGTGCTGTTTGCTCTCTACATGTCTGTTCTTTTCTTCTTCTCTATCCCCTCACCCCCCAGCCAGTCGCAGCAGATGACTGCCCCTCTCTGAGCCTGGTTCTGCTGGAGGTTTCTTCCTGTTAAAAGGGAGTTTTTCCTCTCCACCGTCGCCAAGTGCTTGCTCACAGGGGATCGCCTGATTGCTGGGGTCTTTCTGCAACTGTGGGGGTCCCCCCTACAGTTGATAGTGCTATGAGATGACTGTTGTTGTGAAATGGCGCTATATAAATAAAGTTGAATTGAATTGAATTGAAAATCAGACAATGCTTTTGAATTATGGTTCAACAGAATTATTTTAAAAAACAAACTCATGAAACAGGCCTGGACAAAGATGATGGTACCCTGAACTTAACATTTTGTTGCACAACCTTTTGAGGCAATCACTGCAAACAAACAATTTCTGTAATTGTCAATGAGACTTCTGCACCTCTCAGCAGGTATTTTGGCCCACTCCTCATGAGCAAACTGCTCCAGTTGTCTTAGGTTTGAAGGGTGCCTTCTCCAGACGGCATGTTTCAGCTCCTTCCACAGATGTTCAATAGGATTTACGTAGATCAGGGCTCATAGAAGGCCACTTTAGAATAGTCCAATGTTTCGCTCTTAGCCATTCTTGGGTGTTTTTAGCTGTGTGTTTTGGGTCATTATCCTGTTGCAAGACCCATGACCTGCGATTGAGACCAAGCTGTCTGACACTGGGCAGCACATTTCTCTCTAGAATACCTTGATAGTCTTGAGATTTCATTGTACCCTGCACATATTCAAGACACCCTGTGCCAGATGCAGCAAAGCAGCCCCAGAACATAACAGAACCTCCTCCGTGTTTTACAGTAGGGACAGTGTTCTTTTCTTGGTATGCTTCATTTTTGCGTCTGTGAACATAGCGCTGATGTGCCTTGCCAAAAAGTTCCAGTTTTGTCTTGTCTGTCCGTAGGACATTCTCCCAGAAGCTTTGTGGCTTGTCAACATGCAGTTTTCCAGTCCAAATTCCAGTCTGGCTTTTTTATGATTTGTTTTCAACAGTGGTGTCCTCCTTGGTCGTCTCCCATGAAGTCCACTTTGGCTCAAACAACGACAGATGGTGTGATCTGACACTGATGTACCTTGATCTTGGAGTTCACCATGAATGTGTTTAGAGGTTGTTCCTGGCTCTTTTGTTACCATTCGTATTATCCGTCTCTTCCATTTTTCATCAAGTTTCCTCCTGCAACCACGTCCAGGGAGGTTGGCTACAGTCCCGTGGATCTTAAATTTCTGAATAATATGTGCAACTGTAGTCACAGGAACATCAAGCTGCTTGGAGATGGTCTTATAGCCTTTACCTTTAACATGCTTGTCTATAATTTTCTTTCTAATCTCCTGAGACAACGCTCTCCTTTGCTTCCTCTGGTCCATGTTTTGCGTGGTACACACCATGTCATCAAACAGCACAGTGACTACTTATCACCCTTTAAATAGGCCGACAGACTGATTACAAGTTTGTAGACACCTGTGATGTTAATTAGAGGACACTCCTTGGTTGAACATGTCCCTATGGTCACATTATTTTCAATCTTTTCTAGGGGTACCTTCATTTTTGTCCAGGCCTGTTTCATGAGTTTGTTTTTTAAAGTAATTCTGTTGAACCACAATTCACAATCGTCATTTCCTTGTGGTAACGTATCGTCACTTCCTGTTTTGCTGTCTGCCTGTGTGGTTTGCTCTCCAGCTCTCCAGCCACTAGCTAGCCACTAGCTATGGCTACTACCTCTCTTTCCTCTCCTCCTCTGGTGTGCTCTCTCTGTCAGATGTTTAGCTACACCTCTGTCTCTTTTAGTGATAACGGTAAATGTAATAAATGTTGTCGCATATTTTTTTTTTTTATTTAAGTTTTTGTAAAGGGTATACAGGTCGTTACAGCAATGCATTGTTTACATTTTCATCACATGTTCCCTTATTTTCTGATATCTGACAACATTGGAAGATTAATTCTTACAACACCCCTTTTTTTTTTTTAAAGTGAAAGAAAAAGTGAAATTAAAGAGAAAAAAAAACAAAAAACAAATAACAAAAAAACAAACAAACCAGTAAAAAACAAACAAAAAGAAAAAGTAAGTAAATAAAGATAAAAGAGCATCTGAGTAGCGTTGGAACAAAGAGCGGAACCATTATTGAAATGGTATTTGTCAAAGATTAGATCTAATGGAAGACACATATGCGGTCCAGGGTTGCCAAAAGTTCATGAACCCATCCATGTCCTGTCTCAGTGCGAATGTCAACTTTTCCATCGAGTAAATGTCTTGGATCACGTTAGTCCAATCTTCAGGTGTAGGACAGTCCTTCAACATCCATTTTTTAGTTAGAGCTTTTTTGCTTGCCAATATTAAAACATTGAATAAGTATTTTTCTCCTCGTCTTTCCAGTGAGTCCGGTAGTAAACCCAAATACAAAGTTACAAAAGAAAAGGGAACTGTAATTTTGAATATTTTCCCCAATATTGTCTGTACCTTGGTCCAATATTGGTGGATAACTGGGCATGACCAAAACACATGAAAATGATTTGCAGTCTTTTCACCACACAAGCGCCAACAGTTCAATCCCTTATGGGTAAATTTGTTTTGTGCAGGTGTTCTGAAAAATCTTGCCAAGTTTTTCCATCCAAATTCTCTCCACTGCAGGGATGAGGTACTTTTCCATTGCTGTTTATTTAGCTTTTCCCATATTTCCAGTTGTAAAGTGAAATTCCCCTCTTTTTCCCATCTCTCTTTTATATAAGATGTGTTGTCTCCTTTTAAGTCTTGAAGACCTTGGTATATTTTAGAAATGTATCTGATCCCTGGGATCCCTTTATATGCCATTAAGAAGACCTTCAGAACACCTGACTGGGCCCTTTCCAAATCCTCCTTTTTAAGTATATTGTTTATGTGGTGTCTAAGCTGGAAGAACCTGTAAAGGTCTTGATTTATTAGGCCTTGTTTTTTCAAATCTTCAAAACTTCTTAAGATTTGCCCTTTAAAAAAATCGTAATATTTTATCAGCCCTTTCTCCTTCCACTTTTTAAATCTGGTGTCTGTTTTATTAGGAGTAAAGTCCTGATCATAGGCGATCCATTGCAGAAGTCGATAGGGCTCTTTAGTTTGATTCTCTCTGACTATCTTAAACCAAATTTTTAGCGGGGTCTCTATCCACGGGTTAGTGTTATTCAAAAGCTTAGGTAAGGCATTGTTCCCTATTATCGCCTGTAGGGGGATGTCACTTGTTATTTGGCATTCGATCTCCTTCCATTGTGCAGTGTAGACTGGGTTACATATCTCTACTAAAGTTTTAATTTGTGCGGCTTTAAAGTAGTCCCTGATATTTGGCAGCGCGAGCCCACCTTTGTCTTTGTTTAGCTGTAGGGTTCTATATCTGATTCTAGGTCTCTTGCCCTGCCATATGAATCTTGAGATCCTTCTGTCCAGCTCCTGCCATGTTTTTTTGGGAGGTTCTACCGGTATTGTTTGGAAAAGGTATAGAAGACGTGGAAGTATATTCATTTTGACTGCTTCAATTCTTTGTGCAGTACCCAAGAATGGTATCATATTCCATCTTGCTAGGTCAGATTTTATTTTTGTCACCAGTGGATCATAGTTTAGTGATATAATTTTGTTGAGTTGTTTCGGGATATTGACCCCCAGATATTTCATAGATTCCGACTCCCAGTTAGTTTTGAGTTTGCTTAGTGAATAATGATTTGGGTCATAGTTGAATGTTAAAACTTGGGTTTTATGCATGTTTAATTTGTACCCCGATAAATCTCCATACTCTGAAAAAACTGAGGTTAGTTCTGGTAAAGAAGTGTCCGGCTGCCCTAGGTATATTAAAATGTCATCAGCAAAGAGTGCTATTTTATGTTCCTTCTGACCAAGTGTAATACCTTGAATTTTTTGGTTTTGTCTTATCCATTGGCTCAGAGGTTCTTGAAGATTGCAAAGAGCAGTGGAGACAGGGGGCAGCCCTGACGACATCCTCTTTCCAGTTCAAAAGATGATGATAAATTACCGTTAATCCTTATTTTAGCTGTTGGTTTTTTATATAATGCCTGTATAGTTCTAATGAAGTTGTTATGAAAATTGAAACTGGATAAGATTCTATATAGAAAAGACCAGTCAACCGAATCAAATGCTTTTTCAGCATCTAATCCCAATATGACTGCATTTAAGTTATATTTTTTTATATGATGAATTATGTGTAAAGTGCGTCGAATGTTGTCTTGTGTCTGTCTTTGTCTTATAAAACCTGTTTGGTCTAAATGAATTAGGTCTGTCAGTATATTTTCTAACCTTTTGGCAAGGATAATGGTAAAAAGCTTATAGTCCTGATTTAGTCCTGATTTAGTACACTGATTGGTCTGTAGTTGGAGCACTCTAGTTTATCCTTTTCAGGTTTAGGTATAACTGCAATGACCCCTTCTCTCCAGGAGGGGGGGATTTCCCCTGTGTGGAGGACATAATTAAATGTTTTCAGGAGGAGAGGAGATAGTTGCTGTTTAAAGGTTTTGTACCACTCTGCTGTATAGCCATCAGCTCCTGGGGATTTGTTAGCTTTAAGTTTCATAATTGCTTTTTCCAATTCTTTAGGATGTATTTCTGACAGTAGTGTTTTATTTTGTGACTCCGTAAGTTGGGGAAGGTTTAATGTGTTTAGGAATGCCTCGGATGCGTTTTTATGTTTTTTGTGGGAGTATAAGTTCTTATAGTAATTCTCGAAGTTTTTAAGAATATCCTGAATTCTGAATTTTATTTCCTTTGATACTGGGTCTCTGATTTTGTAGATTGCTCTTTCTGTTTGATGTTTCCTCAATTTATAGGCTAGCAATTTTGCCGATTTACTGCCTGCTTCATAGTATTTTTGTTTCAGAAATGTAAGTTTCTTCTGGATTTCTATTGTGTAGATCTCATTTATTTGGTTTTTAATTTCCTTAATCTTGAGCGAGTCAGTAGAATGAGTGTTGCCTTTGTGTTCTTTTTCTAGGTTCCTAAGTTCTGACTCTAATGTGGATAGTTTTTCTTGTCTTAGTTTCTTTTGGGTTGCCAGTTTTGCAATAATCTTTCCTCTTATTACAGCTTTGCATGCATCCCACAGTATTAAAGGGGATACTTCTCCATTATCGTTATCTTCCAAATATCTGAGAATATCTGATTCCAATTCATCTTTCAATGGTCCTTTCAGGACATTTGAATTTAACCTCCAAGAAAATGTATTATTTGTGTATTTTTGGATATTTAAGTCCATGTAGATCGGACTGTGGTCGGAGAGATCCATCAGTCCTATTTTACATGTTTTTACTCTTCCAATGTCTCTATTAAACATAAAAAAATAGTCAATCCTTGAGTAAGATGAATGTGGAGTTGAGTAAAATGTATAGTCTTTTACACTGGGGTTGAGTTCCCTCCACACGTCACAGATTCCCAATTCTTTTAGTAGCATCCGAGTCTTCCTGTTTTGGGTGTTATTTTGATGTGGGGAATTACCAGAAGCATCCCAGTATGGATTCAGTCTAAGATTGAAGTCCCCACCACATATCACTAAACCTTGAGCTTTAGTTATCATTAGGTCAAATACATTTTTATAAAATTTCCAGTTAGCCCCTGGGGGAGCATACACATTCAGCAGGGTGATATCTTCTCCCTCTAGCCGCCCAGTTACCAAACTGTATCTCCCTTCTTTATCTTTGTGTTCTGATTTTTTTTCAAATGTAATTTTGGTTGATATCAATGTCGCTACTCCCCTCCTCCTCCCTGATTTATATGAAGATGAAGAGATCATTTTAAACCCTTGTCTACTGAGTTTATTGTGTTCCACGTCTGTTAGGTGGGTTTCTTGTAAAAATATTATTCCTGCTTTGTCTTTTTTCATTTTGCCTAGAATCTTGGATCTTTTAACTGGATTCAGGATTCCTTTTACATTATATGAAATTATTTTGGTTACACCCTGTTTCTCCATTGTGTTGTTTTGTTTAGTATAACTGTGTGGTGGCCCTCTTTTGTGCTACTCAGAAACTGAAAGAACATTAAAAACAAGAAAAACATTAAGAACATGGTGTAAAAAACTTTAAAACAAAAAGCTGTCATAAGAACTTCCTGAGCTGAGGTCTTTTTAAAGACCCTGTAAGAGCCTTGATGGAGTGAAGGCCCTGAGAGAAATTCCTCAAACTCTGTTACGTGTTGAGGGCCCTCTCTTACCACTGAAAGTAGTCCCATGCTTTTAACGTGAGTTTCAGAACCCAATCCAAACTTGTAATGATTTTTTTTTTTTCCTTTTATGCCTAAACCCTGTGAAATTGTGTGCACCCTCCCACCCCCATCACATCAAACATTCACGCAAAAACAGTATTTGTTAGTATGAGGAGAACATGTGGATTATTGTCACATTTCTATTTTAACAAGTTTTTTTTTTTTTTATTACAAAGACTTATTTGTTTCAAATAATATGATTGTTCCATGAAATGTTTTACCACATGCTGAATATGCATCTCCTTTAAAGTTTGTTACCTTGTATGAGGGGGGTTGGATGTGCGGATTGATTCAAGAGAAAAGAAAAAAAAAAAAAAGGTCGCTATTCCAACCTGAAAACGGATAGTTTATCCGCGACGCTCTGGTGCTGGGTTTCCCGCTGCTGGTCCGTGGATTTTGAGGGTCTTTGTGTTGTCCATGTTTGCGCTTTGATCTTCTCACTCGGGTCTGCTGCGGGTTTAAATACCGTTACCGGGGGCCCTCTTTTCGCCATGTCAGCTGTTGCTTCTTCCGCCGAATTATAGAGACACGTTTCATCGCCGTAGAAGACCCTTAACTTCGCAGGAAATGGTGTCTGAAAGCGCAATTTCTTCTCTCTTAACACCTTTTTCGCGTCATTGTATTCCCTGCGCTTTTTAAGGACCTCCGGGGCGTAATCGTGTTCCACTTAGACTTTTCTCTCCTGGTGCATAAATCCTTTTTTCTGCCAGGCCAGTCTTACAACCTCTTGTTTTATTTTGAAATTGGAAAATCTTACCAACACCGAATGTGGGGGCGCTTCCGCCGCCGGCCTAGTGGCTAATGAACGATGTGCCTTTTCTATCTTCAAGTCGGTGGTTTGTGGAATATCCAATTTCTCTCTTAGTAAGGATTCCACGCATTCTGCCATTGAGTTAAAACCATTTTCGGTTCCTTCTATCAGACCATGAATTCTTATGTTGTCTCTTCTTTGTTTTCCTTCTTGGTCGGTTAGCTTAGCCTCTATAGCTGCTTGTCTTTTGCGTAGGTCCAGCACAGTATCTTCGAGCACTTTTATTCGATCTTCTGTTTCCAAGATTCGGTTCTCGGCCTGGTCCACTCTGCTGTTTGTCCTTTTCAATTCTTCTCTGAATTCCCGAAATTCGGCCGTAACTTCTCGGCGAAATCATCGTAGCTCCTCAAATAGTGATTTCAGGCTAACCCTTTTGTTAGCTATCACCAGTTCCTCGTCTTCTGAACGGAGATCTTCCAGTTCAGATTCTCCGGCCGATACGTGTCCTGGCCTGGAGAATTTCAGTTTCTTCTGTTTTCCTTTAGACATGATGATTTTGTCTTTTGATTTTCACTCCTCCAAAAATCTGTTAAGTTTGATTTTCAAGGTGTTATCCTGGATTGGGTCTGAGAGCTTCAGTGTTAAGCTGCAGTCGCCATGGCGTCCAGACCGGAAGTCCATAAATGTTGTCTTTTTGAGGCGCTCGAGGTGAGGTTGTCTGATTTGGAATCCCGGCTCCGCTGCATTGAAACATCTGCGCCAGTTAATCTCGACGGACGCCCATTAGCTGCAGCGGAGCTAGCTAGCTTAGGTCCCACTGTCAGCGGTTCCCCGGCTCTCCTCAGCAGCGAGGAGACTGGGTGGGTGACGGTGAGAAGGAAGCCTAGTCGCAAAGCCCCGGTTCACCACCAACCTGTTCACGTTTCTAATCGTTTTTCCCCGCTCAGTGACACACCCGCTGAGGAAAAAACTCTGATCATTAGCGACTCTGTAGTCAGAAACGTGAACCTAGAGACTCCAGCGGCCATAGTCCAATGTATTCCTGGGGCCAGAGCAGGCGACATCGAGTCAAATTTGAAAATGCTGGCTAAAAGTAACTGTAAATACTCCACAATTGTTATTCACGCCGGCATTAATGACATCCGTCTCCGGCAGTCGGAAGTCACGAAACTTAATATAGAATCGGTGTGTGAGTTTGCAAAAACGATGTCTGCCACTGTAGTATTCTCTGGGCCCCTCCCCAATGTGACCAGTGATGACATGTTTAGTCGCTCGTCATCCTTGAACCGCTGGCTGTCTGTGTGGTGTCCTAAAAATGACGTGGGCTACATTGACAATTGGAGCTCTTTTTGGGGAAAACCTGGTCTTATGAGACGAGACAGCATTCATCCCACTTTGGATGGTGCTTCTCATTTATCTAACAATCTGGCATCTTTTTTATCCAAATTTCCAAAACCGTGACTACTCAGAGTTGGGACCAGGAAGCAGAGTCGCAGTCTTACACGCCTCTCTGCAGCTCCTCTTCATCCGCCACCCCTCAGCTTAGCCCCTGTCTTCCCCATCAGAGAATCGTTGTCTGCTCCCTCCAAAGTAAATAAAAATATAATGTATAAGCATCCCAAAGTGATAAAGCAAAATATTGGTAAAACTCAAATTAAACATAAAGCCTCTAAATTGAATGATTTGGCCTCTGTTCCTCCTCATAATTTAAAAATTAAATGTGGTTTATTAAATATTAGGTCTCTAACTCCCAAGTCTCTGTTAGTCCATGATCTGTTAATTGATCATCAGATTGATTTAATTTCCCTTACAGAGACTTGGTTAGGGCAAGAGGATTATGTTGGTTTAAATGAATCAACTCCCTCTGGTTATTTAAACTGTCAAAATCCCAGAAGTTCTGGTCGTGGAGGAGGAGTAGCAACAATTTACCATTCCAAATTACTAGTTAATGTAAAGCAAAAAACATGTTATAATTCCTTTGAGGGCCTGGTCCTCAGTGTTGGGCACTTTAGCAATTTCAGGTTAAACCCAATTTTATTTGCCATAGTTTATCGTCCCCCATCAACCTATTCAGAATTTTTATCCGAATTTGCTGATTTCTTAGCTGATTTAGTGCTGAAATCTGATAGAATAATTATAGTAGGGGACTTTAATATACATGTGGATGTAGATAGTGACTGCCTTAATGTGGCTTTTAATTCAATATTAGACTCGATTGGGTTTTCTCAGAAAGTAGGAAATTCTACTCATTACCTCCACCATACATTGGACCTTGTTCTGACATATGGCATAGAAATAGAAAATCTTGTAGTGTCTCCTCATAACCCTGTACTGTCAGACCATTGTCTGTTAACCTTTGATTTTACTATTTCTGACTATTTGGCTCCTAAAGAAAAATATTATCACAGTAGATGCCTCTCAGATGATGCTG
This sequence comes from Pholidichthys leucotaenia, assembly GCA_020510985.1. NCBI lineage: Eukaryota > Metazoa > Chordata > Actinopteri > Cichliformes > Pholidichthyidae > Pholidichthys > Pholidichthys leucotaenia. Next base: position 43,958,094 of record CM035849.1, read on the forward strand.
TTTCCAAATTTATGCAGATTGTTTCCTCTATGCCATGTGTCAACACAACGGAAATAAGCTATAGACAGCTTGCTCCTTCTGTAATTGATAACATGGTGGATAGTGTTTCAGCTTCTCTGCATCAGGCTCTAGACTTGGTGGCCCCCTTAAAAAAGAAAAAGTCTAATCAGAGATTTTTAACTCCTTGGTTCAACACAGAAACTCGTAGCTTAAAACAGAAGACTCGTCAATTAGAAAGAAAATGGCGCTCTACTAATTTAGATGAAATCTATTTAGCTTGGAGAAATCATCTTTTAATTTATAAAAAATCTCTTAGAAAAGCTAGAACGAGTTATTACTCTGCATTAATAGAAGAGAACAAGAATAATCCCAGGTTTCTTTTCAGTACTGTAGCCAGGTTGACAAAGAGTCAGGACTCTGTCAATCCTAGCATCCCCTTAGAGCTTACTAGTCAGGACTTTATGAACTTTTTCAATAATAAAATTTCATCCATCAGAGATAAAATCAATCAGATTCTTCCCACAGTTAACTTAAATACTGTAACTATTACAACTCCTTCTATTGATGTCTGTCTTGATGAGTTTACTCCAATCGACCTTTGTGAGTTAGACAAAATAGTTTCCTCATCCAAACCTTCAACTTGTCTTTTAGACCCTATTCCTACCAGGTTATTTAAAGAAGTCTTCCCACTTATTGGTAGCTTTATTCTTCATATAATCAATTCTTCATTAACTTTAGGCCATGTACCGCAGGCTTTTAAAACGGCTGTAATTAAACCCTTACTCAAAAAGCCAACGCTAGATCCAGGAGCTTTATCTAACTATAGACCAATCTCTAATCTCCCTTTCATTTCAAAAATCTTAGAAAGAGTTGTTGCTACGCAATTATTTGACCACCTGCAGGGAAATGGTTTACTTGAAGAGTTTCAATCTGGGTTTAGAATCCATCATAGTAGTGAAACAGCCTTAGCGAAGGTCACTAACGACCTCCTCATTGCATCTGATAATGGACTAGTTTCTGTACTTGTCCTTTTAGATCTTAGTGCAACTTTTGATACTATTGATCATAATATTCTACTTGATAGATTAGAACACTATGTTGGACTTAATGGAACTTCGTTGCAGTGGTTTAGATCTTATTTATCTGATAGGTTCCAGTTTGTTCATGTAAATGATGAGTTTTCTTTTAGCTCAAAGCTTAGTCATGGAGTTCCACAGGGATCTGTGCTAGGCCCTACTCTTTTTAGTTTATATATGCTTCCGTTAGGCAACATTATTAGAAAGCACTGTATACATTTTCATTGTTATGCAGATGACACACAATTATACCTGTCAATGAAGCCAGATGATACTAATCAATTAGCCAAGTTAGAAGCCTGTCTTAAGGAAATTAAAGCTTGGATGACTTGTAATTTCCTGCTATTAAATTCAGATAAGACTGAAGTCATTCTTGTTGGTCCAAAAAACCTTAGAAATTCCTTTCCAAATCAAACTTTCAGTTTGGATGCAGTTACTCTTTCTCTTAATAGCTCTGTGAGGAACCTTGGAGTCATTTTTGATCAGGATTTGTCCTTCAATTCACATATTAAATTTGTTTCTAAGACTGCCTTCTATCATTTGCGTAATATTGCCAAGATTAGGAGCATTTTGTCTCAGAGTGATGCTGAGAAACTGATCCACGCTTTTGTTAGCTCGAGATTAGATTATTGTAATTCTTTATTATCAGGCTGTCCTAAAACATCTTTAAAAAGTCTTCAGCTGATCCAAAATGCTGCAGCAAGAGTTTTAACAGGTACTAGAAAGAGAGATCATATCTCTCCGGTTCTGGCCTCCCTTCACTGGCTTCCCATAGAGTTTAAAATTAAGTTTAAAATCCTTCTTCTTACTTACAAAGCTCTAAACAATCAGGCTCCCTTTTATTTAAAAGATCTGATACTACCGTATTATCCTAACAGAGCACTACGCTCCCAAAATGCAGGATTACTTGCAATACCTAGAATCTCCAAAAGTACAATGGGAGGCAGAGCCTTCAGTTATCAAGCTTCTCTCCTGTGGAATCAGCTGCCAATCTGGATTCGGGAGTCAGACTCAATCTCTGTTTTTAAGAATAGGGCTAAAACCTACCTTTTTGATATAGCCTGTGGGGAGCGTGGAATAAAGAGACTGAATTGTGTTTTATTCCAGTTTGTTCCAACATTCATTTCCCCAGCCTGCTCTCTCCAATAAGCAGGAAGACAAGAGGCTGAGCCACATCAGAGTTTCACATTTATACCTTTTCTCATACAGACTTCCCACACACAGGGGGGATCACATATCCCCGTCAAAACCCTTTATTGACATTTCTCCCCCCTCCAGTCTTCCACCTTCTACCTGCACCCTGGAGGTCAGGAAGTCCTTCGTTCGCACCCCTGTCCTCTCTCGTTGTCCTCCGCAGGAGGTCCGGACTTACTGTCCTCTTCGTCGTGAGGTCAATCCACATATGTGCTGTCAGCATCTCTCTTATGTTTAACATACGTATGCACAAATACACCCCTTTTATGTCTAAACATATGTATGCACAAATACACAGCTACAACCCCCCCCCCAAACGATGAAGAATGGACGATACATAAAAATTCTGCGAACATGTTACTCTTAACAGTACAACCAACATCAAACACTCAGTCTGCGCGCCGTCTGGGCTTCAACCGTCTCCCGAATCTGCTGTAAGCTGGCCCCGCCTTGCCTGCGACGCCCTTCTGCCCAGGCTCTGTTGACTGAGGAAGAGAGTGGTTATTTGACCTCTGCAGGGGCTCCAAGACGCTCCCCCTGGGGGGTCTGCCGCTTCGAGGTGCCCTCGCGACCGGTACAGACTCGTCCTTCATGACAAAAGCAGGTTTCAATCTGTCAATACTAACTGTCTCCTTTCTGTCTCCCAAATCTAGCACAAAATGCTTATCCCCTGTCTCCAGCACTCTAAATGGCCCATCATATGGCGGTTTGAGTGTTGATCTTAGTGCCTTGTGCCTGACAAAAACGAACTCAGCATTTTTTAAAGCTTTGGGAACAAAAACGTGCGGAAAAGCGTGATGCACAGGGCCCGGGAGCGCGTCCGCTCCCGTGCCGACTAGCGGCCCAAGAGCAGGGAGGGGGGGCGGCTCCGGGTGCTCTGGTAAAAACTCGCCTGGCAGCCTGAGAGGTTGTGCGAACACTAGCTCCGCAGGGGAGGCATCTAAGTCCTCCTTGGGCGCAGAACGCAACCCTAATAAAACCCATGGTAGTTTGTTTACCCAGTCTGCATCCGTGAGTGCCGCTCTGAGTACTGCCTTCAAAGACCTATGAAAGCCCTCTCATAAACCATTAGCCTGAGGGTGGTAAGCCGTAGTGCGGTGAATTTTGGCTCCCAAGCCGTTGGCCATCGCTGACCAAAGCTCAGAGACGAACTGAGGCCCTCTATCGGACGTAATATCCGATGGAACGCCGAAACACGCTACCCAAGCCGTTAAAAAAACGCGAGCCACCTCCGCGGCCGTGGTCGTCGCCAGCGGGACCACTTCCGGCCTGCGTGTGGTTCGGTCCACCATTGTCAAAAGATGTGTGAACCCCTGTGACGTCGGTAGGGGGCCCACGAGGTCAACATGCACGTGGTCGAACCTTCTGGCCGGAATGCGAAATGGTTCTAATGGGGCTCTTGTGTGCTTGTGGATTTTGGCCCGTTGACAGGACATGCAGGCCTTTGCCCACTCCTTCACGTGCTTGCGCAGGCTCGGCCAAACAAACTTTTCCGCTACCATTTTCACCAAAGCGCGCACCCCCGGGTGCACCAGCGAGTGGACAGAGTCAAAAACGCGGTGGCGCCACACGGCCGGAACCACCGGGCGTGGGCACCCAGTCGACACATCGCAAATTAGGGGGGGCGTACCGGTTTGTAAACACTTGCTCTCCAGCCTTAACCCTGTTGGTCCAGACTGGAGCGCGCGCACGTCTGCATCCGCACCCTGCTCTGCTGCCATGGTTGCGTAATCTATACCTATGTGCACCGGGGCTGCGTGCGCTCCCACGCCACCGCTCTGCTGCGCGGTCGCGGCGGGCTGGTCCGCCTCTGCGCGTGCCGGTGCCGTGACCGCGCGCGAGAGGCAATCTGCCACCACATTGAGTTTACCCGCTACGTGCCGAATGTCAGTGGTAAATTCCGAAATCTGCTGCCTGCCTGACCACGGATCTGAAATTTTGGACATGGTGTATGTGAGCGGCTTGTGGTCCACGAAAGCGGTGAAATGCCGTCCTTCCAGCCAGAACTGGAAATGATGAATAGCCAAATGCCGCGCCAACAGCTCCCTGTCGAATGCGCTGTATTTTCGCTCGGCCACGCTTAAGGATTTGCTGAAAAAAGCCAGCGGCCGCCAAACTCCGGCAACCTGCTGCTCTATAACGGCCCCTATGGCCACATCTGATGCGTCTGTCGTTAGCGCGATGCGTGCCACTGGGTCCGGGTGAGCCAGGAGCGCAGCGTCAGCCAAGGCTTTTTTCACCTCTGTGAACGCGCCCTCCCGCTCTGGGGACCATTCAACAGCATTGGTTGGTTTTTGTTTCCTGAGCGCGGCATATAATGCCTGCATGAGTTGTGCTGCGTGGGGCAGGAAATGGTTATAAAAATTCACCATCCCCAAAAATTCCTGCAATGATTTGACCGTTTGTGGTCGGGGAAAATCTGTCACTGCGCGCACTTTATCCGGTAACGGGACCGCCCCCTCTGGGGAGACGCGGTGGCCTAAAAAATCGATCTGCGCGACGCCGAACTGGCACTTGGCTGGATTAATTATTAAGCCGTGCTCTCCCAACCTCCCAAAAGCCACAGTGAGGTGCTTTTCGTGTTCTTCCTCTGAAGTACTGGCGACCAATATGTCATCGAGGTACACAAACACGAAAGGGAGATCGCGTAACACGGCGTCCATCATCCGTTGGAATGTTTGCGCCGCCCCTTTAAGACCAAACGGCATGCGTAGAAATTCAGAAAGTCCAAACGGGGTTATTACCGCTGTTTTAGGGATGTCCTCCGGCCGGACTGGAACTTGATGGTAGCCGCGAACCAGGTCTATTTTGGAAAATATGCGTGCCCCCGCTAGATGTACTGAAAAATCCTGGATGTGTGGGATGGGATAACGATCGTGTGCCGTGGCGTTGTTCAGCCGGCGGTAATCGCCGCACGGTCTCCAGGAGCCATCAGCTTTCGGGACCATATGCAGCGGCAAAGCCCATGGGCTTTTCGAACGGCGAATGATGCCCAGCCTCTCCAGGCTGGCGAACTCCTCGCGCGCTATAGAGAGCTTGGCAGCATCTAAGTGCCGAGCTTTCGCAAAGACGGGGGGACCAGATTTAGTTATAAAGTGCTCCACCCCGTGTTTTGCGACCGTTGCTGAGAAAGTAGGTACCGTGAGTGCTGGAAACCGGGTGAGGAGTGTGTGGAACTTACCACCTGCTGCGGCGACGTTGGTCTGTACTGGTGGCGGGGACACTCGAGCTGAACAGGGGAGAGAGTAAAAAGAGAGTGCATTTACCAGCCGCCTATTGGCAAGATCAACTAACAGACCGTATGAGCACAGAAAATCAGCCCCTAACATGTTAAAACTCACCGCCGCTATGACAAAAGTCCATTCATATGTGCGGCCATGTAAGCATAAAGACAAAGTCTTTTTCCCGTAGGTGCTGATGCTCGAGCTGTTTGCCGCCGTTGCTCCACTACCACGGGGTCCAGCCAACCGGTCAGCATATGTCGGGGTGATGAAACTCACTTGGGCTCCGGTGTCTATAAGGAAATCCCGTCCGGAGCTCGCATCTGTGATGTAGAGCAGCTTGCTGCTTTCACCGAGAGTCGAAGCTGCTAACGACCCTCGGTCTTGCCGTTTCCCGAAGTCCTGAAGCTGCAGGGCGGCACACACCTGCGTGCCCTCTCGGCGAACCTCCGATGATAAAAGCAGAGATCCTCTCCTCCGCTGCCGTTGTTGGTAAGCTTGGGTTTGCTGCCTCTGGCTCCCCGCTGCATTGGGTCACCGCTGCGGTCGTCTGCTCGCCGCAGGCGTCCAGGATCCTGTCTGCCTCCTGGGCCAGCTCCCGGAAATTTTCCTGGGTCTGCCAACGTACGCCGGCCAGCGTCCCTCTCATGTGCGCCGGGAGGTTGGTGAGGAAGATGTACTGGAAAAGGAAGTCGTCGTTGTCTGACCCCCTCAGCTGTAGCATATCCTCCATCAGGGCGCTTGGCCTGTGTCCTCCCTGGTCGAGCAAAGCCAGGAGCCTCCTAGCCCTCACTTCGGCTGAGGGCGTGAAAAACTTGATGAGTGTAGCTTTCAACCTGCCGTATCTGTCGGTGGCGGGTGGCTGCTGTACCAAGCTCTGCACGCACCAAGCCGTGCGGTTATCCAGCTTAGCGATGACATGGTGGAACTTAGTGTCATCCACCGTTACTCCTGCGAGCACGAACTGTGACTCCGCTTGTAGGAACCACGACCGTGGATTGTCCTGCCAGAATTCCGGCAGCTTGACAGCTACGGTGCTCGCCAGGGCAGACTCCAGCGAGTCTGGAATGCGGAGACCTTCTCCAGGCATTCTCTACGTCGATAGGTCACCAATGTGGGGAGCGTGGAATAAAGAGACTGAATTGTGTTTTATTCCTGTTTATTCCAACATTCATTTCCCCAGCCTGCTCTCTCCAATAAGCAGGAAGACAAGAGGCTGAGCCACATCAGAGTTTCACATTTATACCTTTTCTCATACAGACTTCCCACACACAGGGGGGGTCACATATCCCTGTCAAAACCCTTTATTGGCATTTCTCCCCCCTCCAGTCTTCCGTCTTCTACCTGCGTCCTGGAGGTCAGGAAGTCCTTCGTTCACACCCCTGTCCTCTCTCGTTGTCCTCCGCAGGAGGTCCGGACTTACTGTCCTCTTCGTCGTGAGGTCAATCCACATATGTGCTGTCAGCATCTCTCTTATGTTTAACATACGTATGCACAAATACACCCCTTTTATGTCTAAACATATGTATGCACAAATACACAGCTACATAGCCTACAATTAGGGAGGGATCATGTGTTTCTGAACCCTCCCTTAGTTATGCTGCTAATAGGTTTAGTCAGCCGGGGGACCTCCAGTAATGCACTGGGCCTCACTCCTTTTCTCACTCTCAATGAAATATTTTTTTTGCTGGTCATTAACATTTGTTTGTTCTCTCCCATAGATTGAGTCCCCATCGTGCTGTTTGCTCTCTACATGTCTGTTCTTTTCTTCTTCTCTATCCCCTCACCCCCCAGCCAGTCGCAGCAGATGACTGCCCCTCCCTGAGCCTGGTTCTGCTGGAGGTTTCTTCCTGTTAAAAGGGAGTTTTTCCTCTCCACCGTCGCCAAGTGCTTGCTCACAGGGGATCGCCTGATTGCTGGGGTCTTTCTGCAACTGTGGGGGTTCCTCCTACAGTTGATAGTGCTATGAGATGGCTGTTGTTGTGAAATGGCACTATATAAATAAAGTTGAATTGAATAAAGTTGAATTGAATTGGATGGGGTAGTCACAGATTTATCATAAGGTACAAATGTATAAATATTAATTAGGCACTAATTTGCAAGAATAATGGTGCAAAAATATGATAAAATGTCAATTTAAACTTTTTAAAAAGCTGCAAATTATAATTTAATTGAACAAAAATTTAATCAGTGTCCAAATGAATGAGTAAATTAACAAGAAAAAAAAGTTGCAAATTTGCAAGAAAAAAAATCACAAAAATAGGAGGGGAAAAAGCTGCATATTTATGAGGAAAAAAGTTGCAATTTCCAATAAAAGTTGCAAATTTACAAGAAAAAAGAGAAAACGATAATAATGTAAGGGGGAAAAGCAGACATTTATGATGAAGTTGTAAATTTTTGATTGAAAAGGTTGAAAATTAACAGGGAAAACACTGCAAATTTATGAGAAAAAAGATGAAGATTTATAGGAAAAAAGTCATTTTTTGAGATAAAAGTAGCAAATACTGTATATGAGAAAAAAGATGAAAATTCATGAGAAAAAAGAGATTTTTGAGGAAAAGGATGACAATTTACAGGAAAAAAGGCAGAAATTTATGTTTAAAATTTTAAGTTTATGATGAAAAGGCTGAAATTTGCAGAGGAAAAGAGGCAAATGTTTGAGAAAAAAGTAGCAAATATATGAGAAAAAGGATGAAAATTTATAAGAAAAAAGTTGCAATGATTCTGAGGAAAAGATAAAAATTTGCGAGGAAAAAAGGCAGAAATTTATGATTAAAAAATGAAAATTTACAAGAAAAAGGTCAGATTTTTGAGAAAACAGTTTCAAATTTTTGAGAAAAAGATGAAAATTTATGTTAAGTTGTAAATTTATGATAAAAAGGGCTAAAAATTTACAGGGAAAAGTCACAAATTTATGAGAAAAAAGTCACAAATATATGAGAAAAACATGAATATTAAGAAAAAAGTTGCAAATTTGTTGAGAAAAAGATAAAAAATTGAAGTAAAAAAGCAGAAATTTATGATAGAGTTGCAAATTTATGATAGAAAAGGTTGAAAATTGACAGGGAAAACATTGCACATTTATGAGAAAAAAAGATGAAATTTTATGAGAAAAAAAGTCACAAATTTTTGAGAGAAAAGTAGCAAAAAGAGTGGATATAAAAGTCTACACACCCCTGTGCACCAGGTTTTTGTCATGTAAAAAAATGAGACCAAGATAAATCATTTCAAAACTTTTCCACCATTAATGTGACCTATAACCTGTACAACCCAATTGAAAAACAAACTGAAATCTTTTAAGGGGAAAATTAAAAACTTACAATAACCTGGTTGCATAAATATGCACACCCTTAAACTAATACTTTTGATAGAAAAATTCCATATTATCTACATTATTATTGATATTAATGTATTATTATATTTGAGAAGTATCATACCTTTCATATGTCATGTTTAATGTTTATATGTGCATTCCATATAGGATACGTTCATATATTCTTGGCATGTTTCTGTGAGCAATTTCAGAGAGTTCAGACTGGAGATCAGTACTGGGTCATTACATGCGTAAGGAATGACATAAGCCACTTTTATAGTCTCTCTGACATGTCCTGTTTCGGGTCACAGGAATGCATAGGAACTCCAGCTTACATAGACTAGTGTTTTATGAACATTCTGTTACTTTTTTGGATCTCATGTCTTCATGACCCCATGTCTCCAGAGTGTCTGTGATATCCGCCTGGATAAGCTGAGTTATCAGGACTTTCTGTCTGTCCCTCTCCTTTCCTCCTCTCATCCCATCCTCCCCTACCTATATATATACAGACTTAGAAGAATGGATCCTTTAGAGATTCTAGGTGTGTCTGAATGTCATGCTTTGTAATCTCTCCCCCAAGGTGGCCATTGGGGTGATTCCTTATATTTTTGTAATAAATGTATATAAATCCAACTTTCATTCATTCATTCATCTTCTTCCGCTTAATCCTTTTCGGGTCGCGGGGGGGGGGGGGGGGGGAGCTGGAGCCTATCTCAGCATCTTTGGGCGAGAGGCAGGGTACACCCTGGACAGATCGCCAGTCCATCACAGGGCCAACACAGAGAGACAGACAACCATTCACTCTCACAGTCATACCGAAGGACAATTTAGAATCCCCAATTTGATGCCAGTTAACCTAACTTGCATGTTTATGGCATGTGGGAGGAAACCGGAGAAATCCCGGAGTAAACCCACACAGACACGGGGAGAACATGCAAACTCCACACAGATCACTGTTGGTCGGGGGCTGGGATCGAACCCAGGATCCCCCGGCCAAGGGTGAGTTGCTGTGCTGCCACAGTGCTGACCACTCCGCCACCGCGCCGCCTGATTTTTGACTTTGAATAATTTAAGCTCAAAATTATTCTCACAACTATGTTGCAGTACCTTTGGCTTTTATTATAGCACTCAGTCTTTTTGGGTAGGAGTCTATCAGTGTGGCACATCTTGATGTGGCAATATTTGCTCACTCTTCTTTGCAAAAATGCTCCAAATCTGTCAGATTGCGAGGGCATCTCCTGTGCACAGCCTCCTTCAGATCACCCCACAGATGTTCGATCAGATTCAGGTCTGGACTGTGGCTGGGCCATTCCAAAACCTGAATTTTCTTCTGGTGAAGCCATTCTTTTGTTGATTTGAATGTGTGCTTTGGATCATTGTCATGCTGAAAGATGAAGTTCCTCTTCATCTTCATCTTTCTAGCAGAAGCCTGAAGGTTTTGTGCCAACACTGACTGGTATTTGGAACTGTTCACAATTCCCTCCACCTTGATTATGGCCCCAGTTCCAGCTGAAGAAAAACAGCCACAAATCATGATGGTACTGTGGAGGATCAAATAAGGGTCACCAGTGTGGTGGATAAAATAAGTGCAGGCGGACACGGCGAACTGAAGGTTAAAAGGGTGCTTTAATCCTCCATCACGAGGCTCACCCAGCGCTGTGGCAGCACAAAATTGGAACTTTTTTAACACCTAAGAATGGCTAAGAGTGAAACATTGGACTATTCTAAAGTGGCCTTCTATGAGTCCTGATCTAAATCTATCTAAATTGAACATTTGTGGAAGGAGCTGAAACATGCCGTCTGGAGAAGGCACCCTTCAAACCTGAGATAACTGGAGCAGTTTGCTCATGAGGAGTGGGCCAAAATACCTGCTGAGAGGTGCAGAAGTCTCATTGACAGTTACAGAAATCGTTTGATTGCAGTGAATGCTTCAAAAGGTTGTGCAATAAAATATTTAGTTAAGGATACCATCATTTTTGTCCAGGCCTGTTTCATGAGTTTGTTTTTTAAAATAATTCTGTTGAACCACAATTCAAAAGCATTGTCTGATTTTCATTGGTTAATTTTCATAGAATTTTTATTTATTACCACTTTTTTCAGATTCAAGTTATTTCTGCGACCATTGTGGGTTTTTCTTTCATTAACAAAGGGGTACCAACAATTTTGTCCACAGCTGTATATAGCTAGTACATACCCGTACATACCCATCCATGCCCGTAGAAACTAAGTGTAAGCAAGTATTTCTGCATGCCCCTTGCTGAAGGGTCTCCTCCTGTCTCAGACGGCTGTGTTGTTCACAGTCATGCCTGCGGCGTACTGCTGGAACCTGAGGTGTTTCATGTTCATGGCAACTTTTCTGACTGGTGGGTCTTCTTCTTCTTCATTCAGACTACTGGTTGAGGGATAGGTGCGTCATTAGTCCAGTTCATGGGCAGCATCATGAAAATAGATCTGAGCAAAAAGTGGCTTTCGATCCTCTTTAGGAGGGCCTGTGCATGCCCATAGAAACCAAGAAACCAGAGCACCTGGAGAAAATCAGCGCTTTGCTTGGCATTTTACACATTTGTAGTGTGGACTGGCATTCTTCAAGGTTACACATTTTTACTTTGTCAGCACCTTTATCTGCCAAGAATGTGCCACTAGTCCAGCAAAAGCTAGCGGTACTCAAATACTTTGCAAGCAGTTTCATGAAATGGTCAGTCAGAGAGCAACTCATACCAGCTCGGACATTGCCTGGGTTAACAAGGTCAGGAGTTCCTGGAAGTGGAAGGCAAAGGACAGAGCTGCGTGGAGGAATTTGATGAGACCTAAATGAAACAGCTATTGTTGCCCCCGACAGACTGCTATGTTGATGATGATGATGACCTCTTTAATAATGGCATTGCTGAGAAAGCGACACTTTTTTTTTCCACAATATCTTTATTGAACCTTTTTTTTAACAAACATGACACAAACAATCAAACACTAACACTAAAGTACTACAAAAAAAATGCACTAAAAACACCAACAACCACCAACAAAATCAAGTCATCAACAATGCTCCTCTGTTTAGTCTAGGCAATCCATTACAATAAGTATACATATTATATTCACCAGTTTGGAATTTACAAGGTCCACACACATCATTCACTTTCTTCTTCAAAAGTTATGTTTAAATTCTTTACATAATCAATAAAAGGTCTCCATAAATTCTCAAACAGAATTTCCTTTGATTTCAGTATGTATGTTATTCTTTCTAGTGGAAGGTTTGTTAACATCTGTCTTAACCATTGAGTCACATCTGGTCTATGAGTCTTTTTCCACAGTAGTGCAATACATTTTTTGGCATTAAGCAAACTGAGGTCTATGAATGTTCTTTCACTTTTATTAAAGTTATGCTTTTCTGGGTACAGACCCAACAAAAACAATTTAGGATTCAATATGATTTGTTTTGAGATTATTTTTTCAATTGTTACCCTCACCTCTTCCCAAAACATTCTAATTATTCTACATTCCCATACACAATGAAATAGGGTTCCTTTACTTTCCATGCATTTTGTGCACGTATCTGGTATGTTTTTGTTATATCTATTTAACTCCACCGGTGTAACATGCATCCGCATTAACCATTTAAAATGTATCAATTTAAGACGTACATTTATTGATTTGGTTTGAGCTTCTGTACAAGCCAATTCCCATTGTTCCTCTGAAATTTCAGTTTGCAGATCTTCTTTCCAGTAGTTCAATCTTTTCTGTGAGTTTTCACTTGAGGATAGTGTCAATGAGTTATAAAACTCTGAAATAATACCCTTTCTTTTACTATCTTTCATCAACATTTTTTCCAAGGATGAATAAATAGGTCGAGTGAGAGCATTATTTTGATTTGATCGAATAAAGTTCCTAAGTTGAAGATATTTAAAAAAAAATGTGTTCTATTAAGATTAAATTTGATCCTCAGCTCTTCAAAAGACATTATGTTATCTGCACATGACAGATATAAATCTTGAATCTTTTGAATCCCTTTTAAATTCCATACTTTAAATACAGCATCCGCTCTCCCTGGTTTAAAATATTGATTACCCCATATTGGGCTAAATTGTGACAATAAGTGTGGTTCTTTTAAATAGTTTTTAGTTTCACACCATATTTTGATCATATGCTTTACAAATGGATTTTTAACTTGTTTTTGTAATTTTTTTGCCAAATCTGAGTATATGAATATGGGAAGAGGTAAAGGTAAATTGTATGATTCCATTTCAGTCCAGTGAGGGAGATCATTTGATGAAAAATAGTATGTCATAGACCTCAGTTGTGCCGACCAGTAATACAACATAAAGTTTGGACATTTCAGACCTCCACGATCAAATGGTAAATATATTAAGGACAGACGTAATCTAGCCCTCCTGTTGTTCCATATAAATTCCACTAACTTTTTTTTAATTCTTGAGACTAGATCTAAAGGTGGTGGTAAAGGAATGTATTGAAATAAATAAAGTATTTTAGGTAAGATATTACTTTTAAGTATATTGATTCTCCTGATCATCGACATTGGTAGTGACATCCATCTCTGAAGTAACTCATTAATGTCTGTCATTAAGGCTTCATAGTTGGCACTGGCGACTGATTCTAGCTTAGGCACAATTTGGATTCCTAAATATTTAAACTGATTTACAACATTGAATTGATTTACCTCAGGAGCTGGGTGATTTCTCTGGGTCTCATTTAGCATTAATATTGAAGATTTAGTTTTATTTATTTTATATCCTGATATTTCCCCAAAATTCTTTATTAAATTCAACAAGGTCGGAATTGATTTTTTTAAGATTCGACATAAACAAAATTATGTCATCGGCATACAGGGAGATTTTATGTTCTGTTGGTCCAACTTTAATTCCATATATTTGTGAATGTAAACGTACCGCCATCACCAAAGGTTCAATTGCCATAGTAAACAGTAAAGGTGAAAGTGGACAGCCTTGTCGACATCCTCTATTGATTTTTATTGATTTTGAAATATTGCTATTTGTTAGGATTTCTGCTGTAGCATTATTGTATATTATCTGAACCCATTTTATGAAATTATTTCCAAGTCCAAACCTTTGTAGGACTTCAAAAAGAAAGGGCCATTCGACTCTATCAAAGGCCTTTTCGGCGTCCAGTGGGAGGAGAGCTGTATCCGGTGCTTCTTTATTAGAATAAATAATATTAAATAGTCTTCTTACATTATGGAAGCCTTGTCTTCCCTTTATAAAGCCATTCTGATCTCGATTAATAATATTTGGTAAAATTTCTTGTATTCGTCTTGCTAAAATTTTACAGATTATCTTAAGGTCGGCATTTAATAGACTTATTGGTCTCACCTGGTTTACCTGGTTTTGGCAACAGTATAATTAAGGCATTATTCATGTATGTTGGTAAATTACTATTTTGAAATGCTTCTAAAACCATTTCCAAAAAAGGTTTTATTAATTTATTCTTAAATTTTTTATAAAGGTCAACTGGAAGACCATCTGGTCCTGCACTTTTTCCTGATTTCATATTATCAATGGCTAGCCCAACTTCTTCTTGACTAATTTTACACTCCAGTATCTCCCTGTTTTCATTTGGAATACACGGTATAGATAGTCCGTTCAAAAACCCATTTAGTTTTGTTAAGTCAGATTCATTTTTGGTATCATATAATTTTTCATAGTAATCTCTAAAGGCTCTATTAATTTCTAAAGGATCTATGAGAAAGCGACACTTTTGCTTAGTTTCTTCATCTTGAGCAACAATACAAAGACTGCTTGATCTGGCATCTCTGCTCGCGGCAACATAGAATTGGCCATGGCTGCAGAAATCTATCTGTTGTGCAGAAAACACGAACGCGCTGTAAAGACTGGCCCTATGACTTATTTACCTTGCCAATTTTGAGCCGTATATCTTTATGACGGCATTGCGAGTTCTCATAGGGCGTTGTATGATGCACTATGTCTATGTCATGTGCTCTGTCTATGTGCCGTCATATAGACATCATACAGACGTGGACAAAATTGTTGGTTCCCCTCTGTTAATGAAAGAAAAACCCACAATAGTCACAGAAATAACTTGAATCTGACAGAAGTGGTAATAAATAAAAATTTTATGAAAATTAACCATTGAAAATCAGACAATGCTTTTGAATTGTGGTTCAACAGAATTATTTTAAAAAACAAACTCATGAAACAGGCCTGGACAAAAATGATGGTACCCTTAACTTAATATTTTGTTGCACAACCTTTTGAGGCAATCACTGCAATCAAACGATTTCTGTAACTGTCAATGAGACTTCTGCACCTCTCAGCAGGTATTTTGGCCCACTCCTCATGAGCAAACTGCTCCAGTTGTCTCAGGTTTAAAGGGTGCCTTCTCCACACGGCATGTTTCAGCTCCTTCCACAGATCTTCAATAGGATTTAGATCAGGGCTCATAGAAGGCCACTTTAGAATAGTCCAATGTCTCACTCTTAGCCATTCTTAGGTGTTTTTAGCTGTGTTTTGGGTCATTATCCTGTTGCAAGACCCATGACCTGCGACTGAGACAAAGCTGTCTGACACTGGGCAGCACATTTCTCTCTAGAATACCTTGATAGTCTTGAGATTTTATTGTGCCCTGCACAGATTCAAGACACCCTGTGCCAGAAGCAGCAAAGCAGCCCCAGAACATAACAGAACCTCCTCCATGTTTCACAGTAGGGACAGTGTTCTTTTCTTGGTATGTTTCATTTTGCATCTGTGAACATAGCGCTGATGTGCCTTGCCAAAAAAGTTCCAGTTTTGTCTCGTCTGTCCATAGGACATTCTCCCAGAAGCTTTGTGGCTTGTCAACATGCAGTTTGGCAAATTCCAGTCTGGCTTTTTTATGATTTGTTTTCAACAGTGGTGTCCTCCTTGGTCGTCTCCCATGAAGTCCACTTTGGCTCAAACAGCGACGGATGGTGCAATCTGACACTGATGTACCTTGACCTTTGAGTTCCGATATCCGTGATGGTGGTGCCTGCCTACAAATCTCTACTGAAGCGCAGCAGGCCAGTAGTGAAACAAATCAGAATTTGGCCAGAGAGTGCAACCTCAGCGCTGAAAGACTGTTTTCTGCACACAGACTGGGAAGTCTTCAAAATAGCAGCCTCCCAGGAAGACAAAACAGATGTGGAGGAGTATGCTGAAACGGTCACCAGCTACATCGCAAAGTGCACAGAGGATGTCACTATAGTGAAGACCATCACTGCACGGGGCAACCAAAAGTCCTGGATGACTACAGAGGTGCGCTTGCTGCTCACAGCCAGAGATGCAGCCTTCAGAGCGAAGGACAGGATCGCCCTCCGCTCAGCCAGGTCTGCGCTCTCAAAGGGAATTAAGATGGCGAAGCGCACCTATGCGGAGAAAATCCAGGGACACCTCTGTGACACTAGGAACACCAAGCGGATGTGGCAGGGAGTTCGGACACTGACGGACTATACAGTAAGTCTAGGCAGGGGGTCGATGATGACGACGCTTCGCTTCCAGACAGGCTCAACAACTTCTTTGCACGTTTTGAAGCATCAAACCCAACAATAAGAGGGAGGGCTGGCCCATCTCCACCATCGGTTGGGCCAGCTATCACCATCAACACAGTGGACACATGGAGGACCCTAACCAGGGTCAACCCACGTAAAGCTGCAGGTCCGGACAACATCCCGGGACGTGTGCTCCGAGACTGCGCGAGCGAGTTGGCGGATGTCCTGACTGACATTTATAACATCTCCCTGAGTCAGGCCATCGTTCTCAGATGCTTTAAGACCTCTACCATAGTACCGGTGGCAAAGAAACCAGTTGTGTCTTGTCTGAATGACTATCATCCTGTTGCACTGACACCAATTGTGATGAAGTGTTTTGAACGGCTTGTCAAACCACACATCACAGCCTGCCTCCCTGCATCACATGACCTGCTCCAGTTTGCATATCGTTCAAACCGCTCCACGGAGGATGCTATAGTTACCACCCTGCACTCTGTCATCACCCACCTGGATCAGAAAGACACCTACGCCAGACTCCTGTACATTGATTTCAGTTCAGCATTCAACTCCATTATTCCCCAGAGACTGATGGAGAAATTATTCCTTCTTGGTCTGAACACCGCCACATGTCTCTGGATCCTGGATTTCCTGAATGAGAGACCTCAGTCTGTCCAGGTTGGAAATAACATCTCCAACTCTGTCACGCTGAGCACCAGATCCCCTCAAGGCTGTATACTCAGTCCACTGTCGTTTACACTTCTAGCATATGACTGTGTATCCAGACACGAGAGGAACCAGATTATTAAGTTTGCAGACGACACCATGGTGGTGGGACTTATTCAGAGGGATGAGGAATCAATGTACAGGGAAGAAGTGAGAGACCTGGAGGGCTGGTGCAGGGAGAACAATCTGGTGCTCAACGTGGACAAAACGAAGGAGATGATTATCGACTTCCGGCGGTCACAGCCTGAACAAGTCCCTCTCAGCATCGGCGGCCGTTTAGTGGTGGGAGTGGAGAACATCAAGTTCCTCGGAGTGCAGATCTCACAGGACCTGACCTGGAGCAAGAATTCCTTGGGGATCAGGTAGTGGGCCCAGCAGAGACTGCACTTCTTGAGGAAACTCAAACAGGCCTCTCTCCCCATCTGCATCCTCAGGACCTTCTACAGAGGTGTGGTGGAGAGTGTTCTGACGTACTGCATTGCAACATGGTACTCCAGCTGCAGTATGTCAGACAAAAAAGTCCTGCAGAGGATAGTTAAGGGAGCTGAGAGGGTAATTGGAGTCTCCCTCCCCTCTGTCCAAGAACTTTTTCAGAACCGTTGTAGGAGCAGGGCACTGAACATTGTCAAGGACCGTTCTCACCCTCTGCATAAACACTTTGAACTTCTGCCATCTGGCAAACGATTCCGGAGCATCAGAGGCAGAACCACCAGACTGATCAACAGCTTCCTTCCACAAGCTGTTAGGATGCTGAACAGTTGATCCAGAATCTCTCATACATACTACTGCACCTACGGACATTATGTATATTATTTGTATATTATAGTTATGGTTAGTTTTCAAGTATGTCTCAGGGAAGTGTGAATGGCTGTGTTGGGGTGGGGGGTGAGGGTATGTGTGAGTGTGTCTTAAATCATGTTCTTTTTACTTATATGGATGCCGAGAGAAACACAATTTCATCTTGCCTGCACTACAGTTGTATGTACAACAATATGACAATAAAGGCTGATTTGATTTGAGTTCACCATGAATGTGTTTAGAGGTTGTTCTGGGCTCTTTTGTTACCATTCATATTATCTGTCTCCTCCTGCGGCCACGTCCAGGGAGGTTGGCTACAGTCCCGTGGATCTTAAATTTCTGAATAATATGTGCAACTGTAGTCACAGGAACATCAAGCTACTTGGAGATGGTCTTATAGCCTTTACCTTTAACATGCTTGTCTATAATTTTCTTTCTAATCTCCTGAGACAACTCTCTCCTTTGCTTCCTCTGGTCCATGTTTAGTGTGGGACACACCATGTCAACAAACGGCACAGTGACTACTTATCACCCTTTAAATAGGCCGACTGACTGATTACAAGTTTGTAGACACCTGCGATGTTAATTAGAGGACACATCTTGGTTGAACATGTCCCTATGGTCACATTATTTTCAATCTTTTCTAGGGGTACCATCATTTTTGTCCAGGCCTGTTTCGTGAGTTTGTTTTTTAAAATAATTTGTTGAACCACAATTCAAAAGTGCGGCAGTGCGGTGGCGCAGTGGTTAGCACTGCACCAGCACAGCAACTCACCCTTGGCCATGGGATCCCAGGTCCGATCCCAGCCCCTGACCAACAGTGATCTGTGTGGAGTTTGCATGTTCTCCCCATATCTGCATGGGTTTACTCCGGGATTTCTCCGGTTTCCTCCCACAGGCCAAAAACATGCAGGTGTGGAGAGCGTGAAATGAAGAGGCTGAATTTATTTCTCAGTTCAGATTTATTAAACATCTCACATCTCCAGCCATCTCTCAAACAGGAAAAGAGAGCGAACTACTCCAATTCCCCACTTTTATACCTGGGACATCAAAGTACAGCATCACATTGTCAATAAACCCCCCATCGACAATACCTCTCCCCCAGGCCTCTTCTTCCTCCACCTGACCCCAGGAGGTCAGGAAGTCCTTTCAGAGTCCTTGCTAAAGGTACCTCCACCTCCTACTGTTACTGTAGGAGGTCCAGACTTATTGTTCCTTCTAAGACGTGAGGTTACAATATACATATGCAGTCTTAAGCATCTCAGTCACTGTGCTATACATATGCAGTCAAAGCATCCCAAATATGTGTGCCACACAGGTTAGGTTAATTGGAGACTCTAAAGTGGCCCTAGGTATGAATGTGTGTGTGAATGGTTAAGGGATAGTGCCGTACCGTGGCTGCTTCATCCATCCTGGTGGATGCCCTCAATTTCCCCTCTGGGGATCAATAAAGTATACAAAATCAAAACAATCAAATCAAAAGCATTGTCTGATTTTTATTGGTTAATTTTCATAGAATTTTTATTTATTACCACTTTTGTCAGATTCAAGTTATTTCTGTGACCATTGTGGGTTTTTCTTTCATTAACAGAGGGATACCAACAATTTTGTCCGCATCAGTATCTTTATGACGGCATCGTGAGTCCTATTGAGACGCTGGCGAAGCTGTTGTGACCCCCTGTTTCTCAGTACCTCCCAGCTGAACTCTGGAAATAGGATGGGCCAGCCACTCGGCTCCACCCGCCGTCACGGGCATCCTGCTACACCGCCTAGTTCCCTCAGCTAGGGTAACTTGGGCTCTGGTGCAGGAACCCTCCCGCAATGGCCTTGGGTGGGGTTGATCCTGCTCACCTCCCAGAATACTAGCCAAGATTCGTCCCATACGGCACTGTCCACTGAGATCATAGGATCACCATAGGACATCAGGCAGACATCATAGGCCATCCTATGATGTCCTATAAACGTCACACACACACACACACAGACACACAGAGATTTCTTGAATTTATAGAGTGAAGTTGTGAAGATGGAACTGCTGTGGCAGAAGCTTCCATTGTAGTTACACATGTTGGACTGTGGGGGTGCTGCAATCACTTCTCTCATAAATTTGATTTTACTGAAATTAGCTGCAGGTCACCTAGAGGGTGCTGGTGAGCAGATGCAAACAATCTACTAACTGTAGTGTGAATGCTGATTAAGGATTCACACTATTGTATAGATTAACCCCTTGCACTCCGGTCAATTTCCCTAAAAACGCCAAAAAATAACGTGCCCAAAGTAAATTAAAAGTTGTTCTTCAGCCCTTTGCAGCATCTTCATGGGGTTGGTCTCATTTAAAAGAAAACACTTTGAATTTTTTGGCAAAACAGTCATAATCTCTCTAAGTGCTCCGGCCACTGAGTAACAGTCATCTAAACATACTGAACTTGAAGAAAATAAATTTGGCCTGGGTGTTTTTTTGGATAAAAATGCTTGCAAATAACACACAGCTTCAGATCCGGGCTGGAAAATGCAACAGAAATGTAGAACCAAGTGTTATCCAGCTGAGGTCAAAATTTTGTAACAATACCACAAAAAATGAATATA